>CM069432.1:40705520-41905520 GCA_035610365.1 Aquatica leii | reverse complement strand
ATTCCCAACAGTGGGTTTTGTTTTTCCTATAGAAGAGGGTTTCTGTACGGTGTGTCTGTTTTTGTGTTTGAAATGGCCCTGTGAAAACTGCTTTTTTTGCTTTTATCGCAAGGCCATAGCAGACACAAAAAAAAGTGCAAAAAAATTATCTCAAACAATACAATTATTTCTTTAAGAATTCTTTTTCTATTTTTTCTCAATCTCCCTAACAAATGGGTTGACGAGTTTAGTAAGATTTGAGCCAAAGGAATGCTGGTGTAAAATTTGTTTGTTACAATAGTTCTACCAAAATTAAGAAGCAGTTCACTTAGTTGTAAGACGACATTGGTGGGATCAGATCTTCTTTGGTCTGACTCTTTGCCCGTATAAATTTTAAACTCCAGGTGTATCCTTGGTAACTTGAAAATTTTCACTCCATACTTGTGGGCTTTTTGTGGTCTAAATGGGATAAGACTTTCGTCAATGCAAACAGTTTCTCCGGGTGTAAAAGTCGATTGACTGTTGATTAAAAATTGATCAACAAGAGTTTGTACTTGTCCAATAATCTCTTAATTTTGGCATTTTTACTAGACCCATATAACCCATGAGGCCAAATAACTTTTTTATTTCAACTCTTGTCGTAGGTTGCCACGCATGTTTTCGGGAGTGTGTAGGTACATCCGTTATTTGTGTAAGGCAGTGAGTTGCATAAAGATTGGTTTGTTCAGCTATATTGTCACAAATCTTGTTATCAATTATATATGAATAAAAATCTAGTAGCGTTCCTTCTAGCAATGTGTTCAGTTCATCTTTTATTCCACTTTGACCCAAGAGCGGATACAAGGGGAGGATCATGGGATCATAACTCCCCACCCCAAAACCTTTTTAAAGCTAAGTTGAATTTTTTTTTAGTTTTGAATATATTTTTTTATTTAGAAAGTATATTTTTAAACCCCGGTATTAACGATTTCTTTTTATATGACCACTGACGCCACTGCTTTGACTAATAAAGGCGAAGTCTTGATGGTTTCCGTCAACAGGTCCAAACTCTTCATTACTTGTACCCGGTTGAGGTGTATTTCTTTCATGTGCCACATTGTCGTCGAGACAGTACTCTACGTCATTTTCTGCCATTTCATCGTTCTCATCGGTATCATCATCAGAACTTATATTGTACTGGATTGGTTGCGAATATTCTTTGTATCTGGGGCCATTGTTACTGTCATCAGAATCTTCATCTGAAGGTTTATAAGAAGCATCACGAGAATCCTCTGATGGCGCATATGGATGCGAATTTATAGAATTTTTTTAACGACAACAATATGCATATTATCGGCTTAAAATACCAATAATAAAAAATGTATGTTACTTAAAATACGTTTTATAATCAAAGAGTGTTATAATTTACCTGGTGAACTAGAGGAGTTATCTTCCAAATGAAGTTTCAACATTTTGGCACTCCGGCGCATTTTGAATGCGTAAACCACGATATGTGTGCAAGAAATGACACGAAACAAAAAAATCTGGCCACATGACGCAATTGTATTATGCAGGTTTTAGCGTGTCTGCTTGATACGAAATGTATGCAAATTGTGTCCGCTACGGTCTCTGGAAGCACATTTTAATGCCTGCTACGGCCCTGTGAGGTAAAAAGTAATTACAGGACCATAGCAGAAACCGGTGTCTGCAAGACATTTTTTTCAAAAATCTGCTTTAAACAATGGCCCCCTGGTGATTTTTGGAAAATTTGGCTTGGCGCTTAACGAGTTAAATGGAAAATGGGATCTATGTATAATCAGTGATTGGAACATTACTTTTAAAAAGGAATGAATTACAATTACTAATTATTTAGTTAAAAAAGAATGCATTCTCATTACTAATTAGTTTTCGTGGAAGGTAATGCATTACAATTACTAATTACCGAAAAAAGTAATGCATTATTTTGAACATTACTTTTGTCGTTATTAAACAGTATAATACTACTAATAATTACTCCACCCAAAAAACAATATTATAAACAAAATTTTATTCTACATACTCCATATTCAAATTTACAACAATTGCGTTTCAAAATTGCGTGACGTTTCGTTTTAAAAACGTCATTTTCAGTGAAGCAATTTTAAACAAAATAACAATGGGCGCGTTTAGCGAACGCAACATTAAGTTGCTGACTACGTTGTGTTCACTAAACGGCTACGCTGCAAAGTAACCGCTTTCAGTCGTTGACTAAAATTCGGCAGCGTAAAAATTTACCGCTTAGTAGTAATCGCTTTTTTCTTTCTAACTTAATAGTAAAATAATGGACAATCGTGCAAGAAAAGTGTTGCTGGTTAATGATGTAATAATTTAGAAATTGTACAACATCAACGCCTACTGAACTACATTAATTGCCCTAAACCAACGCCCAAACCAAATAAAAT
This sequence comes from Aquatica leii, assembly GCA_035610365.1. NCBI lineage: Eukaryota > Metazoa > Arthropoda > Insecta > Coleoptera > Lampyridae > Aquatica > Aquatica leii. The sequence continues at coordinate 41,903,121 of CM069432.1, read as the reverse complement.
CGTCCTCTATTAAATATTCAGTTAATAAAAATTAGTCATTGCATTTTATATGACAAACAAAAAGCTATAATCACAAATTAGATCAAATAATCTTACATTTGATACTTTCTAAAAAATTGCCACCGCTATATTGCGTTTAGCGAATCGGTAAGCGCTAAATAGTAAGCGTTCCAGCATGATTAAACGCTGACAGTAAGCAGCTGCTTTCGCTAAACGCACCCAATGCTCTTTAGAACTTTAGACAATACAGTTCACTTACACAAGTTTGCTAGTTATGTTCGTGGTAAATTACCAATAACACAAAAATATTAAACTTATATTAATTTTATTTTATATTTACAATTGATCGTTGTCGATCCTTTTACTTTTACGTTACAATTATATCTAACCGATTTTTAAGATTTGGTGGTTTTAAATATATATTCCTAAACTAACTATGAAACTTAATCCTAACAACTTAAATGGTTCTTTTTCAGATTTATAAATAAAAATTGAAAAAATACAAAGTGACAGGGGTAACAACTTAAATGGTTCTTTTCCAGATTCATAAATAAAAATTGGAAAAATATAAACTGACAGGGGTCGTTAACACATGTGCGTCCAGGCTCATAAAACACAAAACACAAAAATGAATTTTAAGAAAAGAAGCAATATATTTGTTTAATTTATGACTATTATATTAGGGGAGAATATAACTTGCTATTGTATTAACAGGCAGCGTCGGAATGAGGCGTCGGGCAAGTGTCCGATAATATTATAATCTAGATAATGCACATCACTGCCGATAAACTTCCATCAAACGCAACTGTAACCTTTTATTAAAATACTATTATTAAATATGATTGTTATTCAATGATAAATAATACTACAGTTATGCTGCTGCTGATTAATTTGAAATAAGATCCATTAGCGGGGGCGCATGGTTCCGTAGATAACGCGATGTTTTGTTTTCGTAGCTCATGCCTATCGAAGTTATAATTTTCACGTCTAAAATATGATTATTTATTCTGTTGAATATAAAAGTAACAACAAAAGTAATGGTTTTTTCCATTACATTACCAAAAATAAGTAATGCCTTCACATTACTAATTACTTATCAAAAAAATTAATGCATTACATTCTTTATTACCAAAAAAAGTAATTTAATTACTGTAATGCATTACTTGTAATGCGTTACTTCCAACCACTGTGTATAATGAACGTTCATTAGTGTGTTATCTGAGTAGCGACAATTTACGGATACTGCTAAGTTATGCAAAACTGGACTACATCCTGTCAACTGGCATATATTTTCAGAGGATATGTTTGCCGCTTCAACTAATATATCGAAAATTAAAGATTAAGATATGCTAATCAAAACCAAACTATTCAACTGCCCTACACCTGTTGAAGCAGCGAGTTAATTTATCACATTTTCCTTCGCCGAAAGTGCCAACGTTTAAATTCATTTCACTCAAACCTGGACCTTTTAAGGGATCTCAGCTAACTTCACTAAAAAAGCTATAACGATACAGGTGTTTTCCATTGGCATAACACAGCTGTACTTAGCATCCCAGCTTCACAAACTACCCTTCATGTTGAACTTTTAATTCATACTGGGCTTTTTTGTAAATTCTATTTAAAAAATCAGTGATGCAACTTTTTTTATTTAAAACTTGTGCCAAATGCGGTTAAATCAATTACCGTATACACAGTTGTCAATCACAAAGGATTCAACATAAACAATATATAGAAACTTACATAAGAAATAAACCATAAAATTTAACAATATTTTATTTTATATTTATGTAGGTATGTTAAATATAATAAAAAACAAACTTTTCTTAAATTTTTACTTACGTAAATTATGATTTTTAAATGTAATTTGAACTGTATGTAATAGTATTGAGTAATCATTTAAACATCTGTAAATATTTGCTAACATAAACAATGCTAAACATAATTGACGTAAATTTCCATTTAGAGACAGTGATTTAATTAATTAAAATACGCACATATAAGTTAGTTTATAAACAATATATAGATATAGATAAATATAATTTATTTGGTAATTTACACATCACAGTCTCAAAATTCACAGTTTCATCTTAAAAGCTAATATTTTTATAAACAAAAGTCAACTTTTATAACCTTTTTTCCAAACAGTGTCTTTTAAATAAGCTAACTGATTGCTTTCTAGTAATTCTTCTATTACATCGGTAAAACCTAACTCACTTGCGATTCTATATTTAACATGAACCGAAGTTGACTTACGAATAATCTCTTTCATATTTCTGAGCTCTTGTGAACTCACACTACTTAACGATAAGAATTTTTTGGACATATCATTAAGTAAGGAATCGGCTAACGGAAACGAAACAAGAAACTCTTCTAAGTAGGTTGGTTGATTACGAATAATGCACTGATTGAATAGAACAGTTGCCCAATCGGGTTTATAATTGATTGAGTCAATTAGAAGAAGTGTTTGCGCAAAACTGGAACAAAAAACCAAACAATAAAATAACAAAAATCGATTAATTAAAGAACTTACCTAAAACTAGTACATATTAGAGATAGGATTTGGTCGTTGGATAAGTTCAGGATGCATGTAACAGTACTATTACTGGGTAATCCTTTTAGTAAAGACATTTGTAAAGCCAGCACCTCGGCTTGTTTAGAAGCATGCATCGCTTTTGTGAGTTTTTCACCTTGCAAGTGATACTCCGCTGCATGCGTGTAGTTAATCATAGCTTTATTGATACAAATCTTAGTACCATCGGTATTTGTCAGCAAAACAAACGGCTCCGTATCAATATTCAACCCATTATTTTGCATTTCCAATTTAGAAATGGCAATTAGATTTCTTACAATACTTCTGGCTTCTTCCTCCCACAACTGAGCGATTTCAGAAAATAACGTGAAATGTAAAGCGACTATGCGATACAATTCACGATCTTCTGGACAATACCGTTGAAGATATTTCAAAAGCGCGACTTTCAAAGCGTTATCCTTCCGACAACCTTTACACAATAAAAATTCAAACTGATCATTTTCTCTTAACAAGTGAAAAACATAGTTCATCTCTGTGTATCTTGCAACGCCCGTTAATAACCTCACGATTAGTTTCCAACTTTGTATGCTTAACAAAAACGAAATTATTTTTTGGCATTTTCGGAGTATAATCGATATTCCCTCCATATTACAATCAGCCGTAAAACAATCGTGAGATCTTATTAGTAATTCGATGATCAAAAGGATTTCATGTAATGGTAGATCTTCTTGAGAGTTCTGCAAAGCACTAGCGTACGAGTATAGTTTTGAGCCCAGTGTAGAACAGTTCTCAACCAAGAGTTGGAGAATTAAATTGAAGTCTGTGTCTAAGTTGAGATTCCATAGTATCATAACGTCCGTTTTCAATTTAATATGAATATTTATTGCTTCTATAAGTTGTTCACACAAAAAGTCCGCTACCTGAAAAACAGATATATGGCTACTTGAAATAATTATTAGTTCAAATAGGCGTTTTCACGAAAATGCACTGTGTGAAAGCGAAACAATTCAAGATTTAATAACTGTTTCCTGATCACATTGTTACAATAAAATTTTTAATAAAGTAACGGAACCATAATGAACAATAGTAAAATGTGGTAGGGAAGGGTTAGTTTTTAAACAGATCGCGCCAAACGTTTAATTCGCTACGTCACAGAATCGATTATCCTCTCCTACTCAGTCGCTTGATGGAGAAGGTAGTATCGCCGGAACTGTATTTTGATCAAATAATTGATTTTAGAATAGCGAGGAATTACAACCGCAAAATTGAAAGAGGAAAGTGGCCAGAAGAAGAAATAAAAAAAACAATTGCAGATGCCTTTAGCTGCTAAATCTATTAGTGTTCCACAAACAACAATAGAAAGAAAAGTAAATTTAGTAAAGTCAACAGTGTTTTCAAGAGAAGAGGAGACTCAAATTGTCGATTATGTTATTGATACGGAGAGTAGTCTTTTTGGATTGATAACCACAGATTTAAGGTTTTTTGCATATCAGTTAGCAGTCAAAAATTAAAAAAAAAACACATTCAATCAATGAAAACTGGAGATGGAACTGGAAATTGGATTTTTTAAAACCTCATTCTTTCCATTAGAAAACCGAAAAGCACTTCAGCCGCAAGAGCTGCAGGGTTTAATAAAGTGATAGTGGATACATTTCTTGAACTATCGTGAAAGATATATGACGAAGGTTGAATATATAACACAGATGAAAGTATGGGCATATCCATTGTTGCAAAAAAGTAGATGTAAAATTATTGCAAGAACACGACAAAAACAAGTAGGATCTTTATCTTCGGCAGAGAAGAGATTAACTACTACCGCAGAAGTATGCGCGCCAGTAATAAAATCCAAACTGATTATGAAACAGTCTGAAAACATTGGTAACTCGCCAAACCAGTGGAGCTCATCTGGATACCAAAAGACCAAAATATAAAGGAAAACCTAATGGCACGCACACACTAGCTAAAAAGGGCACAAAAGGAACATATATAGAACCTAAACCCGTTTTCGGAATCGCTTACGAGACCGGAAAAGAAACAATTCGCAGCAAACAATAAAAAAACTCTTCAGGGATGCTTGTAAATGCGAAGCATATCATATGCAACGTACAACGATTCTCCGCAAACCAAAACTAACCGATGATTAGTTGAAAAATATCCCTTGGAATAAGCTTCTGAACTTCATTGACGAAACAGAACTGCTAAGGGAGTAATAACTCGGAGGTGCACAAAAGGACCAAAGAGACCGCAGTGCAAAGACGCTAGACAAACCACCTTTTCAATAAAAAAAAAACAAAAAACCATCCAAATAAGCAATCCTGCCAAACCACCTAAAATAGATAACAACCACGCAGTTATGGACGAACAGACTGTGTCTCACAATAACAATTTAAACACAAACTCGCAAATTTTTAATGTGATAAGAGGTGTTAGTCCTCAACCTGGTTGTTCAAACTGGAATGACCACCAAGAACAATGTCCAATAGCATCCAAATAAGCGAACCTGACAAACCACCTAAAATAGATAACAACCACGCAGTTACAGACGAACAGACTGTGTCCCACAATAATAATTCAAACACAAACTATCAAATTTTGAATGTGGTGAGAGGTGTTAGTCCTCAACCTGCTTGTTCAAACTGGACTGGCCATTAAGAGCAATATCCAGTAACAACAGTACCTCTACAGAAGACCACATTTGTACTTGTGAGTTCCAAACAACTGCTTTCGATACCTATGACAATACAAACTGAAACAAATAGAAAACGAGGTAAAAATCTCGTCGCCGTACAAAGCAGAATTAAGGAAAAAACAGAAAGCCCTTCAAGAAAAAGTAAATAGAAAAAAAAGACAAGAAGAGATATGTTAAAAAGAAATTAATAAAGAACCAACTACGAAAGAACCTGGATATTTTAAAACCTAAGAAGAAAAAGAACGAAAATAAAGGAACAAAACGTCAGCTGTTTAACACAATGATGAGGAGGATGATACTCCATGTCTTTATTGTAACGAGGTTTATTCCCAATCGGAAGAAACTTAAATAAATTGGAGTTTGTCAGCGGTGGTCTCATTGCAGCAGTCGAAAATGATGACGAGACTTCACACGTGTGATTATTATGTGAACCAGATCATTAATTTCTAGTTGTTTAATTATTTTTCAAGCTCTAGTTTTAATTTTATTAACTACACTAAAGCTCGTATACTATCATTATAGTTTTCAACCCCAGTTTACCTCACGGAAGTACCCTTTTTTATCCTATATATGAGGCGAGACGAGGAAAATTGACTTTTCAGTTAATTATTACTTTAATTACATCGAATGAAGAACAATTATTCTTCCTTTAACTATTTGAAAGAGAAAAAACCAAGAGTCATTTTAGTAAGGCACTAAGTCAAACTTTAAGTGACCAGTCACCCCATCAATAAAGCAATACGATAAAATAGACAAATGTACGTTATACTGTATCCCATCTAAGAGTGCAAGGATCTTGTAAACCATGAGAAATAGCAATGATTAAATTTAAAAAAAGTTGAACACGACTAAATATAACTTATATTTTTGAATTGAAAAAATTCGAGTACGAAAGCAGGAAGATAATTAAATAAGTACAAAATATTTTTATTGTTCAATATAATCCCCCAAACGCTCAATAAATGTTTTCCAACGATGTTCCAACACTCTTATCCAATTGTAAAAGGTGTTTTCTTCAAGTCCTGCAAAATAACCTACTACGACAAATTTAATTTTCTCGTCGATGGAAAATCTTTGTCAACCTAAAAAAGTTTTAAGTAAATCGGAAGAATACAGTGGGTGCAGAAGCAAATAAAACTTCCGAACATTAGGTCCATTGTGGGTAAACACGACACCCACCTCGCAGACAGCTTTTTCATCCCCTATTCTTTAGGTGACGTTATTGCACACTCGCATTTTAAAATGCCCGTGGCATTGGCTATTTCACTTAATTTAAGTCGTATGTCTCTTATCTCTATATCCGGTATTTTAGTGACTACTTATGATTAAACTTTTAATGCGCTCTGACCGGTGTTTTGAAACACTTGTACGACTGCGTTTGAACTAAACAACCCAGTTTTTTATCATATAAATGCAAAAGAGCACAGTCACCTAAAAGATTATCTAAGTCATGCTTCCCAGACCCCGACGTCAGATTTATCATATCCTTCACTACAATATTCGTTTTCAATGTTGACCGTTTTAGGCCATAGCTTGTTTTAAGCTGTCGTCAGGTGAGATTTTTTTTGTAAACGTAACCACACTTTCTTTGTCCCCTATGCTAAAAGTAGCCCCAAACCAATTATTTCCTGTATAGTATCTTGTTTTGCAGTGACACCCTAATCCGTTGGCTGGAGCAGAGCTGTTACGTCTGGCGAAAGTCTTCATCAATGCTGTTCAAACAATCAATGTCAAGATAAGTGTGGGCATTGTCGATTAATAACATTACTTTTCCCACTTTGTATCGGAGAGCTCGAGCTTCATTAAGGGACGCGAGAAATTTTATCGGCAAGAAACGCCAAATCACGCCGGTCTCATCAAGCCTACAAATATCATCCCCTAAAAAGCCCTTATCAACAACAATTTCTTTAAATGCTTCAGCGTTTTCCCCTTGAACATTGAGCTGTACTATTACATGCCGTTGCTTAATATTACTTAGATAACCACTGCTAGCTTCAAAGTCAAAAGACTCGTTTAGTTTTTTTAGGGATGATTTTGATTTTAGTCATTGTTACCACAAATCAATATACTGTACGAACAATTACTGTATACTGTACTACACAACTAAGATACCGTACGTCAGATATTATCTACTGTACACTAAACACATACGCGCTACAAAAAACAAGACATCATTCACTGCGACAGCAGTGAACAACTGACAATTAGTACAGTATTAGCGCGAATGTACTGTATAGTTGAAAGTAAAGGAGGGAAGCGGCCGTTTAGTTAGATTCCGCACGCGGCCTTCCATATATAGTATCAATGAAAGAACCCAGTATATCGCGCGTACATACATATTATTTTTTTAATTTCATCTCTACGGAGTTAGTTTGGATTAAAAAGGTTCTACTGTATTTTAATAATACAAATTTTTCCTATGTATGTATGATTATAGAAGACTTTTTCATTAGACCGCGTCGTAGTTGAACACCCAGAAATTTTAGGCTTGGTCCTAGTCTCCCCTTGAGAACCAAAACAAGAACTTGGCCTTTGACATATTGTCGTTCGTGAACCCAAAGAAACAGACGTTTCGCAAGACATTACAGATTGCATCTTCGGAGTGTTGAATGTCATTGAAGGAAAAATTAAAGGTATTATATCATTAGTGATCAGGTAGTTGACGGACTTTCACTTTCCGTTACCGCACTCCGTCATTACTCGGAGTAAAAGTTTGTGTCATTTCCGAAGAAGTTGAAGTCTTAGGGGGTGTTGTACTGGTAGCCAAGATGTGCTGAGTTTTAAACCGTCTTCCCGATTCATATTATATGGAGGTTTTTCCATTTCCACAGCTTCGCTAATTAGTCTGCAAAAGCAGAAAGAAGTTCTATCCAACACTTTAGTTTGGTCAAAGTTTAGCTTGTTCCTTTGGTTCAACACGTGTTCTGCCACTGCTGATTTTGTAACTCTGTGATGTTTGCAGTCAGCCATATGTTCTTTTACTCTAACTTCAATAGAACGTCCCGTTTGTCCTATATAACTTGATCCACAGAAACAAGAAATTTTGTAAATACCGACATGTTTTAAAACCCTTTGTTTATCTTTAGCAGATTTAAATCAATTGTTCAGAGCAACCTTAGTCGTGAAGACAGTTTTAATATTATGTATCTTTAGCACTCTCCTTATTTTGTCTGTCAAACCCATACAGTAAAGTAAATAAGTGGTGCTAGTAGGAAGTGGAAAGTTCAAGTACTTTGCGTGTAACTAGCGTTAGGACGCAAAATGATCGGTAAGGATACAATTTTTGTCATCCGTCAACATCTGTCTTATGGATACTTTTCTTTTAGTGAATCCTTTTTTCATGCGTCGTATTTGAGGGTTACAGGTGCGACGAAAATATATTTTCGAGTCACCTGTTCGAGATCGCGTTGTAGGTTAGTACCTGCATGCTTTACACGTGGTTGCAATTCGAAAACTATTTCTTGCCTATTGTATGTCCATCTAAGCACGAGGTTTTCACCATAGTGGTAGATAATAATTCTCAACACACTTACCTGAAACAAAAACCGTTGTAATCCTTAAGGAAAAGAAGATGCTAACAACGAAAGATGCTTCACGGCGTCATATCATATCATAAGATATTTACGTACTCTCTGTTAATTCGATGATGAACAAACCGGGCGTAGATATACCTCGGCGTCCTATACTGTATTACGTATCGAAGTTCGCTTTCAACGATTTGAAGTTCTACACACACTTTTGTGTGCGTGTACTAATTTCATTGTTCAAATTGTTAAAGAATTTATTACGATGTAAAAAACACTCCATTGTCCATTTTATCACACTGTAAAAATTTCTGTTGGAAGCGGCGATACGATTGTGAATACTCACAGGGTAATTCAAGTCCCGTTACGATATCTCACTCCTACGCTTGACATCGAGTACTACGGGTAGATTTTGATTTTTAATAATAAGGTATCGCGAACGCGTTTAGTTTTAGTAGTACTGTCTTTACTTACTTGAGGCGGTATATTAAACTAGGGACGAATGTTTCCAGGTCTACAGTATCTTGCTAATTCTTATTTGTTTGTTTGTTTTGTACAACGATACTGGTTAATAGCAATGGCGCAGCCACAGCTCATATTGATTTTATGTATAGTTTATATTAGGAGTGTACCGACAACTTCATTGTAATTGAAACTTTGTCTATCTAATCTCTCTCTTTCTTCTTCTTCAAGATCAATTATGCAGTTTCGATAGGGAAATAAACTAATCTTTCTGTCTGTGATAACTCGATTGTTTTATAGCCTTTTCTCTAGTCCAGACGTGTTACTACACGAAAGAAAAAGTGCGCTAGGGTACAGCTCACACAAAGAATTTTAGTTACTGAAAATCCGATTGACGACCATCTGCGAAGGAAGCTAGTCAAACGGTAAGCCAAATATCTAGAAAAAAAATTGCCACCTCCCCAATTTGTGCGAATTTTTTAAATTGAAAACATGAAATCGTTGAATTTATCTATGTATCACCCATGGTTTACACGATCCTTGTAGAGTGCATTCCCATTTAATATAATTTTTTCATGGTTTTCAAATTTTCTATATTTTTAAATTTATATACAGGGTTTATTCATGCTATATGGCTCGGAATATTGCAAAATAAGTGACTTTCAAAAAGTTTCACTTTTGGATATATAAAAGTCTATTATGGTTACTTTTTAAAATTATTTTCATATTATATAAGGTGCTGTAAAGGTATCAATCCCCTGTATATTATTGCATTTCTGGGTTCTCCGATCAAAATAAGGGGTTCAAGAGGCCTAAACCTTAGAGTTTTAAAAAAAATTGAATTTTTTCAAAATATAACCTAATTTTCATGTTTGAGATACTTAAGAAGTATCTAAGTTATGGGAGTAACATTTATAATATGGTGTAACAATAGATCACATTTAATATATCAATTATAATAAACTTTACATCTTAGGCCATCCAAAAATGAAAACCTATCAATTAGAAAAACGCCATATTTTTTAATTTACCAAAAAACGCACTTTTAATTACCTATTGAATAGTATTAGAATGTTCTATAGCTAAGTCTTTCCGTTTGTAGACAATACGCCGAATAATCGTATTTTTGTACCATTTAATGTTTTTTTAATAAAAGTTCTGGTGAATTTACTTGCCTGTTGTATTTAGAAATATCAGATAGTTAACAAGTTTAAGAATAATAATGAAAAATATTTTGACAAATGTTTAGAAACTTGGAAAGTAATTTATAATCCAACAGGCTATAGCAGCAATAATAATAAAATACCAACAAAAACATAAAACAAAATGTTCAAAACGTCAACTGTCCATTTCTAGACACTTATGTCTCTTATGCGTCTTGTCATACCGTGTGGTGTTGCCGATGGCGTATGTAGACAATTCTTCATATGTATCCCTATGAAAGAAATTAGTGTAATTAATTTTGGGGATTTGGGAGGAGGGGTCCAATTGTGAAATCCATTTCTTCCAATCTGCTTGTTTTTTTATTATTTATCGTTTCTATGTTATTACCATTATTACTGTTATAGTCTGTTGGATTATAAATTATTTTTATAATTGTTGATTATCTGATATTTCTAAGCACAATAGGCAACTAGATTCCTCAGAAATTTTATTGAAAAACATCAAAAGGTGCAAAAAACGATTATTTAGCGTATGGTGTGAAAACTGAGTTTTAGCTATAGTCTCAGCTATATACAACATTCTAATACTATTCGATAGGTAAAGTGCATTTTCTGGTAAATTAAAAAATATGGCGTTCTATTTAAATTTAATACCATATCAATCTGCAAAATTTAGACCATAGCGGAATTATTAAAACAAAGGAAAAACATGCTATTTCAATAACCTTAAGTTGACAACAAATAATTCAGGTTAGGTAAGTGGTGGTACCTAAAAGCCATCGCCCACTTGAAAGAAGTAACGATTGGCCAAACTATTTATTTTCTTCGTTTTAAATGGATATACCCCAATTAAGTCGAACAGCGGCGCGACGAAACTACGCTACTCTGGAGAAAGCAAACGCGGAAAATATGAGTAAACGCACACTTATTGAAAGGTCAGCAGAAGGTAGCCGCGCGTTGTTTCGTTAAAGTGGGCGATGGCCCTAGTTATACACTTTTAGAAGATAATTTTGTTAAAACTTTTTTAAATTACAAATCTTCTACTCAATACTGTATTGAAAAATAACTATGGTATGATCAACAAGAAACAATATAACAATTACCGTTTTTATAGAAATGGAAAAGCTATGTATCTATATAAACTTACCTTTTCTTTGGACCAATTAAATAAAGAAATTACGTCATGCACCACCTCCAGCTTGTTGCAGCAATCCTCCTTTAAAGCTGCTATCATCATAGTCGTTGGATCAGCACACTTAAATACTTCTTGATACGGTTTTTCAATGTTTAGTGCAATCCTATACGTCATAAGAATGTTTTGTATAATCTTGGCACCATTCTTAGCTCGTTCTTGTAGAGTTTCCAAGATGACTAAAGTATCAAGCATTGGAATATCAACATGATCCGTAACGGGCGTCGACGTCAAGTTACCCGGACTATTCGAAACTGCAAAAGAATCATTAACACTAATCATTTACGGTTACTTAACTATACTTGAACTCATGCTAGAAAAACCTTTAGAAGACATTAGAGTTCTTCGTCTTCTATTACCGACGGAACGTAGATTTCCACTTTTTATAAGTAACAACCGTTGATCAACATTTAATTGATAAGGCATTAAGAATCCTTCCGCCAAATTAAAGCAAAGTTCGATTAGATTCACGTCCATGTGTTTATGTCCAAACAGTTTAGATAATCTAAGCGCTTGCCAAAACTCATTTTGATTTAATAAATTCTCAATTATGTTGTTCAAATGAATTAATCCTTCACTGTTTAAACTTAATCCATCCACATCGTTATCTAAGGACTCCAAAACTTGTTTCATTTCGCCATACAGCAAACACTCATTATAACTTCTATTAAAATCACAGTCAGGCTTTGTGTCTAAACTAAAATAAGTAATCCACATCTTTTTCTCCAAGTCGTACACATTCTTCGATTTACCTCTACTGGCCCAATCGTGAGCAATTCTTAGTATATCATACTTTTCAACATTATCACTCGTTTCTTCACAACACTTTTCAAAAAACTCTATAGACGCAATACAATCAATGTTATTATCAATAAGATTCTGGTTACACTCTTCCCAAAATCCTTTATTATTAGCACGAGTTTCAAATTTACTATACCATTCTTTTAAAATAATAAAATCTGTACAAATCCCTTGAAGTTTAGAAACTTGTAAAGCACAACCATAAGATTGCATAGATAAAAGCTCGTTTATCCATGACATTATTTCATTATCAGCTTTTTCACAGTTAAAAAGTACAGATAAATCTACATTTATTTCACATTGATTTTCGAACAAATAATTTAACATATTGAAGTACTTTAGAAAACTAAAAGAGGCTACACTAAAATAATTTGCAATTTCGACTTCGTGAAGAAATTTCAAACAACACAATTGGTAGTATCGAGAAGTGAAATTATGTTGTAGAGTTGTAGCAAGCAAACTTATGGCTGTTGCTTCTATCCACACTTTATTGGTTAAATACATCATTTCATAATCTATTTGGATTACGGGCGAAGATGTTTTGGTTTTTTTGATCTCTTTCGAAAACAGATCCAATACCGTCGTTTGAACCGAAACGTCAAAGTTTAAATTTATACAATTGTCAAGAAATTCGATTATCATCTTCAGCGGATTTTCCTAAAAACCCGAGAGCTTTTCAAAGTTTTCGAGTGTCAGATCTAGTACTCACCGGTAAAAATATGTTAAAGCTGTCATGGAGCGTTCGAGAAAACCCCAGTTTTATCGATTGAATCAGAAGGTCACTTACCAAGTTTGCATTGACCGTGATAGTTTCAAAACTTGATATGTCTTTGTCTATCCCACAAGATACAGATAACCATATTAACCAATGAGTAATAATAGAATCCGGCTAAAATTTCTAGTTTTTTTAACTAAAAAAAGTTTTTAGACATACCTCATAACTGGTAGCGAGTACAGCAAAAATGGGACACTTGTAAGTGTAACAAGTTTGTAGCAACGCCTTCGGTGGATCTATACTATTATGACACCGTATCAAAATATGAAGAATATCTCCTTCATTTTCTAAAGTTTCGCCGTCTAGAAAATCCGAACCAGCACTCGAGCTTCCAGTGCTGCCGTAAGAACTCGCACTCGAATACATACTATCTGAAGAAGCGTCAATATTTTTACGTACACCAATGCGTGACAAATAAAAATTTCTCGAATCCCGCATTAGCAACTCCTTTTGTGTGTCTATTTGAATTTCATGCGTAAAACCATGATATAAGTGCTCTGCCAACACCGGGTTTTGAAAATTTTGTATAAGTCGTTGAACTTGCAAAAGAGGGTAGTGATAAGTTTGAACAAAAATCATAAAAGGTAACCAAAGATTGAGTTGAGCACAGTACTTAAGAAAAGCTTCCGGTAACTTAAAATTGTGCAGTTGAGCCAGTTTAACTGCGATTTCTTGTTTTTTAATTTCGTCCACTAAGTCGTTAGCAGAAGAATCTCGTGTTAAAACACAAGTTCTTTGTAGTACGTTTTCTAATACTTCTAAAACACGTTCGGGATTTTTAAAAATACTTCTTAGAAGCGTTTGTATTTCCTCGTACGTGTAAGCGCCTTGTAGCATCTTGGAAACTTTTACATAAATTCGTAAACTAATAGAATTTTCACCTATCATTTCCAGAAATGTAATGCAACTGACAGCTAATTCGTCATCATTTAAATTATTAAAAAACAGTTTAAGGACTTTACGGTTAATGCCTAATTTACCTAAAGATTTAGACGTTTGGTTGTGGTTGGATAGAAACATCTTGCAGGCAAAACTTGGTCGTGCTTGTTTAAGATAGAACGTATAATCGACATTTTTTTTATAAGCGTATTTTTGTACAAGGTCCGTTGAATTAAAATTGGGAACTTCGGTATGCTCCGAGTGAAACTTAAAATAGTTCGGATTTAACGAACTATGAGCTTTTAATAAATCGTACAATGTAAAGACATTTTGATTCGGTGGTCGAATAATGGAACTCAAAAACGGTAATCCCTGAAGTGTGCTAATAATAACTTCTGAAGTTAATACAACGTCGTTAAGTTTAATTGTAAAATTTTCGTCGCCAAATAAATTAACGTTTGGGTATAAAAAGAAAATAACTGCTAATAGCGTCAGCGGGTTTTCTTGAAAATAAGCGACCAAATCGCTAGACAAAAAATCCACGATTTTTAGAATATTTTGTCCTACACCTAAATCCTCAAAGTTGCTGTCATGTCTTAAATACTTCATTAAATCTAAATATTTTGACTTGTAACTTTGAATATTATCACAGCACTTTAAATCTACATTGCACCAATTTAGTACTGAATATAAATTGTGCTTAACGCAGTAATCAAGTAATAATTTATAAAAGTGACTTAAAGTAAGAGACGAATTATCACAATTTAAAATTTCGTAAAAGCGATCCATACTTTCGATGTGACTTATTCTTTTTAATATGGAAATTATATCATTCTTTTCTTCTTTCCGGAAAATGCCAAACTGACTAAGTTCATTGTAAATAACCTCCTGCAAGTCAAACGAAACATTTAAGTTGGGAATCGAATCAACCATATCTTCATTTATAGACAAATTTGCAAATAAGACTCCAATGCCGTCGCAAACTTCTTCATTTAAAGTATTTAAATCGGAACATTTAGAAAAGTACGTGCGAATCCATAGTTTTAATAAATCTACATTATTATTTTTTAAAAGAAATTTCCATGCGCATTCGGCAGTAACAAACTGCTTTATATTATCATCTAAAATAAAAAAAATTACGCAAAGCCAGACTTTAATCATCCGTTACCATAACATTTAAAAAAAAGTTGAGTACCAATCTCGCATTTCCATTGGAAACTTTTATCCTCAAAATACTTCATGTTAAGATCATTTAAACAATCGCAATCGAAATCTAACAAATATTCGTGGTTTTCAATGATGGTCCTCAACAAATGCCATGTTTCTTTATGAGCTGACGATAATCTTTCTGACTTAAGTAAATGATTTGCTAAATAGTCTCTTAAGTCCGAATTGTACGTCTCTAAAAAGATGATTGTAAACTCCTCGATAGGATCTAAACTAATATTGCTTAATATGTGAGATGCTTTAAATATTTGTTGTCTTTGCAATAATTCAAATATCCAGGCTAGTACCTAAAATTAATTTTCTAGTTAACTTCTTATTTTTTTAAAATATTTTGGATAAGTGCTATTCAAGAATGAAAATAGCCATAACAAACACAACCGCAATCTAATGCTACCCACAATGAAACCTAATGAAGTCAGTCAGAGTAAAATTAATAATTCACGAACATTAAGTTTCCTAAAACTCAATGCCTCATGATGTTACATTTCAAATACCCAATAAAGATGAAAATTTATTATTTTGTATGAAGAAATTATAACGTATTTTACAAATAATATAACTGATTGCCGATGGTTGCCGATAATGATGGCGTTCGTAATATCAAACAACATATTGCAAAGGATAGAAGCTTCGATATCATTTAAGATAATTCGAGGCAATTACCGGAATGTTCTCGAAGCAGATAACATAAAATATAAAAGATGTCCGTGTTTAGAAGTGCTTAAACGCGTGTGCCAGTGAAAAATAAATACGTAGTAAAAGAACGTGTTAATTAAATAAACAAAAGTGCAATTTATTCGACAGTGTCTGTAAATATCGAGTTATATATAAATTACATGTAAGTTGTTTTTTAAATATCGTTACGTTTTATTAGTGGTAGCTAAAAGTCGTTATATTTATCATATCTAAATTAAATAGTGTAAATAAATGCGTGTAAACAAATTTAGTCTTCATAGTAATTTATGTAACAAGGGTCGAAAGTAAAGCATAACATAACGAACCGTAATGCGACGCCAAGCCATACGGCCGAGTGTTGCATGTGAGTAAGTTATGCTATGATACTTTCGACGAGAGTAACGTACATTATTTTTTTCGTAGCATTTTGTAACTACATTTTTTTTTGAAAAAATTAAAAAATATGTTGATAATACATCTATAACCAAATCTGTCAAATTTGACATTAACTTAAACATCATTTTATTTTTCAATTTTAACTTTCACGATTTTTTAAATGGCTTTTCCACCTGTCGCATACTTGTTTTAATATAATAATTGATTTTGAACACTTAATTTTATGTGGATTTCTAGTTCTCATTTTGCCACCCTAGAGTTTTTTCGTCCCATTTTCGCCCATTACGTAACTACACTATAACGAACGAAAATTGACATTTGCGATGTTGGCAGCACAACAAAATTGTAACATTGGTGACAGATGTGCGGTAATTGGAAACCGTTGATAAAACGTTGATGTTGTGTAAATGAACAACTGATTACTTCGCAATTCGCCTGTGTTTGTGTATGAAACTATTCCAGTTCGTTGAACATGCGCATATAATCGGTCGTTATTAAAATTTAGTGTTATACAAAAATTGAATTTTAAAAGTGACTATTGAACGTGTTATAATTTAAGCCGGTAACGCGTTTGCAAGAAGTGAAAGGGGATGTAAAACAATTCGAATTTTTTAAATCAATAAATAAGCAAATCGGCGAAAATCCAGAAAATGGAAAATGAGATAAGTTTCTAGAAACATGGAAGACAAATTATTAGAAAATTCTCAAAAAATGAAAGAAAAACACGGCGAAAATGGAAGAAATACGGACTAACGTTGAAAATATCGAAGAACAAATTAAAGCAAAACAAGAAGAAATGCAAACATGTATTTCATGTATAACATGTATAACAGCAGTTAGAAGAAAACTCGAGAATCATAGAAAACCAATTCGAACAAAAATTAGGAGAAGGAATGACACTGATTGAAGAAAAAATAAATCGAATGAATTGTCACGGTGAAGGAAGTGTCACGAGCGAAGATTTAATAATGGAGCATCGGGAAAAAAACACAAGCAAGTTTAAAGTTGTACCTCCAAATTTTGATGGAAAAACCCTTTTGTCAACATACAACAATCAGTTTAAAGCCGCAGCTACAGCTAATGGTTGGAGCAATATGCAGAAAGCGACATCGTTAATAGTGCCTTTACCTGAAAAAGCGATTAAAAATTTGCAGATTGTTCCTGGCCACCTCCAAAGAAATTACGAACTCTTAATTTCACGTTTAGAAATGAGATATGGAAATGCTGATGTTCAACAGGTGTACCAAGCCCAAATGTAAAGTCGTGTTCAGAAAGCTGAGGAGTCTTCAAGAGTTCGAGGCTGATATCACCAGACTGACACGGCTTGCATACTCTACAGCACCAGATACTTTTCTAGAGCAATTGGCTATTCAAACATTCGTGAACGGTCTCCGAGACAGCGAAACGCAGCAAACTCTACAATTATCCACCCTTAATACATTAAATGATTCTTTAACTCACGCTTTAGAATTTGAAGCAGCAAAACAGGCGTCGTACCGAGGCAGCCATAAGCTCCGCCGTGCTCCAGAAGTACCCGCGCAGGCACAAGAAAGAATCGAAGAAATAGTGCTGGAAGTGCGGAGAAGTGGGCCCCGTACGACGACGCTGTACTAAATCCAAAATTAGACCAAAGCAACTAGAGCAGGTCGATCAAATGGGGCAAAAGTCAACCTCGACGAGTCATGCCCCAGAGATTTCCATTCAAATAGTATCGCCTATGGAACAATTGCACAGCATTCATCTCGATTACAAGATAACTTGACCAAGTGTTCAGTTACTGGTTGACACGGGAGCGACAAATGCTATCATTCGCCCTGACATGTTATTTTAAAACGAGAAGAAATCACCAGTAACAGCACTACTTCGAACGGTGACAGAGTCCGAGAAAGCAGCCGTGCGAGTCTTATTGAGTAAAGACGTGACTTTGCTTCGAAGGATTAAAAATGTGGTGAAGGCTCGCCTGGATCAAAATCTCCAGGAAGGCTACATTTGCGCTATTTGAGCAATGGAGAGCGACATTAGTATGAATGAAAAATACGATGCCAGTAAGGATCATGAGTGTTAACTCAGATCCAATAAAGTTGAAAAAGATGACCGTGGTAGGCCAATGCACGCAGTATCCCAAATTGTGAGATACGTGAATTCTAGAAGAAGTGCCCGCAACATCTATTACACATTCTTTCTACCATGTGCCAAAACATCAAACAAGATCAGCTGGCTAATATTAAAGTGTTGATCCAGCAGTATTTTGCTTTGGCAAAACGAGAAGAAGCTGAACAATAATTACGGATATGGAAAGAGGTGTGATTAAAATTTCAAATAGTCCATGGGTATCTGCAGTGGTGCTAGTAAAGAAGAGAGATAGATCAACAAAGTTTTGCGTAGACTACAAACCCCTTAACGACGTGACCAAAAAGGGCAGCTACGCTTTACCGAGAATTGACTATGCTTTAGACGCCCTGTCAGGTTTTTAGTGGTTTTCCACGTTGAATTTGAAGAGTGGTTACTGGCAGGTAGAACTGGAACCCAAGAACCGTAAAAAAAGCTTTTATGATTGGAACTTGTTTGTGGCAGTTTACTGTGATGCCCTGGGGCGTGTGTAACGCTCCTGAGACGTTCGAGCGTCTGATGAAGACCATCTTGAGCGACTTGATCGTGGTTAGAAGGTCGTTTAAAGAACATTTGAACAACTTAAAGTTGTGTTCAAACGACTACGAAAGGCAAATCTAAAACTAAGCCCAAAAACGATACCTTGACCACGTCTTATGTAGAGATGGAGTAAACACTGACCCAGACAATGTCCGAGCAGTGGAACCATGGCCTAGACTAATCGACAATCATCAAGTTCGCAGTTTTCTTGAGTTGTAGACGATTTGTGCCTGAATTTGCCAACATTGCCAAACCTTTAACGAAACCGAGCTAACAAAGAGCAGATTTTAGATGGAATGAAGACTGCAAAAACGCTTTCCATCAACTAAAACAATCCTTAGTCACTTCACTGACTTTAAATTATCCGAGAGAAGATAGGAAGTTTGTTTTGGATACCGATGCAAATAATCTTTGACAGGTGCAAGATAGACAAGAAAAAGTCATCGCGTATTTTAGCAAGGTTTTATCCAGGCCAAAAAAGAATTACTGCGTGACTAGGAGAGAACTGTTAGCAGTCAAGTCCATAGAACACTTCTAGAATTATTTGTATGGACGAAAATGGAAAAGAAAAAGAATACAAGGCTTAGAATAACCAGAAGAATTCGACGATGCCAGTGGAAGATTGTGTCGACTCAAACCTAGTTTATACAGGCTAAAGCAAGCTTCATAATGTTGGAATAAACGCTTCAATACGGAAAAGGCAGTATCCAAAATAGTACTGCTAATATTAGCTTATTCATTAGGTAGCACGAGTCATCGTTACACATTGCTATTTACCAATGTGAACAATGGGCTTATAATTGGAAGCAATGCCGAGATAATTACATTACTAAACTTGATGTTCTCCCAAAAAAGTTTATTATGCTGTTATGATAGCGGCATAGACATCTGCGATTGCATTAAATTATCTGTTTCTTCATTATTAAAATAAAAAGCTTTGAGATGAAATCAGAAACCTTAACGATAAAACGAATCCAATACTTTTGGTTATGAGGGCAATACCAGGAGAATACAAGATTTAATAACAAAATAACTAAAGAATTTGAAAGCTATGTAAGTCATTGCAGCATAACATATTTCTATGATTTAGTTGTCAGCTAGCAACATAGATAACTTTGCTTTATGCAACCAGACATATATGTTGCAGAAGTTAATATGATCTAAAACCTTCGGGTCGTTAATACTGTAGAACACAATGAACAAAAACATTATATGCAGTTACTCACTGACTGTACTTACTTCATTTTTAAACCATATTCGTACACTTTCATAATCAAAGTCCTTACGTGCTGCTAAAAATGTATGTGCGAAATCGATATGTTGTCCCTTGACTACAGCTTCTCTAACAACTTCCCGGTCACCCATACGAGTCCAAGCATTCCACACCCCTAACAGCTCTTTGTTCAAATTTGAGGGAGGAGGTGGTTTAATCTATTATCAATCAATGTTTAATATTAATTGCGACATTTTATTTGAGTAAACTTACTTGAAAGAGGTTATTTTCTCTTTTTGCCATTATTTTGTTAAGTGTGATAACGACACATGTTTATACACAAAGGTCAGAATCCACACGACTTTCCGAAGTTATACATAATGAATCGAAAACATTTATGTTAATTATTTTATGAATCACATTTGTTTACTTTTGGTTTGTAATTTAGAGTTATCGTACTAACGAACATGAAAATGTTTCAAAATGTTTTCGATGTGAATACTAAATAGTACAGAGGTTCTCAAAATTTCGAATGTATACAAAATTATTTGGTTTGTCCGTATGCGACTATGCGTCTTTGGGGTTTAATCTTTTAATACCAATTTATTTGAGTGTTTAATAAATATACATATAAATCTTAACACTAATAAAAAAGTTTTCTCAGTTGAATATCCTAAAATTTAAAATCTTAAGCTTTCGCGGTTGTTATGTTTAAAATCATAAGCGACTATCGGCTTGGACCGCGTCGTAGTTAAACACCCAGACTTAGGCTTCGTCCTAGTCTCTCTTTGAAAGCCAAAACAAGATGTAGAACTTGGCCTTTGCCGTATTGTCGTTCGTGAACCCAAACAAACTGACGTTTCGCAAGACATTGCAGCTTGCATCTTCAGAGTGGTAAATGTCACTGACATTGACTATTAATTCCCATTACAAATTCTCATAACATTTATTCGTAGTTTGCATTTCTTTATAGAAAATGGATTTTTATGCATATAAGTAAAATCCGATGTTCAATTGTTTTTTTGATTACACTGTCGTAATACACGGAAAAGATGTTTCAACTTTACTGATTTAACCTAGTTTATGGATGATATCGAACCTACTACTTTAAATATCAGACAGAAGGTACGCGTAACTCAAATTTACTTATCTGTGCTTGTAGAGTTTTATTTTCAGGCGGCTTACGTAAAATCTTATTTATATTATAACAAAAAGAACAAGTGGCAAAAAAATGATATTCTTTTAAAAAGATATTATCTTTGGTTAGATGTAACTGAACTGGAAATCAAAACTAATATGAGTTTCGTTAACTATCAATCAAAACAGAATTCTTGCCGGTATTTGCTAAAACTAAGTAATGGAAATATATCACCAAACATTGAAAAAATCAGTATCTTTTTTTTGTACAAAATAACCAACAACGTTTATTTCTAAATTAATAATATAAACACTAAGTCTCAACCTTAATTTAAAAAGAAAATAATTTTTTTAAATACCCGATACTTTAAAAACCTGTAACGATTAACTTAAAATTTTAAAAATGGAACTTTTATTAAATATAGGTAATAGGAATACGGTTTTATTTATTACAAAAAATGTTTTCAAACATTGATATCTGTTTTCTTGAACACTAAACCATTCTACGATCATTTTTCTCTTGAACCGAGAACAGGTTTATAGACCCCACACAAGTAACATAATTTTTTTTAAATTTTTGCGTTTTGAAAAATTTTTTTATTACTTTTCCTTAAATTTTTATTTATATACCATGTAAAGTACGCAATGGCAAACAAAAATTATTGGGCCAATGGAATGTATAAAAATTTTTACTTGGGGTTAAAAATGTTCAATAAAAACTTAAAAACAAACTAAAAAAATTTCAAAATTTTAAAAACAAATTTATGTGTCGCAATTCTAGGTATACGGGGCGGTTCCATAAGCACAGGCGGTGTCACCGTTTTTAAGAAGTATCGTATAAAAATAAGATGAGAAAATGCAAATATCCCCAAATAAAGAAATAATGTTTAATCTTGCTTTAAGTAATAAATAATAATAAAACAAGTACAATAACATCCACAAAATATAATAATACAAAGAAGTAAAACTGTTTAACGAAATAATTACAAAACATTAACAATGTATAGTTTTAAAACTCTTTTTAAATTTATTATTAAATCTACTAAACAAAAATTTACAAATATTTTTCTACTTTTATTACTATTAATTAGCGTATTGAAACCAACAGAAACAGAAATTTAAAATTACGCTTGAAGCAGGGTTTCCAGAAACCCGAAACCCCGTTCTTCTTAGGGGTATTCTATACCCCCAGTAATGCTTTTTTCTGCCCAAGGCTACGCCATTACTAAGTAGGGTATATATAAAAGGGTTACTTAAAATTTATTTTGTAATCTATAATATTTAGTGTTGTTTTGTGTGTCAATTTTGTGCAAAATGCCACGTCTCCCTGGACTACCAAAGTCACTAGATACTAGAAGGAAAATTATTGCTTTACGAGAATGTGAATTTTCTATCCGAGTAATTGCTGCACGTATGGGTTTATCGATAAGATAATTTTTTATTTTGGTTTTGATATTCTTTATTATTAGCAGTCTTTTCAATTTTAAACATGGGCATATATACCTATTTTATAGGTATTATATGATGTATAATTCAGATTGCACAATTATTCACCTACATCATAGGAAATTCTTTATAATGAAATTATAAAAGTTTTAGTCACATAGCAATTGGGTATCAAGTTTTTCACGTCTCTCAAGTTAGCAATACAAAGTTAGCAGAATCAAATAAAACATAATTAATTCTAAACGGTGCTTTAATGAATCGGTATTCGGTAAAAAATGTGAGTAGAATTTGTTGCTAAATTGTTGTTAATGAACTGTAAACAGCAAATAAATTCATTAAAACACTTTTTAGAATGGTGTACTGCTAACTTGCCTCAAGTTAGCCGAAAAACGTATAACTAAAAAAGTAAGAATGTTACAATTTTTTTTCTTCTGCAACAAATTCTTAACTACATTTTATTTGATTCTGCTTGTACTGCTAACTTCAAAAACGTAACTTTTTTACTTAAATTAATAACATTACTTCATCAGTGCTTTTCAGTGAACGTAAACCTTTTTGTGCGGTTTTAATTAACTATTATTTATTTGATTAGAAAAGTGTGGTACATTATTGGGTTAAACGCGAAGAACAAAGCGCGGAAAATGATCGTCCTTTGCAGACTGCCCATAGACCATTTCTCTTATCCATAGTGGAAAAAAACAACATTATCCAAGATGCTCGTTTGACTCCATTCACAACTTCCGCCATCATTCGCGAAAGACTACAGTTACAATGCAGTTTGCAAACTATAAGGAATACTTTGAAAGCTGAAGGAATAAGCTGCTATCGACCTGTAAAGAAAACTGTAATAACTGAAGAAAATACCTATCGGAGATTGCAGTTTCCAGAAGAACATTTAAATTTTGATTGAAAAGGTATTGTTTTTTCAGATGAAAAAATCTTCTGCACTTCCCAAGATAGTAAAAAAATTCTTTGGAGGTCACGTAATTCTAGATATAAATCAAAACATGTGCAACGCAACAAAAAAATGGCAGAATTAGTGCTGCGTACTGGGGATGAATGAGTGTTGCTAACACGTGTCGATGAACGCTTAACTGCTCAAACTTACCTGACGTTTTTAGAATACTTTATGTTACCCTCAGTACTAGCAGTTTTATCCCGAAGGACCAATTCGGTTTATTCAGGACAATTCTCCTGTACACACGGCAGGGTTAGTTCAAGAATGGTTCTTACAACATCCAGAAGTGGAAAGAATCCATTGGCCACCTAAGTTACCGGATTGAACCTTATAGAAAATTTGTGAGCGGCAGCCGTGCGTGGGTGGAACGACAAACTGAACAATAACATAGAAATACGAAATATAAACAACTTGCATCGCCATATTAATTTCGAGGAGCTAATGTATGTGCCAATTTAATCAATTCGATGCTAAACTGTTTACGGGAATGTATAACCAATAATGGATATTACACCCATTACTAGCATGTAAAATACAAATATTTAAATAAAATAATAAATACTTTTTTAATCATGTTTTTTATTAGGATTTATTAATAAAATCTAAGGTATTATTTCTATTAAAATGTAATAGGTACTATAATAATCTAAAACATAAAAAAAATGGAAACTACGAAATTGCAATTTTCACTTCATTACTATTGCATTTTTGTTCCCTAGAAATTGGTAATACTTAAATTAAATGTTACAAAAAGAAAGCGGAAAAATGCATTTCGCATTTTTCTAATTTTGTGATTTTTAGATTTACAGCATTTTCTTTTATTTGGAATGTTTTTAGCGTTCTGCATGAAAAATTGGACTTGATTTTTTAAAGGGAGATATTGTAATGTTCTAACCCCAGATTCTACGCTAACTTCACATTACAGTTACTAAAATTCAAATCAGAGCGGGGAAACTTACAAATGGCGGCTAAAACCAACTTTCCCGCCAAAAACAAACCCGCCCCAAATTTAGAAAACGCGGTAAAGTTTAAAATTACCCGGCAAACCCCACACAAACGTGATCGTCTAGTAAAGCCCTCTGTTGTCTTAAGGAGACACGAATACACTTGCAGAGAACTGTAATCGGAAGGGAAGATCAAAACACACAGTAAACAAAAATATATTTATTTAAAAGCTTCCTAAAATTTTGTAATCATTAATTTATTAATTAGCAACACAAGGCCAAAAAGGAGAATGGGCAGTTCAACGATGATTTGCAAGCAGAAAAGAACTCCCAAGAAAAACTACTTGCTAAAATACACAAATCACACAAAACTGTTGAAAAATATGAACATTTAACATAAGACAAGAAAATTTGAACAGGACTTCGATCAATCTCAAAGCCTGTCGTTAAAAATACACAAATTTAAATGACGATACCAAAACTTACATAAACAAACAACCCAAACCGACCCTGTACCCCTGATTTGATCAAATATTCAAAACACAAATAATTACACAAATAAAACATGTCAAGTGATAAAGTAGCGATTGGCAACACAAATTAAATCCAAAACAGACATAAAATCACAAAATAGATGCATAAAACATGTTGTACAGTTGTTGTAAGCACAAAAAAAAAGAACCACAAAGTTGCAAAGGTCGACACTTGTTACCTGCTTAGGCAAAAGGGATGGAAAAATAATGGTCGATCATGAATCGTTATACTAAACCATAGGTCTGTCTATTTGGCCCGTAAAACCAAAGAAAAAAATGAACACAAGGGTTGATATCTGGCATCTCTAGCAATTAACACACATTTAACATCTCGAAACATATAAAATTAAAACAGAAGTAGTATTAGTCTTAATACGGCCCCCCGCATAGGTACCAATATCACGCTCTCGTGCGAACGTGGGCTAGAGATGATTTGCTACCAAGCAATACGGACTTTAATTAAGTATATTTGGATAGTTACCACCGTATTGAAAGGTAGTCTTCAAGGCGGAAAATGTTAGTACAAAACATAACAGGTCAGTTCACACTTTGTTCATTGTTGGAAATGCCGCATTCAATCCCCAATTTAAAATCAAAGCAAACCGCAAATCGACAGACCTACAGCAAATAAGTAACAATATTAACGCGGTCAAACAAAAGCAGGTAACAACTGTTGCACACTAGAAAGAAATTGCATGTACAACATATTTAAAAATTAAACAAATTAAGAATGAATTAAATAGTTAGCTAAATCAGATATGCATTAAAATAAAAACAGTACTACCTTGAAATAAAACACGTGGTGATATTACACACAAAGAGCAATAAAACAAGAATACTTAAAATAAAAAAATATGATGTGAACACTTCGAAGGTACGGACAAAGATGATCCTTTCCAGTCGAAAAAATGCATCCCGCGCTAAAATGTCGCAAGAGCGATGTTGCCACTTGTTGCAGAATCGTGTGGTATGTTACCAAAGCTTGCAAAATTTCGTAAACAGCTACTCTTTGGTTACCTCAATATGTATCCTATAATTTTTCATACGAATAATATAAAAGGAGTAATGGGAATTTATACTGCAATTGACCTTTTCATTTGCATAACTATCTCTCTCTGTTATGTATAACGATTTGGCGGGAAGGACTTTGCCGTGTGTTTCTTATAGAAACTTTATATAATTTGTTAAATTTAAAATTAAGTTATTTATTCTAGTTCCAAAAGAAATTATGTAATAAATTTATTGGTTTTTGATTGTAGTTTTTAAAAAAACAAATTTAAAAACGGGACTTAGTGTATTTAATTTTTTAAACAGGTTAAATTTTTACTTATGAGTACATGTTTAATAAAACTAGCGCATGCGTTAAACATATATTATCCTTCTTTGTTTTTTTAATAGGTCAATTGTTTGACCACTAATTATGTTTTAATGGTGACAATACTTTCTTTGCAAATAAAATCGGAATGTTGATTTTAATTTAATCCGGATATATTAAGACTTTTATGCTAATTAGTATAGTAGTTTCATATTTGAGCATACAGTTTATCATTATTCGAGCTATAAATAGAACTCATTTAATCGTAAATAACAATTTTTTAATTACTTAAGCAGAGAATAAAATAGAAAGCTCGGCGAAGAAGAATTTAAAACTTAAGGGTAGAATTTAGATAAATATTTGCAGGTAAGAAACATGTTCTTTGAGCGCTTGAGGCAGGGCTATGAAGAATGGTTAGTAACCTCGTAATATCGCTGCAAGTAATCTCAATGTTGTCAAAGTTAACTAAGCGTTTTGTTATAACGTAAGTTTGGTTGCCTACCTTGCAAGTCACGCTTAAAACTATCCAATAACTTTTTACTTTTAAGTACTTCACGGTTTAATGGTTACCTAACTTTTTGTTGTTGACGTTTTGGTTTCTACAGAGCTCGACTAAACATGGTATTCTCAAATAGACTTACCTTGCCAATGCAAAAAAAGAGAATAAAAACATCTGTTAAGTTTTGTCAGGTAGATAACTATATTATTTGAATTCAAGTTAAACTAGTTGAAATGTAACATGTTGAATTGAAAACTTTACTTATACTTTTTGTGCATATCATATATAGAAAACGAAAATGGCTATAACTAATTTATCAGCAATAATTTGTATATAAACTACCCATGTAGCAAGTGTACGTAAGAATTACGTTTGTTTTAGGTGTAGATTCGTAATTTACGTAATAACTCGAAAATGACATTTAACTGTCACGTACAGTTAATTTCCTACTACCTAATTTCCCCTAACTACCACGTAACATTTTTTACGTGTCCGTTACGTAACAATTACGTAGTTTAAAAATAAAAGTTAGTAACTAAATTACAGTTAACAATGTGTGATTAATATAGAAAATACGTTCGGTATTGCTTTAAAGTTTTTGGCCAAATATACTTCACAGTAATTAAATATAAGCATTGAATAATAAATGTAAGAAGAAATGCAACTTAAGGGGCGATATCGTATCGACTGATTGGATTGAGATCTAGAGGTCGCCACGTTTGTATTGGATCGAGATTTTTCAGTTCTTGCGTGTCTGACGACTTGTAAACTTCGGTATTGAATTGAAAGTTTTTCTTGGGTTAACATTGCGATACGATTTTTAAAATTCTGGTGGTAGTAATGTTTGTTTAAACTTTTGTTTAGTTTAAGTGTAAATATATTTTTGATTTATTGTTAAAATGGGAAAAGTTACAAATCACGGTTGTGTTTATATTAATTGTGAAAATAATAATACCGAAAACAAAGGTACTAGTTTTCTTAAGTCTTTTTATTAGTGATAAAGTGCGTGCTAAAGAATGTTAGAAAAACTGTGAAAATATAAACATTGCCACAATGGACTTGGAAGATTTAAAACAAAAGAAGATTTGTGAGAAGCATCTTCGGAGATAATGTATAACAACAAAAGGAAATTTTAAACACACTGCAGTTCTTGTTCTACGCCTTCAATCAGGTAAATATTTTTTAAATTTTTTTTTCTACCAAACGTTTAAAAATGGTTTAAATTAGCATCGGAGAATCTCCTTGTCCGGATTCTTCTTCTTCTTGTTGCACTTAATTGTACAATTACTTAAAATAATTACTGTAAATCAGTGGCTGAGATCGCTATTATTTTCCACGATCAATGATCGCAGTCATGGTATTTAGAATTAATTAGTAATCGACTGTTGCTAAAAAGTCGCTCGTGTAAAGTTAGTCATAAATTTAGCCATAAACATTCGATTTTTGTTTTCCGGGATACAATAACGTTTGGAGTATTGAAAATCAACATACCTAAGTATTTTTTAATATTGTTTCTAAACAATAAATTATTTAAAATTTGTTCATATTTAGATTTTAGAAAAATATTTACAAAAATTCACAGAAAATAGATACTACTGTGATGTTTTTTTTCGACATGACGTGCTATTTGAATTCTGATGCAAACTTACGAACAAATAGTTTAAAGCATTAATAAACAACATATTAAAAAATAAGTGTCCTTTCGTAAATTAAATGTTTCTATTTGAAATTGACCCTGAAAAGATTGTTGAGTAATTAGTCATAACTCGTGTTGATATTTGTCTCAAACATAAGATTTATGTATTAAAAATAAATTTGCAATTCTTTTCAAATACGTATTATCATTTGTAGTTAATGCTTATTGTTTTTAACTTCTTGTGTTTTTATGATTTACCTTGGTGTTTATATAAAGCTAGGTTTTTCCCAAAATGCTGAATGTGTGACACAAATTTTACAAACGTTCTTTCCTAGAAGAGTTTTCTAATTCTCTTTGAAAAGAATGCATTGTTAAATTTCTGTAAACAAAAAAAATATAATTCAATGTTTAAATCCATGTTACTTTTTTATTAAAAAATCTGTATGTGGTTTAAAATTTTTACGAGGAAAAGAGCAAAGGGGTTATTTACCTACTTACACAAAATTTTACGATTTTCCGTGAAGTACCTGCATACTTAAAGTTTATTATATATTTATTAAAGTAAATATTATAGGTAAAATCGTGTTATATTAGTCTTATTTGTTTATGCGATAATTAAAAGTAGTAATTTCTTTTCCAAAACCGCAAATGTTATTTTATAAGCGATCAATGATTGCGATCGTTATTGTACAGAGGCTCGATATCGCGATCATTATTTTGCATAATGATCGATTCATCGTAATTGCATAATCGTTCTGGCCATTGCTTTAAATGTTTTTTGTTAATGTTGGCATATGTCGAATAAAAATATCGTTTTTCTGTAAATGTTAGGGCCGCATTTCTTTAGCACCTTGTCTAATAAAGACTTAGTTTTTTAAAAAGTAAAAAAATTATAAACAAAATTCTTTTATGTTTAATTTAGCATGCGGAAAGCACTTCAATACAAATCCAACAATACATACAATATTTTTACAATTGTTTAAAAAAAAATCGCAAAAATTTTAAAAAGTCTAATACTAATTGCATTTTCAAAACTTTATTTTTAA
This sequence comes from Aquatica leii, assembly GCA_035610365.1. Classification (NCBI taxonomy): domain Eukaryota; kingdom Metazoa; phylum Arthropoda; class Insecta; order Coleoptera; family Lampyridae; genus Aquatica; species Aquatica leii. The sequence goes on along the minus strand of CM069432.1, from coordinate 41,873,432 downwards.
AATACTAACAACTTAAATTTTTTTTTACTTTTTGGGCTTATTTAGTATAATTTTTTACAGAAGCTGTGATTGTTGATATGAACATCAACCTAAGATACTCAAATGTAGTAGTTTCGCAAACATATGGAAGAAAACGTCGATTGTTATTTATTGATGGCGATCGTGAAGACGAATAAATTTATTCTTTCTACAGCTCCAGTTCACTAAACGAAGGTATAAGTAGACAAGCAATAATAAGTAATTTTTTTAATATGTTTTATAGTTGAAGATACGTCCTATAATGTTTTGAAGATACTGGAACGACCACAGTGTGTTCTCAAATTCGTCAAGCCGTTAAGTTTTGACTAAACTACGCAACATAGTGATACAAACGGATTCTCTGTCAAAAATCCTTTTAAAGGATGAATTGGTCAATTATTCTTTCAGAAATTTAACATTAATTTTAATTTAAAATTATTTAAATTACTAGTCCACTAATAACAAACTCGTTTACATATGTTTTGAGCTTTAAAATGATGATGCTCATCTTCAGAAAAGTCTACAAAAAATATTTACAACTTTTTTAAATACAAAAAATGTCATCAACATATCTTTTCCAAAATATTATTTTTTGTAAGAAAATTTGGTGTTCAGAAATATATTGACTTTCTAAATTGTTTAAGAAGATTTTAGTAAAAATAAGTGATAAATTTAATAATCAATTTTTTAAACAAAATCTAGGTCTTTCAATGGGTTCTCCTTTATCAGTTTTCTCAATTTTTTTAAGAAATTAAGTAAAGGTAACGATTTCAAGATTTCTTTTTCTAATGAAATATTTACTTAATTTTTAAGCTACTTAAAGGTAGTAAAAATAAAGCTATTAAAGCTGTATAGTTGTTTCTGAAACGTGGTTTACGGTTCCTTTAGAGCTTCTTTAAAGCTTTGCTAGTACCACAAAGAGCTGTATAAGTCCAATTTTAATGCATTAAAGGAGCTACCCAACAGCAACATAACTGCGGAATTTTTAGCTACTTAAACGCTTCATGGAGGCTTCAGTTTTTTCACAAACCACTTAAAAGTATTCTAAAGAGTAACTTTAAAAGCTAAAGTAGTTATAAAAAAGCCGGTTTTAGCTGCAATTTGCTCACTGGGAAATTCTTGAATTACTAGAGTTCATTTATATTAAAATTCAAATACAAATTTTTTGTTGAACGAGCAAATCAATTTCAATTATGATTTTAAACTTAATTTTTTTTAGATTTGTTTCTAAATTGCACCATCTTTCTTTTTTAAAATAATTAACATTTAACATTTTGTAAAACTTACATTTTTTTAATTATCTAGTTACAAATTTTCAGATTTGAGATTGTTCGAAAAAATGTAAGTTAAAAAACTTTTTGTAATCTTAACTTTTTATAAGTTGTACATATTTTTACTTTTTTTGAAGATGAGCTTCATTATTTTAAAGCTCGAAACATATGTAAAACAGTATATACATTTTGAAAGTTAACGAATTTATTATTGGTGGACTGGTAATTTGAATAATTTTAAAAATTGACGAATAATAACAATAAATCCCCATAACAATTTTCTTTTAATTTAATTTCCATTGTTTTAGTTATTTCTATGTTTTCGATTTATATTTTACAAAAATAAATAAATATTTGAATATACATATTTTTTTGTTTTCTTAAATATAAAGCATGATATTGTTTAAGTTTATTTTACATTGACTTGTGTCGTAACAATACAAGCTATTGTTTATGATACTAACCTGTTTTGAACAGGTAAACGGTAAAGTAAACACATATATAAGAAAAGGTTCTAACTCGTACTTCATAACAAATAAGTAAGTTCGCAAAATAAAAACCACGATTTTGCAGATGGCAGCAGGTCTTAGTCTATTAGTTTATGAAAAGAGGGGGTACAGACGGGTAAAAAAAAGAGAAACAAGAGAGATACAACTACAGTACGATTTTTAACACACTATTTGCGCCTCTTCTTAAATTATTACTCAATGATATAAGTAAGTCTTATTTATGTTTCTTAAATAACGTTATACGACCTCGGTCTTTTTGTCGTATAGTCCTCGCAATTTTACTTTCGATGCACGTCATTAACGTCAGTGACGTAGTTATTCAACCATGTTGTCAGTATTATCATGTAAACTGTTTTCTTAATATTACATTGCGAATTACGTTTTCATTAAATGTTTCTACATTTGTAACAGGTGTACTATGCTTACGTTTTGAGACGATTTATGAACCCCGTTGTTAGCAACCGCTGTACATACAAAAATAACTGTAGAATATATGTATGTATTACCACATTTTAAATACTATGTAAAAGGGTACCTCACGCACAGCATTTACTGATATCAATGGACCACCATTATCTCGTTCAAGCTCAAAATAGTACAGTTTTGTATCAAAAATAATTATAAAAAACAATGAGCACTTTGACATAAAAAATACAAATTAAATTTGACAGATGCCAACAACGCTGCAACTGTAGTAAGCACACCAACAACGTGACAAAAAAAATATTCCATAAGACAATTAGGTGTTTATTTAATTTTTGCTATAAATAGGGTGGTATGAATTTTACGTCATTAATGACGTGCATCGAAAGTTAAATTGCGAGGACTTTACCAAATTATACAGTGAATATTACGTCATAGATATAACGTAATAATAAAAGTGATCTATAGTAACGTTAAAGTGATCTAATAATAACGTGATCTGATTGGGTAGGTATATAATTGCTAATAGACTCCAACAAAAAAATCTTACTCAATAAGGATACTTTCTCATCCTCTTCACTTGCTGAATTAAATTATTTTAACTCTTCACCTGGAAAAAGTGAGCTGTCGTGATAAAATACCGTATTCATCCCGTTTCTTCTATTTTACTTTTTTGGTCACTCGGTAAGTTTTCAATTATAATAAATAGTTCTTTATGTATCTGTTTTTTTTTGCGTTTTAAACGGTATATTTGTTTCTAATTGTTGATTTCTTTTAAGCATGTCCTTTAACTGTCGTTTTCTACATTTTTTTTGTATTTTTCTCTCACTAAAAAATTATACAAAGAATGTGAATTAAAATATGAATTTTGCAGTAGTTTTATTTTTGAATTAAAATGCATATAATTAACCATTACATCTAGATGTCGCTACCGATTATGGAATTGTTGGAATCTGTTAAATAAATGTTGCACCAAACTAAATGTCAAATGTGAAGAAACTGTGGGTGCATCGATGAGTGATTTTAGACCCATAAGAATGTAGTTTTATTTACGTACATAGAAGAACAATTATAAAATACGGTGTGTCGCCGTTTTACCTTTTATTATTTGATATGAAAATGGCAGGCGAAGTAACACCAACTTCGAGTGGAAAGAGAAAAGGCAAACTATCCAGACAGGAATCCAGTAAGAAAGATTCTGATATTGAATCTGATAAACCCACAGCTAGTATCAGTACGGATTTAAACACAAGAGGAGGTATCAGAGTGTATAAAATAGTTGTATTAGGAGATGGTGGTGTTGGGAAGTCAGGTAGATCAATTGTTTATGTACGAAATCTATATACATTACTGTTTTTGTAGCTGTTACATTGCAGTTTGTGAGTCACAGCTTTTTGGATTATCACGATCCAACTATAGGTAAGTTACTGTTCAGTTAAATTCAGTATTTATTAAAAATATTTTTCAGAGGATTCATATCAACAACAAGCTGTTATTGATGGAGAACCGGCATTATTGGATATTTTAGATACAGCTGGACAAGTAATGCAGTTTTCATGTTTTTAATAAAGCTAATCATAAACTTTTAGGTGGAATTTACTGCAATGCGTGATCAGTACATGCGCTGTGGAGAAGGTTTTCTCATATGTTACAGTGTAACAGATCGACATAGCTTCCAAGAAGCCCTTGAATATAGAAAGTTGATTCAAAAAGTTAGAGCGTCTGAAGATACACCTTTAGTTTTAATAGGTAATAAATTTGATCTTCAAATGCAACGTAAAGTTACGTGTGAAGAAGGTAAAACTTTAGCTAGGCAATTTGGTTGTCCATTTTATGAAACGTCAGCGGCTCTACGAACATATGTAGATGACGCTTTTCATACATTAGTCAGGGAAATTAGGATAAAAGAAAGGAAAAAGTTAGGTCTACCCATTTCTGGGGAACGTAAACCACATAGGCATAGTAAATGGTGGAGATTAAGAAGTATTTTCGCTTTAGTTTTTCGAAGGAAACGACATACAAATTATGCCTCTTAGATTATGTGAGGTTTTGCTTAATTTGCAACTGTGGTTTATGAATGTTTTTCGCATATACTATATATTCAATGTGTTCATTTTCATAGTGTAGACTGTACTTTAGTAATAGCAAATACAATCAAACTGAATGTTTCGTATAGTGGCAGAAGTAGTTCTTATTTTGAGTAGGTGCGATTTAGAGTTGCTGTAGAGGCAATCACTCATTGACTGTTAGTTGCAATACATCTTATTTCGTAATTTTTTAATTTTATATAACTGACAATTAGCTTGTTTGCGATTGTAGGCTTATATTGTAAAGATATGTGGATTAGGATGAAGCGTGGAATAAGTTTATCCATTTTTGCTTTATTCAAAACCAGTTAACTTGATTTTTTTAAAAGATCACTAAGCTTTTGAAATGTTACTTAGAAAAATTATGTTGTAATTTGTACTGTGATTATTTTTCTTAAACGAGTTGACTATGGTACAAAACTTTAATGAGTACCTAAGCTTTCTCATATTCTTACACCTCTTAGAAATAGGTTCCATGTTAGTGGTTAAATGGATAACAATATATAAAATATGGTGACCAATCACTTTAAATAAGAGTTGATTAGGCACTGTGCTGTACTTTGTGCCTGTTCCTTCAGGCTTAGGGTTTTGTAAGCTTGGTTAAATGAGTTGAAATAGGCTCAAAAGAAATCGTAACTGTATTTCAAACAGTAATGTGTTCATTTATTACATCTTTAAATTATAAAGTTCATAGTTTTTCCAGTTCACGGCCAGAAAAATATTCTCGTTGGCTTTGAAATTCTCCCAGGAATAAGGAAACATCCGACTTTTCTCACGATTTCCATGATTTTAGTGACTTACACATGACTTTAATTACAGCCCCATTATCATGACTTCTTACTATCTGGCCTGGATCATTCGTCAATGAAGATTACATATTTCCGTGACAATGTCAGACTAGCTCTAGACGGCCTTTACTAGACAGCAATTATTTCTTCTTCTAGAGATTTTTCTTATAATACTTGAGAAATACGTTTCAGCAGATTCATCAGATGAATCTCTGAATGGCAAGCCTTTCATTTGTTAATTTTTTGTGTATGATTTGTTCTTCATCATGCTTGGTTTTTAACCTCTGTCTCTATGCTCTAAATTGATTTTCTTGTCTCAGGTCAGATCTTTTAGCGGCTACTACGCATCTCAAGAATGAAGATTTTATATTTTTTAAATCTCGATTTTAGGTTGTTTGTTTTGAAGTACAACATGTTTTGTAGCTTCTGTTGTTTTCTTCAACTAACACAAGCAACCTTTATGGAACGAAAGTATTTATTACAATAAATTTATATTTCTGGAGATAATGTTAATTGTGCCTATTTCTGACACATTAAGACAGCTCCATTTAAATCTTTGTTTTTGACCATGTTAAATCGACATCAAAATACTTGCATATAGTGTTGCACCGAATAGCCGGATACCGAATATTCGGCTATTAATTAGTCTGAAGCTTCGGTGATTCGGCCGAAGCAAGTCTGTACATCCTTTTTACTAAAATAAATATTATGTTTAATTTCTTTATGAACATATACGCATTTATTAAATTTACGAAGAACGAAATACATTTTTTCACAAAATATAAAACAAACTAAATAAAATTATGCAGTAATATTCAAAGTTAATTTTTTTCAAATTATGCTGCAAAAAAAGCAACTTTTATGCATTTTGGGAAGTAGCCTGTTTCTGGTTTCTTCATAAATATTTCCTATTTCATAAAATAACCTTTCACTGTAAACGCTCGTCGATGGTGCAGAGAGAAATTTTCTGGCAAGTTCAGATAATATTGGAAACAATATTTTTCTTTCTTGTCACTATTTTACTGGGTCATCTTTTCTGTTGATTAATGGTACATCCAAATTAATTCTTCTTCAATTTGAGTTCTTTTTATAGATTTTTTATTGGTGAATGGTTTCGATTGAAGTTGGCAAGCTGAAGCACCAGCTATTTCATCAAAATACTCCTATACGTTTTTCTTGTGATCTGTTTTTTGTGTTTTTGAAGGGATGTTTTCGTCACCGGAGTCATCGTGTTCAGGAATTTGATCAGGGTCAGGGGCATATTCATTAACTAACATAAGCTTCATTTGTTCTACTTTATCTTTGTCAAAAAACGCAGTTTTGAATCTTGCATCTGGCAACGCAATTACAGTATTTATTTTCAAAAATTGATTGAAACCGTTGTTTTAATGCTGCACACATAGTATCTTTCATGGTTCCGACAGCAAAGAACAAATTTTCTTCATATTCGTTTGATAAATACTTTAGTAAGGTTGTTACTGTAGGAATAATTTCTGATATTAATGACATATCTGAGCTCATAGTCTTTGTAAATTGTTCAAATGGCTCTAGTAAATTTAGTAATGGTTGAATTAGTAACCACTGATTTGTGTTCAATTAATTTACATTATTATTATCTGCAGTATATATGCTTAGGATCCTCTTTTGTTCGTAAATGCGTTAAAGCATGTAATAGGTAGAGTTCTATCTAGTCTCCACATCCTGCAACATTTTTTTATGAAGAAGGTTTAACTCGGGTTGTATATTTTTCAAAATTGAGCACGCTTTTGAAGAATGGTTGAAATAAGTCTCCTTGATGTTGCTATTAAATCAACTACTGACCTTTGAGAGATTTTGTCCCTTCTAGTACTACCAACTGTAAGGTCTGAATAAAACAAGAAGTATTCTCCATTTGAGCGTCCTTACAAGCTTTAACAATATTGGCGCCATTGTCGCTAACTATTAAATGAATTTGTGATAAATCTATATCCCACATTTGAACCATCTCCTAAATCTCATTCTTGATAGTTTCAGCTGTATGGCCACCAGAAAAATGCTTGCAATTTAAAACTAAGTTGTTACACTCAAGATTTTCTGATAACCAGTGTCCAGTAAAACGGATAAAAGTTTCATTTGTGTTGCAACAAGTCCATATATCTGAAGGATATATAATTTACAGTTTTAATTTTATTTCTTATAGTTTTGACAACCCGATCATATATTTCAGGAATTATATTCTCACTAAAAAACTTTCTAGACGGTACGTTATAGTTTGGAGCTACTTTGTTTAAAGTCTTTTGAATCCTGTATTATGGACAACATAATATGGCATATTATCCAATGCAGTCATCTCTGCTATATAAGTGTGTAATGATTTAGCACGTTTGTCGTTAATATCCCTTTTTTTAGAAAGTTCTACAACATCGCACAATGTCTGCTGTGATTGTTGTTTATTACTGTTACTAGTTTTAGTTTCTGACGTACTTAACTTTAACATTTCTGTATCCTTTTGTATGATTTCGTATTCATTTAGATGTAAACGTTTCATATGATTTGTGAGCGAAGTTGTTGATGCATTTTTTCCAGTTTCGCCGCGAGATATTTGTTTTTCACAAATTGTACACTTTGCAAATTTTTGATCTTCACATATATTATAAATTTCCAAATGTTACTTTTTTTATTGCTCATTGTACTAGTTACAATACTCATTGTAACACAGTCCGTTAAAAAATGAACTTGACGTCGCGAATTATAACAAGCAGACTAAGCAGAGAGATTGATAGATTCAAACAAGAAAATTCCTGGTTCGGCCGAAGCTCTGGTGGTATAGACCGGAGCCTAAATATTTGAAAAATGGCCGGATACCGAAGCAGAACCGAACCATCGGTGCATCACTACTTGCATATAATTTTGACTCTGTTCATAATTCTGACACTACTTCTGACTCTAAAATTGACACATTTTACTAGGATATATAAAAAGATGTAAAATGATGAAAAACAGGTTTAATATCATTTATCAAAATAAAATAATGTCAGAAAAAATAACCAACAGTAATATTATTCGCATTTGCGTTGTTGCCAGTACCAGTTTATTTATAATTCGCACGTCGTTATTGTCTAGACCAATTCTTCTTAGAATTACTAATAATATGGTTATATAATAATAATTAATTATCCAAGAGTTAGTAATACAAGTTTTAAACAACCATTCGAATATGGCTTTCGGTACCATTTCAGCAGTGCTGTCGCGTGGTTAGTTGGCGCCCGGGGCGAGAGTTCGTCAGACTCCCCCCCCTCTCCACCACCAACTCGATCTTTCGCCCATCGGTCCATCCATTATTAAACCTATTATCCTTTATTAAAACCTTTTGTGTCTTTGAAAATACCAAAACACGCAAATGGTTGCCAGTTGCTTTTCAAGTTTTAAGAATACTAGAGTCAGGAATAAAAAAAAAAGCAAATAAAAATTCTTTAATACATTAAAACAGTACATACATTTTATAAAATATAGTTAAGAGAATCGCGAAAAAAGGTATACATTAAACACTAAAAGATATTAGTCTGGCTTTTGCACGAGCAAATGTCGTGACTATTTCCTTGAAGTCTATTTTTCGTGCCTCATAGTTTTCAATTGACAGGATGGCCAAAGAATTCAGTCTTTCTTGGGACATAGTGGAGCGTAAATATGTCTTTATGAGTTTTAGCTTACTAAAGCTACGCTTCGCATTTGCAACTGTCACTGGTGTAGTTAACAACACTCTTAGTGCAATCCACAGATTCATAAATAAGTCTTTGCTGCCGGTTTTCTTGATTGATCGCAACACGTCAATAGGTTGAACTTCTGGTTCATTCAGCTCTAAGATGGAATTCACATGTTCCAATTCACAAAAAACTTCATAACCGTTGATATCCGATACACCGTCAGTATTCTTTAAGTGGGATTCCAGTTTCAAACAACTTTGTTTTAAGTCACCTTTTTCTGGAAGTTTAGCCACGTTATATAAAAAAAACCCATTGTGAACTATGTTAATTGCAGTTGACCTACTTTTAAGTGAGGTTGAAACCGTACCCACTAAGCAGTGTTGTGCATTATCTAGATGAAATTATATAGATAATTCATCTAGATAATTTTTGATCATCTTTTTCCTTATCTAGATAAAAGTATTGAACATTATCTAGATGATTATCTTAGATGATCTTTCGGTTATCTATCATGAAATTATCTAGATGATTTTTTAAAGTAACATACATTTTTTGTTTAGATTTGTTGTTTTGTAATTTTTATATTTACAAACATAATATTGTTTGTAATGTCTGTGGTAATGTAATACGGTCCAGATGGCTAAACTTCACATTTTTGCAGCTCTTCTGCTGACAAAAACTAGACTCACATGACCTTGAGCGTAAATACATGCAATACGTGATGTAAACAAAAACAAAACTCAGATTACTTTTTGAAACTGAACCAATTGATTGCGATAAGTATCTTGTCTTTAGAAACAATAATAAGCTTTTTGATATACGTACATTTATTCAATACATTATCTTGCACGATTCAAACATTGAGATTAACAGCTACTAATTCTGTAGTTTTGAAAATTTAATTAGTTGAAGTGCCTACACAGCAAAACTATGCCCAAATAAAAAAATGCTTGATTGAAAAAGAGAAAATTCACGACTTTTTGAGCAGTTGAAAGTGACAAACCTCGATACACGTGATTTAGAGTTCTTTTAGAAGACTATTTAAGTCATGGAGCTTTTAGCTTACTCTTTAAATCAACTTGTTGAGTAAGTAATATTAACGTTAAATTAAAGTCGCAATAAGATCCTATGTAGACCGCGTAGAATAAAAACGCTCCTATATAAATCAGTGATGTAAATTATCATATGAGTACAATTACTGACAACCTGTCAAATATAATTAACAAAACTGCAAAGAAAAAATGCTTTTTTTACATTTGGATTTGTTGCACTTACAATTACAAAAAGTACTGAGCAGAGCATAAACTGTTTAAAATAACCCAAATTTTTAGAAGAAACAAAACTGTTTGCGTTTTTAAAAGACATAAAAGCTAATTCTTTAAGTGATCGCTGATGATGTAAGCTGCTCAAAATTTAAAATACAATTCATTTTTGAGGATTAGTTGGTTTTTTGTGAAAAATTTGCTTAACATATCGAACTACAAATTATAACTTAAATTTAAAAATGAAAAATTTATAATTCAGGGAGTGTGATTAACGGCTATGAGCGATAATTTTTATAATCTATTAGGTTCAAACTGACGTCGATATCAAAGCCAGATTTTTCCTAACTGTTACGAAGGGAAACTAATTAAGTTTACTAGACACCTCCATTTGTGAAAAAGTTATTGATTAAACATATCAATTTCGGCGCTAATTGAAAGACTTTATAGTCCTGATTCCTGATAGTGTAAGTTTTGCTTAGCAATGAAAATTTTGAAAGGACCATATTGTATCAAGAAATTTGTTTTATATTTTACAATAGTTAAATTTCAGTCATGTTTTTTTTCGATTTTTATTTTTTTTTCAATCTGTCTTTCAGTTTTTTAATTAGTTAATTTAATAAACAATGAATTGGTATTGATGATGATGATAATCAAATGGTAACAATTAATTATTACCTGTTTCTACCTATTTCTTAGAATCATCTATCGTATTATCTACGTAAATTATAGATTATCTTATCTATTATCTAGATAAATTCTTCAACTTTTATCTAAATCGTTATCTAGATAAAAAAATTGGAAATTATCTATTATCTCATCTAGATAAAAATTTAATTATCTATGCACAACACTGCCACTAAGTAATAAAAGACTTCTCTCTTGAATGTGTCTTCTGCAGATGTAATTACTTCATCACCACTTTCATACGAAAAGACACGCTTCTTTTTGCGAATTCTTTTTTCTGGGAAGACTGGTTGTATTTCAAGCTTTTCTGCAATATCTTTGGCTGAAATTACTGCGTTGGTGAATCCAATTATTCTGAATTTGTCTAGAAAGTCCAAGGAATTATTCAACTTTTTCACAGCATCACTAACGTCTTTAGCTTTCCATTGAACACTTTTACTGATGATATTGATTTCAAAGAGCAAATCATGCTATAATAGTAAGCATACTAAGAAAGAAAAGTCCTCCATATGTTTGGCTAAGGAATAAGCCTCGCTTGCTGTCTGAGGATCGTTCGTTTTCTCCCTTAATTCGATCAGAGCATCCCGGACTTCAACGTACTGGTAGCGAACAGCCTGAACCGCAGATATTCGGACTTCCCATCTTGTCTCACATAATTGCTTTACCGTGAGATTCTTGACATGTTCACTGATCACACACCAGCGCCTTGTAGAGCCTGCAAATATTGTATAAATACGCTGGAGAATTCCAAACAGAAACGTAGATTTGACCGACGATTTTGCTCTATCGGAAATTAAGAGGTTAAGACTATGGCATCCACAAGGTATGAAAGAAGCCAGAGGGAAATCTTTTAGCACACGAGCTTAAACTCCTTTGTGGATTCCTGCCATATTGGCGGCATTATCATAGCACTGTCCCCGACAGTTTTTTATGTTTAGTCCACATTTGGCAATTTCCTTAAATATCAGGTCAGTGAGAGCTTCTCCGGTGGTTTCTTCTGCCACCTGATATGTTATGAAGCTTTCTTCTATGTTAATATCATCACTTTTTTTACTAACATAGCGAATCGTTAGAGATGTTTGCTCTTTATGGCTGATATCAGGAGTGCAGTCAAAAATAACAGAAAAATATTTGGTTTTTATTTTCTTGATGATGCTTTCCTTTACTTTACTACCTAACATGTTAATAATCTCATTTTGAATCGATACACTTAACAAGTAAAACTTAGTTTCTCGGTAAGTTACTTTGCGTAAGTGTTCCAATAAAACTGCATCAAACTTCCCTAAGAGTTGTACAAGCCCGAGAAAGTTGCCATTGTTTTTTGTAAATACCTTTGAAGATGAGCCTCGAAATGCTATGTTATTTTCTGCCAAATACAAAGTGATTTCGACCAACTGTCTTAACACCTCTTCTGAGCGTTGTGTTTCAGTATTGATTTGACTAATAATTACTTGATTTATCGAAGTGTCCCCTTTAAGTCTACTTTCAGCCGTGGCCCACTCGATCATGTATTTAAAGTGATCCGGTGATACTTCATTAGATTTAGACCTATCAGTCATGTGTTTCCAGTCATTAAAACCCATTTTATGACCCAAGTGTGATTTTGAGGATGGGTAGAAAAGCCTACAGCAAAAACAGTACGCCGAATCATTTTGTTCAGAATAAACTAACCATCGTCTTAGTATTTTTTCAGCGTTTTCAGCGAAACGGAATCGAAAACAATTTGAAAAATGCCTGTTTTTTGAATTTTTTGGGTACTGATCATTTTCTATGAAAAAATCGCAACCAGAAGGACCTCTTGGTTATCACTTGTATTTTTCAATGTTTGTAGGGACGACAGGAATTTCTTCGCCAGTCCCTTGAAAACTGGTACTTGGCACCGGCAGGTCACATACGGTAACGGCCTCTGGGGCTGGTGTTGAAGACGAAGTATTGAAAAAATTAGTTAGTTTTTGCACTTTTGATAGTAAAGTTTCACGAGCTAATTCAGTTTTCTTATTTAATTTTCGCCGTTGAGCTCCCGATAACTTTTTCGACATTCTGAACACTGACGTAATTCACATAGGTATCTCATCCGCGCCGAAACAGTGACAGACTTAGACTGGCAGTGGCCTGTGGGACGGTGGCAGGTGGATGCGACTCGCATCATGCAAAGTATAGGAGGGGCGCCGGGCGCAAGAGGGGTAATGGCGGGCGTTTGGTAAGGGGGAGATGTAAGGTGAGATCATTTTCTCAAGGTTGGGTGAAACAAAAATAGAACAACGGCTAGCGCTTGACGGCAGCGTGTGTGTGTCAGATAGTTTATAACTACAAAGCTATATTAGTGTCATATATTTATTTTTTTAATTAATACATGCAACGCATTATTCAAAATTGCTTTACAAAATACGCTCGCGGCGCTCCCCTAGACGCGGCGCCTGGGGCGATACCCCCGCGCCCACGCGACTGCGCTGCATTTCAGTCCTCTTCGCAGAACTGAATGATACGATGACATTTGGTCATTGTAATCCACGTCCTTTTGACCTTTGTTGTAATCATGGACACATCTTAGTTTTACAATGCGTTCTCCTTTTCATGACCGTTTTCCATTAGATTGCAAATCCAAAAAAGGTTTTGTTGTAAGCATTAGAACCGGTCGTTTGTCTACCCATCTTCTAATGTTTACGCAGTCGTTTTATATAGTGTATACGTCGCCTTTTTTAGTTTGTTTGAAAAACTTAACGGAATTTTTTTACGATTAACGCGCAAAGTACCACAGTAAATTAGTTTCTGCATGACTATGCCCAGCGACTTTTTGGTTTGTTCCAGTATAAATATTAAAGTGGTGTGTGTAACCGTCAGTTGTACGCAGTTTATAAACCTTAATACCGAACTTATGAGCTTATATTCGGTATTTAGGTACTGGCGAAATTTCACTCGTCCTCTGAACGGAATTATTGATTCGTTGATGAGTAGTATTTTTCCGGGCGTCAATACAATTTTAAACGTTTTCTTGTGTATTTCTATAAGCTTCCTAATATCCACAGATGGGTCTTCGTAGTCGCAGAAATGAAGACAACTCAGTAACAACAAGAATCGATTGCGGGTCATAGTACTGGCAATAAACTTATTTCTAAACATAGAATCTTTGGACCAATAAAAATTAATATGTGGTAACTGATTCAATCCCATGGCTAGTGAACCGTTCTCGAAGTAATTGTTAACTTCGAGATAATAACCGAACGATGTTGAACATTCTAGACACAGATAACAGAAATATATAAAAAGTATTTAAAGGAAGCGGAGGTCAGTTTTTCTTCCATTTTTCTAGAATATTTTTCCATTTTGTGAATTGTCGGACGCTTTCTTCTATATTTTTATTAATCGATATTTGACAATTTTTTATTAATTCGAGAAATTCGAATAGCTTCGCATCCATTTTCGTTTGACAACGAGTTAACCGCATAAGTTATAACACGAACAAAAATTTTAATAACACTAAATTTTAATAACGCTTGGTTTTTTTAATGCACTAGTTTATCGAACTAGAACTATAATTACACTCTATAAACAAACACAGGCGAATCGCAAACTAAACAGTTATTTACACAATATTAAAGTTTTGTCAAGGATTTTCAATGACCGCACGGCTGACACCAGTGTAACAACTTTTTGAATCTAATTTATTTATAAACTAAATATTTACACGATTTAAATTTAACGACTTTTAACTAACATTAATAAAATGCAACGGTATTTAAGAAAAGCACTTACATTAATTTATATATTACTATCACTTGAAAAATAATGTCTGCGGTTAACTTCTGTTTATCTAAACCGGTATTTGTTTACATTAAAAACACGTACACTTACAACGCCGTATTTATTTTCCACTAGCACGTGCACTTCATTTATTTATCTTAGCACACAAGCTAATCATTTATTTAAACCGACAAAGTCTTAGAATTTCTTCCGATTGAATTCGAAAAAAAACTCACCTCAGCTTTCTTTGAATGCTTTTTATATATTTCTGTTACAATGTTCAACATTCTTCGGTTATTGGTCACGAAGTTGACAATTACTTCAAGAATAGTTCACTATAATAACCGAAAAGAAACGCAGCATTCCGTTTGCATTTGTGTCAAATGATTTTAGACGAGACTTGGATGAAGATGCAAGAATAGACCTTCTCGCATACTTGTTTATCTCTTCTACAATAAAATCTAGAAGTTCGTCTGGAATAAAAAGCCGATAAAAATCTAGTAGATTCTTTAATTTACTTTTGTCGACATTAGTTGTTAATGGTTCTGCACAAGATTTGAATGTTGATTGATACTTTACAATATCATGCTAAGCATTACTATCTTCAAAAGTTACAATAACTTGTTTGTCGCTATTATTCTCGTAATCACTTTTATTATCTAATTTTTTTTTCTGTAAGTTCTTCTACCGCACTACATCCTTCCATCTATCATTTTTTTCTTGCCTAGTTTGAGCCATGATAAAATTTTATGTGCTCGTGAATACATTGATTTTGTCAATTTATGTATACGTTTGGGCGCAAATTTAATACAACTGTTACATTGCATTGAAGAGCACTTACAATACTGCAAACAATCGAAAAAGGTGTGCAAAACATGCAGAAACCTGTCGTTCTATATGACTATATATAGGTTCCCGGGAACCGATAGTACTTACAACTTCAGTGCGGTGCCGGTCTCCGGAGCCGATATTATTTTCCGGCATCTACTCAAAATTTAGTTCATAAGGTTTACGACACAATTTACAAATTTTTAATATCTCAATTTTTGCACAAATTACAGGCTACGCAAGTTACGACATTTTGGCGCGAAACCGCTACGCACCTCGCGAAACTTTCGCAGGCAACGTGTTAATTTAGTACTTGGACATAAAATTGTTAGATTTCTGGTATTGTGCTAAAAGTTGACCCTAAACTTGATTTTGATTGCTATAACACGATTTTTAAGTTATATTATGTAAATCTAAGTTAACACCTAGAAACAATATTCAGAGTCATAAAAAATATAAGCGCGTTATCAGCAATTTCAGTACACTACAAATACGCCTTGTCTTAGTAAAACTTCTTTAACGTGATAGATCTTAACGACACCACCTGTTATTCGCCATATTTGTTTTGGTTCGCATGTATTGCAACACTGGAGCTTTTTGCTATGGATTTGGTAGATGGTGCCAAAACACGAATTTCCAAAAAAAGTTACAAACATTCTTAATTTCTCCAATTGCGATTGATGTCAAATATTCCGGCAATTCGAATGCAAAGATAACAGACTTCATTTAATCAGAATTTCAACAGCTGGTAGTTGTGCCGATCACATATTTGACTACGGTGTGTAATAATGGACGTTCTGTTTATGCTTGTGATGTCAGCTACCTCGCGCACTTCATTCGAAACAGTATGGTGCACTTTTTTATCTTCTCGTCTCGTCACTGCCTCATTTGAACGATTGGAATGTTTAGTAAACGTACTCGTTAATTAGATGGATTGTCTTGACAGTAATAATAATAGCATTAAAAAAAAACCAAGATTTTTGTAGTCATTTCATTTGTGGGGTAGCTGGGCTTGGCTGCCTTTTCCTTGGTTTCTTATATTGCTGTTTTTCTTTCCTCATTTTTTAGTTTCCTCTTGTTCGAGTTGTTCTTTAAGTTGAGTAGAGGTAAAAAATTTAGCATTCTGTCTTGTGTTACAGTGGTCTTTTGGTAATCCGACAAATATCGGACCAGAACACTGTCATATTGCCAAAAACACCGGATTACTGGAAATTATTAATAAAAAACGAATTTTATGACAGAAGCTATATTTTATTGTTCTCTACAATATTTATGAGATTTATAACACACTAAAGTAGTACACACGTTATTAAAACGTTAACAGAAATAAAAATACAATAAAGAAAAAAATTACTTACATACCTGTCAGTATGTACTGTGTTCTTGGTGTTCGAGTAGCCTACATTATTCTTTTGAAGTGGAAGGCTCAACAATTTTTTTCCAAATGGACTATTATCTTTAATATTTCCAACACGTTTTATAACAGAATTCTCGATTTCTTTTCTTTCTTCTTGCAGAGGTGTCGTTTTTTGAAAAACTCTTGATATTTTTTGCAGTTATCCTCCGAAAGAACATCTAGGTTTATTGGGAAAATGCTCGTAGTTTCGAACCGTTCGATAGCCTTTTCAGAAGTGGCTATCCTACCCATAGCCTTGTTGAAAATGTGTGCACGCTAGTATACGATTAGAGCTGCATTAGGAGGTTCATTTCTTCTTAGTTGATGATCTATTCTCTGACGTGTAAATATTAAAAAAAATGGAGACACGTCAATTTATGAAGCTCCAAAAGAACACATTTATTGTTGTCCTCTTTCTGCGTTTGTTACAAACTCTACTCGTCGATGTCCTTTTTCGAGCCACTGTTTTAGCGGAAGTTTGTACATTTATTATCTTTTTTTCTTCGGTATTAGGTGGTAATTAGTATCTTTCCGCGACTTACGTATCAAGTTTCGAAAGAAGCGAAACTCTCTTTTGAATGCTGAAAGCCTATTAATGCTTGTAGGTTGTGGTTTTTTGATCGAGATCTCAAAAACATTTCAAACCAATCTCTACCGGTCGCTTTGTTTTTTTGATGAATGGGTTTTTTATATTGTTTGTTTCTGCGTAACTATATTCACATTGCGAAATTTCTCTGCTAGTTAAACCATAAAATATTTTGGATAACTTGACAATTTCAGCAATAGTCTTTATTTCTTGCTCTGCTGAGAATATAGCTTTTTCCCCAGTAGTACTTGTGAAGTGGTCTAGTTTTTATGACGATCCTGTAGTGTGGATCAAGGAATAGAGAATCTCAAACTAACTTTGCGTATGCTACTCTTTCAGCGGCATTTAATGCTGCATTCGTGTCTTCGGCTGTCCAAGGAGCTTTATTTGAAATACGTTTGGTCTGCCTAGGCATCTGCAATAAAACAATATACATTTGTAAGCAAAAGTGATGTGATTACGGCCGACCGCAATTACCCCCAAAATCTTGGCTTACCCCCTTTTGGAATGTAACAAAATGAAGTCGTTAACACAGAACAAGATGTTAGGTTCTTTTTCTGTTGCGATGTAAGTAGCACATACTTCTCGTAATCAAATGAATAAAAAAATTAATTTATCATTGTTGAAATATGTTTTATCTATGTACACAGTGGCGAGATTTTTAAGTCGGCAGATATATTTTATTGTCTGGGTACATCAATTCACCAGCGTGCACTCTAGCCGGCGATATTGCACTGTAACCAATTGAACTGTTGTACTTCATAAAAACTGACGGATCGCATTGGTTGCTCCGTTCAAACGTCTAAAAAATTGAGAGACCGTTAATAACCGCATGGCCGGAATTCCTTCCAGCTACTCTATGTTAGGCTACGAATTTTTCCTGTAGTACATACGTTTAATGAGCCGAAAAGTTTTTGGCGGGTTTTTTGAAAATAAATAAGTTTCACGTAATTTGAAATTTATTGACGCCAGTTTTGAAAACTGTTATTATGGCAAAGTGTTAATACCAAAATCCAAATTTTTAGTGCAATCGTTTTTTTGCACATTTGGATACAAAAATTCTAGTCATTCGGGCAAAAAACATAATTTCCCGGGCTGGGAAAAAAGTACAAGTACACTAAGCGGAACGTATTATTCTTTTGAAGAAAAAAAACCTTAGGGTAGATCTTTTTAAAACTATGGACGTTGGCAATAACTGAGTGCATTTACTTATAGACAATCATAACTAAAAAAGTGATCAACAAACTTGATAGTACATAAATGTGATTTATTATACATTTTAATATTTGCGATGTAAGTCTAGTACAAAAATATCATCGTATGTTTCTTCGTTTACCCCTTAATGGATAAACATATTCCATACTTTTATTAAACTTTGTATATAAAAAAACACAAGACCAATTAAACTGCATTTGAAATTTATAATTTAGTGTTTATCGGTATATAAGTATAACAAGAGGCTATGCTATTTTATAAATATTTATTTTAGATTATTACTTTTTGTACCTGTAATAGTATATTAGAGAATTTGTACAGGGTGTGTTGTTGAAAATGCTTTAATTTACACTTTAGTCCAAGAAAAATAGTTTAATATCAACTCAAAGGTGCTTTATTAACAAACTAAAGGTATCCGTACCTTTTCAGTTTTAAAACAATTGTATTATATAAGAGCAAAATAATTTTAGTGTCTTACATCTGCATCATTTGAAACGAGAGTCGAAACAAAATAGTAAAGCGTAAATGGACTTTTTTGTTTTGCGTTTTCTTTCAGATGATTTTCTAATTGTATTTGAGTATCTAATACATTATTCAAATCAACGAGAGTTATTTTGCTGTACTTATTGTTAGTATTTATTATTGTTTATTTATTATGCTGTTTTTTATTATTAAGATTCTTTGAATAACACCAATTACGCTTTGCTTAATAATGTGACAAAAAGAGACTTGTTGCTTAATCTTCTGATGGCACATCTGTTTTTCTCGGTGTTACAAGGTCTTTACCAAAACGACTTAAGAAATGTTCTGTTTAGCGTTTTTTTTTTCATTGTTATCCCCCTGGATCTGTGCATGCGAACACTCTTAGAATTGATATTATTTAAGCAGATAACGCTGCTGGTTCAACGTTCTTTTAGACTGAGAAAAACTAGCTGTGTTATCATGACATCTACTGCCATCAAAAGGTTACTATAGCATAAAAGTTTGCAATTTATTATATTAATATTTTAAACTGTTAACGTATTTTAAAATGTTTTATTATAAGTTACCAATAATTGTACCTTATGCACCGTTACTGATCATAGAGAAGTGCATAAAAGTGTTAGTTAGTGAAATGAAATTTAATAAATTGTACGATTGTTAAAATTGCAGATAATTATAATTAGCGAAATCGTAATAAATAATACCAATCACGTAACACGGGTATACATGTAAACTAGCTTATCTAGTAAATGTCTGTACGCTAATGTCTAGATGGGCAGCTTTTATTTAGACCTTTTTAGCATTTTTTTTATTATATTGCTTTTATAAATTAAAGAAATAATAAAGCATTATTCTTTTGTAAAATGATTTAGTAACTTGTTAACCGGTTATCATTTCATTTTGCTTGAATTTTCTGGATCTAGATAAAGAAAAAATATAAAAGGTATCCCAAGGAAGTTTGAGTTTACTGTAATCAGAAGTTGGAAGTATAAGAAGCACGCGCGTTTAAATAAATATAACGTCGTGTAAGTGAACGTGTTAAAACAAACAAGTATATGGAGTGTAGATAAATAAAAGTGAAAGTTATCTGCGGACATTGTCAATATACGCAGTGATTGTTATATATAAATTACTTGTAAATTGTTTTTCTTAAGTATCGTTGTTAGTTTATTAAAAATTACTTATATTTATAATAATCATATCTAAATTGTGTAAATTAATTAAAAATCCGTTACAATGATGTCGGTATGGTTGCGAATTTGACGTGTAAACAAACAAATGATTAATACGTGCTTCGCGTGTTTGTAAACCATGTTGCAGTTAAAAAAGTTTTTATCAGTACGTATAATTAGGCATTTAATAATAAAGGATCGTTCGTTATTAAAACTAAGTGCATTTTAAAAGTGACTGTTGTTTTTATTAAACTTGTAATTATTTGATTATAATTTATGCTCGTAACTCGTTCGCAAGCAGTAAACCTAGACCAAAAATTATTTAAATTTCTCGAATCAATAAAAAATGGCCAAGAATCAATGAATAAAAATATGCAAGAAAAATGGTCCGAAAATGAAAGAAAATACTAGAAAAATTGAAGAAAAATTTTGCTAAGATTCCTAAAAAATTCAAGAAAGATTATGAGAAAACTCTAGGAATATGGAAGAAACTTAAAAAAAGAAATACGAACTAGCATTGAAGATCAAATAAAGACTATTGTGGAACAAATACAAGTTACTGTAGAGAACCAGATACAAACAGTTCCAGAAGAAATGCGAACCGGTATTTTAAATTTAAGAGAAGCAGTAGAAGACAAAATACAAGAAGTAGAAGACAAATCAGAACAGGTTATAAGAATATTAGGAAATCATAGAAGACAAACTAGAGCAAAAATTCGGAGAAAGGATGCAACTGTTTGAAGAAAGAATAAATCAAATTAATTGTCACGGCGAAGGAAGTTTAGGGTTGTACTTTCAAATTTTGATGATAAAGTTCCATGATCAACCTACCACAAACAGTTTAAAGTATAAAGCAACATTTTTAATATGGTCTTACGTGGAGAAGCGCTTGTAATTTTACAGACCGTTCCTAACCATCTCTAAGGAAATTATGAACTCTTAATTTTACGTTTATAAATAAGATATGGAGATGCACATCTTCAACAGGTGTACCAACCCAAATAAAAAATATGGTTCAGAAAGCTGCGGAACGTCTTTAACAGCACCAGATACCTTCCCGGAGCAATTGGCTGTTCAAACCTTCGTGGATTGTATGGTTAGACCTAAGACGTTGGATGGCGCTTAACCCGCGCCTTAGAGTTTGAAGCAGCAAAACAGACGTCCCATCGAGGCAGCCATAAGCTCCGATGGGCTAAAGAAGTAACCATCAAGGAAATAACTCGACAAAAGCCTAGTAAGAGTTGACCAAAAGAAACAAATTTCTAGTCATGCACCGGAAATTATCATTCAAATGTCATCGTCTATGGAGCAATTGCACAAGATTTATCTCGATGCCAAGACCAACAGACGAAGTGTTCAGTTACTGGTTGACACAGGAGCGACGAAGACCATCATTCGTTGATGATAAATAATAAACCTCCTACGATATGTAACAGGAAAGGTGGTAAATTCTATTAGCACAGGACGATGGAAAACACTACTTAGTGTGTTTTTAAAGGCGACGTTTCGTGGAATAATGTGTCTGCTTCCTCAGGCCACTATATTTAATTTAGTAACCATTGGTTTGGGAAATAGAGTATTCGACCATCAAGTACTGATAGCCGACATGACGGAAGAAGTTATTTTGGGAATAGACGTTATAAAGAAGTATGGGATATATTTGGATATGAAAAACGACGTCCCTAAAATTGATGGTGAAGAAATTCCTATTCATTCGTCAGAAAAGGGAGCCGTGCGAGTTTTATTGATTGAAGACATGATCAGCTGCATGGAAGGACTAAAAGTGTGGTGTTGGCACACTTGGATGGAAATCTCTGGGAAGGCTAGATTCGCGCTGTTGAACTAATGGAAGGCGAATTGATGGAAAAGGGACTACTGTTTGGCAGAATATTAGTACGTATGAAAAACACGGTGCCAGTAAGGATCCCAAATGTCAACTCGGACCCGGTAATATTAAAAAATAAGACCGTGGTAGGCCAATGTACGCTAGCTTCTCAAATAGTGAAATGCGTGAAATCTAATGAAGTTACTTTACCAAAGAAGTGCCCACAATCTATTAGACATTCTTATCTATAAGAGCCAAAACCTCAGCCAATACCAGTTGGCTAAAATTAAAGCGTTGATCCAGCAGTGTGAAGATGTATTTGCACTAGAGAGTGGTTCCAAAGGAAGAACTAACGTGGTAAAGCACAAAATAATACCGTAGACGCTTGGCCGATACGACAACATCTACGCCCTCTTCCTTTGGTAAAAAGAAAAGTAGCTGAAAAAATCAACAGATATGGAAGTAGAAAGTGTGATTGAGCCTTCAAATATTCGATGGACCGCAAAAAGACGGCTTTTACAATTAGAACTGGTTTGTGGCAGTTCAATGTGAAGCTCTTCGGTCTGTGTTGTAACGTTTGAGCGTTTGATATAGATCATCTTGCGAAGACTGTCTTGTAAGACGTGTCTGGTTTATCTAGACCAGGCGATTGTAGTTGGAAGGTCGTTTAAAGAGCATTTAAACAACCTGAAGGAAATGTTACAACGACTACGTGGATAAATCTAAAACTGAACCCAAAGAAGTGACACCAATTTAAGAAATAAAATCAATATGTTGACCACTTTGTATCTAGAGATGGAGTAAAGACTGACCTAGAAAAAATCCGAGCAGTGCCAAGACCAATCAACAAGCACCAAGTTTGCAATTTTCTGGGTTGTGCACTTATTATAGACGATTTGTATCCGGATTTGCCAGTATTGCCAAACTTTTGACAAAATTGACTAAAGAAAAATCAGACTTTAGATGGAATCAAGCCTGCTTAAACGTTTTCCATCAATTAAAACAGACCTTAGTCGCTTCGCCGATTTTAAGTTATCCAAGAAAAGATGGAAAATTTGTTTTGGATACCGATACAAGTAATCTGGCCTTAGGTGCAGTCCTTTCATACGTACAAAATGGACAAGAAAAAGTCGTTGCGTATTTTAGTAAAGTTTTGTCCAGACCAGAGAGGAGTAACTCCGTGTTCATAGAGCACTTTTATAGATACTTTGTATGGACGCAAATTCTTACTACAGACAGATCACGTCGCACTGAAGTGGCAATTGTAGTTTTGTAATTCGGAAGGACAAGTGGCAAGATGGAATGAGAGATTACAAGATTATGACATAGAACGTCGTGCCGGAAGGAGTCATGGAAAGGCTGATACCTTGGCCAGAAGACCATGTCTGGCAGACTGCAGCCATTGTTTGCGACTAGAAGAAAATATATAATGTCTCTCCATAGAACTACTATGATTGATGACGAATGAGAACCTGAGCAGTTTGGTTTTCTTAAACGATCCCTAGAGAGTGTCGAGGACACAGAAAACCTACTATTGTTGGTAGTGCCTTAGAACTACGTGTCAGAGGTCTGCGCATCAGGAAATGGTTTAGTGAAAAAGCGCAAAGCACTAATGAAACAATATAACGTGGGAAGTCTCTCAGAGAGAGTGTCGACTGACATCGGAGGGCCGTTTCCAGAACTTGATTCGGGAAACTAATACATCTTGGTGAGAGAGATTATTTCACAAATCACCCAATCAAAAAGCAGCTACAGTCGCAGATGTTTTGGCGAAGGAATTTTTCTGTCGGTTTGGAGTTCCGTTGGAATTACATTCCGACCAAGATCGCAACTTTGAGTCTGCGCTGTTTCAAGAAGTTTGTCGAGTGTTGGAAATTAAGAAAACGAGGCCGATGGTTCTCCATCCTGAATCTAAAGGCATGGTTGAATGATTGAATTGAATAATGGGAAAGTAGTTAACCAAAGTATCGCCCGAACACTAAAGAGACTGAGACCAGTATTTGCATCTTTTTCTAATCACATAGCGATCATCTGTTTACGAAAGCACAGGCCAAACACTATCTTGTGTCATGTTTGGTCGCGAAATACGAGATTCATGCCACCTCAAATTTGCACGAAGATCGGAAGAAGAAATTGCTGGAGAAGATTACGTCAGCAAGTTGATGAAGAGACTAGACGAAGTACATGTGGCGGTTTGAAAAAACATGCAAATTGCCAGCGACAGAATGAAAACCAGATATGACGTCAAGACATAAAACGGTGTGACATGATGTGGTTATACAATCCCCAAAGAAGACGTGGTTTGACGCCGAAACTGTAGAGGCAATGAGAGAGGCCTTTCGAATTTCTGCAGCGTATTAAATGACGTATAGCGTATCCGAAAACCACCAGAGGCAAGTCAAAAGTAGTCCGCATCAATCGTCTAGTCCCGTTTGCTGGTGATAACGTTACTAAAGACCAGGGGGGTTATTCTACACTTTCGCATTCGCAAAAATCGTTCGCATTGGCAACGTAATGCGAACCGTTTTCTAAAACCGTATTCTACACTTTCGCAATCAATTTTCGTGCGCTTTCTCAATTGCGATTATTTCCGTGAATGCGAAGGTCGAATGCGAACGGTAAAGAGTGCTCGCTTTCGCATTTACGTGCGTATTTGAAAAATTTAATCTCATCAGCTTGCAATGAAATTTATTGTTATGAATCATCTGATTGTTTACATTTTATTATATTATTTTACACTATTTATTATTTACTATTGTTATTCACTTTAAAATTAATTATTACAGCCATAGATAAATATATACAGGCTATATCAGAAACTCTTATGTTAATTTTAACACTGACTGCATTTAACTAAATGAATGATTTTTTTTCTATTCGACTCAACAGCAATGGACAAAATTGTCATGGGTTCTTTAAAAAAATCAGTTTAAACACCAAATTTTATTGGAAAATAGAGGTAAAAAATTGACGACTTTTTCATAATGTTATAATCAAAATAATTCTACTTGTCGAGTTCTATGAGTTAAAATTAACACACGTATTTCTTACACACTTTGTATAATAACGTAATCAGTGCAAAAATACTATAGTTATTTTTTAGATATGAATTAATTTTTTTTGTAGAATTTGCATTAAAATTTTCTAATAACAAGTTTATATCATTTTTTTATGGTAAAATTAACAACCTTTTCTGTTGTGGTACGTAAATGTTTATAATTGTTTAAAATTTTTATTATTATATAATGAAAAACAATTTTTGAAACTAAGATAATTTATTATTTAAAATTTAAGCGCACTTGCTACTACAAATTACGTACCGAGCATGCGCACAGGATTTTAACGCGACGTCGCCAAATGTATATTTTCAAATTTTAAAACGAATCTGTTTGAAATGCGATCGACGCAATACGAAAGTGTAGAATACATCCTAGGCCGCGTGTTCGCATTCAAATATGAATCGCATTGAATACGAATCGCATTGAATGCGAATGCGCATTCCGATTGCGAAAGTGTAGAATAACCCCCCAGGCCCGAACCAAGGTGAGAACAAGCAGAACCAGGAATCAACTAGATGAAATGAACTTCGATAAATTTATAAGCATGTACGGGAAAGGCTAAGTTCGAAATTACAACCGAGGAGGAGCAACATAAGATCTGCTCCAAACACGAAGGGATTACACCATTTCACATTGTACCAGTAATCTATCTGGTCACAAGCAACCTCAGTGCAAAAATTATCGTAGGTAAAAGTAGTAAAAAGCTACATTTTATTCACCCATTTGGCAAAATTAGTAGAGTACAAAAAATTGCAAGATGTGAAAAACATTGCTATGTCACAGTGTTGTGACGTATCTAGATACAAGTATCTAGATACTTTTGGAGTATCTAGTTACATATCTAGATACACTGGACAAAATGTAACTGTATCTGTATCTAAATACATTTTTCGTAGTATCTGAGTGGTTTAGATACTTAGATACTTTTTCTTGCTCAAATTGTAAATTATACAAGTTTTTTCTAAACACCGCAGTAGTTTTTTCTCTCAGTTCATCATGTACATTACAATTTGAATTTGGAGACTTTGTATTCGGTGTTTTATGAGTGCAATTCTTTCAGCTTCGACGATTCTACCAAATTTGGAGATTTTATGTAGTAGCGGATATTTTGTGGGTATTATAAACTGTTGTGGAATTTTGAGAAAAACCGTGTATGAACTTACACTTTTACTTGAGAAATGTGACGTGTTAGCATTTATGCCAACAAACCAAATTTTAAAACAAAATAACCTTTATTTCTAAATTTATATTGTTTTATGCAATTAAGGTTGATAAGGTAATTTTTTGCTTAATACCCAAGCAGCACACTGACGTCATATGACGTCTCGTAGTTTGACGTCAATAAGACGTAATGTGCTGTTACTGTTATTGTGTTTTTAGCTGAACCTTTGTTTTAAATGTTATTTCAAGATTTTGTTAAAAATGTATCTGACATGTATCTAGATACTTTCTTAAAGTATCTGTAACTGTATCTAGATACTTTTTATGAAAAAGTATCTTATCTGTATCTAGATATAATTTATGAAACGTATCTGTATCTGTATCTAGATACTAGAAAAAAAGTATCTGTTACAACACTGCTATGTCACTAAAAATCCACACCGACAATATTTTTTAACGTGCGAGTAAAGACTGTCTGAGTTAGGACGATGATGGGCACAATTCGATGTCGCCCGTACTCATATTTATTCACTATATTTATTATTAGTGTTTATTTTCATTAAATATGTAAGGAATACTGTGAAGCAATAAACGTTTTATTTGAAGCAATTATAATGAGAGTAATTACAAACGTGTGAGATGCACATTTGCTTCTGAATAATATTATACTCTTCTTGCATATTAGTTAATTGATATTTATTTGTTTCATTAAAAATATTTAAATATAGAACAAGCAGGAATAAACTCTGTTCAACATATTTAAGCTTTTATACTATTTCATACGAACGAAAACTTTTAATCAAACAAAACCGCAGTTTTACTCCGAAAAGAAATTCGTAACTTCAAGTAAAACAAGGATAAACAATCAGATGCTAAGATTAACAACGTCCTTCGGGTTTGGACCGTGTTAATGTTGTAACCGAAGTTGGCAACGTTTTACCTTCTTTCATAAGCGCCCTCATCATAATTTTTTTAAGTATTAAATGTTAATTAAAAAATTCAAACAAATTATGGTGTATTCTTAACACTTGAGGGAATAAGGTCCCGTTGGAACAATTAATTTTTGAACAAATTAGGCGATTGTTAATTAAGAAAATAAACTTTATAAACAATTAATATAGACGAAATGTCGGCGGCTTTTCTCAACGTCTCAAAAGCAGTATAGCAGCCGGCGCACGATATTATAGGTAGACGTCTTTCGGGATCTGGTGAACTGTGGCGCTGTAATCTGTTTATGTCAAAATGTTGCTATGGTCCGTCTTACAAGCATTCGCCGGTACATTTTTCCTTACCTATCTTTGCTTTTGTCGTTGTATTTGTTTTATTAAGTCTGTATGTATTATTATAAGTAAACATATATTTATTCAATATATAAGTATTTGATTATGTTAAATTTTTGTTGACGCGAGTGCCTTTTAAATGTACTAACGTTTTTGAGATTCACATAGAATTGTAAAATTTTCAATTTTTAGTTTATTAATTCCGATTTTCGACTTCACGATATAATAAAACACCTCTACAGCGAGTATTAATTCGCTCGGCAGCCCACCTGCCAAAAAGTGATACAAAACAATATTGATAGAGCTAATAAACTTTTAAAATATTTCCTTAGATTTTTAATACTTTATAGAGTTAAGACGATGGTTTAGATTTTTTCATGCAAGGTCACGAAGCTCATGACTCGCCCCCTCTTGTCATACTTTGTTAACCCTCTGCCTCTCCCTTAACGTGACATAATTTATGAATGGTGCCCAAGTGGTCCTATCAAACTATTAAAAAAGTTTTTTTTACTTAAAATGTGTTTATAACTGCAGCACTATGAGCTGAAACTCCAATGCGTTCAAAAATAATTTATCCACTACCTTTCGAATAACCACGACGAGGGTTTACTTTCATGTAAAGCAGAACAAAATATTTAGATTTAAACACCCATCAATAAAAAATAGTCCCAAGATGTTATTTCTCACAATTTCAGCTCGCACATTTCTTAAGCCATTGTGTGTGTTTCTCAAATTTTGTATATATAGCACGTTTGTTATTTTGTCGATCGTTTTACTCAATACCGTATCATCACAAATTTTTACTTTTATATTCATCAGTGAAGACACTGTAGTGAATTGCCACCACTCTAATAAAAACATTTTTACAGCTAAAACCTCAAGCACAAAAATAAGACTTTTATATCCTTATTTTGTGTGGATCGGAAGTGGTACGTGCGAAAATTAAATCCTTATGGATTTTGGTCGTTTGTATTCTAACGATTATTTTCCAAAATATGGTGGCTTTTGCCAATTTGATAATTTTATATGGAATGACTCAAAGTCAACGAAAAATGGTTTAAACAAAACAATATGTTCACTTTTCATATCTCATATATGCCGCCCAGTATTGCAATTAGGACTTAGACAATGATTAAATATAGGCAACTAATAATAAAGTATTAAAAAAAAATTATTTATTTTTAAAGTCAAAATAGTTCTAAATGCTTATCTTTCCATTCTTTTAAATAAGTTTTCAGTTTCAATTTTTCTTCTTCACTTGCAAAAGAAGAATCGATTGCAATGCAACTGCAGTTGTACAAAGACTCTTTCGACAGATTTAGATGGTGTGCTGCGTAGAAGTATTCTTTAGTGAGGGTGGTGGAGAATACTCCTTTATCATCAGTCTGAAAGAGTTAATATTACAATTAAAGAAAAGAAAGTATTTTTTACCTTGTCAAGTCATAAAATCAATTGGTTCTATTTATTTATTTTGTTAGAAGTCGTTTTCGGTATGTTTTTATATAAGACCAAGAAGCTAATAAACCGTTTTTGATTTCAAACTGTTTAAATAAATTTATGAGAATCAACCAGACGAGAATCTGAAAGAAGTCTAAAATTTAAAGAAATTAAGATATCTAGGGTATTTTTAGGGTGTTATTGTGCAGCATTATTCTTGTCCTTCCATTGCCAGTGAATGATCAAACTGTTGCTAGCTAAGCTTAAAAGTTCGTCCTGCTTTGTGGTGTTTACATGTATATATCCAAAAGTTGTACATATAAGTAATAACTACTTTTCCCGTGACAATTTTGTGCCAGAAATCGTTCTTCTTAAACACAGAAAGGAAAGATGTCAGTCTTTGTTATCAAAGTGAACTCAAAGAAATCAGTTTAGTAAAATCTGGCAACCGTTGTCATCAAAAGTTTAGCGTAACTTTTAGTTATTTGTTTTTATCAGAACTGGCTTTTTCAAGCTCTTCTTTATTAAGTATGTGTTACAGATCCTTAATATCTGAGCATAAATGATGTTGACACAGTAAGAATATCAGCTGTTGAAGCCTTCAGGACCTTACCCAAACATTTTATTTTTTTACTAAATACATTACTTGTTAAATATATTTCATTTTTCATAGCAAAAATTAGCGCGAGACTGAGTTTTTTACTAATTATTTTTGTAAGACTATTGAGCCTCTAATCTTGATTCATCAATTATTTATTATTCGTAAAATCTTGCTTATTTCCTGGTTTACTTATTTAACAAACTAATGGCTGTGGAAAGTTCTAATCAAAATAAAAATGGAGGGAACAAAACCAGAATGGATAGTCCTATAAAATGAAAACATCAAAACATAGTAATGAAAAGACTAGCTGCAACCATAGAGGCAAAAGACAAGAAGACCAGATCTTATACATTATGTAGTAGTGTATTAATTTCTTTATGATTCATTTAGACTTTCTATTTCTCTAATTAACTATTAGTGCAATTACTTCTTTGGCTAAACAAGGTAAAAAAATCTTACATTTATATTAAAAGGCAAATTATTTTCGACCCATTCACACATGTGGTGCTCCTTGTAACTCTGTACTGTATTGCATAAAACATTAGATGTAAGGCAGCACTCTAAAATATAAGTCCCTTATACCACTATTTTGCAGTAATATCAATTTGTACCTAATGGAATCCGTAAGTCCGAACAAAGTTTCCAATTTTCAGTAGAGCCCCCATAAGTTGGATGTATAAATGTCCCATGCCCAATTCTATCAGGTTTAAACTCCAACATTTGCTTGACTTCTTCATTATTTAGAACTTCTGCACAATGCAAAGTAATTTTTAGACCACTTTTTCGAGCTTTGATGAACATTGCTTCTGAAAATATACCTACGTTAGGGTTACCACTAAGATCAACACCTTTAATAATATCTGGGTAAAGTTCGTGCATTTCTAGAATTAAATTTAAAGTCTCTTCGGATTCTTTTAAGCAATGGCCACGATTAATTGACAATAATAGTTTAACAGTTATTAAATTTTGTTCCCTAATTGCTTTAATAATTGTGTTAACGTAATCTCTTTTAGTCATTTGAGGTTCTGCTCTAGGGGTTGTACGTAATTCTAAGTAAATCACGTTATCCTTATGAAATTCTTCAATGACATGTTTAGTTGCTAAATATGTTGATTCTATCATATTCGTTGCATTGTGAGCTATTTTAAACAATGTAAAAGCTAAATTTAGTTGATCCTCAATGCAATCTAATTTGGTTAATAATTGGTACGTTTTAATATCTTCTATAGGTGTGTTTAAAACAGTTAACGTTTCAGGGCTTAAAGACCCATTAAGATGTGCGTGTAATTCCTAAAAAAATACGTCATTAAGTCGCACCAGATTTATACCTTTATTACAATTTTTGGCAGCTTTTGGCAAAACTCTAATAATTCCATTATTGATACAAAAGTAGCACAAAAAGCATACAAAAAGTAAACAATCAAAGGTTATGTTTTTATTTACTTTTAGTGAAACAGAGGTTCTTAACAGTTTACGTTGAACGACAAATGACCAACCAATGAGATAATCAAAAGCGTAAATTTCAAGTATCATTTTTAGATTGGATATTATTTTTATATTTGTTATTTACATCGACCTGGCAACAACGGAAAGCTATGGGAAGCGTAGCTTTCCGATGTTGCCAGGTCGATGGTTATTTACATCATAATCGTTTTTTGTGTACGAATATTTAACATTAATTTCTATTAGTCAGTTATGTTGTTAATATTTAATTTTCATTTATCTTCCTGTTTAAATTATACCAGATTTTTAGTATTGTAACGAATTTTATTATTAACACTAATTTATTTAAACTACTACTAATATTTTTACTTATACTAGAAATATGTACACTTTTAAATTAACCGAACTAATTAAATCTAATAATATTTAATAAAAACACTTACAACTAATTTATATCACTTACAGGCAGATAAGACAAAGTCCGCGGATAGCTTCACACACTTCTTTACACTAAAATCACGTACAAGATTATTCTCCGTATATTTATGTACACACACGCGCTAACGATTTATTTATTTAGACTTAATAATCTTCTTAACACTGCTGTATTCGCATTACAGCAATAACTGACCTACGAGTTGTTTCTTCGGTATTTATACATTGTGACAAAACGTTCTCGTATGTTCTGCATTCTTCGGTGAACGTTCTAGAAAACCTCGCGAAGGCTCGGGAAGTTGCGAATAACTTCTCGAACGTTTCAGTATTATGTCCACAACAGTGGAACAATTAGTATGATTAGTTGACCCAAAAAACTTGTTTATAATTGTTCAGTTACAGGATAACAGTAACTATATCTTTTCTAATACAATTTTCTTACCTTTGCTTTTTATTATGTGGTTTCCACACAATGTCTTCACTGACAAGTTTATCTAAATGAACTACATGACTTAATACTACCCTTTTTGATCAAATTTTGGTATTAAGGTTATGGTACAGTTTCAACAGTATACCGTTTATTCTTTTACAAAAGTGTCAATGCTTTTTCCTTAGTGAAAAAACATTTTTATTTTTCCATACATTTTCTAATAAATCTAACCGATTTTGTATCCCTTGTATTTCAAAAAAAATGTAAGTAGGTGTATATACCAATAGCGGTGTTTTGCTTATTAAATAAAGTGGCCAAGATAAATGACTAGAAATTATTTTAAAGTTTGTAAATCCACCGCAACATAAAATTGACAATATTTCGGAAAGTTGGGCGATGAGCCATGCCTTTGAAAACATAATTTGATAGCTTGAGTGATACGGTATCATTTTGTTTTATGATATTTTTTGTATCTGCCTTTTTAATATTTTTAATCTAGTTTGAAGAAACAGTTTATGGTCTTTTAACAAAAATGTTTTTTTAAACCGTTTACTTAGTTTAAAATAAATAAACTAGAGTGAGTTATTTGCAGCGATTACTCATGTTTGCGATTTTTGGAAAAAAGTTAAACAAAACGGTACTATTTTCGTAACACACTTTTAGCCGTCATACAATTAGCTAAATATTAATGAAAACCGCATCACGTTATATCCATCCGTTTTCGATGAGAATATGTTAAATATTCGAGTATCTTAATCAAATCAAGTTACTTTAGTGAAAAAAACAAACACTAAAATCTTAACTGCTAAATTGACAAAATCAAATCAATACTACAATCGGTTAAATTTGTTCCCAGACGGCAAATCAATTACTACATTAACGTTTATGTAGTTGGCAAAGTTACATAAGTCAAAATTAAGAATAAAATTTACTTTGATAAGTTTAAAGCTTTTAACTTACACTGAACTCAAATATAATTGCAAAAAATCTTTGACACTAAACGTAAATTGTAAATACCTGATGTAATTTTGTTTCCTGATGAAAGCTGCAGGTGGCTGGATCCAGAAGAAAAACGGTAATCTAAGTCTCAAACAAAGGGTAAAATTTACTTGAAGAGGCGACAACGGGTTGATAAGGTTTAATATTTATTTAGCCGTAACCATGCGAATTTGGAGTATCTTGGTTTCTACGATGCAAAACATCACCCAAATATAAACTTAATAAGAAGCCATGTTACGTGAAGAACTAATTTGTATAACCAAAAATTCCAAAACCAAAAAACTTCACGATCCTAGGAGATCAAACACCCATCGTGTCACGCGCCAACTCTTAGGGGAGATCGGGTATGGTTGTCACACGGGTTGGTTGCCACAATATCATACATTCTAGTTTAGATAATAAACAGTTAACATACCATACATAGTTGAATAGCGTGTTGCATACTTAGACTTAATCTGAAGTATAAGCTCATTTGGACAGAAGGCGCCAACGTTATTGTGAGATATTGCTTTTGTACGCTTGCAAGTAAAGTTTGAGCGCACCAGAATTCCCTAAATTACCAAGGTAAAAAAAGAAGTATTATTATTTTCCCTCTAGCATTTAATAGCTATATACCTAGGGAGTTTGTAAGAGTGTTTTCAAGTAGTATGAATGTCACATTAATTTATAAGCAATATGCATTTGCAAAATGGTGGTTTGGGGTTGGTTGTCACAGAACAACGGGGTTTGGTTGACACATGAGACAACCAACCCCATAAGAACAGATTTGATCATGATAATTTACACATCATTTATTCTACATATCTACTTTTGTTTTTAGCGTGTGCAGTAGTTACCGACCATGCCACGAAAATTTGTTGCCTTGGAGCAAGTAACCAATCGGGGTGCATGAATGAGGAACACTTTTACATGTTTATGCAGCATTTTGTTAATTATGCAAAAAGTTCGAAGGATCGTCCTTGCTTATTATTACTTAATAATCATAATTTGCATCTTTCTATCGATGGATTAACTTACGCTAAAGACAACGGTGTGATAATGATGACCTTTCCACCTCACTGTTCTCATCGACTTCAACCATTACATCGAAGCGTATATGGTCTTTTCAAGAAGCATATTAATTCTTTTTCTAAAGCTTGGATGCTTAATCACCCTGGCGCCACAATGACCATTTATGACATACTAAAAGTAGTTGCACATGCTTATCCTTTGGCGTTTACACCATCAAACATACTGGTAGGATTCAGGGCTTGTGGAATCTTTCCCTTTAACAAAGTTATTTTTGGCAACCACGAGTTTTTACCGAGTTGTGTGACTGACCGCCCGAATCCAGATGATACAGGTGATATGTTTTCCGTCGTTAAGCAAGTAACCCCACAAATATCCGAAGAAATAAATGTGCGCGAAAATATCGAACCTTCAGGTGTTTTTCCAGTGGCTAAACCAGGTCCTAGCGGTATAGTTTCTCTCGCAGTAATTCGCCCTTTGCCAAAAGCAGGTGAGAGAAAACAATAAAATAACAGGGAAAATAGTAAGAAAAGGCATTCAGCTATAATTACCGATACACTAGAAAAGCTGCTCCTTGAGGAACAGAAGAAAAATAAAAAACAAAAAGAAGTTAAAAGGGATATTTTTAAGGAAAAGAAAAAATCAAAACCAAGACAAATGAAAACACAACAAAAAGTAATAGAAGAAGACAGCGAAGATGAGGAAGAGTGCTACTGCCTTGAGTGCTTGGATGCATTTTCAAACAGTAAATCCAAAGAAAAGTGGGTGCAGTGTGTAGATTGTAAGAACTGGACACACGAAGCTTGCAGTCCTGGGAGTGGTACATATATAATTGTGATAGTGATGGTTTATCTGATTAGAATATACAATAAAGTTGTAACCTATTCTATACCTACTTTTTTTTTGTTTGGTGCATTACAGTACCTGTGACAATCAACCCCAATGTCTGTGACAACCAACCCGGTGACGGGGCAAGTTGTCTCAGTTATCCATAATTTTGTTGAATTTTATTAAACGTGTTTCTACTTTCTTTAGAGTAATCAAAATATATATTTATGTACCCAAGTAGTGGACCTACAACACAGCACCAAGAAAGTTTTGATATCTTTTTCCAATAAAATATGAAAAATTAAAAACTAAAAAGTGTGACAACCATACCCGCTCTCCCCTACTTCTTGATATAATTCGTTTTGGAATTACTTTACTAACACACGTTATGACGAGCGAAGTATCAAAAGAAATCGCATATGGTCAAAAATACAAACAACAGTAATAATGCAAAAGGTAAAAGTTAAGACGTAATTAAACATGAGCAACCAAAAACTTATTCTCACAACAAACGCAAAATTATCAAATGATAACAAAACATAAATGAAACATTATAATGCTATCTGAATTTTATTAACACAAAGGAAATGCTAAATCGACGTAAACACACTAAACGGGTGTTTTAACAACGTAAAACCATAATTAATTGAAACAAAAAAATTGAAATAACTAGGATGATTTGAAATACGTCAATTAAATAGCCAATACCTCAGGATACAATCCTAAAACTTAATAAAAAAATTTAAAACGAACGTTAATACGAGGGTCGACAAGAAAGTACGCAAGAAAATCCAACGCAAATTATAATCTTTCAGATTATATTTTAGTATTTTCTAAACGTCCGCTATAACCATAGAAACTTGGCCTTGGAGTATCAATAAATTTTTTGGTTTAGGTTGTCTCCATTACTGCTGCTCTTAGAGTTTTACGCTCTTTTTGCATTTTTTTCTAGAGGAATTTTTATATTCGCATTCACTGGATCTTGCTGATACGCACTAGATTTCTATAAACGTTGTTATATATAGACAAAAAAAAACCTAAATTATCCTTGTCAATATCTTCTTTATACATCTGAGCATTACAGTATTATAACATTTTCACGTCATTTTTTTTTCATTTTTATAGTCTAAAGTAGAAACTACGTCTAATGCTAACTCTAAATGTTTCAATTTTTTCCATAGAAAGAAGCAGCTCACTAAACAAAAAAACTTTTAAGAAGATGTTTTAAAACGTCGAAAATGAGTCGTGCAACGTTACATTAACCTACATCTACCTTATCGATACGTTTCTTCTTCATGCATTGCGTGTAAGTGGTTAAAGGGGCCATGGAAACATATTTTTCGTGCTACCTGTTCGCAAGTGGCAGTTTTTTTCGCAAATTTTTTTTGTTTATTTTAGCTCCTGTTTGTTACTTTCATGTCTATCTAATTTCGGAGGTTTTGCCATTGCGGTTGGTAATCATTCAAACCATAACTACCCGCAAAAACGGTGTGATCCTTAATAAAAAAATGAGATGCCTAACACCGAGGGATACCTTTTTACGTAATATTCTACTTTAAAGTATTTATTACGTTACTATTAATATTATGACAAGTCGAGCGTGCACACGCGTGGATGTATGTCATTACGACGGCATTGCTTTAGCGTAGAACTTATTGCCTTCAACGAATTAGGGTTTCCTTTCCTTCTAGGATAATTTTTTTACACGTAAGGGAAAGCGGTACAGGGCACTGACTCATCTGGATAAATTTAATACTTGCAATCCGACTTACGTCCATTTGCGACAGAAGCTCGTCAAAAAGTGAGTCGACTAAATTATTTCACCTTCAGAATTTGTGACTTACAAAATATCAAAATACATATTTTTTAAGCTAATTTGATTTGCGGTAATGTAATGACTTTTTTCTTAAAAGTTGTATGAATTATATTGCTGTCCTAGGCTATGAACAAAGTTCATCCGAGCGTGAGGTTCAATTCGGCTACTATCGACCTGATTGGTTAGGTTGATCCTGTAATCTATTTCAGCTACCACCGGTGATTGTGTATTGAGATCTATCAAAAGATGGGTCTGACAAAAAAAGCGGAAGTGGATGTATCCGTCATTTTTAACAGTTTTTCTTATCTAATTTTGTACTTATGTAAATTATTTGAACTACTTTTAGTTAAAATATTTTTAGGGTAAATAATGTATTATTTATTTAGAATAATATAAATACGAGCGTTCGAACTATTATTTACCCTAAAATATTTTAATATGTTTTATGGTGAAAGTTTTATTTTTAGTTTCTTATAGAGATAATTCTTCCTAACAATTTATTCTAATAAAAAATTTTTCTAACATTAACAGTTTAATAGATATTTGATTTATAATTTAGTGATTTCCATATATAAACTAGCTTCGAATCCTGCCTGCAACGATTTTTTTATTAGAAAAGAATTCCATATCTTGAAAGGAAAGCAAGATACGTTAAAAATATATCTATATTCTTTTGACTTATTTATACACGGAGTGCTGCATCTTCCTTACATTATCTTTGGATGTAACCACGATAACTCTCGAACCCAAAGTCCTAGTAACTTGAAATTTGGTATAGAGCTGGCTTTTCATATTCTCTCGCTTCTGCCAAAATGTATATATAAATATAATCTAGGTTCGAATCCTGCCTGCGACGATTTTTTGTAGAAAAAAATTTCATATCTTGAAGGAAAGCAAGATACGTTAAAAATAGAAGAAACCAATATCTACAATCACTATCAACAATTACAAGTCCGTACCCCTCACCACATTCAAGCTTTTCAAGTATTAATAATGACTGGTCAAGAACATCTACACCGTTTACTCAACCACAGTCACCATATCCTTGTGTTTCTACTGAAGAAGTAACAAACTCTTGCAATAATAAGAACACATTACAAAATAAAAAATCGGAGTGGTAAACATCAGAAAAAATCTCGAATATCCGCCTTCAGTATCAGCAGCAAGTTATGGTAGAGAGCTTTAACGCAAATTTACTTTCATTATAATAATATGTTTTATTATTTAACAAAGAATTAATGTACAATCGTGTATTTACTTTTATATATTCCTTCAAAGCTTCTATGATACATGCACACACTTCAGGAATTATTTGTGAAATTAATTGCTTGGAAACTCTAAATAGATACACAAGACTATTATAGCAATCTCTTGTAGCCAAAAAAGGTGTGATTGCCATTATAACTTCTACGGGAATACAATCTCTGTAATTTGTATCTCGTTTACATATTTTTTGGCCAATTAACAAAAGAAGAAAATCAAAATCCTATACTGACATAGGACAAAAATTTTTAAATGTCTCATTCTTATCATTTCTGTTTAAGTCAGGTAGAAATTGTATTGACCGTCTTGTTTTTAAAAACTGGTATCTCCAAAACTTATGCTTTCTCTTTTTGTTTTTACTATTTCTCAATTAAAACAGACATAATTATGAAAGCCGCGACACTACGTTTTGTTTTTGAAGTCATGTTCACACGCGGAACACGAACAAATAATGGCAAACATACAGCTGTTTACGTTTACACACGTTTGCTAAAAATTATTTTTTCTAGATATGCACTTTAAGAGGAACAATCCATAACAACTCTAAACTAATTATAAAGACTTGCCAGAAATGTGGTCTACGACATCTACAACAGCGGAAGTGATATTTAATATGGATTGTGCTACCCAGTAAACACACGACGTCTCAAGGACGTTCGTTTTATGTCCAAATGATGTTTTTACATCCCGGGCTTTAAAACGGACCTCTTTAGGATGTCTTTAATAGGACGTCCTCAGTCATCAATGAAGAACGTACGATGGGATGTCCTATGTGGGAAAACAAATGCAAACTTAGTGCGCGTGCCCACCTTTCCACCTGTTCTCTGGTGCCTACTCAACACCCGTACGCTCCTTTGGTATATCAAAGTGGTACACTCTGTTTGCACCGTTTGCACTCTGTATTTGTTTTTGTTTGTGTTCTAACTACTTTATTTATCTGTTCTTTATTTTATTATCTAACCTTTTTTGGGTGTTTTAGTGCATAAACAAATTTATTTGGTAAGTTTTTGGTGCCTCATATTTATTTATAATGTATAAAAATCATCATTTATAATTATTATTTTGAATTACTAAATATTAATAAAAAGTTTGTCGAAATTAAAAGATCACAATTATTAATAATGGTGATTTAAAACCCCATCTCGCGCGCATACCTATGCGGTGAACTCAAAATATTTATTTTATGCAAAAAAAATTTTTTTACTCAAAAAATTATTTAAAAAATGTTTTCTTTGTATTAAAGGTTTAAAAGCGTGACGTTATCTCACGACTTTTATCGTCGCGATTCACAATAAGTCATCCAAAAATTCACCCACTACCTGTCAACATGACCGATAAGGCACAAAATCGCTAATCTAACTAAGAAACTATAACGTTATCGCGTTCTTGGTAACATTAGTTCATAGTTATGATTAGTGTGCGGATTTCTCGTATTGTATTACTATTTCCACAATAATTAGTAAGGTAGTTAAAAATACTTCTAGAAATAATTTTGTTTTTATCACATTCCTCTGATGAAATGTAAATATATATATATAACCAGAACTTTAACCGCGTGCAGTTATGTCTGCTTTTCAGCTTTCTTAATCCGTTATTTGGGATGGAATAGTTCCCGATTGTCTTTTTTTTTTTAATTTATATTAATTTTTTGCTAGTCTTTGCTTCTTCTGCGATTCTAGACCATTCCGTTCTGTTATGGCATTTTACTTTCCAGTTTTTTATTTCTAACGTTTTTAGGTCGTCTACAACATCGTCAATCCATCTGATCTTCGGCTTGCCTCTCTTCCTGTTTTCTGTTGGTTTCCATTCAGTTACTATTCTTATTGTTTTCGTTTTATCCTTTCTCATTACGTGGCCTAACCATTTTATTCGTTGTGATTTTATATAGTTAACGATGTCCTCACCTTTCATTTGGTCTCTTATCTCGAAATTCATTCTTGGTCTATATTCGTTCTCTCCCGTGTTGATTGGTCCCAGAATTTGCCTTATTATTTTTCTTTCAAAAATTCTTAATTCCTCCTCTTCTTTTTTTGTCATTGTCCATGTCTCTGACGCATATACTACTACTGGTCTTATCAAAGTCTTATAAATCTGGATTTTAGCATTTATGCTTAAATGTTTATTGTTAATATATTTTTTATTTGCGTAGTAGCTTCTGTATCCCTCTTGTATTCTTTGTTTGGTTTTGTCATTATCTTTATTTTTTCTGCTGTATATAATGGTGCCTAAGTATTTGAATTTTTGCACACTTTCTATTTTATGATTTCCTACTTTTATAAATTTTTCATTGTTACTATTACTATATTTTAAGTATTTGGTTTTCTCTCCGTTGATTCTTAACCCAATTTTTTTTGTTTCCTCGTCTATTTTTATGGCAGCATCTATCATTCCTATTTTAGTTCTACTTATGATTACTACGTCATCGGCGTAAGCAATAATTTGTGTGTTTTTGACGTTTATTGTACCTTCTATTTTTGTTCTTTTAATTGCATTGTCTAGCACTATATTGAATATTAAAGCTGATAGAGTATCTCCTTGCTTTACTCCTTCCTTTACTTCAAAGCTTTTTGTTGTTATATTTCCCACCTTCACTACTGCCGTTGTGTCCTCTAATGTCATTTTAACTAAGTTTATTAACTTTTGTGGTATTTCCATTTTTTTCATTTCTGTCGGTATGTTAGCTCGTATTATTTTATCAAATGCTTGCTTGAAGTCTACGAATAATATGTGTAGTGTTATGTCATATTCATTAGCTTTTTCCAATATTTGTTGTAATATATATATTGCATCCGTCGTTGATCTCCCCGGCCTGAATCCTTGTTGGTAATCTCCTATTTTAGTATCTGCATATTCTTGTAATTTATTTTGATTAATTTTGACAGTATCTTGTAGGTTACATTTAACAGCTGTATCCCTCAGTAATTCTCACACTGTTCCATATCTCCTTTTTTGTGTATTGTTGTTATTATTCCTTTTCTCCATTCTTCTGGCATATATTCTTCCCTCCATATTTGACTTATTAATTCTTGTATTTTTTATGTAGTTTTTCACCTCCGTTTTGATAAACTCCGCAATTATGTTATCACTTCCGGCTGCTTTGTTATTTTTAAATTTTCTATTGCTCTTTTCACCTCCTCTAGAGTTGGTTTGTGTATTTTTAAGTCTACTGTTGTATTTGCTGGTGTATTTATATTTGTCTGTGTTTCGCTACTGAATAGCTTTTCAAAGTAGTTTCTCCATATTTGTTGTATTTCAGTTTGTGTATATTTTGTGACGCCTTTTTCATCTTTGAAACCTCTTGGTTTTATTTTATAATTTCTCTTTTCTTGCCTTATTCTTTGATAAAACATTTTTGTATTTCTATTTTTATATTCTTCTTGTATTTTTTTAATCTTATTTTCGTTCCATTCCCTTTTTTTTCTTTTGCATCTATTTCTTGCTATTGCGTTTGCTTCTTTATATAATTGTTTGTCTTCTTCTGTTTTTGTTTGCAGCCATTTTATCCATTTTTCATTTTTTGTTTTGCATGCTTCTTCACATTCTTGATCGTACCATTCTTTACTCTTATCCATTTTTTTTTCACCTATCCATTCTTCCGCTGTCACTAAAATACTTGTTTTTATGTTATACCATTCCTCTTCTATTCCATTTTTACTTTTTGTATGCTCATCATCTATTTTTTGTTGGAGTTTTTGTGTTATACCTTTTTGTAGTTCTTGTTGTATCTTTACGTCTTTAATTTTTTCTGTATTCCATCTGCTCTTCATCTTGTTTTTAACGTTGTCTTGTGCTATACTTTTCTTTTCTTTCATGGTTGCAATTACTAGAACATGATCTGTGTCTGCAGTAGCTCCTCTGTACGATCTAACATCTTCTATGTTTTTTAATCGTTTTTTTGTTATTAAGACATGGTCAATTTGACTTTTTGTTACCTGATTTGGGTGATTCCATGTGATTTTATGTTTGGTTGGGTGGGGAAATTTAGTACTAGCTAAGTATAAATTCATTGCAGCTGCTAGATTACAGATTCTGTTTCCATTGTCGTGAGTTTTTTCGTGTATTGTGTTTCTCCCCGCTACAGTTTTTATGTGATCTTCTTTTCCTACTTGCGCATTCAGATCTCCTAATATTATTAGAGTATCATATTTTGAAGTTTTCTCGCATTCTCTTATAAGTTTTTCATAAAAATCTTCTTTTTTCTCATTTGTATCTACTTCTGTTGGTGCATATACACATATGAGGGTGGTATTACTTATTTGTCCTCTTATTCTAAGCTTCGATATTCTGTCATTTATAGCTTCAAATTTTATAATATTTTTCATTTGCTTTTGGGTTACTATAAACCCTGTTCCATTGTTACCTTGTTTTTTTCCTCCGCTCCAAAATATCGTGTAGTTACTCTTGTTTATCTCACCTTCTTCTGCCCATCTCAGTTCTTGTATTGCTATGATATCTATTTTATATTTTTCTAAAGTTTGTACAATATCTCTTATTTTTCCTGGTTGTATCATTGATCTTATATTCCATGTTCCAATTTTTATTTTGCCTTGCTTTTTTTTTTTTTTTTTTCCTACTTCTAGTTCACTTTTGTTTTTCCTTTTTTTTATTTTTTTAATTCTTTGTGTAGTGCGTGTTCCTTTTTCATTCTCCTTTTTCATTGTTTTATAAATGAAGTAGAAGAAATAGAAAAATATATATGTATATATGTTTTGTATAGATATCACTAAATTTGTAGATATACGTATAAGCGTGTAGACAAATAAATAAATCGATATATGTATATATATATGTATAAATAAAATATGTAAAAATATCACAGTTTATTTTCGTAGATTCTGGACGTCACAACATTTATATCACAGTTTATATATATCACAAGTTCTTTATCTGCAGTTAGTTCTAAGTCTTTTCGCCAATCTCCTTGCTTTGTTTTCGAGCTTTCTTTATATAATTTCTCCAGCTTGCGCAATTCCCTCTACCCGCACTGTGACCCTCCTCCTCGCATAGTGGGCAGTATTCTTCTTCTTGGCATTCCTTGTATTCATGCCCTTCTTTTCCGCATTTGTGGCATAATTTTGTCCTATCATTTCCCTTACAGTCTTTGGCATTGTGCCCATACTCCCAACATCTGTAGCATCTGACGGCTCGTTGCTGCTCTTCTAGGGTACATTGCGACATTGCTATTCTGATTTTCTTTTTTGGATCATTTTATTAGCTTCGTCTTCTGGAACTCGAATTGTGACCGTTTTTGTGTAATTTCTATTGGGCCTAAACTCCCTATTTTTAAGTTTTCTACACTGCCATATTGTTTTATTGCTTCTTCTATATCTTTTGTTGTCGTCATTACATCCATCCCTCTAATAATCAGATTTTTGTTTTTACTCTCTCTCCGAGTTTCCTCACGTTAACTTCTTCGTTTCCTTTTTCTAATTCTTTTTTATTCTGTTTAGTGCCTTTTCATCTTTATCTA
Source organism: Aquatica leii (assembly GCA_035610365.1). NCBI lineage: Eukaryota > Metazoa > Arthropoda > Insecta > Coleoptera > Lampyridae > Aquatica > Aquatica leii. The sequence goes on along the minus strand of CM069432.1, from coordinate 41,830,228 downwards.
TCGTTATTAATAATTTTCCTTCTTTGGTGCTCCTTATGGTTTGTATTTTTTCGGTTTCTTCTTTATCTTTTAACTGCGTTCTCATTCTTGTTACTAGTTCTTCGTATTTTTTTCCTTTTTGTTCTACAACTAACGCGTAGGTCTTCTTTTGGTTGTCTTGCTTAGCTATACTTTGTTGTGTTTGGGTATCCTTTGGTACTATTATGTTTATTCTTGTTTTTTTTGTTTTGAATATACACTCTGCCATTTTTCTTAGTCTGTTTACGCTCATCGTTTTTAGTTTGTGTAACATTATTTTTTCGTCCTCCTCCGTTTCAGATTTTATTGTTTCTAGCTTCTTCCATACGTCCTCCTCATGGTCTTGATATATAATTCTAATTATTTTAATTTTTTTTATGTTGGTGTTATTTTTGTTTTCGTTTTGGTTTCTCTCTCCATGGTTTCTATTTCTTCTTTTCCTTTGTTTATTTCTGGATATACTTTTTCTATCATTAGTTGTAGTCCAGTATTTTCTTCTACTTCTTTTTCTGTTACCCATAGTGTACTTGTTCCTGTAGTTTCTTGTAGTGGGTGTCCTTCTACTATTTTTGTGTGTACATAAGCACTATCTCCCCATTCTTCCTCGGCTACTTGTTTCCATTCTTCGTATGTGTTTACATTCTCTACGCTGTCTATCATCTCTTTTCCTTCTGCTGTCCATTGCGTCGTTTGTATGGCAATTTCTTTCGTTTCTTTGTTGTGTGCTTTCCATGCGTCCGTTTGTGACTCAGTTTCTATCGTCATTTTTTCTGTTTTCTCCCATCGTTCCTGTGCTAGGTAGTTTTGGATTGTTGTTTTATTGAAATATTCGATTTTTTTTCCTAGCCTATCTATAACCGTTTTTAATTCATTCTTGGTATTCGTCGAAACGTTTTTTTATTAAAGTATTATAGGTTGACTGTATTGCTTCTATGGTATCTATAATTTCCATAACTGCTACATTTGGCCTTCTTCGGTATATTATTGCGTCTTGAGTAGACAGATCTGTCGCTTTTCTTTTTTTCTCCACCCCATGAGAAGCTCCTTTCATGGCGTGTATTTTTTGTTTCTGTTCCAGTCGAGGTACTAATTTTCGAAGCCTGGTTGCCTACCTCGAAAACAGGGTCTCTGAATGACGACCCGGGAGTTCCCACCTCCCTTGCCGGCCCTGGGGTATCCCTCCCCTGCGCGGTAATATTCATTTTTGTCGTGTGTAATTCCATAATTTATTGTTTAGAATTGTCCGTTTATTCGTAGTCATGTCCTTACAATTAACATGCCCTTGCGGGAACCTGATAAAAGACTAATACATTGCTTTTTTTTTTTTTTTTGAATTTTAATGTTTTTTTTGTATTTTATTTACACTTTTGAAGACTAAAACACTGACTAGACCACAGTTGGGACTTCACACACACTAGACATCACGATAGTACTGGTTACATTTTCTCAGAAATTTTAATTTTCTTGATTTTATTTTGTTTTAAGCTTTTATTGACTATTGATTTTTTTTTTCCCACTTGCATATGAGCCTCTGTATATTCTACATTTTTTCCATTGTTGTTCCTCGTATGGTTTCTTTCTAAAACGTTCAGTCACTTTATTTTCTAAGTGCCTCTTGTAAAATTGTTCGAAATTCATTATCACATGGATTTTGTGTAACCTCTCCTAATTTTATTTGTAACCCGATAAGCTTCATTTTTTTTTAGTGATAGCTACTGAAATGTATTTAGTCAACAAATATTTTGACGCTTATCGGTTCATATGTTTCTATATTATTACATTATCAAATTTATATTGATAAGCTTTTTGTGGTTCTATATTGACTTTGTATGAGTTTTTTTTCATTTGCTACCTTTTTTATCATGTTCGCTATATCATATCCTTTCATTTGACACCTCACATGCCTATTTTCCGCCCCATTTCTACGTTTTTTTTTGTCCAATTTCCGTTTTATAGAAATTTTTGTTTTTGGTATTAAAAAGTTGATTTTGGCCCTTAGTTTTAGTTTTTTTATTTAAATTTTTAGATATTTAAGTTGTTACTATCTAGGCCTACCTTAAACGTTGTTGTTTTTTTCTTATCGCCTTTCCGTTTGTCCACGATAGCCTTATCTTTTCTTTTCCCGCGTTTTCATTTACTGCTTTATTACAAAGCTACCATTTTGTCTTCTTTTTTCTAACTGATGTCAAATGATTCGTCTTCTTTTTCTGTATTTTTTGGTTACACTTGCACTTTTATTACTTCACAATTACACCTTTGTTTTTCAGTTTTAGATTTTAACTTTCACTATAATCTAATTTTATCTTAAACTACTGAAATGTCACTCAAATTTTTATAATTTTTGGGATATGTTTGTTGCCACTAAAACATACTTTCATATTTTACCTCTATTTTTTTTTTTTTTAATTGTACCTATTTTTACGGCGTTTTGTGATGTTTACGCGTTACAGCCGCGTTCTCACCGCGTGGTCGTCACGTACACGTAAATACGAAACGTATAAAAATTCTTAATGAATTTGCAAAAATGTAAATTCTGATTACATAGAAATACCAAAATAAGTTTTTTGTATTAACTTTATGGACTCTACATGACGATTACAATCTCTTATGTAGCTGCATTGTTTTAGGCGTCACTTAAGAAATCGGGAAGAAAGTATAAAAAACTCGCTAAGGAGGGCCAAAGAACACCGGGATCGAGAAGATAAAAAAATGAAATAATCTAAATTTATTTTAATTGAATATAATTAGGATTATTATTTAAAAATATAGTTTTAGATAATGATAATTTGTATTTATATGCGCTAAGATGTCCTTTAAGGACATCGTAGGGATGCAACATCAGGTTGAGGTTATGGTTGAGATTATGTATTCAGAACAAAACATGCTCATAAATCACAAAATCTTAAGCCTTTCTGCTAATATTTGATGCATTTTTTCATAATGTAAAACGAAAAATAAATAAAACGCAATAAAAATATAATTACCATTTTATTTGAAATAACAAAGCCGATATTTTCGAAAGTGTCTGTATATTAAAAATTGTATTATTAAATGAACTCTATTGTCTTATTCTCGTGTGTAAGTTTTTCGAAATCCATTACTAATAAATCTTAAATTATCTAACAAATCACTCTGTACAACATTCGTGATTCTGAATATTTCTTAAAGTTATGATCAAAGTGACCATGGAAATATCTTACCTTAAAGCGAACGCTTTTGTTTAATGTCGGTTAAAGAATCGAGTTACGGACGCGTTTTATTAAGTGTTTCGTTCGATTTAGTGTTCGTTTATTCAAATATTATATAATTCACTAGTACTTATTTATTTCGGGTTGTTTTTTGAGTGTACGCGTTCGGTTAAGCTAATTAGGGGTGTCGGATTTTTGGATGTTAGCATAACCGGATGATAACTGAATGTACGTTTCTTGTTTAATCCAGCCATTTTGTATCTACCGATCAATTCATGGAAGATTACAACGCAGTTTTGCGTTTTTTAGTCAGACACAGTTAAACGCACTTGTAATTTTACAGGGTGAAATGGAATTTCTATACAAACCTATTAGTTACTGGTAAGTGTTTAAAATTTCTTATAAATTTAAATTAGTGTATTTCAAATGTATTCTATTATAGAGGATTAAAATAACTATGTCGACGTAATCTATGTAGGTATTTTGATTTTTTAGACCGTTGTGGAGCAATATTTAATAAGTTCAACATGCTTATAAAAGTGTCTAAGATCAATCTAAGTTCTATATGTGTCTTTGTTGTTGTAAAATATACATAGTAGGTAAAATCTGTAAAATTAGTAAGGAATACCAGACAAATCAATGCTGGTAAAAAAAGATAACTTGTTCATAATTTTAATCCAGCCTATCTCGTTTATGATTCTTATGCAGGTGGACGGCATGTTGCTGACCCTTGGTAAACGGTGTCTTGAACAGCAAGATGATTTGTGTGTTTGAATGTTTTATCTAGTCCTACTTAACGCATATTTGTAGTAACGTAGTTTTAATGTGGATGCTTCGTTGTTGATTTAGAAAACATTGCCATATTTACAAACTTCTTTAATATATAAAGTAATAAACCAAAATATTCACATAATCATGAAAATTATTACATCAAAACACGACCAACAAAATTCAATCTCCAGCTGCTCAAACAGCAGTACTGGTCTTACCAAAAATTAAATGGCCGACGACTACTGCTGAGATGGGGCGGTTATTGGGTGACATTTTTTTCTCGTTTTTGATTCTTTAATTTTTTTAAAGTTTCTATGTCATTCACTAACAATTTTTCTTTTTTGTCTCTTTGTTTTGCTCGGGCTTATTTAAATTTTTTTTCAGCTTCTACGCCCTCCTGTTGTAGAACTTTGTTTTATCGCTTTGTTTCGTTTATTCAACTTTAAAAGTCATAGTACTTTTTTCTCATTGTTTTATCTCTCGCCTTCATTTTTTCATTTTTAATTTTTTTCATTAAATTGATAAAATACAGCTAGGTTTTGTTTCTTTAGGCAATTTTTAGTAGGTTTGTGAATAGTTCGGGTAGAAAAGGTGTCTTGCAACAATAAAACCTGATTAAACTAGACTTAAAAGTTACAACATTTACTAATACGCCTGTCATGTGATATTCACTTATTACTAACAATTTTATCTTATTGAATTATTTATGTGTTCGCGTATTACGTTATTTTGTTTTAATATATGCATATGTTCTACAATATTAAAGTGTTATGAATTTAGTCAAATTCTGACGACGAAATCCATGAGAAAATGACCAAACTTTTAAATTTATATCGACATAAAATTTTCTTGAACCATATACGTTTTCAAGGTTATCACTGACTATAATTAATCTGCATTGTTGCACGGAGAGAAATGTTTTCAGATATCATTCGTAAGAGGCACAACTTGTGCGTAATTTAGGCATAAAATACAACTACTACTAGCTATTCATAAATTTATAAACCATCGGTATAATTTGTGAAAAGTCATGTTAGCATCGATGATGATTATAATTCATAAGTTATGAAGTAAACGATTTCGTTATATATGCGTAATAATCATATCTTTATGAATAATACTCACAAACAATGATCATATTAAGAATAAAATTTTAACCAGGTAATTGTAATATGTGATTTAAGTCACATCTATTATGATTATAATTCACATCCAGTAACGACGTATTTTCATTATGTATGCTTAATAATCACATTTTTTATGATTATATTTTTATGATTAATACTCATAAGCTCTAATTAAATAAAGAATAACTTTTTAAGCAGCCAATCATAATATTTGATAAATAGTCTTGTTTATTAAGTGATATTCAGAACAGTGGATTAACAATTATGAATATTAATCATAATTTCGGAGCTAATTTTACTCTTCTTATACGAAATAAAGATATTTTTCCTATATACTTTATAAATTAGTAAAACATATATTTCGAGTTTCAAAAAATGTTTTATTTTTTTTACGATGAGTACACAATTTTAATGCAGCTATAAGTACACCACCATACTTCCACAACTAAATAATTTAAATAGAACACATAATACAAGAACTAATACATAACTAATAACACATAATAGTATTATATAATAATACATATTATTATAAAACATAAAACATTATTCAAATAAATAAAACGTAAATAATATAAACAAAACTGAAACAGAACTTGAGCAACAATTTAAAAAAATAATTTTACATGTTGCTAACCACAAACCTTTTCTTCTATTGCAGTCAAGATAATTTAAGAAAAACGTTTTTTTTTATATTGAAGTTGAGAAACATTAATACAAATAATTTTTGTAATAGGTTTACTTATCATATAGGCAGCAACGTTTATCAAATCCATTATTTTAAAGTAGGCATCAAAAGTTTATAGAAAATTATTGTATAAATGCGTAATATTATCCGTTACCAAAGCAAACTAGATTATCGTCATCCTCACGATCTACTACTATTAGAAATAGTGTAAGATAATTTTGTTTTTGATGCAAAATTATTTCAGTTTGTTTATAACAGTACACACTGTTACGTGCATAAATTTAAATAATGCATTACCCTGTATATCAGTTTAATTAAAATTACTTTAATATTTCTTGACGCCATCTATCGGGTTCGTTGGTCACTTTGTATTGAGCAGACGACATCCGGTGACAGACCGGCATTTTCACTTTCACATCGTGCATGTTAGTACCTATGTCTGCGTGAATTGAATATCGTTTTTCAAAAATCATCCACGTGTTGGGACACGATGGAAAATAGAAGTCTTCTGAATTAAATTGATTTCATCCACGCAGAGTGAGTAATTTTGTTCTTTCTTTGATTAAAAGTAATTTTTATGTCTTTTTGGTTAGCGCCATGTGCTACCTCTTAACTGTGGGTGTTCTTATCGTCAGCTAAAATCTTCAAGGGAAAATTATAATCGGAAGCTGTAGAACTAAGAACGCTGCGATACCAGTTTCGATTCGGAGGCAATTAATTACGTTATTGAATGTCACCTGTTCGGAAGATCCTAATACGATACGATTGAATTCTATTCGGAGGCCATAACTTAACCTTGATGACTATCACCTTGCTCGGAAGATCATAATTACTGGATACGATTGAATTCTATTCGAGGCAATAACTTAACACCACCATAGACAGAAAATTAACGTAACAGCATACGATAAGTGTCGGTTCGATTACTGTCTCTTAAATGTGTCTTTTATTTGTAGTTTGTGAGTCGCCAGGTAGACACGATTATTTTTCAGGAAGTTTAATTGCAGGAAGCCAGTAGGAAAAACGTTTTTCTGAAAGTCGCCCTGGAATTTGGTAAGTCAATTGTTACTATTTATACGTTGTCGCTACGGTGTAAACTCACGACTTATTATATTTGCTAATCGTACGTTCGATTTGATTTGTTGCTTGTTATTGTTACTAAATTAGCTTAAGTAAATGACTTATCGCTTGCTGCTTATATCCACAGTAAATTATTATTATTAATGTTACTTATTGATAAAGTTTTATATATGTTTTGGTGGCTACACTTTTGTTTGACGTGTAGTGTAAGTTGCCGATCCTGCTGCTATTCTCTTGTCTATATTCTCTCCAGTACCGGCTTATATTTGGCTATTTAACTGTTAATAGATTTATCTTGATAGAGTAATTAAAGTACAATTGTTGTTAACGACGTAGTTTTTTTTTCCGTTTCTTTCAGCATTACGAACCTAACATCTTGTTACAAGTGATACCCTTGTGTTGTGAGCGGACAGAAGTCACTTTTGGGATAAGCTCTGGCGCCCTTAATTATCTGTTCAATATTATTTAGGAACCCTACCCTCTCACCGACTATTGTGAGTTGGCCGTGCAGGTTCGTAAAATACCTAAGCTTGTAACAAATTGGCGCCCAACGTGGGGCCTCGATTTTCTCATATTGAATTTCTCATTCACTATATTTCTTTTAGCAATTTTCTTTAATTGTGATTAGCGTAAGAGTAGTATCATTCAGTGGTAGATTATTTCGTTTGTACATAGGTTAAGGTGTGCTGTTGACTTTCTCTCGGCTTTCGTATAACAAATTTTCTTGAATTAGGATTACATCATTTATTGGTATCTTAGTTAATTAGGTTAGGAATAGGTAGCTTATATTGTTGGTTTTCTTTCGATTTTGTCTATTACTTATTACTTCAACAAAATGGCTACTATTTGGAAATTTGGTGTAAACCGACTTCACAAATTCGAACTTGAATACGAATTAATCTCTAGAGGTATCGATACAGATATCAGTGTAGATCGTCTTAGGAAAATGGTACGAACAGCACATCAGGTGGAATTGAATAAATCATTTACTTCGGTCAAACATTCTATACCTTATGGGGAAGACAAGGCAGCTTTCGAACAAACTCTTACCGAACTTACAGCATCGGTGAATAATTTCGATGGGGACATTTCTTCTTCCTTGTTTTTAAAATTAAGTACTCTTTGGCTTCACGCACAACGACGGTGCGAATTACTAAATGCAACCTCTGACTTTGAATTGACTGAACGAAATAAATTCTTAATAACACTACAGGGACTGAAAAATGACGTTGAATCAAAAATCCGCCAGACCTTCTATTGCTTCTATTCCTTCTCCAGTTACTCATTCTGTACCTCAAGCTAATTCGACTAACGTACATCATGAAGAAGAACCTGACTTGATTTCTTCTGAATCTGAAGGAGAATTGACAACTCCTGTACCATCGGCTGAAGGCTATTCTAAATCTACTACTGTAGCTAAATTTAATATTTCTTTCTCTGGCGATAACTCTTCTTCTGTATTAGACTTTCTTACTAGGATCGAAGAATTACGAGTAGCTCGTAACGTTTCTAAACAACAGTTGTTCAACTGCGCTCCTGAAATTCTTAGTGACAAGGCTTTACTTCTTTTCCGTTCTCGTCGTTCTCAATTACGTTCGTGGAAGGATGTAGTGACATTTCTTAAAGACGAATTCTTACCAATGGACTACGACAATAGGTTGTTAGAAAATATTCGTTCTCGAACGATGGGACACACCGAAACGATCGCTATTTATGTCGCTATTATGCAAAGTTTATTTAATCGTTTAGCAGAACCTTTGTCGGAAGCCCAACAACTAAAAATCATTTTACGAAATCTCTCTCCTTTCTATCAAACTTCTCTTGTTCTTGTCGACATCATTTCACTTTCACAATTATTAGCTATTGGCAAGAAATTAGAACACAATAAACAACTAGTGGATACTTTTAAACCTCCTCCTTCTCGAAAAACGTCGCGATTACTTGAACCAAATTTAGCTTATGTAGGTCCAGTTGTAGAACCACCAAAGACTGCTATTAGAGTTACTTTTGCTAATGCTTCTGCTCGCTCTCGTCCTTCTTATCCTTCTCCTAGTACTTCGTCTACTCCTGATAATCGAGCTTCTACTTCTCGAATTTCGTCTACTGCTACTTCTGCTAGAGAAACACGCTGTTGGAACTGCAATCGGGTTGGTCACTTATCTCCACAATGTTCAAGGCCACAAACACTTCACTGCTATGGTTGTGGGAGACAGGGTGTAACTCGTACTTCTTGTCCACGCTGTAATTCGGGAAACTAACTTCAGAGTTTTCGGACCGAGTCGAGGATTCTTGTGAATTATTCTTAAACTCGGACACACCTTTTAATGGATTGGAAGATAAACAACGATTTCTTTTGGACTTTGTTTTAGCTAGTGTTAGGGGTGACGAACGTCCTTTTCTAAATGTTATGGTTTTGGGAATTCATTTCAAAGGACTACTTGATTCTGGAGCTTCACGCACTATTCTTGGCGGACCAGGGTGGGAGAAACTACGCTCTTTGGACGTAACTTTCTTGAATTCAAAGACTTCCTTCTGCAAGTTAGCTAACGGGGTGACATGTACAGTTTTAGGTTCTTTATCTCTTCCTTTTCGTCTTAAAGATAAAGCAACAATATTGAATACTTTAATTATTCCTGAAATTTCTCAACCCTTAATTTTAGGTATTGACTTTTGGAAGGCTATGGATTTCGTGCCGGACTTTCGTAAGGGATTATGGAGCTTTAATTCTTCTTTAGAATCAGCACCTAGTGTTGATGTTCTACACGTTCTCTATGACCTAACCTTGGAACAAAATATTACTTTGTCTAATTTACTTGACCAAGCATTTCTTTCTCAACCATCGGATCTAGGACAAACCAATTTAGTACATCATCGGATCTTGACTTCGGCTGAACCAATTAAGCAGCGTTACTATCCTCTTTCTCGTACTTTACTTTCAATAGCTCATACCGAATTGGACAAAATGCTACAAATGGGCGTAGTAGAACCTTCTTCAAGTCCTTGGTCTAGTCCGATCGTTCTAGTTAAGAAATCTGATGGTACTTATCGGTTTTGTGTGGACTTTAGGAAAGTCAACAAAGTGACTCAAAAGGATGCATATCCGCTTCCTTATATATCTTCTATTCTAGATCGCTTACGAGACGCTCGCTTTCTCTCTTCTTTAGATATCAGATCAGCTTATTGGCAAATTCCTCTTTCTCCTGAATCTAAGGCGATAACAGCTTTTACAGTGCCGCAGAGGGGCTTATTTCAATTTACTCGAATGCCTTTCGGACTTCATAATGCACCTGCTACGTTCCAGCGTCTTATTGATCAAGTTATTTGTGGTCGTGAACATAATCTCTATGGAGACTTATTAGGTAATCCTCCTTCTTCTACAGAAGAACTTCCTGAACCCGAACGTCCAATACATCCACGCAACGAATTCTATGAAAAACTTCGTTTAAGTATTCTACAAAAACTATCTAAGTCGTATGCTAATACTGGTCATCGGTATAACTTACGTCGTCGCTCTGTTCGTTTCCACGTTGGAAATCGTGTTTGGAAACGTAACTTTGTACTTTCTGACGCCAGCAAACATTTCAATGCTAAGTTAGCACCGAAATTTATCGGACCTTTTCAGGTCAAACGCGTTTCTTCTCCTTGGACATACGCGTTAGCAAATAACGATGGAGTTTCTCTTGGGACTTGGCATGTTAAAGATCTTAAACCTGCTGTTTCGGACAACGAACCAGATTCTTCTGTAGACTCAACTTCTTTTCCTACTGATACCTTATCCTTTAACTATCACAAACCTCGAAAGCGATTAAAGCATAGTAACTTCTCGGTTTCTCGATATTTTGACTATTAGCGTTCTTTTATTGGTCCTGATGTACTCTCGGATTGACAATTTTTTCTCTTTTTCTTCTCTGATTTTGACTATTTGAATCTGATATCCTTATTCCTTGGCTGTAGTAACACCTAATATAAGTTTAGTAGTATAGTAATTAGTATAGTATTCCCATTCTTTAGGAGTCAAAACTCCGCAATGATATCTTTAGTTAGATTTTTTTTTTCTGGGGTTTGCTTTGCTAGTATAGTATAGTTAGTGGTTTAAACGACAGCAACGCCATCACTGTATATATTACGTTCCGCTTTGTCGGCTTTTCGGTGTTGTCTGTCATTGATAGAAAGTTTATCCTTTTATTTGGTTTTTTTGGAAGGCTTATCTTCCTGAATTCCTTTTATTTAGTTTACTTAGTATATAAGGTTACTCTCGGATGCATATCCGCTTCCTTATACATCTTCTATTCTAGATCGCTTACGAGACGCTCGCTTTCTCTCTTCTTTAGTTATCAGATCAGCTTATTGGCAAATTCCTCTTTCTCCTGAATCTAAGGCGATAACAGCTTTTACAGTGCCGCAGAGGGGCTTATTTCAATTTACTCGAATGCCTTTCGGACTTCATAATGCACCTGCTACGTTCCAGCGTCTTATTGATCAAGTTATTGGGGCTGATCTAGAACCTTTTTGTTTTGCATACTTGGATGACATCATCATTGCTACACCTACTTTCGACGATCATATGCAAGTTCTGACAAAAGTGCTACAACGTTTATTTACTGCTGGTCTCACATTAAATCGAGACAAATGTCATTTCTGTCGGCCTGAGCTGAAATATCTAGGTTATGTCGTCAACAAAAATGGTTTACTAGTCGATCCTGATAAGGTTGCTGCGATCTGTAATATTCCTATTCCTACAAAAGTTTCTGAAGTGCGTAGATTGATTGGCATGGCGAGTTGGTATCGACGATTCATTCCTAACTTTTCTTCTTTGATATCTCCTTTAACTAACTTGACTAGGAAAAATGTTTCTTTTCTTTGGACTCGAGAGTGTCAAAACGCTTTTCTTACTTTACAAAATTGCTTAGTTTCGGCACCTATTCTTTCTTGTCCAGATTTTTCTCTTCCTTTTACTGTGCAAACAGATGCTTCTGATTTTGGGTTAGGAGCAGTGTTAAGTCAAACTACTGATAAAGGGGAAACTATAGTCAGCTATATTAGTCGCTCATTAACCAAACCTGAGCGTAATTACTCTACCACCGAAAAGGAATGCTTAGCAGTACTTTGGGCTATAGAAAAGTTTCGTCCTTATATTGAAGGCTCTCATTTCACGGTAGTTACTGATCATCACTCTTTGCTTTGGTTACATCGATTACAATCTCCTTCTGGACGCTTAGCGCGCTGGTCTATTCGATTACAACAATACGACTTTTCTATCATACACCGAAAAGGCAAAGAACATGTAGTACCTGATCTATTATCTCGCTCTGTTACATCAGTGGATACAATGACTGAAATTCCTAATGTACCTTCATCTGGCTTTGGCATTACTCTTCCTATAACTGATTCTTGGTATTTGAAACTTATCGACCGAGTTACGATGTTTCCTCGCAAGTTTGCTTCATGGTCAGTAGTTGATGGCCTGCTATATAAATCACTTCGAACTTCGTCGAATCATTCTAATTGGAAAGTAGTGGTTCCTAAGAATCAACAAAAATTAATTATACAGCAATATCACGATCTTCCTACTGCTGGTCACTGTGGAGTTACAAAAACGTTAGCGCGTATTCGTGAACATTATTACTGGCCTCATCTAAGAGCTAAGGTTACTGAATATATTCGGAAATGTACAGTGTGTGCTTCTCATAAAGTAGAACAGAAAGCACCTCCAGGATTTCTAGCTCCTAGAGCAAAACCAGTACGCCCATGGCAAGTACTCTGTATTGATATTGTTGGTCCTTTACCTCGATCTTCGAAGGGCAACTGTTACATCTTGGTTGTGGTAGACTCTTTTCTAAATTTACTTGTCTTTTTCCATTGCGCACGGCTACGGCTTCTGCGGTTTCTAAGTTAATAGAGGAAAATATCTTCTTACTGTTCGGTACTCCTCAATACATTATCTCTGATAATGGCGTTCAATTTCGCAGTCGCGAGTTTACTCGTTTATGTGCCCAATATCGCACTACTATTTTGTTTACGGCTCGTTACCATCCTCAAGCCAACCCTGCTGAACGGGTTAATAGGGTAGTAAAAACCATGTTGGCATCTTATGTAAAAGGAAACCAACGCTCATGGGATGTTCACTTACCGCACATTGGTTGCGCTATTCGTACTGCGAAACATGAAATTATTGGGATGTCACCTTACTTTGCTTTTTGTGGTCGTGAACATAATCTCTATGGAGACTTATTAGGTAATCCTCCTTCTTCTACAGAAGAACTTCCTGAACCCGAACGTCCAATACATCCACGCAACGAATTCTATGAAAAACTTCGTTTAAGTATTCTACAAAAACTATCTAAGTCGTATGCTAATACTGGTCATCGGTATAACTTACGTCGTCGCTCTGTTCGTTTCCACGTTGGAGATCGTGTTTGGAAACGTAACTTTGTACTTTCTGACGCCAGCAAACATTTCAATGCTAAGTTAGCACCCAAATTTATCGGTCCTCTTCACGTCAAACGCGTTTCTTCTCCTTGGACATACGCGTTAGCAAATAACGATGGAGTTTCTCTTGGGACTTGGCATGTTAAAGATCTTAAACCTGCTGTTTCGGACAACGAACCAGATTCTTCTGTAGACTCAACTTCTTTTCCTACTGATACCTTATCCTTTAACTATCACAAACCTCGAAAGCGATTAAAGCATAGTAACTTCTCGGTTTCTCGATATTTTGACTATTAGCGTTCTTTTATTGGTCCTGATGTACTCTCGGATTGACAATTTTTTCTCTTTTTCTTCTCTGATTTTGACTATTTGAATCTGATATCCTTATTCCTTGGCTGTAGTAACACCTAATATAAGTTTAGTAGTATAGTAATTAGTATAGTATTCCCATTCTTTAGGAGTCAAAACTCCGCAATGATATCTTTAGTTAGATTTTTTTTTTCTGGGGTTTGCTTTGCTAGTATAGTATAGTTAGTGGTTTAAACGACAGCAACGCCATCACTGTATATATTACGTTCCGCTTTGTCGGCTTTTCGGTGTTGTCTGTCATTGATAGAAAGTTTATCCTTTTATTTGGTTCTTTTGGAAGGCTTATCTTCCTGAATTCCTTTTATTTAGTTTACTTAGTATGTAAGGTTACTCTCGGATTATTCTATCCCGCTTGTCGGCTTTTGGAATGTTTAAAACAAGTTTTCTTTTGTTTTGTTCTACAGCTAAACTCTTGGATATATTCGATTCTATCTACTTTGGGCGGTTGGTTGGGCATTGTAGGGTAGGTCACTCGGGGTCGGCTATCTAGGGAGAGGTAGTCGAGCCGTACAACAACATCTGTATATCAGTTTAATTAAAATTACTTTGATATTTCTTGACGCCATCTATCGGGTTCGTTGGTCACTTTGTATTGAGCAGACGACATCCGGTGACAGACCGGCATTTTCACTTTCACATCGTGCATGTTAGTACCTATGTCTGCGTGAATTGAATATCGTTTTTCAAAAATCATCCACGTGTTGGGACACGATGGAAAATAGAAGTCTTCTGAATTAAATTGATTTCATCCACGCAGAGTGAGTAATTTTGTTCTTTCTTTGATTAAAGGTAATTTTTATGTCTTTTTGGTTAGCGCCATGTGCTACCTCTTAACTATGGGTGTTCTTATCGTCAGCTAAAATCTTCAAGGGAAAATTATAATCGGAAGCTGTAGAACTAAGAACGCTGCGATACCAGTTTCGATTCGGAGGCAATTAATTACGTTATTGAATGTCACCTGTTCGGAAGATCCTAATACGATACGATTGAATTCTATTCGGAGGCCATAACTTAACCTTGATGACTATCACCTTGCTCGGAAGATCATAATTACTGGATACGATTGAATTCTATTCGGAGGCAATAACTTAACACCACCATAGACAGAAAATTAACGTAACAGCATACGATAAGTGTCGGTTCGATTACTGTCTCTTAAATGTGTCTTTTATTTGTAGTTTGTGAGTCGCCAGGTAGACACGATTATTTTTCAGGAAGTTTAATTGCAGGAAGCCAGTAGGAAAAACGTTTTTCTGAAAGTCGCCCTGGAATTTGGTAAGTCAATTGTTACTATTTATACGTTGTCGCTACGGTGTAAACTCACGACTTATTATATTTGCTAATCGTACGTTCGATTTGATTTGTTGCTTGTTATTGTTACTAAATTAGCTTAAGTAAATGACTTATCGCTTGCTGCTTATATCCACAGTAAATTATTATTATTAATGTTACTTATTGATAAAGTTTTATATATGTTTTGGTGGCTACACTTTTGTTTGACGTGTAGTGTAAGTTGCCGATCCTGCTGCTATTCTCTTGTCTATATTCTCTCCAGTACCGGCTTATATTTGGCTATTTAACTGTTAATAGATTTATCTTGATAGAGTAATTAAAGTACAATTGTTGTTAACGACGTAGTTTCTTTTTTTCGTTTCTTTCAGCATTACGAACCTAACATCTTGTTACAATCTGTTGTGAGCGGACAGAAGTCACTTTTGGGATAAGCTCTGGCGCCCTTAATTATCTGTTCAATATTATTTAGGAACCCTACCCTCTCACCGACTATTGTGAGTTGGCCGTGCAGGTTCGTAAAATACCTAAGCTTGTAACAACACATATCTGCCACTGTTCTCACTTCAGAACTAAAAAACTTCCATGTATCTCCAATGCTAACTTTCCATACATTATTGTCTATTTTCTTACGACCTTAAGTTTTACCACTCTTTGCAATACTTTAGTTAAACTATAGCGACGCAACTCTAGAAATAAAAAGTGTGTGTATTAGAGAATATAAATAAATAGAAAGTGATCAAAATTTATATTTATATTTTAATTTTGCCCGGTGAAATCTTGTTTATGCTATAAAAAGTATACCTTATAAATAAACGGTTAACTGTAAAAAGTTGAAAACAAAATTAATTACAAAAGTCTACTTGAAGAATCAAAATAGTACATATATTGGCATTCCTCGGCAATGTTGAGTTAATTGAAGTTAAATTCTAAACAATAATTACAATTTTACCAAAGGTAGCAAAAATAAAACAAATAAGTAATAAGCGTTCAAACTGGTTTTTAATTAATTCTAACTTTAAAAAAAAACATTTTTGACGATTTCTCACGAGCTATTAAATCAAGACCTTGTAGTCAACTTTTCAGGATGTCAAAATTTTCTGAAAATGCCACTATCGCTATTTTCGATTATTTATGTAGGCTTTTGTGATCATTTTTTTTTGTGCCTTATACAACTTAGACTTAACGTTTTTGAAAATAATGTTTATACAGGTTCATCTCACTATACATATGTATAGACATGTATGTATAAGTTAATAATATACTTATTAAATTATTTTTTAAAGGTACCTACTTCTAAAGTAAAAATTAAAAAAAAGAGAGATGTTTAAAGTTGTGATATTTAACCATAATGTACCCAAGCCAGCCATGTTTATTTTCTGTAAAACAACGGTAGGTTGTCGGCAACAAAATAAAAAAGTTGATTTTCTAATTTACTACTATTCAATAATTAATATTTCTTTTTAATTTATAAAAAAAAATGTCGTTTACACGTACAGCAAAATGCGATATCCTGAAAACATAAGTCATTTTGAGAAATAATTCAATAAATGCTCACGTACGTTGTACTTTTTAAGGTTGTATAGATAATTTAGAACTATGAAAGTGTTTTTAAAACAGGATAAAACTAAATTTGTTCTATAGACAGACTAATCTTTTTCTAATTCAGTTAAGACTTGATGTGAAAAAAATATTTTTTTTACATTCAAGCATGTGTGACAAAAATATCATTGGAGTAGATCTCACATTTGGTGAGATATAACAGGTTTGCGAGTTCTTGGACCAGTGTTCTATCAGGGTAGTGTAGCCGGATAGCTTTATGTCCATTTACTATCAAAAATCTTAAGAGATTTCCTTAATTAACTTTTGCTGCTTCACAGATCTTAACTTTTGATAAAAAATGGATAAGCACAAACACATCAATACGTTGACCTACACTTTCTCCGGACCTAACGCCACTAATTTTTTTGTGGGGTTTTGCAAAAAACAAAGTGTATAAGCAGCAATACCGTAATGTTTTAAAACTTCAAAACATAATCAGCGAAATTATACAACGTATTTGAGGAAGAACCATTCCATGTGCTACACGGAATGTAAGGTTTAGAGCACGAACACGTTTTCACGAGCAAAGTAACGTTTTTGAAAATTTGATAAATTAGCTGAACTGTGTCTTTGT
The DNA here is from genome assembly GCA_035610365.1 of Aquatica leii. Taxonomy (NCBI): domain Eukaryota; kingdom Metazoa; phylum Arthropoda; class Insecta; order Coleoptera; family Lampyridae; genus Aquatica; species Aquatica leii. The sequence continues at coordinate 41,813,092 of CM069432.1, read as the reverse complement.
TTCAAGTTGATTTTTATTTTGTTACAATTTGAAGTAGGCACTTAATTTGAATTTTAAATTTAGAATATTAAAACTTGAAACGCATCTCATTTGTTTATTTTTTAATTTAAGGTATTAGTGCGTACGACATTTGTTATTCAGAAGTTTATACATTTTTAAAACAGCTAAAAATATATAGTATCCCATTAAAATAATTGTATTTTTATGAATATTGATAAAATTTGAGGGTCAGTTGTTTTTTTGGTTGCACTGTCCTAATCCACAAAAAGTGTTTCAACTTTGCTAATTTAACCTAATTCGTAGCTTTAATATTAATTAAAATAGCAATAATAAACAGATAACTTTGAACATCTTGTATATCTAATTCTAATTCAATGCAAAATAAAAACGCATTGCATGCACACATTGAGATAAACGGCAAATTAATTTTGTACACCTCATACAAATACATAATGTAATATATTTTCGTTATATTACATGTGTACCTACTAGCTTACGCAAGAATTTTAAATTTGTATGTGAATGTGTTATAAGTACTAATATTTGTATTTTATGTATATTCGCAATAAATACTTAATATACAAACATTAGAACTCAAAAAACAGAAATATATGACAGTATTACATTTTGCTTACCTTTTTATCAGTTGATAAAATCACTTCTATAGACGATGCAATGCACACACTATCTGCGTGTGAAACGTTCTGCTGGTTGTGCTGATGGATCATAATATAAGAAGGTTTGTTCCAGTGGCGGCTTCTCTATTAGGTCATTTGGTCAATGACCCTCCAAAAATGAATAAGAAAGGTATTTTATTTGCTTTAAAATTACACAAAATTTGCGTTTAAATAAAATTATCAGCGTTTAAATTTCTTGCGTTTAAATAATTGTCAATTTAAACGCAACAGATACGAAAGCTTGCGAATTTACCCGAGGCTGACACGAACTTGTGCCCGCACTAACATTATATTACGATGGTAGTTATTGTAATCAAGAGTGAGACACACATAATACAATTTTATGCGAGATAGAAAAGAAGATAAGTAAATGTTAAAATTCGTTCGCCGGGTTTTCAGCCGGCCGCCTACGCCAAAGATAATACTCAGTACAATTAGTGCAATGCTATCATTGCTTACGTGACTTACGTCATCTATCGTTATCTTCGCAGCACGTGTGTGTTAAATACAGATTTCTTATCACATATGACAGTAGTTTTTGTTTCATAATAACTGTGGTACAAGACGTTAAAACATGAATAGCTTTTAATTGTTTACACATCTAGAATTTATTTTTAATGCTCGTTCTCGGCCTTTACTTCAAATTCGACCAACCAATAAACATAAAAATAAAGAAGGTTACAGTAATTTTAAGGAATCTGTGTATGATTCGTTCGATTGGATTTCTGGAATTGAAATAAATAATAGATTTTAGTGTTTTATGTTTACAGTTTTCAGATGATGCATTAATCATTATGTTGTAAAAATAATGTTACGGATTTATAGCGTTTAAAAGAAAAAGTAAAAACCAATTGTGCAGTCAATTAAAGACTATAATGAAAACGTTTGTAAAAACTAAAAATAGATACATATATTAAATAAAACAATTGATTGACTTTACATATGACTACAGTGGAAAGAGAGCGATATTTCTCTATGTTCAAAATTCAAACAATTGGCAATACTATGAGACAAGAAAGATGTGCATTTCTATGCTAAGCATTGAAAAATCATTGTAAATTTTAATGAGCTTGCTATTGATTATTTTGGTAATTGTAATTATAGACGAATATCTTAAATCTTAAACATAATTGATCTTAAATATAAATCAGGTTACTGTAAGAATGTTTTTTAGCCTTTTTGCAATCATTGCGTTTTTTTTAAATGACCCTCTTGTATGATTGACCACCAGCCGCCACTGGTTTGTTCATAACTTAAGATCTAATTATAACTATAGTGATAACCAGTAACATATGAAAACAATTCATAACTTGATTATATTTATAAACCATATTCATAATACATGAATATACGTAACGCATACAAACTGCACTCTTAGGAATGTTGTATGCGTATTACGCATAACATCATAATATAATTCATATTTTATTAAATGTGTAATTTATAAAGATATTATTCATAACTAGTGATTACAGATTTGAGGTTTAAGCGGAAGTTGCTTAGCCAATTTGATATCTTTAACAAAAAAAGAATAATTAAAACAACAGAATCAACAAAATGATAATTAGTTTAGTTACAAGTAAACGATAAAATTTTCTTTTAACGCGGGAATAAATAGTTTTCTTAATCATTCATCCCTATCAACTAATCGTATACCACATAGTTAAGCTTCACATCTAACACAATACATACGACTGGTAAACACATCTCAAAACATTTTACATGAAATTACTTTTTGAAGTTGATGCTATGTATGACATCGACGCAGGAATTGGTTTAATTTGTTAAGTTATCTTTGGCAGTTGAAACAGGTTTAAATCAAATGTGTTTGGCATCGACTTCAAAAAATTTAATATTTTGAGATGATGCCTTTCTACTTAATAAAAGTTTTATATTTAATGTTCATTTATCTATGTTTAGAATAAGCAAAATGATTCTTAGTGTTTATAATCTTTTTAATATAATGCAGCAAAAATTTAATTTTTTTTTAATCTACCGCTCTACTTATAACCATGTCATTGACCAAATGACCTAACGGAGAAGCCGCCCCCGATATATATCAATTATGTATTTTTGGTTTTGGCTTTGGTAAAAACAGTTAAATAAAAAACACATTTTTGGCTCAAAATGACACACAATTACTACTTTTAAACGCGCAATTAATTAGATGGCCATCATAATTAATATTTATAAATGAAAGTATGAAAAAGAATCTGTTTCTACTACTAGTTGTATAGGCGCTCATTATTACCTATTAATAGTAGGTTATAAAGTACTACTTTTTTAACCGCATGTTCATTATTAATTACTAGTTAATGATTTTCTGATAATTCGATAACAGTTTTAAAGAAATCAAAGTTTAAAGTAATATTGTTTTTAAACAATTTTAGTAATTTTAGCAAAAAAAAACTTAGTTATCTATTTATTTTCGTGTAGTAAATTACAATTAGGTCAAAATTAATTGTGGTAAACTATTGACAACTGTATCAATAAGAAAACAAAACGGTCACTTGATTTTTAATTTGAAAATAATATATTGAATTTTAAATTTGGTTTAACAACAGTTAAAAAGGTCTTAATAACCCTAGTAGTGAAAAAATTCTATATAGACCACGCGACTTATTTCCCTCGATGCTTCGCGTCTCGCGATATGATCTGTCGCTTAGGTTATAATAATACAATCTCTCAATCTTGATATAGAATATTACTGTTTTACTTTACTTTTTTACTTACGTTAAAATTAGAATATACCTAAATAAATAATAGGTAAGATAATTTCAGTTTACAAAATTATTTTTTTCTATTTAAGGTTGCAAGCTTTTGAATAGGGTTTTAATTTTCTTGGACAAATCTAGTTAATTAATCTACTGTAGACCGTAGATTAAAAATGGTTTTATTTGATTCTGTAGATTAAATAGATTAAACATTCCTTATCACTTTTAATAACGATTTTTATAACAATAATTATGTAATTTGTTTTTGTTTTAGAAATTCATTTGCTGTGAAGAATTTAATTCTCTTTGCTAGTTCTTTAAGTGTAATGTTTGAAAGGAATGAACAAAAGAATGCATTATCACAGCTTTATTTCTAAATCTCTTTAGAGGATTTGTTTGCTTATAATATTTTTTTCAATGCTTTAAAAATCATTTTTAAACTTTATAATTTGTTGTTACTACATTTTGTTATAATTTAAGTAAAGTTGTCAATTATTTTTTAAATAATTTTTACATTACGTTTTCAACTACTATTAATTTGTATTTGAATTGGTTGTACTGGGTAGCCAGATAAGAATGCAAAGTGCTGTATCTCGGAAATTATTCATCGTAGAGACTTGAGGTAAAAAATGATATAAGTTTAGTGCGAAATTTGCGCACCACTGGCAATTTTCAACCTAAATTGCGAAGAGACTCGGCTAGAACAACGGAAGACATTATTGTTAATGTCTTAACATACTTAACAATACTCACTGGTTGCGCAAAGTCCAATATCAAAGCCGTTGGAGTCTCAATGTGTGGTGTGTCATCTTGGGCGGAATTATTATAGGTTCCTATTTCTGCGATCAATTACGAAGTGGTGCCGTGTTTCTTGAGTTTTTGGTAAACCAATTGCTTATTTTTTAAAAGAAGTGCCCTTGCAATTACTACAAAATATGTTTTTGTAACTAGAAGGTTGTCCAGCACATTTTTCAAAAAACGTGTAAAAATATTTAGATCTAATATATCACCAGAGGTAGATTGGACAAGAAAGCCTATTTCTTTGGTAACCCCGATCTCCAGACTTAACCTGTTTGGATTTCTATCTACGGGTTAAGTTAAAAAATATTGTTTACCAAATTCCACCACCGAGAGACGACATGAAAATACAAGTACAAGTAGCCATTCGTAGTCTGTCAAAAGCTAACTTTCAAGCTGCTGTAATGTCCACACAAGAGCGGTCAATGCATTGGGCGTGATGAGAGACAGTTTTTGAAAAAAAATAATACTATTTAAATATTATAAATTTATGAAATTGTATCATTGATTCTTGAAAAAAGACAAATAAATAAGAATAAATACCGGTGTAATAGCGTCTTTTCAAAATTTTATTATAACTAAATTTTCTTTCTTTGTTATTTTAGGTAGGAATAAGATATTGAGATACGATTTTTACTAGCCTATATTAAGGTATCATTTCACTACATTTTTATGGAAAAAATTCATATTATTGCATTTAATTTTGCAATTTTCTTGTTATTATATCAAAAAACTTGCTCTAGCAGCATACTAAAAATCAGACATATTACAGGCAAGATGGGTTTGATAGAGCAATAACCAACGAGACCAAGTTTGTTAAAATCTGTTCAGTCGTTTAGGAGTTACAGCTGTTTATTTACAAAACATTGAATCACCCTTACCACTTTATTTAAATAGAAAATAAAAAGTGTTAAACAAAAATTACTTGCATAAAGCTTAGCTTTAAAAAGCATATATTTTAGTGAAAAATAATTTTAGGTAGCGGTTACGCTCCTTAGAGTATAGAGTGGGCAAGAGGTAACAAAGAACGGCGTGGATAAAGTCAGTTTTAACAAACTCCTTAAGTTAAGCAACCTGCAGAAGTTGAACATAACATTTACTTGCCCTTCAACATAATTTAGTGTATTTATATATGTGTTCTGAGTATTTACAACTGCGTGTGATCGTTTTTTAATTAATTGTGTTTGGTTTGGTGTTTTTTATGACTTTATTTTAGTTTTTAATTTCTAAGCATGGTTGGTTATTGTGTATATGGGTGTACAAACCGTTCATCTCAAAAGACTAAAGATCAGTTAAGCAAAGAAACAATTTCAGAAAAAAAAAGTTCCTATAATGCAAAGTAGTGTGAATTTTCTTTGAATAAAATAAAAAAATTGAAACAAAACCCACCGGAAAAAGTAGAAAATTATGCAGCAGGAAAAACGAAGACAATAAAAAAGGATAGCAAACCTTACAAATGTCTTAGCAAACTTGAAAACGCGTTATTCTGCCATAACAGATCATTTGAATATTTTATTAACACTCGGTAAAGTAAACACTGATTTAATAAAGCGATAAGCCTCAAACAGAAATGGTACTGCACTTTCTCAAAAATATACAGCAGACTTACAAACATTTGGTCTTACACTGCATTATTATAGTCCAGCAGCATACGAATATGTAAGATCACAATTTGATACTTGTTTGCCACATCCAAAGACAATTTCAAGGTGGTACAAGTCTGTTAATGCTGAACCAAAGTTTGTGTCTGAAGCATTAATAGCTATCAGATTAAAGGCTACTGCTCATGAGCATATTATTCAATGTGCACTTGTCTTTGATGAAATGGCCATTCGCAAAAATGTGGAATTTGATGTGAAGAAGTATTATGGTTTTGTGAATATGGGATCAGGCGTAAATAGTGATGAACAGAGCTTTTAATATTCATGATTGTCGCAATCAATAGCCACTGGAAAGTACCGGTGGGTTACTATTCAACAGCTGGGTTAAATTCTGAACAAAAAAGTAATTTGTTGAGGCAATGTTTGGTTTTAGTCTACGAAACAGGAGTTCGTGTATGTTTCTGTGACATTTGACGGTCTTTGATCATATTTTAATATGTTTAACTCCCTTGGATGCATTCTTGATGGCTTATTAAATATGAAAACACATTTTATGTAAAGTATAATAGTATAATCTTAAGTAATTGTTTGATGTATTTTTTTGGTAGCCATCCCATCAGCAAAGAAAACGTAAATGTTTTTCCTGATGTTTGTCACATGCTCAAATTCACGCGAAACACTTTTGCGGACAAAAGAATTATGTTTGACGGTGACAATAATCCAGTTTTATAGAAATACCATGCTCTTCAGCAATCGGAAGGGCTGCTTTTAGCAAACAAGGTTTGATGAAATTATATAAACTTGCACAAGCAAAAAATGAAGGTGCGATTAGCCTGATAGTTAATGTCACGGTCGGTTGCAGTAGCATTCCAAGTTTGGAATGATATACTTCAGCTAAAAAAGTTCAAAGATTGTAACGCTATTTCACAGTTTGTCACAATATTTAATGGTTTGTTTGACATTTTAAATAGCAGGAGTATAAAACAATTTGATTTAAAAAAAAACCATAAACCGGAATAATTGCGACAAAGTTTTTTGTACTCTTGAACGATGCCTAAAATACATATATGGTCTTAGATGCGTACGGAATGGAGAGAATCATCATTCATTTAAACAGGAAAATTGCTTTTATTGGTTTTTGGTGTGTATACAGACTGCAAAGGAAATAGTTAATCAACTAGTACTCCAGGGAAATAACTCGCTGCACTACATTCTCATGTATAAGCTCACCCAAGATTATGTGGAACTATTTTTTGGTTGTATACGAGCCCGTGGTGGATACAACAATTATACTACTGCTCGTCAATTTATGACTGCATTTAAAAGGATTTTGATTCACACTGAATTGAAAGATGCTGGTAATAGTAATTGTGTACCTTTGGAGAGCATTGGCATTTTGCACTGTAAAAGCACTACATCGTCTACAAACGCAGTGAACATTATTAATTCATCGGTCAACTTTGTGCTGAGTAACATAATTTTCTTAAATTATTTTTTATGCAGTTCTTTTAAATGTGGGACATATTCTAAATAATAAATAATTTTTTGATAAAGCATCTACAAGTACTAATGTGAATATTGAAAATACATACCTATGCTGTAAATCTAAAAATCACAAAATTAGAAAAATGCGAAATGCATTTTTCCGGTTTCTCTTCATAACATTTAATTTAAGTATTAACTATTTTGAGGGAATATAAATTTAATAGTAATGAACTAAAATTTGCAATTTCGTAGTTTGCATTTTTTTAATGTTTTAGATTATTATAGTTTCTACAACTTACATTCTAATAGAAATAATACCTTAGATTTTATTATAAATTATATACATAAACACTATTTATATTACAAGAACAAAAGTATATAAAGAAAATCCTAATAAAAAACATGATTAAAAACATATTTATTATTTTATTTAAATATTTGTATTTTACAAGCTAGTAATGGGTGTAATATCCATTATTGGTTATACATTTCCGTCAACGGCTTGGCATCGAATTGATTAAATTAGCACATACATTAGCTCCTCGAAATCTTTCGCACACGGTATTAATATGCAAGTTGTTTATATTTCGTATTTCTATGTTATTGTTCAGTTCGTCGTTCCACCCACGCAACGGCTGGCGCCCACAAATTCTCTATAGGGTTCAAATCCGGTGACTTAGGTGGCCAACAATTTTTTTCCACTTCTGGATATTGTAAGAACCATTCTTGAACAACCGCTGCCGTATGTATAAGAGAATTATCCTGAACAAACCGAATTAGTCCTTTGGGATAAACTGCTCGTACGGAGGGCAACATAACGTCTTCCAAAATCGTCAGGTAAGTCCATCGACACGTGTTAATTACCCTGGGCTAGCATCACTCATCCATCCCTAGTACGCCGCACTAATTCTCCCACTTCTTTTGTTGGGTTGCACATGCTTTGATTTATATCTAGATTTACGTGACCTCCATAGAGCTTTTTTACTATCTTGAGAAGTGCAGAAGGTTTTTTCATCTAAAAAAGCAACATCTTTCCAATCAAAATTTAAATGTTCGTCTGAAAACTGCAATCTCCGGTAGGCATTTTCTTCAGTTATTAACAGGTTTCTTTATAGGTCGATAGCAGCTTATTCCTTCAGCTTTCAAAGTATTTCTTATTGTTTGCGAACTGCATTGCAACTGTAGTCTTTTGCGAATGGTGGCGGAAGTTGCAATTGGAGTCAAACGAGCATCTTGAATAATGTTGTTTTTTTCAACTCTCGATAAGAGATGGCTTTCCATTTCTACGGGCGGTCTGCCAAGGACGATCATTTTCCGCGCCTTGTTCTTCGCGTTGAACCACACTTTTTTAATAAAATAAATAATAGTTAATTAAAACTGCGCAAAAAGGTTTAGGTTTACTGAAAGCCTCTAATGAAGTAATGTTATTAATTTAAGTAAATAGTTACGTTTTTCAAGTTAGCAGTACAAAGTTAGCAAAATCGAATAAAATATAGTTAGGAATTTATTGCGTGATTGTCGTGTAATTGTTTATATATCATTTTCGCTTATTATATCTAACAAAACCACAGCTATTTTACTATAAAATAAGTGGGCTATCGTAGGTGTAAACAAACGTTGAGTAAAGTAGCAGCAATTTTAAACTTAATTGTGACATTGGGGCACAAAGGTCCCTTTCGGTCCGTTGTGCCTCACAATTATCTTATTTTTGATTTATTCATATTATGATGGAGATTTGTTATTTTTAGATAGTACGTAATTACGTAAAGAAAAAACCAGAACCTTCCTGGACTGAGGAAGATATGACAAAATCTTTACTTGTATTTCCCGACGGAGAAATAACCTTCTAATGCCAAAAACTCCACGGAACGATAACGATAACTTTAAAGTTTTTACCGAACAACAAGAGACTGAATTAGTGGAGCATATTTTAGACGTAGAAAGGCGCTTTTATGGTATAACCCCTTTAAATGCTCGTCGGTTTGCACTTGAGTTAGCGGAAAATATGCAGTTAAATCACCCATTTAACAAGATTGTAAAATTGGCTGGTAATGACTGGTTATCGGGATTCAAAAAAAGAGCTCCCGAGCCTACTAGCATAGCACGAGCGGCAGGATTTAACACACTACAAGTGCAGAAGTTTTTTGATGTTGTACGATCAGTTTTGGATGCCAATAATATTCAACCAGACTAAATATACAACATTGATGAAACTGAGGTCAATTCAGTACCAGTACCCAAAAAATATTAGCAGAGAAAGGAAAAAAACAAGTCGGGCGAATAGTGAGCACTGAACGTTGGTTTAATGTCACAGCAGTTTGTGGGATTTCAGCTTCAGAATCTTACGTTCCCCCGTTTTTTCTTTTCCCCCGACAGCGAATAAACCCATTATTCATGAAAGGATGTTCACCAGGTGCAGTTGGTTATGCAAATGGTTCAGGATGGATGGACTCGTAACATTCTGTCAAGTATTTAGACCACTTTATAAACCACGTGAAACCCCGACCGAACAATAAAATATTATTGATCCTCGATAATCACAATAGCCACAGGACACTAGCTGCAATAAATAAAGCAAAAGAAAATAATATTATAATGGATTCTCTTCCACCCCATACCAATCATCGTCTACAACCTCTTGACCGCACTGTGTTTGGGTCTTTAAAACATCAGTATACAAAAGAGTGTGACTTATGGCACACTAACCCTGGATCTCGTGTGTCATTATATGATATAGTAGAAATGTTTTCGAAGGCATTTCTTCGTAATGCCACTATGGAGAAAGCCGTAAAAGGTTTTCAAACGACAGGAATTTACCCATTCAATAATGAAATATTTTCTGACGAATGTTTCTTGCCTGCTGAAGTCACAGATATTCCAGTGGTGGAGGAAGAAACTGAAAGTCTGATACCTGCTGACAATTTCCCAACTAAACACTAGTCTGAAACTGAAAACGTATTTAAAGAACTACAGCCAAGCTGCAGCTATACTTTGTTCAAAGATGCTATCTTCAAAGTTTTTCCAATATAAATATGGCAAGTTACGGTCAGGGGAGGGATGGATTTAATGCCAGAATTGCCGAGGCTGGGCACATGATGCTTGCGCGGGAGTGTCGGAAAACTATAAAGAATTTATTTGTTTAAAGTGTTCCTAAGATTTCATTTACAAATAAAACATTTAAAACAAATATTTGTTTTCTAACTGTAAAATTTCTAAAATCTATTATCTTTACAAACACTATTTTAAGTCTTTTTGTCGCAAGAACAGGCAAGCAAAAACAAAACCCTGTTTTAAGAAAATGTTACTTTGTGCCCCAGTACTAGGTCCCCTGTGCCCCAGTACTAAGGGGCACATAGGGCCAATGCAAAGTATCAATAAAACGGCTATAATTCTATAATTATTTGTTGTTATTGTTTATATCAAATTTACTGTTGGAAATCGGTAAAGTAGTGTACATATAAGAAATAGATAGGTCTATTTGTTTTTAGAGATTTTTTATTTAGGAAATATACGTAACAATTACCTAAGCAGTCTGCTGTGCCCCTTCCTCCCCTACATGGTGTATAAATATAAATAAAAACTTAAGGAAAAGTAATAACAAGATTTTTCAAACGCCAAACTGTAAAAAATCATGTTACTTGTGTGGGGTCCATAAACCCGTTCTCGGTTCAAGGGATAAATGATCATAGAATGGTTTAGTGTTGAAGAAAGTTCGCGTAAAGTAATGCGTTAAGCACACAGGACGCTCAAATACAACTGTAAAGCACAATTAAATACGGTGGAGCTGTAAAGAAGGTTTAAAATAAACTTCGCTTGCGGTCCATAGGCTGTGACAGAAGTTTAGCCGCGGGGCTGAACGTGTTAAATACTAGCCATTTGTCCCAGCTTTGCATGAGTGCAACCTATGTATATCCCACAATGTGACATCTTTTCGGTTAATCATTACTTATAACTATCAGGTGTTGTGTATCATTTTCTCTTTAAACCAAGGTTGAGACTTACTGTTTATATTATTAATTTAGAAATAAATTTGTTGATCATTTTGTACGAAAAAAAGACTAATTTTTCCAATGTTTGGTGATATATTTCCATTATAGTTTTAGCAAAAATTTGCAAGAATTTTGTTTTGATTTATAGGTAACAAAACAAAAAAACATATTAGTTTTGATTTCCAGTTCAGTTACATCTATCTAACGATGATATATTTTTAAAAGAATATTAATTTTCTCGCCACTTGTTCTTTTTGTTATATTATAAATAAGATTTCACGAAGGCCGCCTGAAAATAAAACTCTACAGGCACAGATAAGTACATTTGAGTTACGCATACCTCTCTCTGATATTTAAACTAGTAGGTTCGATATCATCCATAAATTGGGCTAAATCAGCAAAGTTGAAGCATTTTTTTCGTGTATTACGCCAGTGTAATAAAAAAATAACAATTGAACATCGGATTTTACCTATATTCATAAAAATGCATTTTTTATGAAAAATTGCGAACTACGAATAAATGTTATAAGAATTTGTAATGGGAATTAAGATTAAAATTGTTGAACTACTAATTACTTTCAAATGATGATAATACTTCTTTTACAAAGAAAATCGGAATGTTTTCTTTAATTTAATCCGGAAATATTAAAAATTTAGGCTAATTAAAACAGTAATTTCATATTTGGGCATGCAGTTTAAATTTATTCGAGCTATTAATGGAACTTTTTTAATTTATCTTAATTATAAATCAAATTATAAATGACTTAGAATTTTTTTTAATTAAGAACTATAACATTCATTTAACACTAAAGCAGAGAACTTAAATGCATAAATAGAAAATTCGACAAAACAAAATTTAAATCTTTATGGTACAATTTAGATACATGTTTGCAGCAAAAAAACATGTTCTTTGAACGGTTTAGGCGGTGCTTATAAAAAATGGTTAGTAACCTCGTAATATCGCTGCAAGTAATGTCTACAATGCCAATGTTGTCAAATGTAACAAGCCGTTCTGTTATAACGTAAGCTTGGTTGCCTACCTTGCAGGTCGCGCTTAAAAGTGTCAAATTAGTTTTTTGAGGCAGTGTACAATGTCTGCTAAAACAACTGAACTGCGAAACTTGCTTAGAGGCATTAGTAGACAGTAGCAAAACAGCAGCAGCATTAATTGTATTAAAAGATACTGGAGGTTTGATTTCTGCTTCGGAATATGTTTTAAATATATGTTTTCAGTCTGATAAAATTTTGAAACGAGCAATAGCAAAAAGTACTCAAAATAGATTATTGAAAAAATTCTCAATTTTAGTTTTAGTACGGAACGTTCTGGAGTACTATATGCATCTGCCAGTGTTTACCACACTAGAATCATTTCCATGACCACAATCCCACCGAAAATCACATAATTCAGTTAATTAGGGCAATTACTAAAAAATATTTTTATATTCGCCTACGATATATAGCAAAACATGCAGTAGAACACACTGGCACAAACCGTTAGTATTTTAATAAACTTATAGGAGATTAAAATTGTTAAAATTACTGTATAAATATACTCTTCTAAAAATATTGTGTTTCTAATTATTGTTAGAACATTTTACGAATAATTTCATTTTCTAATATTAATCTGGTATTTATATTCAATGCATACTTAAAAAAAACTTTCAACTTCTGCGAGTTGCCTAACTAGACTGCATGATTTCCACGTCCGTTTTGTGACTTCACTCCCCTATCCTATAAACTCGTTCTTTGCTATCTCTACCCTACTTTATACTATAAGTTACGCTCCTTGGCGGCCATTTTGAAATAATTTCCACGATTTTCTTTTGACCACTTTAGTCATATTTTTTACCGCAAGACATTGCAGCTTGCATCTTCAGAGTGGTACACAGAAGGAAAAAGTGTAAATGACGATATTTATATCATTGGCGATTAGATTTCCTAATTTCAGTTTTTCAAATACTCCATGCAAATATTCTTGTTTTCGCAAAACTGGATTCGAACTGCTATGTTCAGAAATTCATAATAAACGCAAAGTACTGGATGCTTTCAGCAAAAAGTTATACAAGCTACATTTAACGTTTTCTAACAATTTAGAACACTCGATGTGGGTAAAAATAGAAGCTATAACTACGATACAAGCAAACAAGATTTACGAACAATCAAAAATGAAGCAAACTAAGAAATTCGAGCGATTACATCGTTTACAGTTAAAGAAAACGTTAGACGACCATAAAGTAATTGTCAACCTAACATACACGGTTTTGGTTGAACAGACCACATCCTTGTTATAAAGGGTTTTAACTACGCCGTTACGCCTAAAACAACACCGATAGAAGACATAGTATGTGGAGTAGAAACAGCAATACGGACTCTGCCTAAGGAGATTTCTGAAACTATTTGACCAGATGTTTGCAACATTGTAAAAAAAGCAAAACCGCCATGCTCTAATATTAACAGTCAGGAGGAAGGAAACGCTACAGTCGTTATGAACATACAAGATTACAACGACAAGATGACGAACTTACTCTCGGAAGATTGCTACATACGTTTACAGAGAAACCTTTAAACTCCTTATGCACTAAAGTAAACTCCGCCATCAAAAACTCCACAACTATAGATATTAACAAGAAAAAAACTTTGATTGTCAAAAATCCAGTTATGCCACGAATCTACGGTCTTCCCAAGATACCCAAAGAAGGAGTCCCCCTTCGACCGATAGTGAGCACCATCGTTATATAACTGCTAAACTCTTGCCGTTGACAGCAAATACAGAACCTCACAGTTAAAAACTTGCGTATAACAAAAGAAGATATCCTAGTTAGTTTTGACGTGGTATCTTGTTTTACTAAAGTTCCGGTCGACAAAGTGTTGTTTTTGCTCAAGGAGAAAATTACTGAAGAAGTTCTGCTTATTGAACTCTGTCATAAAACACTTATTTTAGTTATAACGACAACTTATTTAAACAAGTAGAAAAAGTAGCCATGGGTTCACCGCTCTCTTCAGTTATGGCCAATATTTACATGAAGTATTTTGAAACTGAAATTATGAAAAATGTTGAGTTAAAGCCAAAAACTTGGTTCAGATATGTTGATGATACGTTTTGTTGTATGATCTCATGGCAAAAAAAAATTCAGTTCTTTCAACATCTAAACTTTGCACATAATAGCATTAAATTTACTATAGAGTTAAAACATAACAGGAGTCTAACCTTTCTTGTTGTACTGGTGGTAAAGAAAAATAACGGAAAAGTGGGTCATTCCGATTATAGAAAGAAAACCGGTACAAAAGAATACTGTTTTACATACTTTAGCTAAACGAGCTATACGTGTGTCAGATAATAAAAATTTATAAACGGGAACACTGTTGGAGTTCCTACAACAAAATTTATACTGGTTCAAAGAGATCCAAAGTGCATAAGAAAGAGTAATAATTCCAAAAGTCAAAGAAGACTTATCACCTCCTACTAGCATTGCTTATTTACCATACTGTATAGGTTTGACAAACAAAATAGGCAGGGTGCTAAAGACACATAATATCAAAACTGTATTTACGATTAAAGATACCCTGATCACTTGGTTTACATCTGCTAAAAGGGCTCTAAAACATGCCGGAGTTTCTTTGTTCCTGTAGATCAAGTTATAAGACAGACGTGTCGCTCTATTAAAGTTAGAGTAAAAGAACATATGGCTGATTCCAAACACCGCAGAGTTACATAATCAACAGTGACAAAACACGTGTGGAACCAAGGACACACGCTAAACTTTGATCAAACTAAAGCGTTGGGTAGAAGTCTTTTCTACTTTCTTAGACTAATCCGCAACGCTGTGCGAATAGAAAAAGTAAGTTAAGAGGTAACGGAAAGATAAGGTACGTTAATTACGCTAATTGCTAATGATATTAATATCGTCATTTAGACTTTTTCCTTCAGTGACATTTACCACTCTGAAGATGCAAACTGCAATCTCTTGTGAAACGTCAGTTTGTTTAGCATTACAAACGACAATACGGCAAAGGCCAAGTTCTAGATTTTGTTTTGGTTCTCAAAGAGCGACTAGGACCAAGCTTAAAAAGTCTGAACGTTTAACAACGACACGGTCTAAACTGAAAGTCGCTTATAATCATAAACAAAATAAAAGCAAAAACTTAAGATTTTATATTAATTATATTCTTATATATAAAGAGGTGGTGTAACGTTACGTTCTGTGCAAATTTATAATAATAGTTTTATCGTTCTTAAAGGAGTTTTAATTGTGCAATTATGATTTTCATCACGAGAAAAAATATTTATTAATTAATCTCAACTAAACCACATAATTAAAGCTTAATTTTTAATATATTATACAAAAATATGCAAAGTTTAATTTAAAACATGAAAGGCACTGCTAATATATGCGGAATATGTATAATAATTTCAATTAACTTTAATCAGTGTGTTCATATTTCTGCATAGCTAGAAATTCATTTTAGTGGACTAAAAAAACGATACGCATTTTTAAATAATTTAAAACTCTATTTATGCTAGATAGTTACCACAAATTTAATTATGCTGCAATTTTTAATTATTGGGTAATAGGTAAGCTTTTGTGGTTTCTGCTTTTAACAAAAAATATGCAATAAATTAGTTAATGAAAAATATATGCTTTAAGTCAGCTATACATTTTATTTTATTTTATTATTAAGTTAAATTACTCAATTTAAAGTTTCTTAAAACGATTTGTTTCTTTTGAGTTATGAAAAAATTTCAGTAGTTCCGGTAGTTTTATTTTCGTTAAACATTTTCTCGCACATTTTATAAATTACTAACCAAAATTTACGATCGCGCATAAAACGATTTTTATGTTATTATAAATAATTGTGAAACACGCGACGTGAAAGATTTATTAAGAAAACAAATTTGTTTTGTTATTGAATTATTTCAGAAATCGTTCTTAATTATTCCCGTGAAGTTATTTAATATAGGTACTTACATAATCAATTTTTGGATTTTTTACTAACAAACAGATATTTATTAAAAAATTTTGAAACCTCAGAACACCTAAACATGTATTTATTTACTACATTTACTGCAATACGTAAAAATGCAAAAAATGTGTTTTTTTTTAAACAGTTCTCGACAAAACCCAAGTGACAGGTCTTCACGGCGCTTATAATTATCATTGTGGCGATAAAATTAATACACATTTTAGGTATAAAAGTTTGAAGTTGTGTGAATTGTATATCTTCTTATTTTTAATACGGTAAACCTAGTAAACATGAAATGTGTTGCCAGTTTTTGTAAAAGGCAACATAGTAGAACACGAAACCATCAAGTTCACAAAGACATTGTTTTCTGATTTTATCATATAAACTGTAAAAGAAGAGTAGTGTAAAAAGCAACTAAAATGTTGAAGGCAGCGTTTGTGCTTTTTTAATGTAAATAAATAATGTAAAAAGAACTCATATGTTCTAATCTGATTTTCATTAGTTTTCAAGTTATAGTATAATTACAAATAAACAAAATTCTTTACATTAACATTATTTTAATATTATACCTCAATGTTATTTTGGGACATGTTTAAAAATACCGCCATTAACTTCTAAACATTTTGTGGATATCCGTTGCTTTCCTGATTGTCTCATGTCTTTTTTAATATCGGCTGCATTGTTTTTAATAACCCAAAAAAAAGTATAGTGGTGTGAGGTCTGAAGTTCTTGGAGACCAACTAATAGGACAACCACGACTAATCTAACGCTAATTTTTCGTCCAAATGTTGCTTGACGTGACGAGCAAAATGTGTAGGAGCTCCATCGTTCTGATAGTACATTTGCATTCTGATGTTTACAGAAATATATTCTAGTTGTCTACGTAATTAATTTTGTAAAAAGTTCAAGCTCCTGTGAGGGGATTCTCTAAAATAAAAGGGCCAATTAAATACCTCTCCACCATACCACACCACACGTTTACAGAAAACCTATGTTGAAAATTATTTTCGATTGTCAAGCGGAGATTTTCTTCTGACCATACATGACAGTTGTGAGTATTATTAATGGCGTCACGGATGAATGTAGCTTTATCTGTAAAAAGTATGCGCGATAGAACACGATGATTATTAATTATCCACCGACAGAATTCTATACGATTAAGATAATCTTCCGGTTGTAAATGCTGTACTCTCTGTACATGGTATGGATGTAAGCTTTGCTCATGATGTGTGTTTATTACTCTTGTTTGTGGAATATCCAATTGAGTTCTGATTCTTCGTGACCTGGTCGTGGCATTTTCTTCTACTAGATCCAGGATATTTTCCACCTCGTCTAAACCTTGTCGAGTGGCTCGTTCAGATATTCTGTTAACACTGGGCAGTTTACCGGTCTTGCACAGTTTGTGGTTATCAAATGTTATGAGCATACTCTGGTTACAAAGTACAAACGAAAATTTAAATGCAAGTGAAACTCCCCCGACTCACTCTGTTATAGAAAAAGCAAGGTCGCAATTAGAAGAGGTGGGCTCTGATTGGGTTACGTTCAAAAAGAGCCTTGTTTTAGATAAACCAACAACTGGAAATCATAAAAGGGATAGTTTAAAAGCGTTGTCACGATTGAAGTTATTGGGGTGTTTGATAATTTATATGCTTTCTCCGACATTTCTATTGAAGATGAATGAAGATTCTAATCTTCAGCAATAACAGACTTAGAAATGTCTTTTTTTAATACAACGATTATGTTCTGAAATACTTGTGATGACAGAATAACCGGTGTCACTGATGTATACTAAATCACATTATCAAAGAATAAGATGTACATTGAGAAAAAAATGTAAGAAATATCTAATTTTAGAATAGACTCCGCCCATGGAAGTTTTTACAATTACATTAAAAATTTCTACGAGGGTCGTGATCACAATATTACTTTTGAATTTAACAAAATCAAGTCCTACATTTCAAATACGTTCTTCTAAAAACATTTTTTATTGTGCTAGTCTAGTGTTTATACGCAAATGAATTCAGCAAACCAGATGAGAGTTAGTCACGATTTCTCGAACAACTTTGTTAGTGTCATTTTGAGTTCACGAATACTCCACCTTCGGATGATTAGAATTTTTTACTCATCAGTTCTGTTTCAATTGTTGGAATCCAAAATCAGAAAGTTTCTGCTACTACTGGCATTTGGTGCAGTCCAAGGATTTGAATTTCGTTGTTGTTTTCAAACGCATTCCTAAAGAAGACATTTTATGTATTGTTGAGTCTTCTATAAAACATTTTTTCTGTCATATCTCAGGTCCCATTCGTATTCAAATTTTCAAAATTTTTGAGTAATCCAAAATGTTTTAAACCCAACATTTCTAAGTCAGAAGAATTAGTTTTGAAAACTTTTTGTAGAAACCGCGATTCTATCCAGCCGACAAAGACAACGCTACTGTCATTTTGAACCAAACTGATTACGTTGAGAAAATACATTTTATTCTGTCAGAGGATACGTATGCTCCTTTAACTCGAAATCCCATTTTAAAGAATGAACGCAGTCAGCATAATCTTCTTAATCTACATACTAAAACCAAACGGCCCTTCAGCTTCTAAACCACTTTGTTTATACGGACTTCCTAAAGCCCACAAACAAGGTATACTTTTTAGATTTGTCGTCAGTACTATTCTATCTCCTATTTACAAACAAACCAAGTCTGTGTAGAAAGTTCTTTTTGAATTTACAAGTAAAACTTGTTTACATTTTTAACTCCCATCATTTCATTCAACGTTTGAAATCTATAAAAGAAAAATTTAAGTTTGGTTTCTCTTATTAATGAATGTTTATCAACTTTCTTTTACTTTGATAACAAAGTCTGGTTTAGGTATGTTGATGACACCTTAATTGTTTGCTTCTATGATTGTATCAAATTGTATAATTTTCTTAATCATTTAAACAACCAACACCCTATTATCAAATTTACCATGGAAATTAAAAGGAACGGTTCTCTCCAATTTGTCGACGTTTCTGTGACACGTAAACCACAAAGACATTTAGGACATTTTGTTTATTAGAAATCCACACATACAGACAGATACCTTCATGCTTTGTGTGATCATAATCTGGCATAAAAACGTTCTGTTATTGCGCGTTTTTTATTTGCCAACTTGAGAATCTAGATTCCAAACGCCGTCATCCTACCAGAAATTTATAACACAATAGTTATATAAAGTTATATAAGGTCACAGATCATATAAGAAAACTTTTTCCTAAGAACGGTATTAAACCCATATTCAATTCGACAAGTACAATTTCTCAAGTTTATTCCTTCTCCCAGTGACAATAGTCTTACACTTTTATCTCAAAGTGTATACTAAATTCTTTGTTTTTGTGGTTTTTTCTACATCGGTGAAACTGGTGGTTTTGTCATCACACGATAAATTTGTGAGCAATGCAGTCTTTCTTATCGTCATCATGATGCGGTTTTAAGATTAAGCTATTACCATCAATTACTAAACTAAGTGCAGTATTCTTGACTTTGATAGAGAATCTTATAAATCGTGTTTCAAATGGTGCCTTGGTTTTGAATCGTTTATCATTTTGTTGTCGCAACATTGTTTTGTTTAAAGTTGACATTTCCCAACATTTCGATTGTATCCTGGTTGTTATTATAGATCTTAATTGAGAAAACGTTTTAAATAACAAACAAAGTTGTACAGCATTTATCTGACAATTTTTGGTGATAATAAAGCAATAACACAACAGTGTGCAGATTTATAAAAAAAATCATAGCAACAGAATCAACAGTCAATATTAAAAACTTTAGGTTTGCGACAGTGTCAATGTTAGTCCGCAAAAATCGGTTCGACGTCGCGTCGTTCCCAACAATTGGGTATACAATATTTTTATTAAGACATATAGTGCACAATTTTCATTAACAGTCTTACAAAATGTAACTAATACAAGAACTCAAAGGGCCTATTCTTCAAAAGAGGCGAGATTTTGTTTGTTGGGTTATAAAAAAATCTTCAACGACGAGACACACGTCTACTTAAATGGATTTTTCAATAAACAAACCTGTCGTATTTGGGGATTAAAAAATCTTATCGGTTCTTATTTTTCTGAAGATCAGATAAGGAAAACTGTACTAGTTAATGGAAAACGATACCGTACAATGATCAGAGATTTTTTATGGCTTCATTTTGATGCAATGCACATTAAACAAGACTGCAATACAATTGCGTTTCTGCGTTTCCCGGATTGGTTCATCTTGCTTCCTGGCGATTAGTAAAATTCCTTTTTTGATATACTAAAATCAGGACGCTTTTTGAATCGCTTATTAGTATTTAATAAATAAAGCAATAACTTGTACTATTAATTATATTGCAGTGACTACAACAACAGAATAAAAATTCAAACTTAAATTCTAAAACTTAAAATTAATAAATAAATTAACAAGTATTGTGTACATACTTATTAAGCGTTTTAGTATGTGTACTATTTGTAATAGCAAAGGCTTTCACAGCCGCAGTGTATTCTAAGTTGAGAACGTTTTCCGGGTTTGGACCGTGTTATTGTTATAACCAAAGTTGCTAACGTTTTGCCCACTATCGCAAAGGACTTCATCGGGGCGTGACAAAAATTAAAGCACTCAAACAAGCAACGAAATCTATCTAAGGATCTCTCAAAAATTAAACCTTTGCTATTAACTTAACAATCTCTTCGGGAACACTGTTTCTTCTAAAACCTCTTTATTTTCCAAACTTTGCCACAAACTCGTCACTTTAACTTTTCTTAGTTGCTGTCCTGACTACAACATCATTCTTGCATTCTTCAAAATCAAGTTCCACATTCAAACATGTTCTTCTATAAACCTTCTGCACCGTGCTAGTCTAGCGTTGATACGAGAACGAGAAAATAGACAAAAATTAGACATCATTTTGAAGCAACTCTTTTTTCTTCATCTTAAACTGGTCAACACTATCCCTGGATGATTTGAATCGGTTTCACAACATTACTTACCAGCAGTCTGATACCAGTCTACGACTAACCACTGAAAGTCTCAAAAAGTTTCAATTATTTGAATACAAGAATAATAAAGTTTCATAAACTATTAACTCCTTGAAGACGGTTATCAATTTATCTAGCGTGATTCTCACTTCAGAACAGAAATCAGTGCAATCTAAAGATTTGAATTCTGCTATTGCTTCCAAACGTATTTCTAAAGTAAATATTTTATGTGTTGTTCACACTGGAATAATTCTAGAATCATTTAGTTTCTGAACTTAACATTTTTAAGTCAGAAGAATTAGTTTTGAAAAGTCTTTATATGAACTGCGATACTATCCAGCCGACAAAGGCAACGCTACTGTCACTTTTAACCAAATTGATTACGATCATCGAAAGTTCCTAAATCCAACATTTCTAATACGGAAGAGTTAGCCTTAAAAAATTTTCGTAGGAACCCCGATATTATTGTTCTTCCAGTCAACAAAAGCAACGCTACTGTCGTTTTGAACCAAATTGAATATGCTGTGAAAATTCATTCTATTTTATCTGAGGAAACGTACGCTCTTCTAACTCGTAATCTCATTTTGAGGATTGGACGTGAGATCAGGCAAATTATCAAATCTACCCCCAAAAACTAAGCTTCAACTTACCCCTTCAGATTCAAAGTCACCTCGTCTATATGGACTTCCTAAAGTTCACAAACAAAGTATTCCCTTTTGACTTATCGTCAGTATCTCCTATCCAGAAGCTAACCAAGTTCTTGTCCATCATTCTTTGCAAATTTATAAGTTAAGTTTCTTTTCACATTTTCAACGTTTAGAAATTATAAAACTTGAACCCCAAATCTTCTTATGAGCTTTGGTGTCATTTCAGTTTTTATCAAAGTTCTTATTAAGGATTCGCTTATTATCATCGAACAGATTCTGTTTCAACATGACAAGGACTTGATTTTTGATACTCTTATTGATAAGTGTTTATCATCCACGTACTTCCAATTTGATAACAGGTTCTACAAACAGGTTTTTGGTGCTGCTATGGGTTCTAACATTTTCATAGAATGTTTTGAAACGCTTGCTTTGGAATCATCAATATTAAAACCTAAAGTTTGGTTTCGGCATGTTGACGACACTCTGGTCTCATGGTCATCTAGAATCAATACCTACATATCAAATTTAGTATGAAAATCAAAAATAATAGTTCTTGGAAATTTTGTTTATCGCAAACCCACTCATACAGACAGATACTTTCATGCTTCGTCTCATTATTATCCTGCACAATAACGTTCTCTTATCGAATCTTTGGTTCATCGCGCTTTTTCTATTTGCCAACCTGAGCATCTAGTGTAGTGGTTTTTTATTAGATAGTCGTTTACTTTTTCAAGTTAATCGTTTTTTTCCTACCTTTTTAGAGTTTAGAATGGCTTGGTTTACAAGGTGCTTACCTTTTGAGAGGTGTTTAGTTAGATTTCGGTTGCTTGTTTGAGTTCTTCCATTTTTAAAAATGTTTTTTGATATATAGAATGCTCGGTTTTTCTGTAATAATGACATACACATTTTTTTTAAACTTAGGGTATATATTTTATTTTACGTTTCTATTCTTTCTAAAATTTATAATAACATTTATACAATTTTGCTTTCATTTATTAAACAGTTTCTAAAGATTTTCGTAGGTTTTTTAAAAATATGACAATGTTAAGATTGTAGCAAAAAAATATTATCTCTTAAATCTTACAAACTTTGGTCTCAATTTTTTTAATACTAGCTAAACTAAACTACTTTCTAACGTGTGATACTGTAAAGTTTTGAAAATATCATCCAGTGTCTTTTTTGCCATAAATTTTTGTATATTTCGCACAAAGAAACTTGAATTTTTTAAATCGGATCATATATTTGTTTATTCATTTTTTAATGTTTTGGTAAATTTTAAGCAAATTTAGTTATACACATATCTGTATTATTAACCGCTCTTCAAATAATTCAACGTCTAGTAATATCGTATTAGTTTACCTATTCAAATGGAGAGTCCACGGTCGGACGGTGGTTAACTAAGACTGCTCAGGTCGGCGAGTGGTCGAGTCAAAACTGAACTGAACCTAAAATGATGAGCGTCAGTGTCTGCAAGAGACTACCACCCTCCTGGTTGCTGTCCGCACTTAGTTCCCTTACACATCAAAGGTTACAAAGTTAATAAATGGGCACAATTAAGATTACTATTTTTACCCAATGTTTTGTAACTTTAAATAATTGCTAAACAACAATAAAAAAATTCAAACATTTGCAGCCTTGCCTGGTAAGAAATAAAACTCTACTACACTACAGAAATTATCAGCAAAACTTAATAAATCATTGATTAACACAATGAACCAAGCCAGAAAGAAAAGAACCAATAAAACTACTCCGCTACTACATATAATAACAAAAATTACTTACCGAAGTTTGTCAGATCCGCTCTTCCCATAGCTATGAAAGCGCATCCAGGCAAAAATAATTAAATACTATTCTTAAACCATCGATTTCACAACTTAAACGAGAATATTACGGGTACCCTCTTGACTAAATGTTAGAATGCATAATTTTCGAAAAGGATATTCGAGATCTCCGGTTGCTTCAGTCTTGTAGTAAGGAATGCGACACATAATGTTTTACAGTATATGAAACGATAACGCCAGAGGGGAGACGACACTAACATCCTTAATTAACAAACAAAAGTGTAAAATAATATTTTAACTACCAAGTGGGCCGCTGGTTACCACATATTCTTCGTAAATAATAATCTTTTATTGTTTTAAGTTTAAAAATTGGAACCGCGTGAAGGCCTTAACCTGTGTCTTCCACAAAACTTCAAGTCTTCAAAATGTCTGCTCTACTCGAAGCGAAGAAGGAAGGCCCTCAATTTCACACCAGTATCGCAAACAAACCAATCGAACGCTTCGATGACTGGCCGCACTACAGATTAATTTGCTAGATTAGACAATATTTGCAAACGGCATCTTTAATTTTAAATTTTGTAACGTTGCATGATGTGATGCCAGATTACTTTTCTAGAATATTGAATTACCCGGTATATAGTATTATAGACATAGTATTACATATATGTAGAACTTTGTTAATTAAAATTAACAAAAACTTAACAAAACCACCTACCAAATATTGTAAAATAAAAGTTTTATTTGATTACATTTTTTAAAATGTTTACGTAAAATAATAGTTTAAAAAGTAAATATTATTATCAGAATCACAATTTCTGATAAATGAAGATGCTATAATTATATTAACTATAGATTCTGATAATTATATTACAGTTTAAAATAAACAGTATTCCTAAAGAATAAAAAAAATCTAAATAAACTAGAAGGAACGACAAATGTCGGATTGTCAACAGTTTTTTTAAAAAAGAAGCTAAGCTTTAAAGTACAAAACATTATTTGTTATTCTAAATCAGCTTTATTCAATCCTATATTTTATAAGTAGATAGGTACACATATGTGTATGTCACATAAACTTAATATTTAAATAACATAATACTAGTATGAAAACAACCATTCAAGTTAGTATTGTTTATAAATCAAAAGTTTTAGCGACTTTTTTAAGACACATAATACTAGTCGGCGTCTAAATAAATAAAATACTTTATTTGAAAGTAAAGTAAAATAACTGTAAATTAAAAATGTATTAAAAGTGCAGAAACTCTGTAACTTCTAAAATATGGCATTTGCCGCAAGAATATGTAATCATTGCGTCATTGCTGCCAACTTTAAATGACAAACGATGATTTAGTCTGCTTTTTAGAACAAACTTTCTAGAAAAACTTCCGCAACTGTCTTAAAAACTTTGAATTTATTTACATCTCCGAGATTTTAGTTTTAGTTTTATGAAGAAAGCGTCTCGCATTTTATTGATAATAAACATAATGAAGACAATAATGCTACCTTAAATACATTTCGAGTTGTTTTTAACGTTATCAAAGATTGAGTTCGTAAGGTCAAAAGACGCACTCAAATGATGATAAAGCGCTCCGATTTTCAGCAGCGCACGTCAGTTAGTTGTATTTGAACCTGCGTTAGAGTAACGTCGATTCTCTCTCAGAAATAGCGTCGGAGACGTCGTGATGCCATAGCAAAAATGTCCGCAACGGAAACTAAACCTAAAACAAACGAGCCTAATCTGACAACAAAACTTCCTTATTATCAAATTAATCCTAGTTACACAGTTCGCGTTATTTGTTGCGTTCTTTTTATTTTTTTAACCGAAATTTGCTTAGCGCACTATGTTTATAGATTAATTAAATCCGAATCTAATGACGAATATGTTTTGAAAACTAATTTTCATCAAGAATTTATGAACGAAATAAGAAGTGCGGTAATAAAAGAAGAGATACACAAAATTTTGAAAGAATTTTCGTATTTTGAACAAAGTGCGCGAAATTCGAGCCGTAAGAGGCGCGATGCTTTGCTTATAGATGAAGAGAATTTATTAAATTTACCGAAGGATGGTCCGAATGTTGAGTTTTTTTCTCCGAAAATTAAAAGTGAGTTAGAGGCTAAAGATGAACTAGAGCGACAACGTACCGGACTAAAGGGTGCTGCACCTGGAGGTGATTCTTGGGTTTGGCTTACAAGCTACAGTCGAATACCTGTAAGTAGCTAATTAACTTAGTAAAGTTCTTGTTGTCCGTTATAATGTAACAACTTTGAAATTGCTACTAGAGTTTCTTTCTATAATGTACCTTTACTTCGTAGCGGAAACTCTAATTAATAAGTTGCGCCTAATACCTTTGTAAAGTCTTCGAAAGTTATTACCATAAAATTATCAAAGTACGACACGACAAAGTAATAAGTATTTTTTAAAATATGCACATAAGAAAAACGACAATAAAGGCAAAATCTATACAAATTAATTATTTGTATTTTACATAGCAATTTTTTCTATTTTATGAAAAGCTTATTTTTAAAACTGTACTTAAACGTTTTATTATCAATATTATCTGCGTTATTAATTGCATTTTACATTTTATTCTGGTTGAAATAGCAAAAATTTTGTATTAGTAGAGAACAGAATAATCTATACAAATAAATAAAATTGAAGTCTGCTTGTAATGTCAAAATAACAGTTTTTTTACTAAATGCGTATAAAAGTATGTACGGTACTTACAACAAAAAAAACAATTTTTAATATTTTTGTATGTCTGTTTGTTCTGGTTAATCTACGAAACGGCTGGACCGGAATTTTACTGGTAGATAACTGATGTTATAAGCAGTAACTGAAGTGACTTTTATTATTGAAAAAGGATCAGAATTCTGTGCGAAAAAATTAAACTCATGAAACTGTGAACAAAATCCGATTCAAATAAGAAAGTATACAGGGCATTAATGCTAAGTTGTAACATTCGAAAATATCAGTTAAAACTCATTAAAACAAACAACTTTTCTTAATTCAAATTTCTTACTTGGAGCCCCAGTTCATAATCATTGATCGAGGGGTAAATCACTGCTAAAACACTGTACACAAGATATCCCTTTTGACAAAAATATCCTGTGATATCCTATGATATCCCCTTGATATCCTGTGATATCTTATGATATCCCCTGATATCTTATGATATCCCTGTGATATCCTATGATATCCCATGATATCCTATGATATCCCCTTGATATTCCATGATATTCCCTTGATATCAATTTTGGACATTTGCATTATAACTGTAAGTTAAGGGCGTCAACTGATCAGAAACATCACCGCCGTGCAGCGGTTGTAGAATTTATCTTCTCTAGTAAGCTTTTTA
The DNA here is from genome assembly GCA_035610365.1 of Aquatica leii. NCBI lineage: Eukaryota > Metazoa > Arthropoda > Insecta > Coleoptera > Lampyridae > Aquatica > Aquatica leii. The sequence goes on along the minus strand of CM069432.1, from coordinate 41,786,096 downwards.
AATCTGACGCTGCTGTGTAGCACGCCATTTTAACGTTGCCCTGTTGCGATTTATTTATGAAACAAAACAGCAATTAAGTCATTTGGTTTGAAAGCCATTGAAGAGCTTTGTTTTTATAAAGGTAGAAAGGAGATAAAAACAAACTAATAAACTATATTATGTAATTTTACAAGATTTTATTAAGTATAAAACATACAACATGAAAACGAAATAAAAACATAAAATTACTTCTGTTTGGTGTAATTAATAAACAAAAAAAGTTCTAGTCATAGGTAGGTAGCCATCTAAGGTACACGTACAACAAAAACGTATTGGAATATTCGAATATTGAACAATAATTCTATATAAAAAAAAACGTTTACACCTTGCTTTACACTTACAGTGAAACAAAAATATGCATAATCAATCAAAACAACAGAAAGTTTCATTTATTTATAATCTTTGGTGTTTATATTATTATCAAAGGAATAAATACCTCTTCGATTTTTAAAAGTACGCAGCCTTTTTATTATTTGATCCTTGGTAAACTCAGTCACATCAAGAATATTTGGATAAAAGTATGTGTGATTAATCCTCGGATTAAGATTAGAAGTCTCATTTTTGCGTAAAAATTGAGCGCAATAAGTATTTTCTGCAACAAGAGAAACTACATTTCCAATAAACGCTTTGAATTGTACTTGATTTCCTTGTTTATTCTTAACTGGAAATCGAACAAGTACCCAATCCCCTACATCTATGATTGTTACAGCTTTGGTCAGTTTGGCACAAATCATGTACGTCACATCTTGCCTCATTTCCTCCCTCGTTTCCTCCCGAACCAGTGTCGTCGTCAGGCCTTTCAACTTCTTTTTTATCATTTTCTAAAAAAAAGACACATCAGAACTAGGGGAATTAAGATAGCTGTCGGTGCTGTTAATTCTAAAGACGATAGTTTACCCTTCTTTTGGTTACTATTCTTTTTGGAGTTCATTTCATAAATTTCTTCCTCTATTTCCGAACTAAATACTTCCGAATCTGTACTGTCATCAGGGTGAAAAGTTTCGTTTTCAGAAGTTGAACTATCTGAGAAAGAAGTAGAAGAACTTTTTTCTTGTTGCGATCTCTTTTCGGTTTGGGACTAAGATTTACTCGATTTACTTCATTGGTTGATTTATTTTTATTTTTCAAAATAAAACGCCTTAATCTATCGGAGCTGACTCTTTCTTTTCCCTGGTCTAATAACCAACACAAGGACCATTTCCTGATAATTGATGTCTTGTCGCCAACTGATACCGCAACATATCTTCCAGTCTTCTTTTAAGGCGAATAATCTTTGAGGTGTAGACTGTCACTAGAAATACCATTTATGCAGTGAATTTTCTCTAAATCCTTTAATAAATCGTCTAGTAATTCACTAGTTTTGCGTTCTCCCGTTTCTAAATCCTCTAAAAATCTTTTTGATAAAGAGTTAATTTCATCTGCACCTACATCAATTAATATTTTTTCTTCATCCTGGATCTAGTCATGGATATTTTCCCTATTGTCACAGATCGCCGGTGTTTCATCATTCCCAATCATTCCCAATTCACAGATTTTGAACATAACATCCTGTAATGCTGATTCAACTGTTGCTTGTATTTCATGATCTGAGATGTTTTTGACATCGAAATCCTCACTGTCCATCTCGCTATCCATTTTACTTTTTCTTAACCTTTTCGATTGTCCTGGAAAAACGATCGTTTTATTTAGATCATTCGTAATTCAATGGATCATTTGAGTTCTGTCTGTTCTTCGCAATATGTCATTGATAGTGAAATTTACTACTGTAAAAAACGTTGAAGTAAGTGACCTTGTGGCTCTGAAGTATTGCTAACAAGGTTGACTATTAAATAAGAAAGTCAAAAACATATCCTTAAACAACCCTTCTGTTTTTTTTGAAATTGTTTAATGATTTTAATTAAACAATGTGCATTTAACTCAATACACATATAGCAATTGGAAGATCGAAAATTTACAGTGAGTTTATATTTGTTCTCTTTGAGCCATGATTTCCAAATTCTTAAAAAGAAAACACAGTACCAACTACAATATACTCTTCTTAAAACTGGTGTGTTTTTATCAATAAAAGCTTTATTAATAAAGTCCATAATTTGTAAGTATGAAAAATTCATTTTGTCTCAGCTTTCAAGTCTAACATTGTGATCAAATGCTGATCCTTTGAAATGCTTTTAATAAGTTCTTCTAGATGGGTAACAGAAACCTGGTAAGATTCTAATGGCGTTATAATTTCTTCTTTCCTCCTTTCAATGTGATATGCATCTTGCAAGTACGATATTGTATTGTCTTTACATTTTATTTTGCACCACTCCCACAGCTTCGATCTCTACTCATTGGAGGAGAAATGTTGTGGCGCATTGCTTTTAACAGTCGTGTGTCCCCATCAGATGATATACCAACAACTTCAATTCCAATATATTTCAAATGGTTCCTTATACTAATCCATCTGTTTTGTACATCCTTTGCAGTAAATTTGTTTCTAGTCCCAAATATGGGTAAGCAATAAGGTGGTGCGGTGTTACTGAGTGGTGTGCCACTATAGTGTAAGCATAATTGGATTTAGGATACTTAAAGCTCTCTTCAATAGCTTTTGCTGATGATGCTTTATACATTTCAGTATTTGGCATACCATTCTCTATACGAAGAACAAATCCAACTAATTTATCGCTGTACGGATCGTATTCAATTTTACCTAAAAGAAATATTTTGTTTTTATTAAAGAAGCAAAATATTTAAGGTGGCACTGCCCTCTGACACTTTAAGGACTATATGGGATTTTACCTGTAACACGGGCTGCATCCTCACTCAGTCATACATCGAAAGGTAGAATTCGCTCGTGCAAGAAATTTTTAAGCCCATCATAATCAAAACACCCTTCTTGTATACCTCGCTTTTCTGTACGTGTGAAAGATATAATGAAGATAAAGACGGTAATATATTTTTTAAATTATTTTGGAGAGTTTCATATAACAAGCGCCCTCCAATATAGTATAAAATTTTTTCAGTTCATCAGAAAATTTATTATGATGCTGGTAATGTTGATTTCGTAACGCAATCTCACATAATTTGTTTAAAAATTTATATGGTATGTCCTCGTGTTATTCCAAATTTGACGGAATGTCCACATTGAGAATGCCCAATGATTCCCTTAAGAAATATTTGATATTTGGATTGTCATTAATTGTTTTTTCAATTTGATTCAAAATAGGGAAAAAAATGTTATTAAATTCTGGTGACTATCACTTCTTTCTCTTAATCTTTTTCTTCTTTCTTGCCGCTGATACTTTGGTAAAACCCAGGGCGAACGTTTTTCAGTGTATGTCAAACTTGTACTGTATGTTGAACTCGAGGTTGAAGTAGAAAATGTGACGTCTGATATTATATGAATTTTATGGGTTTTATGCGAATGTGAATCTGATGGATTGCTGTTACTTGTAGAATTTTCTTTAGAACTCCGTACCGGTAAAAAATATTTTCGAATCCGTAGACATTGCCCTTCTTTTTGCGAATCTTGTACAAATTTCTGATCTTTTTGCCTAAAATGTTTGGCAGTAAAGTGTCGGTGAAAATTACCATTCAACCATCTAGGTTTGTTATTTTTTTTTTCGCTCTTTGAATATTCTAAATTTCGCCTTACAAAAACACTCCACCAAACAAATCAACTTCGCATTTCCATCACGTTTTATTTCGAATTTTGCATATTTGAAGTTTTCGTTATAAATTTCTTTAGTCACATATTCTGGTTTAGAAGTTTCGAATGATAGTTGGTTTCTAGCTCGGTATCTAGGCTCTTCAGAACTGTCATGAATTTTAAGTCTTCGCTTGCACTGTTCTAATTTTAAAAATATTAACTTCTTATGACCAGCTACGATTTGAAAATGTTTAGGGTGTTTAGAAAATACGCCTAAATATTCAAGCAAAATTAAAGGCCCTTAATTTTGATTGCTTACATAATAAGCCCCATTGTCTAATGACGACACAACAATTAGTTCACTACGGTTCACTATTTATTTTTAATTGAAATATATATGTATATGCATGTGTAATAATAAATAATAATAAAACGATTAATAAACAGACCTAACAACACGACGAAAACCGACGAAAACGAATTCGACAAATAGCTACCAAATATGTGTTTGATTGAGTTAGAATCTGACTGCTATGTTTTTGTGACATGATGTGTATTGTGTATGTTTTTGGCTTAATTTTATAATTATGTTCAATGTTGGATTAAATTATTTGTGCAAATACATTTTCACCTACAGAAAAAAAAACTGTTTTTTATTGTAATATGAATCATAATAAAACGTCTTTGAATGATGTTCGGAATGATGTTGTGTAGGTGTAACGTTGCCCAAACAAAACAGTGGCTTTATCAACGATTTGTATAATTAACCGAATAAATCTAGCAAACATTCTGCTATCCTGATAAAGAAAACTTTTTTATAAGCCAGTAACAAAGCCAGTAAACTATTTTACTGGATACGCAAGTTTACATAGGCGTTGCGTATCTTTAACACTTTTCAATCAACGGTATTAGGTACCTACAATATATACTTCTGGGAAAAGCGTAAAAAAAAGCAGATCAAGAAAAACCATGGTCAACGTTTATCATTATTTGTATAACTCGACTAATGATTACGTTGAACAATTTTGCGGATACCATCAAATCACTTGTTTTAAATCACATTTGAAAATTTCTCGGAATATTGAAATGATCCTAACCTACCGTACGTGACAATTCAAATATATCTTTACTGGTAATTAATAAGTATTATAATCAAAAATTACCAACATAATTACTTACCTTACATTGAGTAATAATACAGCATCCGACAGCACCACACAAAGAAAACCTGGGCTGCTTTGCTAGGAGTTATATTGGCTGTCGCCGCACTTACAGAACAGCTTATGGTTCGGGGCATGCGCAGGATTGATTTTGTGCTTAACATTCTTATATGATTTCCTGAGATATCCTTATGATATCCCTGTGATATCCCTTGATATCACCTGATATTCCATGATATCCCCTTGATACCTCTTGATATCCCCTGATATCCTCCTGATATCCCTGGATATCCCCAACAGTGTACACAAGATATCCCCAGTGGTTTACCTCTCGTCATTGATGTTTTTTTGTTTTTCGAAAAATCGTCATTACTCACTTATTTTAAAGAATATTTCAAAAATACAACAACTTTCAGCATTTGCTTTTGGTTCTCTTAAACATTTGTATTTACAATTATTATTTATTTTATCAAATAACAAAAATAGAACATTTATAAAATCTTTAAAGTACCTATAACATTTGTTTAAAACATTTTCTCGATGTGTACAAAAAAAGTTTTTATTCAAATTGAATTACAAGTTTTAACAAACTCCAATAATCATTTAAAACAAAGTAGGCTTACTGCCAGTAAACCAAAAAAAAACAGAAAAACAAGAAACAAACAAAAAAAAAAGAAATAAAACAATGAACAATGAAACAACAAAAAAGGCACTAAACTGGACTATTTTAATACTAAAAGAGACCTCGCAAAAACTGTCTGCTTGTCTTGTATATCTTTTGCTGCAGTTATTATACTAGCCATCAGTTCTAATTTGGTGTTCATTGGCGTCTCATATACAGAGGTTTTCATCTGACCTCAAAAAAGAAATCTAGGGATGTTAGATCGGGGCTCCGGGCTAGCTACGCAAGAGAACATCTTCTCATAATCTGCTATTTCGGATATTTAGTCTCTATTTAGTAATGCTCTGATTTCTTGAGTTGTGTGAGCTGGTGCTCCATCATGTTGAAACCAAAGTCTTAGTCTGATGCTTATCGGTAAGTCATCAAGAAGCTCTGGCAGAACGTTATTTAAGAAATTAAAATAATATTCACCATTCAATTGATTTGGGAGAATGTAGAGTCTAATAACGCATTCCCCCATGATTCCAGTCTAGACATTTACTGAAAAACGTCGTTGATACGCACGAATAAATGTGATTTTCATCACACCACTGGTAATTATTACGAGAATTAAATACACCATCTCTTGTGAAACAAATATCGTCTGTAAATAAAATATATTTTTTAAAACGCCTCTGAAGCTTGCAACGTTTAACAAAACAACAATCTTGGCTGGAAGTCTTCAGGCCTCAACGCTTGCATTTTTGTTTAGAAAATAGATGGAAACCTTGTTCTTTGAGAACTTTCCAAACTGTTACGTGATTTACTTCTAATCTATTTGCTATTACTCTTGTAATCCTCATAGTTCATTTTAAATAATATTAAGAACAGCTTCTTCAAATGCAAAAGTATTGAAATGTATTGAAAATCTTACAAATTGTTGGGCCTCTGACAAACCTCTATATTTTCTTCTAAAAATGCGTCGTTGACGATTTAGATATATTTTCCGAATAATTTTATGAGCTTTTAGTGCATTACGCTTTGCTTCTCCAAAAACCAAAAGCATATCAAGAAGTTCAGCATTTTGATGATTATGCATTTTTATATACAAATTATGCAAAATACGCACACAAACGACAAACGTGACAAAAAATTTTCAAGATAATTTTACGAGCTTTTAGTGTATTCGGCTTGCTTCTCCAAAAACCAAAAGCATGTCAAAAAGTTCACCGTTTTGATAATGGCATTTTTATACACAAATTATGCAAAAATACATACATAAATGACAAACGTGAAAAAAAGACGAAACAGTAAATAACTTTTTTTTTTAAATAAAAATGTTTCTAAAAAATAAGATCAAAAAGTATTTAAATTTGAACGTACAAACTAGCAAACACGTTCCTTAAGTTTAAGTACGCGTTTATTATTTGGCTTTTGTTTCATTGTTTAATGGCAGCAAACCTACTTTTTTTAAAATGATTGTTAAACTTTAATTCAATTTGAATAAAAACTTGTTTGGATGTTATAGTACAGAGTTTAAGGATTTTTTAAATGAAATAGTATAAAACACCGTACGCGTTTCGATAGCTATGCTATCATCATCAACTGTAGATTAATACATTAACATAGAACTATTCTATTTATAGTGTAACTTGGTGCGGATAACCTAATGGGTTTCGATCGTCATTGCTCAGTAATAGTTTTTTATATTTTAGTTTTTATATGAATTAAGCTCGTTTCTATTCGTAACTTGTTTGATTAAAAATATACTGTGGCAACGCTGGACTTATCTACTCTTCTGTATTTAATGTGAGCCAAGTGCTCTTTAAATCAAACTTGAATCGGTCGCTTAGTTTGTCCGACGTATACTTGTTTGCTGCTTTGACAGTCTATTTTATATATTTCGCATTTATCTTTATTGTCTACTGGACCATTTGGGTTTTTTAAATAACTTTTTAAGTTATTTTCGAAACCGACATGTGTTTTGAAGTCAAATTTTCTTAATATCTTGGATATACTCTTTGTATAAGCAGGATAACTAAGTAATTTGACATACTTTGTGTATATTCTTTATTTTGTTCTATAGTGGTAGTGTTTTTCATGTCTCATTTGTGTTTATGTTTTCGAATAATGTTTGACACAACTTCTTCCAAAAATCTATTGTATGCAATAATTTCTTTTATATATTGTATGTAAAATTTAGTAGTACGCCTATGGTGCTTTTTAAATATAATATTTAAACGTTCGAGAAGTTATCTGCAAATTCAAGAGCCTTCTGGAAGTTGTTATCCATCTTCTAGAAGATATACCAAAAGATAGAGAACAATCGAGAAAGATTTCCAAATGTGTATAAATACCGAAGAAACAAATCGTAGGTCAGTTATTGCCGTAATCCGAATACAGAAGTGTTAAGAAAATAATTCAAGTCTAAATAAATAAGTTGTTAGCGCGTGTGTGTACATAAATATACTGAGAATAATCTTGTACGTAATTTTAGTGTAAACAAGTGTGTGAAGCTATCCGCGTACTTTATTTTATCTTCGTTTTAAGTGATAGCGTTCGTTATACATAAATTATACTGTAAATGTTTTATTAAATATTAGATTTAATTAGTTGAGTTAATTTAAAAGTGTACATATTTCTAGTATAAGTAAAACATATTTTTAGTAGTTTAATTAAATTAGCAGTTAATAATAAAATTCGTAACAATATATTGAAGTTTTTGGTGCTTTTATGCTATTTCAGTGATAGTGCCACAAAATGTCTTCCAGTTTCAATTTTATAAATACTATATTTTCAAAAATTGTCTGTGATTTTCAAAATATCTTGTTTTGAAATTTTTAATAGGTTGTTATTTTGTTATTTGATAAAATAGTAAACACAAATGTTTTAAGGAATCGAAAGCAAATACTAAAAGTTATGGAATTTTTAAATATTTCTTAAAACAAGGGAGGAATGCCGGTTTTTTGAAAAACAAAAAACGCCAAGAACTATGAACTGTGGTTTCAAATCAAAACTTTTAACTGAAAAAAATTGTTTAATTTAATGAGATTAACTGCCATGTTTTGGTGTTATAACTTAGTATTAACACCCTGTGTATATCTATACTAATATTATACAAAGGTAAATTTTGTAAGTTTGTATGTATGAGGTAATTTCCAAAATGACGTTTCAAGTTTTTTTTTCATCAACGTTCAGAAGGATATTCAAGGTAAACTTATAGGATATATATTATTCCGTTAAACTAAAAGGGCTTTTTGTGGTAACCTATTTTACAAGCAAAATTAACGAAAAAATATTCGAGCGATGCGTTTTTATGAACGCTGTCTTAACGGTGAGATATTTAAATATTTTCTATAGACAAGTTGCAGAACTCATAAAAGACAAGGAAAATAAGTGACAAAATGTACAAATGCTTATTTTAAATTTTTTGGGGCAGTTAGTATTCCTTATGCTTGTAAATTATAAGCAGAAACAATGTGTAGCTGCAGATTAAATAGATAAAAAAGTTGAGTAATAATATTTAGTCTTAAAAAAATATTTTTAGTTGTGTTATATGAGTCATTCATTTAGTAATAATTTTAAATAACTAGAGAGTTACTGGATGAATATTTGAACGGTAATTTTTTTTTCAAAAACTTAAAATTTTTATTTTTAAAATCTTAGTGTAACGTTAACTATCAAGACTTAAATCCGTAAACAGTGATTTAAGTAATTAAGATACAACAGTATAAATTACATGTTTGTGGAAGATGGAAATGCAGAGCAAGAGCAATTTTTTTTACCGGTGTGAAAATGTAGCCATAAAAATTCGTTTTGCATTTAATGCCAATATTATGCATTTAAACAATACTAAACTGAAGTTATCATATAAATATACACCACAAACATGATTTATTGTGGTAATGATTTATTGTATTTTTACATATTTTTATTAAACAATAATAATATTAATAATCATTTAAATAAACATGTATTTAACATTTGTGGTAAAAGAGGTTTGAATGTTAAGTTATAGATGCAAGATCGGCTTATTAATACAAGTGCAATTAGGTGAGGTTTAATTAAATAATTTAAATGTATGTTTTGGTATATCTACTCTGCATTGTTGTTTTGTATTTCGTTAAAGAAAAAAATAGACTTATACTGTTTTGACTTAAAACAATCTTGACTTATACTGTTAGGAACACAAGTTTAGATAAGAAAAAACGATCTTCTATAATAGTAGTTTACGTAACAATAGTCGAAAGTAAGAAATCGCATAACGAACGTTAATGCGACGCGAGGCCCCACGGCCGAGCGTTGCATGTGAGTGGGTTATGCTATGATTCTTTCGACGAGAGTAATGTACATTATTTTTTGTGTTGCCTTTTATAAAATTACATTCTTTTTTTAAAAAATTAAAAAAAAACAAAAGAAATGTAATGTTGGTACTACATTTATTACTAAATCTGTCAAATTTGACATTAACTTTAACATCGTTTTCCTTCAATTTTAACTGAATTTCAATTTTTCCACCGGTCGCATACTCGTTCTAATATATCAATGGACTTTGAACACTTACTTTTATGTGGATTCCTAGTTTTCATTTTGCCACCCTAGAGCTTTTTTCGTTCATTGAGAGTGGTTGTTTCATTCTTGTTAAACTCTTTTATATCTAGGTACGTATCTTTAATTTCAGCTGTTTTAAGGTTCTGATAGAAATCTCTAAATGCTACAGACAAAAGATCTAATGAAGTGTTTTTCTTCTCTGCTGAAAGGGGTAGTGTACTTGAATAACATTAATGTTACGTTAGATTTTTTACGTCTGCCCACAGAAAATGTTTTGATTGGTGGACGAAGAAGTCCAGTAAATTTTTTAAGAAGATTTTATCAGTTTTAGAGGTATATCGAAACCACTTAGCATCATGCCATTTACAAGGTTTTATTTCAAGATCTTTTTTTCTTAAGACCAGTGACTGTTTGTAAAGGTCAGAAAAAATTAGAAATTTATTATGTCTGTTCTTTTACCTTTTACCAAAGTAACAAACATATAGGTATCTCCTAAAATTTTGGTAAAACAACCTCTACAAACTTTCTCTCGCTGTCCATTATTTTAGAATAATATTAAAACGTTCAAGAAGTTATTTGCAAATGCAAGAGCCTTCTAGAAGCTGTTATCGATCTTCTAGAAGATATACCGAAAAATAGGGAACACTCGAGAAGGATTTCCTTATGTGTATATATACCGACGAAACAAATCGTAGGTCAGTTATTGCCGTAATGCGAATACAGCAATGTTAAGAAAATTATTCAAGTTGAAATAAATAAGTCGTTAGCACGTGTGTCTAGATAAATATACCGAAAATAATCTTGTACGTGATTTTAGTGTAAACAGTTGTGTGAAGCTATCCGAGGACTTTATCTTATCTTAATTAGTGTAAGTGTTTTTATTAAATATTATTAGATTTCATTAGTTCGGTTAATTTACAAGTGTACATATTTCTAGTATAAGTAAAACATATTTTTAGTCGTTTAAATAAATTAGTAGTTAATAATAAAATCGTTACAATATATATGACTGCACATTCTAAATTTTTCTTTATTCGGATCACCGGTTTTTTTTCAGTGTGCTGCAGTTTTTTGTGTATAAGTTAGGTTTGCCATAAACTGGGAACGTTTTTGCGGCTTTCAAGTGACTGGTACTTTGACTTTTGCTGTGACATACGCTTCTCCTGTATTTCTTTTCTGCTCTCTCTCATATCTGCTCTCTTTGTATTTTCTTATATACCTTTTTCTTTTCCGCGTTGAAATTGGTCTTCTAGCAAACTTTTCATTTTTACTTGATTCGTCAGTAGGCACGTAGTCTTTGTCAACGTCTAAATCTATGTCCTCCCCTTCAGCTACCTCGTCTAATATTTGTTGTAAATATTCAGTTTTGTTACTATCATCATTAGTACTTTTAAGACACATTTTTAGTCCAATTTTTATTTCTTTAACTAGTATGCTTTCTTGATTTACAATAATACTGATAGTATTATCTAAGAAAGACAACCCATCATAACTAATATATTTTAACACAGCAGTTTTATTTTAATTTTTTTTTAGGATTTACAAGCTTTTCTACTGGAATTTCATTCGTAACCACTTCTGTGTTGTTAATATCAATAATATTGGTACGATCTAAAGCAAGCAACTACCGGTATCTTATATCTCAGATTTATGGTTATTCACAACAGATATACTTACCCAAGTTACTACGAGCGAGGTCAAGGATTCCTCTGGTTCTGTTTCAAACCATATCAGCAAAATAAAAAAACCTCTATTCGTAATCTGTCAAACACTTTTTCTTCTGACACTTATAAACTTTTAGGTTAGGTATGTTAGTACAAGTTATTTGCTTTCTAAGGGTGCTCGAAAGCTTAACAGGATAAGTCGATTTATAGTCTGTTTTCTGCACTAGGATCGAAACGTTTTTATACGGTTTTTCTGACCAGATATTTGATCGGTAGAAGTTACACTATGTGTGCAGTCGCATTTATGATATCATAGAAGTACATTTGACTTATAGTCTTAGTGCTAACTTTTAGTGCTGCAGGAGCTTATTTTAAAACTCACTTGAACTGTTTTGAGCGGATTACCAACTTATACTCTTTTCCTACCCACCACAGATCTTATAGTAATGCGATATTTACAAAGAAAGTCATTTTTTAATTTTTTTTATAGTAACAATACACAATTAACACAAATAAGGTGCATAAACAAAGGCAATTTTCACAAAAATTTTTAATTTTTCTAAAAATTTGTTTATACTTAAACCACTTTCAACGTGTTATAAATTTCAATTTATTTCGTAGGTATTTTTCTTGGAAGATGCAAATTCAGTAGAAGGAACCTAGGTTTCAAATGAAAGAGAATTTGTTTTGGAACGATATATTTGAATCAATCGAAGTAAAATGTGGTAGTGCCGCGAGTTCATTTTAAATAAGCAAGAGTTTTTGGTGTAAAATGTATTTGTAAAACTTTTAAGTAAGCTACATTTTGTTATATTAAGAGATGTATTGGGTTGCCAAATACAAATTAAATGTTCTCGTGTAATTGTGTAGTGGAAAATATTTTACACACGTAATTTTACGTAATCACAACGTAGATCATTCCGTTCAGTTTTTTTAATGATTTGAACGCAGTCAAAGCCAAAGAAAGGCACATAACAGAACCGTCGTAAACAAAAAATAGGAGTCCAAAGCAAGGTAGTACTACAACAAATAAATAGCGATTAAGGAATTGTCAACAAATATTAGAATTAATTATATTGATGCTTGCCCTATAGATTAGACAACACTTCGTACAGCTAACTATATTCAATGCTAACATGCACTACATATGATTTGATTTAACAAGGTAATTAAATTTAAACGAAATTTACAGTCACCGTAACTTCAGACGTATTTGATCAGCTACTTTATTTACATGCAGTTGCAAAACGAATTGACAATTATAATAAATAGCACAGAATAAAATCAGTACTAAATAAGTAGAAAAGTTTACTATTTCTTATGTGTTTATAGACGATATTATGCGTAGTATGTAAGCTTACGTACGTTGTTATGTGCCTAAATTTGGCTTTGAGTACATTCAAAACCTTCAAAGAAACTTGACGAGTGTTACGTCAACGTATTCAAAACAAACTGCGTTACATAAGCTTAAAAATGATTTAAAAATTACGACTGAAAGTAAAATAAATTAGTATGATCTATACTTTGGTTAATTAGAACCAGTAATCCGGTAAATTCTAAATAAACACATGTTGAGAGATGATTGATAATTATAAAATTAAATATAATTAAGAGTTTTTACTATGCAATACTAAAATATCTTTAGAAGATAAGCGCGATTCATTTTTTATCACTCTGGTTTTATGGATAAAGCGGACTCCACAGGTTTTAATTCATTAATTGATCCAGTATCTCTATCTACGAGGAAACAATTATAATTCTCCCAGGTTTGAGAAAATCGTATGGTAGCTCCAGGAAACTCGTTTTACTGAGAACGCCATGCAATTAACAAAATTTTAATCTGATTAGTACATTTAACAATTCTTCATCAGCACATTTGCTAAAAGAGAAATAACCAAAGAAAATTAAGTAGAAAAATAAAGTACTTACAATGTAGCGGATAGCGTCCGGATACGACCAAACGTTCCCATCGATTTCAAATATCTAAATAGATGAATGAAATTTCTGTTTTTATTTGCGCTCTTCTTCCCGCAAATGTCGTATACGATACGCGCTTTACAAGCCAGTAGGGACGGCAAACCAGAGCAGGCGTAAATTTTTATTAAAATTATTGCTTTTGGCAAATGCATAATTTACGACGTGTAACAAAATATCTTATTTTATTAACAAAAGTACACTTTTTAACGGTTATTAAAATTATATTATTTGTTAATAATCTGGTAGTATGAGATAGTGCTGCAAGACAATTTTGAAAAACAGATAATAATTTTTATTGTGTTTAACTGTCATAAATTTTAATTTTTCGCTATTGTAAACCGTCTTTGACAGTTTTTGCGCACTTGTCAACATAAACGTCAAATTATTTTTAACAGATTTTGAGACTTTGGGGGCCTCCTAGTCTCTGTTCGAGCAATAAAATGTTGTATTAAACTCGTTCTTGTCTAAATTGGACGCTTTTTTCTCTCGAGGACTTTTCAAACCCTCGTGTCACTCGGGTTTAAAAATGCCCTCTTGGGAAAAAAAGCGTCCAAATTACACAGGAACTCGTTAAATAAATTACTATTAATAGGACCACGTAGATTTGAAAATATATGTTTAATTATATCTATAATCCGAACTAAAAATAAGTGGCTTAGACTCATACTTTGCAAAAAAAAAAACTGCGATAAATGAGGGGAACGAGAAACAAATATCTAAATGTTGTCACATTACTATTAGCTAGCTTGTTAAAAAGTTAATAAATTTGTTATGTAAAGTTCGTGTAGATTTTATTGAATGATTGTTATTATGATGATGAGTTACTATTGTTTATTTTTAGTTTGTACAATACTTTTATTTGATAATTGGAAGGAATAATAATCTCACAATCAGTAAAAAAATATTCCTTTACATAAAAAAAACTTATTTTACGAATTGATTTACATTTAGTATTGTTGCATTTAAATGAATTTCTAAAAATATATTCCATAAATTCTAATTTTTAAAATATGTATAATAAACGGTAGTACACTGTTACAAATCTGCGTTACACAATTGTTTTTTGGGCTGTTTAAAATTTTTTAAATCTAGTAAATAAAGAAAATGAAATCCTGTTAGTTTAACACATTAATTAAATTTTTAGCTATTGCATTTTTAATTAATTTTGACTAAATTTTTTTCTCTTATATAACTTTTTCGTATCAAATAAACTAAAAGATGTAGCATTTAATTCCAAAATTGATTACATATTTTTGTGTTACTATGTTCTCTTTTGACTAGTAATTTATTGTAGCGTTTTAATTTAATTTTATAATTTATTTAAATTTTTTATGTTAACAAATATTATTAATTAATGAAACTTTTTTTTGGACAAAAAGATGATACAACACTATAATTAGCTACTACAAATTTTTACTTTATTACTTAGTTTTCTTTGTAGTAAAGTTAAGAGATTGCAACGACAGCTTAATGAACTTTAGCACAAAAGTTTTAAATCTTTACTGCTTATAACGCCAAAACACGTACTAATATAGACAGAAAACTGGTAAAAAAACTTTTATGTGTACAAGGATCTGCAAAAAAATTAAATTATCTTAGTGTTAGATATGCTCGCTATTTTTGTGTGTAAAGAATGCTTTAATCTACGCAACGCTTTTTGTGTCTCATCTTCATCTATTTGACTGTATGTTGTGGATACAAATACTTGTTATATGTTTTTATTAAAGCAGTTATGTAACAATATGCTGAAATGGTTGCTTAATTCTGTGTATCACATTACGTTGAAGCGTGTACAAAACTTTTTGCGGGAGTTATTAAGTAAGTCTAGTTTTTGCTGCTAATGTAAATATACATACATAAATAAATCGTACCGAACCGTAATTTATTAAATTATATTATTGACGATAGATAATAAATTTTATTAGTTTTATTTATTGAACATAACGTGTCATTTTAATCTGTTGATAATGAATGCGTTTTTACTATAAAAATTTCTAATATATTATGGTATAATTGTAGACAGTTTTACAAATAGCTTCCAGTTATATTAATTATTTAAAAAGCTTCTGATTTATTAGTTATATACTAAATAACAAAAATAAAAATTAATTTTTATTTTAAGACAATTTTTATACACTTTTGTTGTCCAACAAATGGAAATAAGTCCCTCCCTCCCACTTACAAAAAGGGATCAATTTTGTTAAGTCAAATTTACATATACGAACAATATTAATAAGTTACAACGTTTACTCAATATATTGGTAAAGTAGTTCATTACTTAAAATGAAGTACTGTTTAAAATAATATTTTAATATTCTTAAAGTCTTCTCCGCAGTTTTATGTATTTTTTAATACCTGATTTTAAGAAATTAATTAAAAATGTACTTTCATAGACTATTTTCTATATCTTTTTTTCTTTTTAATTTTGCTAAGGAACACAAAATTATAAACTAAATTGGTTTAAATAATCGTTATCCTATTCAATTAATTAATAGTATTTTTCACAAAGTTCGTATTTTTGCAAAAACTTTAAAAAACATATCAACATTTTTCATTTTCGACACATAACACACTTAAATTATTTTTAGTTAATAATAAAGATCAAATACCAATTTTACATAAATCTTGAGTGTATAAACTTACTTATTTTTTTTGCAATTCTTCATATATTGGTCAAACAGGTAGAAAATTTAAAACTAGACTAAATGAAGAGTTATGTTTGATAAATAGATATTTAAGTACAAATATTTATAACACTAACTCTGCTTTTGCCAACCATATTTTATATTCAGGAGATTCACTTTCTTCAGATTTGAATATCAAAATTTTACATGTTTGTAATATCTCTTCTAAACTCATTAGAAACTCTAGAAATTAATAGAATTTCTAACGATGTTTCTATAAATTGTCTAAATGAAATGTTAAATTTAAATCCCTCAATTCTTTTTAATTCAAAATTATAGTTTTATTCTTTTCTATTTTTTATTTTCTTTATTTAAAATAATTTTTTAAATATAGTAGACTATAAAATTTTCAAACCCGTTTAATTGACATATTGATTTATAATTTGTTAACAATTTTATTTGGTTAGTATTCTTTATTTATATTCCAATGTTTTAATCTTAGTTTTTAGTTATACTGATGATGCTAATTCTTATTAGCGAAACATGTTTAATTAAATTCTTAAAATGAAATATTAAAAAATACATAAAATTGCGGAAAAGACTTTAGGAATATTAAAATATTAGTTTACTCAATATTCATAGATTTATTGATAGTAGCCTATACGGTCGT
The DNA here is from genome assembly GCA_035610365.1 of Aquatica leii. Classification (NCBI taxonomy): domain Eukaryota; kingdom Metazoa; phylum Arthropoda; class Insecta; order Coleoptera; family Lampyridae; genus Aquatica; species Aquatica leii. The sequence continues at coordinate 41,769,182 of CM069432.1, read as the reverse complement.
CGGATATTAGTTAGTCTAAAAGATCGTGTATTGACAGTGGCGGCTTTTCCATTAGGTCAATTGGTCAATGACTCTCCAAAAAAATACTAAAAAGTGTTTTGTTATTAATTTACAATTTCAAGTATGCTTAAATTTTTAATGCAAGCGCAATACATTAAAAAAACAACGAATTTGTTCGAAATCATGGAGAAGAAAATGTTTGTAAAAGTTTTAATATGAAAATGACCCTCTTGCAGCATTGACTGCAAGCCGCCACTGTATTGAATAGTATAAAAAATTATCTGAGTCTGATGTAGAAAATTCATTGCTTTTTTTAATAACACTGGTCTGCAAAAAAATATTTTTTATCGAGCCCTGACACTATTCCGGGTGATTCTTATGTAAAATGACGTCCTGAATCCAAATATGTCTTCCGTTTTCTTCCATCACCCACCATTTTCGAGGGAGCCCCAAATCTCTAATTTTACCACTTTTCGATAAATTAATTATAATTTATTTATCGAACGATAATAATAATTATAAAAATAAATATATGGACATGAATTTAATTTAAATGGGAAAAAGAACTATTCTAGCTATAAACAGTAATAAATAAAAAGATATTCATCGTTACTTGGTGCTTGCTTTCCTTTTATACCCTGAGGTACAGCTCTCTCGTTTCAAAAACCAGCAGTACTCCGCCAACATGCTTGCATTCCACTTCCCTGAAAATCTCTTCTCCAGCTTAGTGATGTCTTGATGGAACCGTTTCCCGTGTTCATCCGAGACTGCTCCTAAATTTTTAGGGAAAAAGTCCAGATGCGAGTGAAGGAAGTGAACTTTAAGAAACATGTTACATCCTATGTCCTTGTACGCTAAAAGCAGTTCCTCGACGTGAGCGACATAATCTTCACTTTTGTGGTTACCCAGGAAATTCTTACAAACGTTTTGAAATGCAAGCCAAGCTCGTTTTTCTTTTCGATTTAGGTGTTCAATAAACGTCGTATCTTGGAAGAGTTGTCTAGTCTGGCGACCAACAAAAACGCCTTCTTTGATTTTAGCTTCGCTAAGACGAGGAAATTTAGTTTTCAAAAATTGAAATGCGCCACCTGTCTTGTCCACTGCTTTCACAAACTGCTTGATCAATCCAAGTTTGATGTGTAAAGGTGGTAAGTAAATACTTTCCTTCGGAACCAAAGAATTGTGGGCGACATTTTTTTGACCGGGAATAAGATTTTCTCGCAGAGGCCAGTCCCGTACGATGTAATGTTTATCTCGGGCTCGGCTATCCCATTCACAAAGGAAGCAGCAATATTTTGTGAATCCTGATTACAGGCCCGTGAGTAGAGCAACAACTTTTAAGTCAGCGCAAAGTTTCCACGTATAATCATGATAACTAATTTTATCAAGGATTCTGAAGATGTTTTCGTACGTTTCCTTCATATCAACAGAGTAGGCAACTGGAACTGATGGGAAGTCATTTCCATTTGCCAACAGGACAACTTTTAAGATTGTTTTTGATGAGTCTATAAACAGTCTCCATTTGTCTGGGTCACATGTCATCTGTAGCTCTGTCATCAATAAATTTGCATTAGGGCAGAACACTAAACCTTTATCTTCTGAGAAAAAACATTTCAGGGTGGCTTGTCTGGTCCTGTAAGAAGATGTTTTTACTCCATTTTCTAAGAGATTCCACTGTTGAAGTCGCGATCCTAGGAGCTGAGATTTAGTCTTGGGTAACTGCAAATCCCTGACAAGATCATTTAATTCCGATTGAGTGAGGAGGTGAGGTTTCCGAGAAACTAAATCTGCGGAATACTCTTCATTATCATTGAACGTATCATTCGAAGCCCCAGGTTGTGGCTCAGAATCTTTTAAATAAATTTCTGGCTCTAGAGTATAAGTGTTTGGGGGCTCTAGGATTGGCAAAGTATCGTTATGAGGAACAGGTCTTAGAGCTGACGGAATATTGGGATACTGAATTATAAGCTTACTTTTGCTTGAAAACCCGACGGTGGAAGTTATACAAAAGTAGCAATCAGTAAGATGACAGCGAGGTTCACGCCAAACCATGGGCACAGCAAATGGCATTGATTTACGGGTACCTTTGAGCCATTTGGTCAAAGTACTGTAACAAGTCATACAGCAAACTGATGGAGCTCAAGTTTTGTCCTGGTCGCCAACTTGACAATTAAAGTACAATTTATAAGTTGTTTTAACAAGCGGAGAAAGGGGTTTTCGTTGCGCTTTTAAAGTTAATTCCCCGCAGACAGCAGAAGCTATCGGGATGATTTTTACACTCGCGTGGCATAATTAAACAGTAATTCGACGCCCGACATTAACCACAAATCAAACTTAGTCATTTGAAAAAATCCGGAGTAAAAGTAGTTTTACTGTTTTACACAAATGAACACAAAATCCAGCACGTTTAAAACGTCGACAAGTTAACTCTGCAACAGCTATAGATGTACTGATCGAAGCAGTTAAGCAAACAATGTAATATACTATAATGAGAAGAGTAATACAAGTTCAAGCCTGTCGAAAATTCCTGTTCAAACCTGCATGTGGTATTGAGATCGCCAGCGTCGTGCAGTGAATCTTCCTAACTGTTTATTGATATTTTTTTACTGTTCTTATACATTTGTATTTTATTGTTGTTTCTATATACATTTTATAGCAAAACTTAGGCCATATACTTTGGTATAAATTTAATTTTTTATAAATTCTAAAAAAAATGCAAAAAATAAAATAAAAATGGGGTCCCCCCAAAATAGGTGGATGATAGGTAAAAACGGAGCTCATTTTTGGATTCAGGAGGTCATTTTACGTATCGTCAAGAATGGTATCAGGGCCCATTTTCATGCAGACCAGTGTAATAATTGGTTCAACGATAACTTTTAATATGCTGTCTGTCTGCGACATTTCTAGTTCTACTTTAACCACATGCTGTATATAATTCTCAGTAGAATTGGCTGCTGCTTTAAGAAATAGATTTCTAACATCTTGCATTTCAAATGTTGTATGTTTTCAAAAACCTTCTTTTTTCATTTTTGCTCATATTAATTTAATGGACTCAATTCACAGTGATATGATGGCAATCGTAGCCCAACTTTACTAGAACGTTAAAAGTTCTGCTTTAAACATGTTTTCCTCAAATTCAATCTAATCTTGTATATTAGCTTTTTCAGTCGCGGTTGAGTTTTTCTTTTTTTTTTTGCTATGACATGAAGCATTATCTAAGACTATTACAGCAGTTTTTTTTAAGTAACTCAAACTAGTTTTTGAAAACCTGTAACCGGCGTTGAAATTTGGTCGGAATCTTTTGTAAAAGACCCCGTATTTAAATTTATTTTGCTTAATTTTCAAGCGATTGAGTAGTTCTGTGAAAGCATCGAAAACGTTCACTGGTTTAATTTTATTATGTTAATTGAAGTTGATTGTCAAATTTTGTATTTAATAATTATTTCACAATTATTATTGGTTTTTTTTTAAACGCATAAAGGTCCGTGGTCTTTATTATGATTTAGTATTTTATTTCTGGTTATTGCAGTGGATTAACAACTTTATCTAATTTATGGTTTCCTTTCTGGAATGAAATTTGATACATTTTCTTAGTATCTACTTTTGTTTATTTTAAACCCATTTTCGAGCGCGATTGTTTTATTTGGTAGTTTAGCTGAGTATGCGATTTTCATGGGAATGTTCTTTTCGCTGTGCGTACGTGACGTGACGCATGTGGTGACAATATTTTTCATCTTTATTAATTTACTTTGTTTAGTGTTCCATCTGTTACAAAGATTTTACGGCGCAAGTTTGTTGAATTAAGTGGGATTACGAGGTGTTATAAGGATAAAAATTTTGATTTTGAGAGAGAATTGTGGTTGCAATTAAGAATACCGGGTATCGAGATGTAGTCAAGTGTTCGGGGTGCTTTTACCCTACCGTTATGTAATACCGCGGAAGTTAAATAAATGGAACCGTGAAAATTAAGTGTGGTGGTGAAAAAGTTTGGTTTTCCAAAATCGTAATTTTACGGTTAAATGAGTTTCATGGTTTCCAAAATTACGCTAACGTTTCGAGTAGGATTTGCTATCGAAGTGTTGTGTTAAGAAAAAGAATCCAGTCTGCGCTTTTGTGCGGATTTCACGTTGGTATTAAAAGAGAATTCTTCCGCCGTCATTCCATTGTTTGGGGTACCCTATAACGTTTCTTCCCGTAGGCAGCTGGCAACTCAGAATCAACCACAAGTTCGTTCCTGGAGTTACGACGATAATTCAAGGTATTTATTTTTGTACCGATTTAAATGTAGTGAAATTTTTGTTGACGCGTTTGCGTGTGTTAAAAGCTTTGGGTTTTAAGTAAAATCACAAGTGTCTCGAATTAATGTAACGATAATGTAATTAATAATTATTATCCGTATTTGTCGAAACTATGTGACATAATCCCGGGCTGAAAATTTGTTAGACGTGACCGAATAATTTTTCGATTCAAGTTTTATTTTAGTTTTATATTAATTGAATTTATTTCAGTTTATAATTAATTAATTTCGACGCGCATACGGCCGTGATTTTTAGGTAATTAATATTTACCAATTTCTTTTTTTTGTTTTATTTCTTTAGATTTTGTATGTTTTTTTGTTTTTGTGCATTTATTCAGTTAACTTTAATTTTTTTTCTTTTGTTTATTAAACGTTCATTTTACGTATATTTTGTTGTTGGTGTTTTGTTTTGTTAATTTTGTTGATTTCAATACTATTATTTTATTTTATTTTTTTTGTGTGTTCAAATAAATGTTAAATAGTTAAATTGTAACAAGTTTTTAATTCCGTCGGCCTTCGCGTGTGTAATTTTTATTAGATTATTTCAGATTTTAGTGAGATAGACCCTATTAAGGTAAGTCCATTTAGAGTGTATCCTTTAGGAGCGGGCTTGTGGTTGGCAAGGGCCAGAAGTCCATTAAGCTTTACTCCTTCTTGGCGCCCTTTGATTTTGACTTTATTACTTTTCGATTTTGTGTTTTCGTCAAGTTTTCCAAATCAATAACGAAATTTTGAATATAACCCACTCCGTCTCCACTGAGCAGCGGCATAACATCGTTTATGTTACCTTATTTCAGGCAGTGACATTGTTTCAACTTTTGCATGTAACATACCTTAAAATTCATTTCTTTATAATAGTCAACAGGATTAATCGTTTGCCATTATCAGAAAGATTTTGAAATCCGTTTAATAATCCATAAATGAAAGCTTCCCTTACTGTTTGAATTGTTTTATTTGTACAAATTTTTGTAGTAACATGACCGGCGTTAACATAAGTTATGTCTAAAAAATATATTTCCTTGTCCTTTTTTTATCAATTCCTTATTTACGAAAGAATTGTCTTCTGCACGCTATAATATCATTTTCTTCAAGTAGCATGCTATAGCTATTTCTTTTTTTGTACCTATAAAATAACATATATAACACACATTTGTTTGTTTAACTAACTTAAATTCAATTTTTTTTAATAATGTTTGTAACGTAGTTACTTCACAGATTAGCAAATTCTCATTTTTGTTAATACAAGCCATAATTTTCTGTACTGTTAGTAGTTCGTTACGTAAGAAGAAAAAATGCAGAATACGTCTTACATTATTACATTATATCGTAGGTGATCTGTGCTATATTTAGTTAGCACTTTGTATATAATAGAAACACAAACACCTAGGTAAACAAGTAAAGTTAATATAAAATTTGACATGTAAGCATATAAAAAACGCAAATAAGTTATCTGCAGCTGTATCTGTATATTTACTATGATCTGTTTTGGAACTACATGGTTGACTTTGTTTGCAAGTTTTCTAAATATGTATGATAGTTTCTTTATCAGTTACTGTTGAATATTTTCATTTGCATTTTTTTTATTAGCGAAATATTTATAATAATGTTTTACATAACCTATAAAAATTTTGTTTTGTTTTTGGTAGGTATTTTAACAGAAATTCTTTCATACCTCGATATCAATAATAGCACTTAGTCTTTAAAAAAACTATTCAAAGATAATAAATTGTGTACACATAAAAAAAATTCATAAAAGGTAAAGAAACGTTGTAATACGAAGTTTCTTAAAACACAATAATTTTGGAAAATTCAGATCAGATTGTTAATGTAATTGTTTCGTTTGTTGTTTTTATTTTGCATATACAACAGCTAGTTTTTGTAACTGTTTTTTCGAAAAGCTGTGTAACAAAATGCAAGTTTATACAATCGAAAGTAGTGATTTTTGTGTGTGTAATACATAAAGTTGGTAGTAAATACTATTTGTTAGACCAACCAAAATTGCAAGGAATTAAAGCTACCACGTACTGTAGATGTTAAAATAAGTCGATTAAACCCTAATTATATCTATACCAAATTTATCCGTAAGATGAGTCTAAACTCTACTTAAAAAATCACATTTTTCTACTCTGTAGAAAAGCGTCAAACAAATTTAATGAAATTTGGCAAAAGTGCACTTTAGAGGATTGCGCTACTTTAAGTAATAAAAAAGAAACAAAAATAATTGTAGAAAAGGTAAAACCGCTCTCAACTTCTTAATTTTTTTAATCATTTTTTTATGGGCGGTAATTCATTTTTAAGACTTTTTTTAGCGAAAAGCTTGCTCATCATCTTTATTTTTTGACTCTTGGTAAAACTCCGCGTTTTGCATGGTTATAAATGTCTCGATTATTAATCGCTATCATTAACAACTTTGTTTGTTAAATAACTATTTTAAAAAACTCGTTTAATTTTGTTTGAATATTTAATTTATGTTTTAAAAACTATTGCTGTCATGTCAAATATTAAAAGTGTGGCAACTCGTTTCTATCTAAATCGGGCGTTTTTTCTCTCGTGGACTTTTAAAACTCTCGTTTCACTCGGGTTTAATGCTCACTCGTAAAAAAAACGCCCAATTTACACAGGAACTATGATTAATAAAATAGAGGTTTTAGACAGCTTTAAGTTTATGTAATAAACTGTTTGTATACGTATTTGATTCTAGTCTAAGAACTACTCCTAAACCTAAATTCATGTAAATTCACGTAGTTATAAATTATTACAACCAGGTCTAATTACAGATAAATTATAAAACGATCTACTATAGTAATTTAAACTTCACTAATCTACCTTACATTTTTTTTGTAGCGCAATATTTTAATCTAATCCGAAAGTTGCGTCTTTATTGATTACTAACGGTTGTAAAATATTAAATAAACGTTTAATGAATAATAAACTAAAATAATTATCTTGACAAAACTAATTTGTCATACAAAAGTTATTATAATCTTTATTTTTGTTTGAGTGTTGTACTACAGTGGTTCTTGCAGTTGTGATTATTTTCTTTAACTTTTTGCGTTTTTATGTTTACATTTTGTCTTGATTTAATCGTAACATAATATTTTATATTTTTTTTGTAGATAATGTCATAATTTATTTAGAACTAAATATTTTGTAGTATGAAAATTTTTGAAAATACAACAGAGTATAGTAGATAAAGTATTTAACCAAAATATATAATTTGTTTGTTTTTTCTTTTACTTTTACTAAAAAATATTAATCAAATAAAATTACAATCAAAGTTTAAAACATGATTGCTGAATTGGTTACTATAAACGATAAAATTATAAATCTTTATTTTTTTCTTTCTTTGTTTATATCCCTCTTGCCTATTAGGGCATCGGGTATTGGGAGTTTAGCCAGTTCTTCCATTTCTTTCTCTGTTGAGCCATAATTCGTAGTTTTTCTTTCGTTTTTCCGTTTTCTTCCGCAAGTTCTTCTATTTTGCATTTCCAGTTTTTCCTTAGTCTACCAACTTTCCTGTTTTTTGGCTTCTATGTATTGTTTTGTTTTCCGTTCTTTATTCATTGGTGATATATGTCCAAACCAGTTCAATTGTTTTTTTTTCAGTTTGTTCAACTTCCTTATAGATTCTCCTAATTTTGTATTTATCTGTTTTTGTTATGCCTCATATTTTCCTTAAGAACCTCAATTTTATGGTACGTAGTTTCTTCTCATGTTTATGTTGAGTGGCTAGTGCTTCTAAGCTATATAATAGCATTGGTATGACGAGAGCTTTTTAATTTTTTTTTGTTTTTTTGGTGATTTGCTTTTTTTCAAGTATCGTTTTGTTTATTGTTTTATATTTTTTTATATTTTGGTTGATTTGGCTTTACTTCAAATTTTCCATTGTTTGTTAATATGGTACCCAGATATTATATTGTCGAGACTTCTTTAAGTGTATGCTCATTGCAATTTATTTTTGTATTTGTTGTTTCTTCTTTTCCCTTCCCGATGACTATTAAATTTGTCTTGACAACATTAATTTTTATTCCTAACTTCTTAATCTCAGTGTTTCATATTTCCACTTATTTCTGTGTTTTCTCCTTGCATCCCATATTAATACAATATCGTCTACGTACAGTAACGCTTTTATTTTAACTGGTTTTTTGTTAAAACGTCCTATTTGTGCCTTAGGAGTTTTCTTCTTTACTTACTTGTAGATTTGGTCCATATAGATTCGAAATAGCAGTGGGCATAAGCAATCACCCTGTTTTATTTTCCTTGTAATTTTGAATTCTTCCGATCTCGGTCTCACTAACTAAATTATGCATCTCACATTATTATAAACACTTTTGATGACTTTTATTAATTTACTCTCTATTCTTCTTTTAGACATTTCCATATTATGTTTTTTTGTACCGTACTGAATGCTGTATTTAAGTCGATAAAAGTTAGATACATGTTTGTTTTGGTTTGAAGTGTTGTCTATTATCTTCATTAATACGGAAATGTGAACTGCACTTTTCTTTGTTTCTTAATAAGCTCCTTGTTTGTCTTTAAATTTATTTACTAATTTCACTCTTAGCCTCTTTTCTATTATTCTTGTGTATACCTTTGTGAGAGACAGCGTTATCGCATTCGTGATGCTTGAAAAAGTTTTTGTATCACCGTCGCCTATGTAATATCGATATTTAATCCCATAGTTTTTTAATGATCTCCGAAACATTTCTACACCACTATCTGGTTTCATTTTGCCAGAGTTTAATGCGTGATTTGCTGCACAATGTTTTTGATGGTTTTCGAACCACGATTCATACTCAGCCGTACTATTGTGCTTTTCGTGCTATCCCCAGATACAATAATTCCTTTCTGAGATAATTGTAGTTGATCTTGATTGGCAGATTTCTGAACTTCTACTTCAGCAGCAGCTTTCATAGACACTTTAACAACGACTGTTGAAGCTTCTTCAATATTTTTTATAATGGAATCAAAACTTGTTTGTGCGATGTTTGATCCTAAATTCATGATACCACAATAAAGCTACATTCCTTTCAATCCTTTTTCTAATAGTCGGAAAGCGAATGTGAAGCGTCGATATATCTCTTATGCAGTGGTTATCAAAGACGATGTGGATAATATCGTCACACGATGTACAAAAAACATTTATTTTAAAACAAAGTCCACGGGGACTTGTTTTTAAAAATATGACATTGCCACCACATGTACGACAAGGGTTACAGGTTCATGCAGATGCAGTAGAACGCATTTATAAAAAAAATGTTTTAAGGATAAGTTGTCATAAAATCACTTTGAAGTGATATGTAGACGTTTGTATTGACTTCCTATCATGCTATAATTTTTTTGAAATTTTTTTCTTCGATTTCATTAAGATATAATCGAAATATGGCCAATTGAGCTTATGTTGTCATATCAAATATACCTTATATTTGTGCGCTTCGATATTGCTTTCCCCTTTACTAAATTAGTAAAAATTATTATTTTTAACGTATCTTGCTTTCCCTTCAAGATATAAAATTTTTTTCTAAAAAAATTGTCGCAGGCAAGATTCGAACCTAGATTATATTTGTAAATTAATTTTTAATTATAACTAAAATGTCTAATAAATTGTTAATGTTAGAATTTTTTTTAATTTAAATAAGTTGTTAGAAAGAATTATCTCCATAAGAAACTGAAAAAATAATTGGAATAATTTACATACGTAAAAAATATCGGATACACTCACAATATTTAAAAACTGTAAAAAATATCGGATACACCCACTTCCGGTTTCTTTATTACACTCATCTTTTGATAGAACCAAGAGAATATAAAAAACCAGCTTGTTACATGCCAAAATTAACACAAAGTCACTGCCTGCAATGTAGTAACATAAACGGGGTGTGCCACTAGCTCAATGGAGAAGGGGGTGGGTCGTAATTTAAAATTCCGTGAAAAATTGGAAACGCGATCGTCGTAAAATTGAACTAGAACGGTAAAATAGTCAAAAATCGGTAAGGGCGCCAATCAAGGTTTTATAATGGTAGCTTTCAAACCCCTGATTATCCGAAAGCTCATCTGGTTGGTTACAACCCCAGAACTTACCTTGAGTTGTAACTAATCTGAAATACACTTAAACAAAAATTTACGTATGCGGCGGCTAAATGAATAAAAGCTCTTTACATTTAACAATTTAACATTTATTGATTGAATATTTAAAACAAAAACAAAAAAAAATAACAATTACTAATTAATATCAAATCAATTTGAATAAAAGAAATGGATAAATGAAATAACCATAAGTAAGTAAAACAAATGCACAATCTCAACACAGAAATTAAAAACGCATAAACAAAAAAAAATACTACTATAAGAGCGTTAACTCTACTTTCTTTCGCAACTAAATTTCAAGATCTTGTCCGCATATTTATAACAAACAATTCAAATAACACAAAAACAAAAAAATACAGGTTATAAAATATATGTTCGAACTTTAATTCGAACTAAACAAAATATAGTTCATAGTCGTTACATTATCATTCATATGGTATACAAATTACTTTTATATACGCACCAAAACAAAGTTAATTTATTTTAACTTCGCGCAAACACTTCAAGCGTTTATTGAAATAATTAAATTGAACGTTAGTCGTAATTTCAATTGGCTCAAATTGAAAGCTTTTACTGCATTTTTTTAATCGCGGGTCATTACACGATAATATCCAAAATCGATAAATACCTTATTTCTTAATTGGAGACACCAGTTGAGCTGCGGTTCACAGTGGTTTTTCAAAAGCTACCACCTCAGATGGAATTTGGCTGCTCCCCAAACAATAGGTTACCTTTGGAAGATTTATTAATCCGCCCCCAAGGCGAAAGATATGAGATTGCGAAACAAACTCACGCACAAATTCACGTAACGAAACATGCGATATTAATTTAGGAAAAACAGTGATCTTAATTAACCGTAATTACGAAAAAGGAAAGTTTGATTTTCCACTTAAAGAATCACTGCACCATCTTCATTTACTTCCGCGGTAACTATTAGGAAAGGTGAATTATCACCCGCGATACTACATTCTAACGTCTGCCAACCAACTAACTTCGGACTCCTACTTAATTACTTAAATGTGCGCAGTAAAATCGTGGTAAAAGAAAGAACATTGAACAAATGAAAAGAACAAAGATGAAAATTATAATTAGTCGCGTGAATCTCCTCACGTAGACCTCGACGAAAATATTTCCCACAAGAACGCTGAGACTTGCATTTTTGCAGGTGGTTCAAGATAGAGCTTAATCAAAGTGTAATTACCAAGAAAAATGTATCAACTTACACTCAAAAAGGAAGTCGTAAATTATATAGAATTGTTATTTTACGAAGATAACTAAGTAGAATACTAATTCAAAAACAAAACTACGGATCTTTATGCATTTAAAAGAAAATACCAATAATGATTGAAAACAACTTGAAATACCAATAAACTTAAACCACACAAATAACGAGCAAAACGTTCTTGATGCTAATACTAACCTAATCAATCGAAACAAAAAAAAAACTTACGGGGTCTTTTACAAAGAAAATCAAACGCAGGTTACACCTCCCCTACTAAAAGAGGGATTTCTCAAATCTCTCTCTGAGAAACCACAAAACTAAAACTATACGAAAACTAAACCTATGGTTCTCGCGATCTCGCAATCATCGAGAACCCCTAACGAAACTAAAAGAACGAGAACTAAACGATAAGAAGGGTAGCATATGTTTGGGTTCGACACAGATCACTCAATGCTGCACAATAGGAGAGGGCGCGCTGCGCTTCACGAGATCCGCGCATTGCGTTTTTCCCACAACTACTGCCCTCACCGAGCGATGGCACCTAGCCACAAACACTACAGAAATAAAAGATAAGGACAGACAAGATAGCAGAAGAAAGAAAAATGGAAATGACAGAACCGTTGTTTAGTCGCCTCTTACGACAAATGGTGTCCCCACTGTAGAGAAATATTCTTAGTCCGTCTCTACACGGAACCCAAAAACGAAACTAACTAACCTAAAAAAAAACGAAAAAGAAACTAAAATAACGAAAACTATTTATCCCCAGTCGGGTTTAACTTTAAGTCCTTGGCGTTCCATATGCCTTTAGATGCTCCCTCGTCATCAGACAACTCATAGGTCTGATACGAAACTTTCCGTTTCACGTAGAACGGACCGATAAACTTAGGTGCCAGTTTGGCCGAGAAATATCGAGATGCATCAGAAAGGACATAATTCTTTCGCCACACTGTGTCTCCCACCTCAAAAGGTGCTGGACGACGACGTAAATCGTAATAATGTTTAGCGCGGACATAAGCGGCATTCAAGCGATTCTTAATGTCGACGTAAACTTCTCGAAAAGCTGGGCCTCGTTCGGCCAAAAAGGTACGATCAGCAAAAGCTAGATCGTCGATAGTGTCTGAATCGATAGTTTTTCCATGACGTGATCCGTCGAGACAGATTTCACGTCCAAAATTAGCGAAAAACGGCGTTAAGCCGGTGACTTCATGTACAGCGGTACGAATAGCACATGCTACTTTAGCAAGATATTTATCCCAATGTCGATGGTTGTCTTCGATATATGACGATAGCATAGTCTTCATGACTCGGTTGACTCTTTCTGTTGGATTTGCTTGGGGATGATAATTAGCGTTAAAAATAATTTTAGACTTGTATGACGAAACCATTTTCTTGAACTCTGCACTACGAAACTGTGTGCCGTTATCACACAAAAGATACTGAGGAACTCCAAACATTAAAAATACATCTTCTTCAAGACGTTTAGTAACTGCTGCTGCAGTAGCGGAACGTAACGGGAAAAATAAAACAAATTTCGAAAAATAATCTGCAACCACAAGAATATACGAATAACCACTCTTAGATCGCGGTAGCGGTCCAACAAGATCGGTAGAGATCAACTGCCAAGGTTTGTCCACAACAGGATGACGGGTCATAAGGCCAGCAGGACGTTTCTGTTCTGGCTTATGCGTGATACAAACTTTACAACCATTGATGTAACGAATGACGTCAGCCTTCATCTTAGGCCAGTAATAAAGCGGAACTATTCGTTCGAGAGTCTTAAAAATACCAAGGTGTCCAGCGGTAGGCTCATCGTGAAACTTTGACAATATTTCGAGTCGTTTAGACTTAGGCACAACTTCTCTCCAATTGTCATTCTCAGAACGAAGATCGGGATAGTCTACGGTAACATGCTTAAATAGCTTTCCGTTACTAATTTTCCACTGTGGAAAAGCGTTAGGTTTTGAACGTACACGTTCCATAAGTTTCGTTAACCATTTGTCCGAAGACTTAGGTTCGGTAATGTCACAATCGGTAGTAAGGTTGTCGATAGCCGGTACTGAACGAGATAATGCGTCAGGTACGACATGATCCTTTCCTTTACGATGAATGATCGTAAAATCAAATTGCTGCAGTCTAACAGCCCAACGTGCTAGACGACCGGTAGGTTCCTTTAAATTATGTAACCAGACTAATGATGCGTGATCGGTAACTACAGTGAAAGTTGTTCCTTCAAGATAAGGGCGTAATTTTTCAATAGACCAAAGGACAGCCAAACATTCCTTTTCGGTAGTTGAATACTTGCGTTCACACTTCGTGAGCGACCTACTATTATAACAAATAACACGTTCTTCACCGTCGATAAACTGTGTAAGAACTGAACCAAGACCAAAATCAGAAGCGTCAGTTTGAAGTGTAAACGGAACACTAAAATCAGGACAAGACAAAATGGGTGCGAAAACTAAACAATTCTTAATAATCCGAACGGCTTCAACACAGTCACTAGTCCAATTAAAGCTGGAATTCTTCTTTAACAGAGACGTCAATGGAGCGATAATTTTCAAAAAATTCGGTACAAATCGACGATACCAGGAGGCCATGCTTATAATTCTTCTAACTTCAGCGACACCAGTAGGAACTAGAATACGCAAAATTGCATCAACCTTTTCCGGGTCAACCGACTAACCAGTAGAATTGACGATAAAACCAAGATACTTAAATTCAGGTTTACAAAAATGACATTTGTCTTTACTTAACATCAAATTAACCTTTCTAAGGCGACGAAAAACTTCAGTTAACACTTCCATGTGTTTCTCGAAGGAAGGAGCGCAAATAATGACGTCATCTAAATAAACAAAAACGTAAGGTTCTAATTCGGGACCTAAAACTCGATCAATCAACCTCTGCCAAGAAGCTGGTGCGTTAGCTAAACCAAACGGTAAACGCGTGAATTGGAATAACCCACGGTTCGGAACTGTAAAAGCGGTATACTGCTTAGACTCTTCGCTTAAAGGAATCTGCCAATAAGCGGACTTAATGTCGAGAGATGAAATAAACTTAGCGTCACGAAGACGATCCAAAATAGACGAAACGTAAGGTAAAGGATAAGCGTCCTTTTCGGTAACTTTGTTGACTTTTCTAAAGTCCACGCAAAAACGATACGAGTTGTCCTTCTTCTTCACCAATAAGATCGGGCTCGACCAAGCGCTGTTTGATTTTTCTACAACGCCTAACTTTAACATTTTCTCTAACTCCAGATCGATTTGTTTCTGGATAAACGGCGAAACTCGGTAATATCGTTGCTTAATTGGTTCGGAAGTAGTTTTGATCTGATGTTCGATCAAGTTGGTGCATCCAAAACTTTCATTCGTAGAAGAAAAATGATTACTAACTAAATTATCTAACTGATTGAGCTGTTCTGAGGAAAGATCGAGACGAGACTTAATAACTGAATCTTTATCTTCCAATTGTGAAATGGTGTCCATATTTTCGAAACGCCATTCACCTTTTCTAAGATCGGGAACGATACCTGCTTGTTTCCAAAAATCAACGCCTAAAATTAAATTATGCGGAACGTCAGGAACAACTAAAACTTCTAAAACAATAATTTTTCCTTTAAGTTCGATTGGGACGAGAAGTGAACCTAAACTTTGTACTGATTTACCATTAGCTACAACACAATTAACTTTAACTGACTTATTTAACTTCAAACCTAACTGACTAAAAATTTCCCAACCCTTAGAACCAACAATAGTGCGAGACGCGCCACTATCTAATAAACTCAAAATTTCGTGACCAAAAACTTTAACGTAGACAAAAGGTCTTTCGTCAGACTCAGCAGACTCTAAAACATAATCTAATACGACTTTATTCTTATCAAAACTCTTTTTCTTCGAAGAATGTAAACTATTAAAATAGACAGCCGATTTAACTTTAACCTCTGACGTCACTAAACGGTTTCTTAGTACGTCCTTTACTCGTTTCCCGAACACTTAGAACAAGTGCGGACCGTAACGTTAGATTTTCCACAACGATAACAAAATAAACCTTTCTTAGGTTCTTTGCAAGAAGCAGCTCGATGGTTTGGCTTCCTACAATTCCAACACAATTGCGGACTACTTCGATTAGAAGAAGCAGGCGCATTAACGATAGCTAACCTTCGTGAAGAAGGTGCGATACTAGAAGACGGTAATCGTAAATTTTGTCTAACAGGTGGTGTAGATTTTTCATCACTACTAACGTTATTCGAAGAACGAGAAACTGCAATGTCCTTAACTTGAGATGTTACATAAGCGAGATCAGGCTCCATGTCCTGCTTTCTACGAGATGGAGGCGTGTAAGCTTCAATAGCTTGCATGCGGTCCTCGATAATACGACCAAATTTAATTAACTCCTCAATTGAAGTAACTGACGACAAACCAAGCTGAGTTTGATAAACGGGAGAAATATTTCTTAATAAAATCTTTAACTGCTTTTCTTCAGAAAAAGGCTCATCGAGACGTGAAAACATGTTGCGAATAATTGCAACGTAAATACCCATTGGCTCATCATTAGCTTGAGTGCGACGCTTAATTTCTTCAATAAGTCGTTCGTCATAATCGGTAGGCTGAAATTGTTCGCGTAAAAACTTAACTAAATCTTCCCAAGAATTAACGGAATTACGAATAGATCTAACAAAAATCAATGCATGACCTGTAAAAAGATCAGTACACTCCAAAAATAACTGATGACTTGAAACGTTACGCGATAATTGAAGTTCGGCAACTCGTTCTAAAAATGCATTCAATGAAATTGACTTTGCATCACCTGAAAACTTTAAATTCCATTTCGAAACTGAAACACTCTTAACATGACTAATAAAATTTTGACTAACAGCAGAAGACGTCGGTAAAGCGTTATCAACTACAGAAGGTTGAACGATAGGTTCGATGACTTCATCGGCGGAAGTAGACGGATTTGAAACAACAATTTGTTTATCCAAAAGTTCATACTGCGAAATTAAAACAACTAAGTCTTTTAAAAACTCATCTTTAACTTGAGAATCGTCATTTTGAACAGGAATTGAATTGCCAATACGGTTTAACAAATATTTAATTTTGGTTTCAATGGTAGAAGAAATTTTTGTAGTCGGAGTAATTTTCAATGAATCTATTAATTTTCTAAGCTCATCGATACCTTTACGAATCGCTAATTTATCTGCATTAAAATCGAAAGGATACACAGGACGAGATATTTTTCCGGTGGCTTCTTCAATAAGGAAATTCTTGAGTAAACCTCGTAATACGACAACACCTAAAGATGCATCACCACCTCTAATCAAAATTTCATAACGTAATTCGTTATGCGATAAACGATCAACAATCAATTTGTAACCCATTTTAAAATGTAATTACAAAACGGTAAAATCTTCCAAAAATCACGAAACTTAACAGGCAAACTAAAATTCGAAAAAGGCCCCACGTTGGGCGCCAAATTATTTATGTTACATGCCAAAATTAACACAAAGTCACTGCCTGCAATGTAGTAACATAAACGGGGTGTGCCACTAGCTCAATGGAGAAGGGGGTGGGTCGTAATTTAAAATTCCGTGAAAAATTGGAAACGCGATCGTCGTAAAATTGAACTAGAACGGTAAAATAGTCAAAAATCGGTAAGGGCGCCAATCAAGGATTTATAATGGTAGTTTTCAAACCCCTGATTATCCGAAAGCTCATCTGGTTGGTTACAACCCCAGAACTTACCTTGAGTTGTAACTAATCTGAAATACACTTAAACAAAAATTTACGTATGCGGCGGCTAAATGAATAAAAGCTCTTTACATTTAACAATTTAACATTTATTGATTGAATATTTAAAACAAAAACAAGAAAAAATAACAATTACTAATTAATATCAAATCAATTTGAATAAAAGAAATGGATAAATGAAATAACCATAAGTAAGTAAAACAAATGCACAATCTCAACACAGAAATTAAAAACGCATAAACAAAAAAAAATACTACTATAAGAGGGTTAACTCTACTTTCTTTCGCAACTAAATTTCAAGATCTTGTCCGCATATTTATAACAAACAATTCAAATAACACAAAAACAAAAAAATACAGGTTATAAAATATATGTCCGAACTTTAATTCGAACTAAACAAAATATAGTTCATAGTCGTTACATTATCATTCATATGGTATACGAATTACTTTTATATACGCACCAAAACAAAGTTAATTTATTTTAACTTCGCGCAAACACTTCAAGCGTTTATTGAAATAATTAAATTGAACGTTAGTCGTAAATTCAATTGGCTCAAATTGAAAGCTTTTACTGCATTTTTTTAATCGCGGGTCATTACACGATAATATCCAAAATCGATAAATACCTTATTTCTTAATTGGAGACACCAGTTGAGCTGCGGTTCACAGTGGTTTTTCAAAAGCTACCACCTCAGATGGAATTCGGCTGCTCCCCAAACAATAGGTTACCTTTGGAAGATTTATTAATCCGCCCCCAAGGCGAAAGATATGAGATTGCGAAACAAACTCACGCACAAATTCACGTAACGAAACATGCGATATTAATTTAGGAAAAACAGTGATCTTAATTAACCGTAATTACGAAAAAGGAATGTTTGATTTTCCACTTAAAGAATCACTGCACCATCTTCATTTACTTCCGCGGTAACTATTAGGAAAGGTGAATTATCACCCGCGATACTACATTCTAACGTCTGCCAACCAACTAACTTCGGACTCCTACTTAATTACTTAAATGTGCGCAGTAAAATCGTGGTAAAAGAAAGAACATTGAACAAATGAAAAGAACAAAGATGAAAATTATAATTAGTCGCGTGAATCTCCTCACGTAGACCTCGACGAAAATATTTCCCACAAGAACGCTGAGACTTGCATTTTTGCAGGTGGTTCAAGATAGAGCTTAATCAAAGTGTAATTACCAAGAAAAATGTATCAACTTACACTCAAAAAGGAAGTCGTAAATTATATAGAATTGTTATTTTACGAAGATAACTAAGTAGAATACTAATTCAAAAACAAAACTACGGATCTTTATGCATTTAAAAGAAAATACCAATAATGATTGAAAACAACTTGAAATACCAATAAACTTAAACCACACAAATAACGAGCAAAACGTTCTTGATGCTAATACTAACCTAATCAATCGAAACAAAAAAAAACTTACGGGGTCTTTTACAAA
Source organism: Aquatica leii (assembly GCA_035610365.1). Taxonomy (NCBI): domain Eukaryota; kingdom Metazoa; phylum Arthropoda; class Insecta; order Coleoptera; family Lampyridae; genus Aquatica; species Aquatica leii. The sequence continues at coordinate 41,750,368 of CM069432.1, read as the reverse complement.
GAAAATCAAACGCAGGTTACAAGCTGCATACCAAATTTCCAGTTACTAGGACTTTTGGTTCGAGAGTTATTGTGGGTACACCGTTACACGCACACAGACACTCAAATTTTTGTTGTCAAAAATGTATTTTCCTAATTCAGAAGATCTTGAAACGTAAAATTATAGAAAACAATTTTTGGTTCTTATAGAAAAGTAAAAATTATAAAAACTAGAAATTAACACAAATCATCCACTACACAGTGTATGTGGCAATGTTATGTATTTTTTTGTGAAGATTTTATTGGTAATGTTTATAATAAATAAGTTTTTAAACAATCGTACACGGTATATTTTTTCTATGAAATGTCTACTTTAAGCTTAATTTAAGATACTATTATTACTAGTGCGGTAACAAATTCAAAGGAATTGGTGTGATCACTACACGACTTTTCTATAAGGAATGATGAAGAAATGTTTACATATTTTTTTAAAGTTATGTTGTCATAAAATAGTTTGAAGTGATATGTAAACGTTTGTATTGACTTCCTAGCATGCTATAATTTTTTTGAAATTCTTCTTCTCGATTTCATTAAGATATAACCGAAATATGGCAAATTGAGCGCCTCGATATTGCTTTCTTCTTTAGTAAATCAGTAAAAATTATTATTTTTAACGTATCTTGCTTTCACTTTAAGATATGGAACTTTTTTTAAAAATTCTATAAATAAAATATCTAAAAAACTGTTAATGTTAGAAATTTTTATTTGACTACATTGTTAGGAAGAACTATCTCTATAAGAAACTGTAAAAGTTATTCCAATAATTTGCTACGTACAAAATTATATAAGAAAAACTGTTAAAAATGGCGGACACCCCCATTTTCAGTTTCTTTATCAGACTATTTTTTGATAGAACCGGGAGAATATGAAAAGCTAGCTAGATACATAATTTCAAGTTACTAATTTTTTGGTTCAAGAGTTATCGTGGGTACATCGTTACACACACACACACACAGACACCCAAATTTTTTTTGTCAAAAATACATTTTTTTTGAATCAGGAAACCTTGAAACGTAAAATCATGCAAAACAATTTTTTTAAAAATTGCGATTGCTATAATTTCCTTATAGGAAAGTAATAAGCGCTAAGAATAGTAATTTATGTATTAAGGGTCGAAAGTATGGCATAGTATCACGAACGTTAATGCGACGCGAGGCCGCACGGCCTAGCATTGCATGTGAGTGAGTTATGCTATCATACTTTTGACAAAAGTAACGTACATTTTTTTTGTGTTGCCCTTTGTAAAATTGCATTATTTTTAAAAAGAATTAAAAAATCACCGGAAATATAAGGTTAGTACTTCATATATTACTAAATCTGTCTGATTAGTGTTTTGAAGGCCGTTGAGTGAGACGTGTTTTGATTAATATTATTGTGGATTTTTGGATACATTAAAGTGATTAAGCTGAAATTAACGTGTGCGCGTTGACGATTGTGAAGTTGAAGCAGTTAAGAAAATCATTGAAAGTACAGTTTTAATGTAACTCGTGAATAATTACATCAATACAACAAAAGGTATAGCCGAGCTCAGATAACCTGTGTAAATGCGAGCGCATATCGTAGACTAGTTTAAAGCGCGCTTTTGATAACAGTGACGTACATACTTTTATTCATATACCTTTTTTAATATACGTGGCGGGCTTTAATTAGATATAATTAGATAAAATCATGTCAGAATCCGAATCGACAAGATCGGAAAAAAAAAGAAAAGACAAGATATTGTGCAAGAAGTTTTTGCAAGGAGTAAGAGAAAAATTAGTAACCCGAGAAAGGAGGAGAGTGGTAAAATTGAATTCCGGAAGCAAAAAATAGTAGTAAATCAAATATTACGGGAAGATGAGGGTAAATATACGGTGATAACAGTATACGGTCAAAAAATGAAACAAACAATAAGGAACTTGAAACAGCTACTAGTTGAAAAAGAGAGAGGAAAATTAATAATAGGTGGAGATTTAAACGCAAAAATTGGAAAAGGTGGGAGTATGATAGTGAATGAAAAAGAAATAAAAAGTGTAATGATGGATAAGGCATAAAACAAACAAAGTAGAGAGCAATGTTTCTAAACAGCTGATTAAAAATCTTTATAATAATAACTCTTTTATAATACTGGACAACCAAAATTTTCGTTTCTTTTCTACTAAAAAAGAAATTGCAAGAAAACTAATAGTGAGGTTGCAAATTAGGCCAAGTCAATTTTTTGAAAATATATTATGTAATTACAAGAAAGTTGCCACTAAATATTAACGTTTGCAAACATAACTTAAAATATTTAATCTAAAAACTAATCTGATTTTACTCTATAGGTACCTTTGAAACCAATGGAATTACTCAACAGAAATGCACAACTTTGCCTAATCACTAATAACGATACAATGTGTCGTATTATCTGTTAGTTGTAGAAAAAAAAACTTTTTCTTATGAAACATATTAAATAAATAATATTTTAAAGATTAAAGTATTTTACAATTTATTAAAATAGAAGAAATTATTAATTACAAGTTTAAAATTTTAAATGTAAGAATTTTTTTCGATTTGTTATACTAAATGTTTAAATTTTATAATACAACTAACAAGGACAGATTTCTTTATATGCTACAATTTTTGATGCATAAAAAGGATTTAAATCAAAGGAAACGAAGAGATGTGAGAGAATGTATAAAAAGGAATCAGTTGTCTTTAATTTTTAATGGTTATTATATCATTTATTATAACTATTTCCTAATGTAACTGAATAATAAAATGTAATGTAGCTTTACATGTGTTTTGCTTAGGATATATTACCAATTAAAATCCTTAACATAACCAAAAACCCTTTTCTTTACCGAATTATTTTGAAACAAAAATTTTGTATATAGGTATAATATTCATAAAAAAAATTAGACGCATATTAAAAATATGGAAAAATTTAAACTTTTCATTTCCGTACAGATTTACAAATTCTTCACTAATTAGGGACATTTTTAAAATATTAACAACTGTATATATTTCAGCAAAAAATATTTATTTGTTACTTAAGGAAGCTAAAACGTAAAGTAAAACCCTCTGTAGTTATACAGAAAAGCACTGCATTTACAGAAATCTATAAATTGACTGTTTTTAGGTAGCTTTTTTAATTTATAATTGGTAAACAATTTTTTTTTAAATTTTGTAAATGCATTTTTAAGGGCAATAAACTAAAGTTGCTTTAATTTAAATGTATTAGCAGACAAATTAGTTTGTTTAAAATATTGTTTAATAAAAATGCATTAAAGCATTTTATTCTAATTGTAAAACAATTGTAATAATTTTATCAAAATATTTTGGTTTTACATTTTGGTTACTAAAAATACATTACGAAAGCATTCGTTTATGGTGGTTGAGTTTAGTTTAAAACATATTTTTAAGCAAATTCTTACTTTGTGTATTTTGAGAATTTACGAAATTTTTATTGAATACTGTAATGTGTACATGTGTTTAACTATTAAAGTTTTAGGCGACAAAAACTTTTTTTATTACATTTTGGTGTATACGTGTAAAGAAATGATCAATTTGACAAAGGCTTCTGTCGGCTGTAACAATAGCAAATCTAATTAAAAAAGGACGGCGATAAAATTAAGAAAGCTTGTACGGTTTCGTTTTACTTTATATAAAATGATGCCATTACCGCTAAAAGATATATTAAATTTGTTTGTGTTAAGGGTTATTTGTAGGCGTTTTTCTAATTTGTTACCGCATTTTAGAATTTCAAACTTTAAATATTACAGATTTTTTTTTTAAACTTCAATCGCTTTTGGGTTTAATTTTTTTTTAGAAATGAGTTATTTTTCACCGATTTTATTTGCTTAGAAAATTGTATACTCAACGTTTTACAATTTACTTGACGAAATCGAGGTTTAGTGTTCCTGCGTGTAAATGCGCTACTGGTATTACGTGTTTAATTTAAAACGCGTACGGTTACAATGTTTGTTTTATTAAACTTAATTTATTTAATAAGTTAGTAACTTAATTAAAACAGAAATAATTGAAAGTATATAACCGAGGACATCAGTAAGTTTCAAAAGCTGATAAAAATGATTTATTTTTAATTAGAAAAAACAAATCTCGGCTACTTAAAGTTTTTACTACAAATTATTAGTTGAACTTATAATCAAGTTTTTTTATTTTTATAATTTGTATAGTGTTATATTATACTTTAAATATGTATTTAAAACAAAAATATAACTAAACACAATATTATATATATGAAATAAAAAATTGTTACAAATTGAATAAGTATTTTGAATTTAAAAAATAAAACTAAAAACATCAACACAGAATTTCTATTTTTGTAGTTTGTTTTTTTAATAATATTGTCAATTAGTTTATAGCAATAATATTTTTTGAGTAAGCATGCTTAAAACGATTTATGATTAATTCTTGTTGTTGTTCAAAACGTGATTTTAGTACCCAGAAATAATTTACCATCATCACAATATTTTGTTTTACTCTTAGCATTAATATTCTAGTTTAGGTTAATATAGTGTATAGAGATATTGTTATTAAATATTTTATACATTTAACGTTTAACGTTGGAAAAACATGTTTGAAATTCTGATATAACATTAGTGGTTTTTAAATATTTGGTCGTGTATATGCTTTCTATATGTTTAAATGTTTATTGTACTTTTGTGTAAATTACATTTTTTTTCAATATCAAAATAAGTCTTTTTAAATTATTGTGACATATTTACTTATTATTATATACATGTTAACCTCTTATAAAATGTATATGATTTACAATTCAAAGCAACGTTCAAATGTCTAAGATTCACGTATAGGTTTTTAAGTTAAGCAATGTATTGCATTTACGTATTTGCTTTAAATAATAATTTAAAAGAAAATTCACACCGGCGCTGGTTTCTCGACGGCACTGTTGCCAATACGTAATTAAAATTGGTAGCTTAGAGGGGAAGCGCAAACAAAAGGTATTTTTATTTGTTTTTTTTTGTATTTGGTTTTAGCTGCGATCGCTTGATTGTTCATAACGCTTTACGCTAAATCGTAAGTAATTATTCTTTATAATTAAAATTTATTGTTGGTTATTCTGTTTACGTTTTAGCAATAATGTTGTGTAAAGATTGAAATATTTTCTGGCAGAATCAAGCTATTAAGTAAATTATATCAATGGTTGCAGGTAAAATTTGTTAAGATAACGTCAGCCACTTTGTTCAATGCTTGAGACGACTCTCTCTTAACAGTTATTAATAATGGGAATTCTGCTTCATGATGTTCATTGAGCTAACAATTCAATAACCTCCAGATGCTTATTTGGTAAAATTTCTATATGTTGATTACCGTTTCAAGCCTGAAGCAGACTAATGTACAAGTATCGTATTGGAAAACCACTTTCTCATTTGTAATTTGTAATTCTTTTATATACAGCCTTTAGCCGTTGTTAGTTGATTTTACCGTACTAATAATTAATGTTTCTAATTTGTACGATTCAACACTTTGATCGCATATTGTACTAATACTTTACCAGTCGTAACTTTTAAAGTATCGTAACATTTATGTTGCGTGTACGCTGACGTATTACTTGTAGAACTTTCTTTGAATTAATTTGATTATAATCAAGCCAAATTTAGGCACACAATCGTTGTACGTAAACTTACTTACTATGACGCATTTTTTTGACTATTAAATACTTAAGGGATAGTCGGTTTTTGCATATTTTTTTCTTTAAGCGGAGTTGTTAATTACAATTATTGATTCGTATTGTATCACGACTACGTAAGGTAATTAGTTGATTAATCAAGTTTAAAGTTGATGTGGTTACTAATAATTTTTTTTTACTATTAAAATTAAACGAGCAAACAAAAAAGTGACAACGCCGTTCATACCTTGTTTGCTATTAAATTGTTTAAATTTTCATAATTACTGTGTTAAGAATTACCTTAATTGTATCTTTATATAAAAATCTTACTAAAGAATTGCTTACATTGTATTCGTTAGTTTTCGGTCTTGCCAAAATGTATGTAACGGGTATTTTACCCTTTTTTATTTTGTAAGCTGCACGTACCCTGTTATTGTTCATGCTACCTTCGTAGTAATTGCACACTACAATGTTGCATTATGTTCGAATAAATTTAATGTAAAGTTTATCTACTTTTCTTTTGGTTTGTTGGTCACCTCAAAGTGCCCCGAAATTTGATGAGCTACTAGATGCCGCAAAATTTAGACTGAAAAATAGTGTGATTGGAGTTTACAAGGAACAGTTGCAAAACGCATTTTCAAAATACTTTTCGTAGAAATGCCGATGGTAGGTTTGTTGTTTGTTGTTACTATTAAACAATTAAGCTAGGTTCTTGGAGATTCATTTCATGTTGCTCAAAAAAGATTCTTATCTCTCAAACGTCGATTTCATCATAATTCAGAGCTTTTAAAGCACTATACTTTGTTAATGCAAGAATATGAAAATTTAGGACATATGTCCCTCTCAAAATCTCAATCTTCTGAACAATCGTATTACCTTCCTCATCATAGAGTAATAAAGGAAAGAAGCTTGACGACGAAACTCCGTGCATCTTTAATAGATTTTCTCCCACATCTTTGGGTCATTCGCTAAATGACATTCAAATGTTTGGTCTAACTATTCAGCAGGATCTATTCTCGATTCTGATTCTGAGTTTATTTCTAACGATGTTTTATCAAAGTGGTGTTCATATCGTAATGATTTAATTATCCTCAATGATTTTAAAGTTTCTAGGTACGTAAAGATACAACTAACATTCAGCTTCATGGCTTCTGCGATGCCTCAATGTACGCCTACGGGGCCTGCATATATCTCAGATCTATTGATCAAACTGGTCTTATCACACCTTTTGTGCGCAAAATCAAAGGTTTCGCTCTTAAAACCTACCACCATTTCAAGACTTGAATCATGCGTCGCTGTTTTTTTATCCAATCTAGTTGGGCAAGTAATTAAAGCTTTAAATATGATAACTTCTGCCGTTTATCTAAGGTCGAATTTTACATAGTACTTAATTGGTTAAAACCTAGGCCAAATCTTTTAAAAACCTTTGTTTCCAATTGCGTTTCCAACATACACGAACGCACGTCCAATGCTACTTGGAAACATGTGTCTACCAAATATAATCCGGCCGATCTACTATCTAAAAATATTACTTCTCAAGCTTTGAGATGTGCTGACCTTTGGTGGCACGACAAATCATGGTTGATAGAGAAAGAAGTTACACGGTCTGAATCTTGCTCCGTAAGCTTAAACATTCCTAAAATAAAGAAGGTTTTGAAATCTTATGTTACAGTAGTTGATTTTCCAATACCTATCACTAACTACTCCAATTTGAATCGTTTGGAAAGCGTTATAGCCTTTTGCCTACGATTTCGTAAAAATTCTTCTAACTTGCCCAAAGATCGTAATAAAAGCTCTGTTACAATCAATGAGTTAAGATCCGCTCTCTTGCGGTTGGTCAAAATATCTCAAATAGAAACATTTCCAGATGAAATAAAACAATTACAAGCCAATAAACCGTTGAAGAGGTCATCAGCACTTCTCAGTTTAAATCCTTTTCTAGATAATGACGGTGTCATTCGCGTTGGAGGACGTCTTCGTAACTCTCAATTTTCTTTTGATAGTAAACACTCTATTTTAATTTCTGGCAAGCATCACCTCTCTAAACTTATTGTTAGTCGAGAGCATCTACGAATGTTTTATGCGGCTTCTTAATTACTGCTATCTTCGCTAAGAGATCGATTCTGGATAACTTCAGGTCGATGTCTTGTCAAGCGGGTAGTCTATGACTGTCTTAAGTGTTTTTGATTTTCGCCAAGCTTTCTAGAACCCATTATGAGAAATTTACCTCAATCTTTTTATATCAAGGGGTTGATTATGGCGGACCTTTCCAAATTAAGGATCGCAAGGGTCGTGGATGCAAACTTTACAAGTTCTATCTGTGTTTAATCGTTTGCTTTGCTACGAAAGCCGTACACCTAGAGTTAGTCACAAGCTTATCTTCTAAATCTTTCGTTGTGGTTTTTTGACGTTTTGTGTCTTGTAGAGGTAAGCCTCTGCGTGTTTACTCCGATAACTTTTCTGGCGCTAATTCTCAACTCAAAAAATTAGCCACATTTTTAAATAAAAATGGTTGTCATTGTCTGACGTTGTTAGTAAGAGAACTGCATGGCACTTTATACCCACACATAGTCCTCACTTTGGAGGTTTGTGTGAGGCTGGAATTAAATCAGCCAAGCATCACATCAAGTGAGCCGTAAGTAATGAAATTTTAACTTATGAGGAGTTTACCACTTTACTTGCTCAAGTAGAAGCAGCTCTTAATTGTCGTTCACTACCCCCCGACCTCCATATCTTCTGATTCCAATGATGTCTAACCCTTAACTTTTTCTCACTTTCTTATTAGGAAACGTCTTACGTCTCTACCGGATCCGGACGTCAGCAAACTGAAAGAATCCAGACTTACCTGCTACCAACGTATACAATAGTTACATCAATGCATACGGAAATGTTAGAGCAAAGAATACGTTTCAACATTTTAATAACGCGTAAAATGAATATCAAATGGTTCCGAACTGCAAGAAGACACGCTAGTTCTTCTCAAAAAAGACAACCTTCCACCGCTACGCGAAAAGCTAGGTCACATTGTGCAATTATATCCTGGTAATGATGGTGTAAAACGAGTGGCGTCTATACGCACAATGTCCGGAGTAGTACGCCGCTCATTTACTAAAATTAGTCCTTTGCTCATAGACTCAGTCAGTGCAAGAAAGTGACATTTATTTATTTTATTACAGTATAATTTTTTTTAATGTATCTATTGTTTGTTGTTTTGCTTAGTATAGTCCCTTCTTTTTTTTTTGAAGGCTTTGCCTTTCAAGGCTGGGGGCATGTTAAGAATTACCTTAATTGTATTTTTATATAAAAACTAACTAAGCAATTGTATTCGTTAGTTTTCGGTCTTGACGAAATTATGTACGGGTATTTTACCTTTTCTTATCTTGTAAACGGCACATACCCTAATATTGTTCATGCTTGCACACTTCCATGTAGCACTATGTTTAAATAAATTTAATGTAAAATTTATCTACTTTTCTTTTGGTTTGTTGGCCACCTCAAAGTGCAACAAAATTCGATGAGCTACTAGATGCCGCAAAACCTAGATTGAAAAATAGTGTAATTGCAGTTTACAAGAAACAGTTTCTGCATCATATGCTCCATACTGTTAAAATAAACTACGTAGTGTGTAAAAAAGTGACAATTTGTTCATTATTTTGTTTGCTATTATTTTTTTTGAAATTTTTACAATTGTTGTTAATTGGAAGTTTTGGTCAAGAGCCCTGGAAAATGGCTAAACTTTGGAAATTTTTTCTATACAGGGATTCTCTTTATTAAAAAAAAAATTTTCATCATTTTGTGTGCGCCTCGTTGCGCGCCCTTGTTTGCGCGTAGCATTGTACAGATTCGTGGTTATTTCTAAAACCCAAAAACATAAAAGTTCTTAAATTCTTAAATTGGAATACATTTGCGGGGTCATCACGATGGGGTTTTGAAAAGTTCCTCAAAATAAAAAATGGTAGCTGTTTGAAAAATGTCAATTTTAAAGGTAATTTTTTAACTTACAATGTTTAAAAAAAATGTTTACAAGTGGAATAAAATGCACTGTAAAATGTGGTTTAGAGTGACAAAAGATCGTAAAAGACGAATAAAATTTCAATTGTTTCAAAACTTGCGGTTAATCTGCATTACCAGAACTATAGAGGTATCCTTATCAAACATGCTTTGGTTTTGTATTTGGAGTTGTGTTTTTTTAATCCGTTTTTTTTTGTAAACTCCGACATTTTTTGCTCCGTGGCGTTCATGCGTTTCTTGTTAGACAGCTGCGCGAAGTTTGTGCGGTTCGTCCCTAGGATAATTTCCGACACGTTCACAGTCTTTAAAAGCTATAAAAAAAAACCTTCATTGAATATATTATTGGCACCGGAGCATCTTTCAAGCAAATCAACATTGGACAGAAATTTGTATGCTGGCAAATTTTTTTCTTCAACAAATTTATTAAGGGGAGATTCTGTTTAGTAGAACATGTGTGTTTCGGTCGAGTTGCTTTTGGTGACTACCGCGGCTTTTTTTGTGGCTAAGGGTAGCTTTGTTGGTGTCGTAATATTACACTAGGTATCTAAAGTTGTTTTTCTTGTGAATCATGCCTACATCGAAACCGCCACCATTTTTGTATTGAAATGATTTGCTTAATAACTTAAAATAACCAATAAACTATTACCCTAAAACGGTGCAAGATAGAGGAAAGTTGCTCGTAAACATATTTATAGAAGACAAAATTTACTATAAAAAAATCCGCGGAAGGGTACAATACTCTTCAATAGTTTAGAAGATACAAGTGTGCAAAGTTATACAAAAATGTTTCACATTACATTAAAATTTTGTAACTCTTAAACTATTAGATACAATTATACACTGTCGCAGACTTTTTTGTAGTAAATTTTGTGCTGACTGTTTATGTACAATTTTCATCTATATTGTACCATTTTTGCAGCGTACAAAGCGGAATCTGGCGCGGATCTCATTCTGCAATTACTATAATTATTTTTTAGCACTGCTGAGTGAAATTAAGACTTATTATATTTTTAAAACATAGATCGAATCATAAGGAATATTTTGTTTAATAATAATAAACACTACATACGAAAAAGACAAGAAATGAAGTGAAATTGGGCATTCCAGCTTTGTTTCATCTGTGCGTTTCATCGTTTTGTTACATGAACCTTCAACTCAAGCTATAAGTGCTGTCAACACTAAAATTATATTCTAACATAAACTAGAATTTTCATATTCTTTTGGCAACACTTGCAATCAACGATAAACAATAAATACTTAACTCGGACCAACTTTTGGTGATACTCCTCAAAGCAGAAAAAAATGCTTTCAAGTGGTAGTAAAGAACCGGTGGTTAATACGTTAATTCTTTTTTCGCCGCAAAATGCGAACTTGGGTTATGCAACGATACATACAACACATAAAGTAAGTGCGCAAATTTTGTTACCACCACCAAATACAAAACTATGACGACGAATAACTTAAAAAAAAGATACAAAAGTATATTAAATCAAACAAAGATGCACTAGAAAGTATGATGTAATTTTCTTAAAACTGCGATACAATTTTAAATGCACAAAGAAATTATCAAAAACCGGTTGTATCTGTTTTATCAACACAATTAAGAACGAAATACTTAACACACACACTGGTAACTGCTTGATTTTTGATTGGAAGATAATTGAATTAGTAGAAAAATTAAACTTTAACTTTGAATTTTAGAGCTTAAAGTTTTTCTACAAGCAAAGTTTAAAATCCACCATAACTTTATAATTTGCCACGTAGCAACTTGAGTCACATTTAAGAAAATTCCTTGCAATACGTAATAAAATATTGATAAATCTAAATAAGTTAACAACTTTAAGAATTGCATCATAAAGCGCACAATTTAATTCATTTTATATAAAACAACTGTGAATATAGCGATTCTTGCAAAAGTAAACTGACATATTTAACACAAATGTGAGAAGCTTTTATAATAAATTTTAATCACGTTTGTTATAGTACATGAATAAATCATAGCTCAAAACAATGTAATAGCACTGTTGTTTCTACATAAGAATTTTTAAAAATTATCTTAGTGTTTTTTTCTTATTTTTTTTTGTAATTATCTCACTTATGCCATGTAGGCTATAGATTCTTGAAATCTAACTTACATTATGACTGCCTCTTTCTCTGTACATGAAAAATACAAAACACTGCCTATTTTGTAATAGCTTGTACTTTTACTAGGAATTACATAATTTATTATTGTTTATTTATGGCATACATGAAGTAATGATACACAGCTGATATAAGAAAAAAATAATTATTATTATAGCGTATATTGCAAATTACATTTTGTTATTTAAATAGTAAATGTAATTTAAATTATAACCTCATCGGTACAAATAAGAGTAATAAACGATTACACAAACGACGAAAGAAATTCTAGTTAGCAGCAGTATTTAAACCAAAATATAATCAAATACAAGATGTGTGTAAAAATTCAATAAAAACTGAAAACCAATTAGTTAATTCAGCTGATTGTTCTCTATGTAAAATTATATATGTAGTTTAAGCAATATAACTTTAGCAAACCATAATTTGATTTAAGTTTATACTAACTAAACTAAGTTAGAGTTGATTTTATCTATTATTTTAACTGCATTGGTTAATCTAAACTAATTGCGGAAGAAAGTTGATCGGATAAATGGGAGATTAATTGAACGTAACCATCCGCAGAACAAATCGTAAAGATCACATAATATATAAATAACATATCTAACCTATTAGTTTAATGGGATAAAAATGTATTGTTACATATGTTGTTAAATAGTTAATAACTGCTTACTATTGAACGTTTGTTTAACAAATTCTGTGAAATTTGTCAGAAGAAAAATTTTAATTTTAAGGGTTTTTATTATTTTAATTTACAAAATTGTTTTACAAGTAATATTTTTTAAAATGCGTTTGAAAAAATGTTGATAGTAATTAAAATGATTGTATAGTTAAATGTTGTATCGATTTTTCCTTACACACAGACAGAAATCTAAGTCAGTCTTTTTTACACACATAAAACAATTCTTACATGATATAAATCTGTTTTAAGTTAAACATATCTTATGTTTGCACATAAGCAAACTATTCATTGTTTGCAAACAAGTAAAATATTGTTTCAATTTTCAAGAATTTATTCATTTAATGCAAGTCATTGAAAATGTTAACCGTAAATTAAAGAATTGTCAAATGAGTACTACAAAGTTGTTGATTTAAGAAAATTAGGTTGTGATCATCTTTAAAAACACTTTTAATTTGTCTAAAAAGTTTATGTTTTTATTAAAAATTTATAATTTGCTTCAAATAAACACAAATAAACTGTTTAAATCTTATCATCTCCAGTTAATTATTAATTTATTCATTTATAACATAACAGTAAAATCACTACTAACTCTACAAGTTGCAATTTGCAAGTAACAGCAAAAAAATATAAAAAATGATACCAACATGTACTACTTTCCGAAATAAATTTTACTAATAATTTATATTTTAATAATTTCATACGCATTCCTTGTAATCCTGTACCTACTTAAAATATCGGCAATTCGTTTTATCATGAATAACAAAATAGTAAAATTTTTGCGTTTCAAATATTATTGGGAATAATTTTTTTAAATTTGGGAATATGGTTGTTCAGTAATAGTAATAGCATGCACCTAACACATATTTAAATGCATCACCCTGAATGACTATTTTTTATTGCTTGTTATGTTAAAAAAAATTATTGCTTGTATATATTTTGTATCGTTCATTTTAAATTCCATTGGTAAAATTGGAGATCTTTCTTCCGGTTAAGTTCAAGCATTTGACATTTTACACGGAAACTGTAAAGAACACGCTTGTAAAAGTTAAATGTTCGATAAAGTTTTGTAAAATTGTGGGCTATTTACTTGCTTTATGGCGCGTTAAATGTAAAATATATCGAAGCTTATGAGAAGGATTGCTGAGGTATGATGCACATTTACGTTTCGCGGTTAGGTTTAATTTTTTCGTCATTTTCAGCATTTATTGGTACCTACTAAATTACGTGGTCAATAAGTAGTATTGACTCCTTTATAAATAAAATCTTAATGTCCTGAAAAATCTTAAGTAAACTGGGAGAATTATCGTATTTTAAAGTTGGTTGGAACCAAATTAACTATATTTGTGATACCACGGAAATATACTTTTTTACTTATTTTTTAGCTTTTTTTATTATCATATTTTACTGTCGATCATACGACGATTGAGTATACGGTTGTTTGTTATCTCAAGTAATTTATGTATTATTTAACGTTTAGATTATTAAAGCTCGAGGCTGTGCGGCATTTTTTTCAATTTCTATTAATTTCATATTGTTAAAGTGAAATTTTAACATTATTAGTGTTTTACTTTAATTGTTTAGTAGTACAGTGCATTGTTTTACTCAAGGATTTAGTATATCGATAATTGCATTTGTTGATTATTGCGATATTGCATGCACAAATATTTGTTGGTCTTAAGATTTTCACAGACGTTGATGTTAAAATAAATTTAACTCTTATTAGCTTAGTTGTGTTCTAATTGTCTTCCGTCAGTGCTGTTCTATAGTTTTTTTCTCGCTCTGGCGCTTTTTTGCTTAACTATAATCGACACCTTAAAGACAGGCTAATTAGTATTAGTTACTTTATCCATGACACTCTTTGATACCAAAGCTGCCGTTGCTTTTTTCACTGAAGATTGTTACAAGCTTTTGGTTTTACGAATCTTGCACGGCCAACTCACAATAGTCGGGAGTAGGGGGGGTTCAAAAAAAAGGAAATATGCTTAAGGGCGCCAGAGCTGATCCAACGTAATGCTTCTGTTTCGCTCACGACAGAACGGTGTAAACTTGTAACGTAATCGAACGTTCGTAATTCTTATACTCGGCTGATCGAGTAGCCCAAATTAGTTCGTAGGGAACAATAACCATAAGAGAGAGAATTAACAAATTTAATCACTTTTAGAATATAGTTAACAAATATCACAATTTTAAATTAGAGTAGCAGAATAATCGTTATACATCGAATTCGGAAATCCTAAATACTAAGAGAATTAACAATAAGCATTAACAACGGTAGTAAACTTTGATGTCGTAACAAGTAAATTTATAGAATTATATAGAAGATTCAGTACGTGAATGCCTACAGTATCGGCAACACACAACACACCTTTAAAGTAAATCGAAGTAAATATTCTTCACCCACACACAGTATGCGATACAGTAAACTCAATGATTATAATTACCTTATTGGTAGCTACACATTACATGCATTTACGAACGTTATTATGAATCAAAAGTTTGTGAGTAATTTTTCGTGACAACGATATACACAAAAATTAATTAAAATAACTCACCCGAAGTTCAGCTTCCACTAGCACGAAGAAAAACGTTTTTCCCCTTCAGTGGCCTGTAATAAACATTAACCACGAATCGTGTCACACACCAACTCACAAAGAATATTAAGCTAAAACAATTAGTATTAATAATTCATTAAATATGTATAAAAACCGGTGTATCGACTACTGTACGCAGCGAATCAGAACAGGTGGCTGATAACACAATCAACGTCTGCCTTTGGTATTAAAGAGTACTTCTGTGTATCGAATCAGATAAATAGTAACGTATAACAGGTGGCTGATAACCCAGTCGAGTCATCCACATGTAGTAATATCTCCCACGGTAAAGCTTATCGAGACCTCGTTTTCGTGGCGTGGAAACCGCCTTCCGAAAGCGTATGTGTGCGGTAACGTGATTGCTTAGTAAGAATTACTATTCACTATCCCCTTTATCGAAAACGTACATGTGCTCGAAGTGGAGGAAAAATGGCTGTTAAATGAGAAAGGAATTACGAACGAATTTTAATAAACGACAGCAATAGCTTACCCTGTAACGCCTCAAATATTTTATATAATTAATGTAATTACAATTGAATTCCCATTATTCCGGATGGCATTGGCTAACGAAATTATTTAACACGTCCAGGCCATTTTATGCAATTGCCAGCATCACGATTTTCCGCCAAATGACAACCACGAGAAAACTATCGGTAGAGGGCGTCAAAACCCGAATCTAATTTCAAGTCAATATACACAGTTGTACGTAATACAAATTTCGTACGTAACAAGATAATTGATCGCACTTCAGCCAAAAAAACGTTAGGTACATACCATCAATCTTTTTTAAAATAGTATCTAAACATAAAATTGTTTTATTTTGGTTAAATATTTCAGTTGCACAGGCATCCATTCAAAAGTGTTATATTTTTTTAGTAAAGCCTTAATAGAAACTTTTACTTTCGCTAATTTTGCAATCAACTTTTTTAAATAATTTATCATTCTTATAAATCTCTGAAGTTCTTTGATACTTTGAAAAATTGCTAAATCTTAATAGCAGTTATTCTTTTATCATTTGGTCTGATACTTTGTTGGCTAAAACAATGACTTACATTTTTTTTGTACTTTATATTATAATTCTGCCTTATTAAATTTAGTTCTAAATATTTTGCCTTCTCCACTGCTAAGTTAAGAGTTATATCTTGTTTTTTTTATGTTTTTGTAGTTATTAAAACATCGTCAAAGTAAACAAGAAGACTAGGAATATCGGCAAAAACGTTTGTTTATTTTCTAAAAATATTCTAGCGCATTAAAAAATCAAAATGGAAGTCTACTAAATTTATAGCACCCGACCACAGCACTAAACGTGCATAATTTACTCGATCCTTTATCTAGCTTTACTTGAGAAAATCTACCACTGTAAAATATGCGTTCTTGGTAAATTTTTCAGTTATTTCCATAAAGGTTGGAATAACAAAAAATTGCTTGTATTGACTTAATTAAATCTTGCAAATCCATACAAAGTTTTAAACTTTGATTTGTTTTTTCTATTATTACTAAATTACTGATCTATTGATTAAGATTACTAATCTTATTATATAATTCCTTTTTTTTAAATTTATTTATTTATGTTTTAATTTTACTTTAGTTTTAAAACGATTTTTTATTTATCCACAAATTTACCCATTCCTGTAAATATTTCCTTGTTCTGTACTATGAAACTATTTTTATTATGTATTAACGGATCATACATTTCGTTTTGCCTCAGCATCGTGTCTTAAGTTATACATTTGACATAATATACATGCATTGGCAAAGCGATTTAATATTCTACATTTATGACATTTTTAGATAAATGCCTTACACTTTCTTGAACCTGTAAGATTTAATTTAATTCTTGATTTGTGTTTTTGTTTTTTTTTGTTTTTTCTTTTTATATTTATATTTTATCTTAAAAATTTCGTGATCTGGATCACTTTGTATCTGTGACTTTATAATTTCTGTATTCCTACATTTGTCCGTGGTTTTGTTAAACTTAGTTTTTCACAACCTTAACAACCTTGTTTGTAAACTTTTGTTGTTTCTGTATTTCTACATTTTTCAGCTGGTTAATCTAGCTTTTTACACCACGAGAATCTTCCTTGCAAACTTTTATCGCAAATTCTTAATACAATACGATTGCTAATTAAAAAATCTTCTTTTGTTTTAAACTCACAAACTGTTGTAATTCAGTGCTGTAAATAGTGCGAAAATGCTGTAAAATCAGTGAAACGTATTCATGTATTGTATGTTTGTTTCTTAGCATGATTACCGATGTAACTTACCAAAATGTACTATGTGTACACAATCATGTTTATCTTTGGTTGTAACCAAAACAAGACTTCAGATAAATAAATACAAAATTCAATTTTCTTAGAATTGAGTTCGAAAATCTGCTTTATTTCTATCTCGATTTTTTTACGAATTTCTTTAGTTGCTGCTAAGTGATTATTGTAAACGTACTCGTACGTCATAATATTTAATTACATTTTTTTCTTTATTATGTATACAACCAAAATACAGTGATATTGTTTTAATGTACGATGAGTGTGATTATAAGCTTCACATCATACGTAGATTGTGGGCTGAGAAATATTTTAATAACTAAACTTTATTTTAGCCTGTGTGCAAAGACTTAGAAAAACTGGAATTGTCCTTCCTACCTACAAAAAATAAATTTTTTCAATAAAATAAAAACTTTAGTGTTTGTTTTTTTTAATGTATGTGCAAGTATTGCAAATTGTAGAAAATTGGCCACAAAGTAGCACAGAAATAGGTCGCAAAAATAACGTCTCCCATAGTGCGGTACATCGTGTTTTAAGGAATTATTTTTTGTACCCTTACCTTGTTCAACAAGTCCAACAGTTAACCAACGTTGATTTTGAACCGCGAGGTGAGTTTTTTGGGTGGTTGCAGCAACAAGAAGCTTTGGACCCTGACTGTAAAGCCCAAATATTATTTCCAGATGAGTGTTTTTTTTACATGAAATAGAGTGTTGAATTTTTACAACAAGCATTTTTGGAATGAAGAAAACCCCTATGAAATTCAACAAAGTAACTTTCAGTAGCAATTTTCTCTGAATGTTTTGGCGGGTATTTTAAAAAACAGTTTGATTACTAGAAAAACTTACGGGCGACTTGAACTTAACTTTTTTACAAGAAACTTTTGCGCGAGAATTTGATGATTTTTTCCTTGTAGTTTGTAGAACAATGTGATTTATAAACGATAGAGCTGTCTTGCATGTAAGCGGCTCCAATTTTTTAAATAAAATTTTTATGGGTCCTCAGATAGGTATAAATGACTTTAGACGCTAGCGATGTTAACTTTTTAGACTTTTTTTTAAACAAGAGAGACAAGAGCTGCAAAATCGAATTTTGGCGGCAGCAAAAGATTCAGACACAATGTCCAATTATTTTGCGAGTAATTTTCGGCAACGTTTAGACGTTTGTGTTTTATCATCCGATGGAGAACATTTTAAACTTATACTGTAACTTTAAGGTGGCAAAATATAATTTTACTTATTCGAGTGTATTCATTTAGGTAAGATTTTGCAATGAAGGTATAAACTAAAAATTAAATAAACTATAGTTAATTTTAAAACTCTAACATATTATTGGTTAACACAAAACCAATAACCAATGATATGACAGTGTTTTTAAATAAAACTTGGTTTGAGTTAACCAATATTTAAACAATGATTGCCTTTAGTAGCACGATTCTGTTCTGGTCGAAACATTGATGAATACTTGTTTTCCATATTTAGTTTTATTTTGCACTGTTTTTCATTTATTCAAATATGCTGACTTACCTACGTAACATTACCTACATTTAAACAGTTGCAAATACGTTATCTTTGACGTATTATCAAATGTACTAAATGTGTTTTTAAAATAGCAACTTGATTTAACCACAGTAATTTAACTGCAATTAAAAAATATATTTCTTTTTATTTGTGTCGTCAACCTTAGGAAACTATTTATTGCAAGAAGTCCGTAATTTACGATTTATTTTGCTAAAAATTTAGATTTTTTTAATTTTTTTAATTTAACTTTTATTTTGACATCTTTTGCTTGTATGCATGGCTCTAATTTCACTTTCCAATATAACAACCTGTTAATCAGATACATCTTGTATAACGTGTCACAATCACAATTAAACTAGAAACGATATACAATTTGTAATGATTAAATTAATGATCCCTTCTTATAACAGATAGGAAAAGAACCAACTACTTTAGTTTATTGCGACGTTTTGTGTTCTAGATAAAAACTTCATCAGGCTCGCTCTACTAAATCATAAAAGTTAAAAAGTTAATCAAATGTTTTATTTAACAATTAACTTAAAAAAACATTTGTAGTACTCCACTTGAATCGCGAATAACTGAAAACGTTCTTAATAACCTGCTGCCAAAAAAACCATGCGAGATTTATGAAAAAACATTTAAAAATTTACAATTTTAGTGTCCGCAAAATAATGCTAACAACACATCAAAAAATATGTTGTTAACGTATTTTGAAAGGCAAAACAAAATTTAAAAATCCTGGTCTCATACCTCAAGTTGCGATCATGTCTAATTACAAAAACTTATAACAGTATGCTAACTTAGAAACTTTCTTGGAACGATTAAGAGAAGGTTATTAAGCCAACAATTTAAGCATTCTAGAAGCACCAGACATAGATTGCTTTATATTACTTAAGACAATTTAATGACACATTAATGAGATGTAGTAAGGCTTGTAGATGTGACAAATTAACAAACATAATGATGCACGGTTTAGAATGCAAAGATGATATTATTGTGACTCCGCTTACAACAAAGCCAAACATACCAAAATTATTTGCAATAAGATATAAGCAGAAGATTAATTTAATAAACTAAGATTCCAGCTTATGACCAAACTAAATTACCCACCAAAATTTTTTCAATACTTCAGAATGGGAATTGTGTATTTTCTTCAATCGAAAATTATATTATTGTCAAGACATATTGTCAAGTATTTAAAAATTGCCTAATCCTGAACATTTCAGGGAACACTTTTTTTGACGATCCAGTGTTTTCCATTTGGCAAATACAAGTAGCCATGTTTAGTCTGTTCTACATTATACTTTTTGTGTCCAAGTTTACATTTAAGTTTCTATAAACTAAAACTTGCTAAAGAAACAAGTTTAGTAAAAACAGAAAAAAATAAGTGATTATCTGTTTTTTCCTGTGCATGAACTATGATACAAACTTGGACAGAAACTTGGATCGTTTCTAGTTTTAAAAAAAGTTTAGACGCAATAAGTTTTCTGTTTCACACTATATTTTTTCTTTGACACGTTCTAGTTCATAGAAACTTGGATGCAAAAAGTACAATGTAGAACAAACTTAATAACCATAAAACGTCATGGAGAATGGCAGTCGCTAATTGCTAGTCTGCCAGCCTGTTACATCAAGTGGATGTTTCTGTGTGTCACAAACATTTACTGATTGAAATACACATGCAGTCACTGTAGGAAACAATACTACACTTCAGCAAAACTTTCCCACAACGTCAAACTTACCAGCCATAACAATAAATGTGCAAGATATTTGCTCAGTTATAATTAAAGTTTATAACAACTGTATCAACTGTTACTGAAGAAATTTGAAATTTGTCGTGTTAGTAGATGTAGTTGTTTACTGTCTATTTTAATTATGTAGACCCGAATTGCAACGTTTATATTTCGGTAATCCCTCAACCAATTTAATTGGAAATAACATCAACGTTGTTTCAATATGCGTAGAATGGATTTAAGAAAATTTTTCCGATTTTTTTAAGGGCAAGTTTTGGGTCCTAAAGAAAAAGTACATGTTTTTCGCGGTTCGAATTGCGGCAGTCTAATTCGAGGCCGTATAACTTTACTCTCGTGCTACCTGTGAGTTTATCTTTAAAGTGTCGTATAACATTATAATTATTTTAATATCGAATTTAGTATTGTAAATTTTTGTATTGAAAAACGCACTGAAACTGTTTAGATTTTTTATCTCATCATTATTAAAAAAAAAACAATTAAAACTAAAAGTGCCAGATTGACGCAATAAAATAAAAATGTTATTAATAATTGGTTAAAGTAAATAACGTAACTTTTTATTAAAATACAGATTTTTAGTTAATTTCTGTTATTAGTACAATTTTACTATTTTTTTACAAATTTTTCAAGTTTTAATAATTTTTGAATAAGTGTCATTTGAACACTTCTTAACATTAGTATATTTGAACGCATAAATCTTACAATGCAATTATATAATTTACTAAATGATTATACAAAAAAAAAATTACATAATACTCCTTCTAGTTAATAACGACCAAACTTTATAATTTCCACTTGCGTGGTACAGTAAGTACTATCCTAAAACTTTGTATTATTAACTATATACCATATACTAATTGTTTCATCATGATGAAGCAACTACAAAATGTAATAATTTTCATTTTAACAGTTTCGTGAGAATAAAACACTTGATAAAATAAAACTGTTTCCGGAAATAACAGCTACAGATATATAAAATGGTACAGTGTTATTTACATTTATGCCAGCGATAACCTTTAGTATTGTGTTATCGCTTAGGTTTTACATTATTATAAATATTGTTTTTACTTTTATATAAACATTATGTGTTCAATATTTACATCGTTTAAAAATGCGTACGGGCATTTGAATCGCTTTTTGTTACTTATTGATAACCAAGTTGAAGTATTTAAATTAGTTATTTGCCTACACGTAGAAACAGTACAATATACAAAATTACATTTTATTTTAAATATGATATTAATTAAAAAATTTTAATTTAAACAAACTATTTTCACAATAGAAAATTCAAATAACCTTTACTTAAGAAATTGTATTTGAAACGCGTAAAAATAAATATGCCATTATTCTTTAACCTCTACAATAACATACAAATGCATTAAAACGTTAATTTTTCTGCAGAAAAATTAATAATCAGTATCTTAAAAGATCTTAGATTACAGTATACTCAAAAAGTGTAAAGGAAGAGGTAGCTTTAAAAAAATATTTTCAAATAAATGGAATAAATGAATAATTAGAAAAAACAAATATTTTAAAACTCAAATTTTTGAAAAATTCAAAATAAAAAATCTCGTTAAAACTTTTTGTATTTTTTCCCTAATCTAAGCGTCTGTCTCTCGTGCCAATTCCGAGATACATGTTTATCATCTTTGTAGAATCTTAAGCTTTTGCGGTTTTCTTGGTTATGATTATAAGTGACTTTTGACCTAGACCTTGTCGTAGTTAAGCACCCAGACTTTTTAGGCTTTGTGATTTGCCAAATCAAGAAGTAGCTTTCATCTTTAGAGTGGTAAATGTTACTGAAAAAAAAGTATAAGTATGCAAAACCAAGGTCTTCTGTACTAGATGGCAGTGAGAATTGGCGTTTACTTATATGTTAGTGTGCGTTTTCTTTTTATAAACGGAATGCCCCAATTTCCCGTGATTTTCCTCTATTACCAGTACATCAAGAAACTTTTTCAAACTTTATAGTAAATTTAATTTTGTTATGTGCAGAGTTGAGATGTTAAAAGAACTGATTTAGTTTATCTTTGCCATGAGGCCATACAACAAACGTATCATCAACATATCTAAACCAAGTTTTTGGTTTGAACTCAACATTCTTCATAATTTTAGTTTAAAAATACTCAACATGGACATTGGCTATAACAGGAGAGAACAGTGAACCCCGTGACTTCTACTTGTTTAAATATGTTGTTATAACTGAAATATGTGTTCTTAAGACAGAGTTCGATGAGCAGAACTTTTTCTTCGGTAATTCTTTCCTTGAGCAAAAACATTACTTGACCAGGACTTTAGTAAAAAGAGGTACCAGGTTAAAACTGATTAGGATATATTCTTTTGTTATACGCAAATTCTGAATTTTCTCTACAAGGTTTTTGTAGCTAGATAACATGCTAACGATTGGGTAGGTGAATTGATAGCGCTCATTATCAGTCAAAAATAACCTCTTCTTTGTGTATCTTTGAAAAACCGTAGATTTATGGCATAACTAGATTTTTGACAATTAAAGCTTGTTTCTAGTTGATATTTGTAATAGTAGATATTCTAATGGCGAGTTTCTCTGTGGACGTTTGTAGCAATCTTCCGAGAGTAAATTGGTCATTTTTTCGTAGTAATCTTGTACAATTGTATTGTTTCCTTTATCTGCGCTTTCAGTATTAAAATGTTTTTGCTCTCACGTAACCGCTTTGCTGCTTCTCTCTCCTGTCTGTTAATTTTTGAGCATGGCGGTTTTCCTTTTTTTACAATATTGCAAACATTTTGTCTGCACATACTAAGGTTAAGTTTACTTTGGAGTTAGAACATAACAGCAGTCTAGCCTTTCTTGATGTACTAGTGACAATTCATGGGCATTTCGTTTATAAAAAGAAAACGCATACTAACAGATACATAAACGCCAAATCTCGCCACTATCCAGTATAGAAGACCACTGTTTTGCATACTTTAGCTAAAAGAGTTATGTGTTTTTTTAATCTCGTATATATAGTTCTACCAGTTTCGCCAATAAATACCTTGCCACAGGTGCATGGGACACTCCATAGGTATTGTAAGGTATTAAGGTATTGTCTTTGGTCAAAGAAACTTTTTAATTTGTTTTTATTAAAACCATTTTTATAAAAACTTTCTTAAGGTGTTCTAACTCTTCTTGTAATTTATCTTTGTGACAGATTATCGTTGCACGATTATATAATGTGCGAATCGTCCCAAGTTTCTGAGCTGGGTGATGGTGAAAATTTGCGTTTATGTATTGATCTGTATGTGTTGGTTTTTTGATAAATTAAATATGTTAAAGTACCATCTGGCTTTCATTTTATTTTTACATCGAGAAAAGGTAAGGTGCCATTAATTTTTTTTAATACTAAATTTTATGTTTGAATGTTGATTGCTAAGGTATTGCATAAAAAAATGTAGTTCATCTTCACCATGAGACCAAATTGCAAAAATATCATCTATATATCTAAGCCATCATTTTTAGGCTTCTCTTTCAAGATGTTCCATAAAATAATTAGCGATAGATGGAGAAATTGGCGATCGCATTGCTACACCATCTATTTGTTTGTAGTATTCACCATTAAACAAAAAGAATGATTGACGATAAAAATTAAGCCTCCTAAGATTTTTGAACAGAATGGTGTTAAATCCTTTTAGATAGGAGAAGACGACAGAAAACACTACGTCATGTGTTTTTAAATGACGTTTCAAGGACAAAGTGGCCACTTCTTCAAGCCACTGTATTTAATAAAAACAATATATTTAATGGAAGCATACAAACCAGGTAATTTTGAACAACTATTTAAACTAATTAATTATAAAATTGTTTTGATCCTTTAGAATAACTAAAAACTAGGATGCGACAAAAAAAACTTACAAAAAACTAAAAACAAGTAGCGATGAATTCGCCAAACACAGTCAATTGGTAATAATAATAATAATAATAAATAACAAAAAACATTAAATTGTAAATGATTTAAAAAACAACAATGATTACAAAAAACTCACGAACATCACAAAGACCAAAAACCAACTAACCAAAAATGTTGGCACTAAAAAGTAACGGTTAAAAATTCGAGGTCATGACATTTTATTGATAAGATTATTGTATACAGTACTAAGATTATTAGTATCTTTTATTATATTTGTGTTCCACATCTAAGATAATGGGGTTACTAAAATCGAAATTGTGGCCAGTGTTAATATGATGCAAAGCAAGAGCCGATTCTGCTTTTTTGTTTTTGCAATCATACTAATGATATTTAATACGATTAATCGTTTTTTGTTTAGTTTGCCTTATATAACATTTGTTGCATCCCATGCACTTGATTCTGTATATAACATTGTGTTTGTCGTATAACTTTGTTTTATCTTTCGTTTTGGAATAAATGGTGTTTTAATGCTGTTGTTATTATAGGTCGCTATTATTAGTTATTAATTAGTTAGAATTAGTTATTCAGTTAACCCGGTGTAGTGTTTCACGCTTTTGTCCCACGTTTGGGTGCCAATTTGTAGTGGTTCACACTTGGGTGCCACTTGTAATATTTCGCTTTTATACGCTAATTGTATTGCTCCGCTTTGGAGTAATAATTTAATATGCCCGTTTTGACTTATATCTTCCCTGCTAGCTCAGCAAGAACCCTTTCTCTACAAGACTACTGAGAAATAGTACACCAAATCAAATACACCGTAACATAAACGCATTTAATAATATTCAAATGAAATAAACGCACATGCTTTATCAATAAACTTAACGACTAACCTTAACTACAGCTTTTCGTGCTTGGGCGCCCTTTTCTTATGGGATGATTTCTATCTTCGCTAGCTTTTCGTTGTTGTGTAGATTCTCTTATTTTCTACCTTTGCGGCTCTGCTACGATTTCGGAAAATCGTACTACACTTCGAAATGCTGCTGGCGGGTGATCACGTACAAATCACGTGCGGTTGGCCTCCTGTCGTTGCTTTAACACGTGCTTACTTCTTTATTTGCTTATAGCACAATTTCTAATGTTTCACCCTTTTCTGTTCTCGGTTAAACACTAATTTGGTGGTTCTATGGAACCGAATACGCTTTACAACTGCGTATTAACACTCAAAATGTGGCTCCTTTTGGTATCACCACAAAAAACCGCTCTCTTCCCGCGTTCACTTCACGCTCTCTCTATCTAACTTGTCATGCGCGCACTTTTACACACTTGCACCAACTTAACTTAAAGTACTATACAGGTCGATTCAAAATAATATTAAATATACAAGAGATGTACCATTACACCGGGAACGTTTATGACTTTAGTATACTCAAAATTAGAAGTAGTGTTAGTATGGGTCGATGGTGATGGCATCTTATTAGTCTTGTTCGTATAGAATAATATTTTGTTTATTAGATTATTAGATAATTGTTATTTTTTAAGATGTTTAGGTTTTTGTGTGAAATTGTGCACTACTTAAATTAATGATTTTGTTTTTCATAGATTTGATTATGTTAATTTTTTGATGGTGTGCATGCTTTGAAAAATAATTAATGGTACGATTGGATGTTATTGGCTTTGTGTATCAATCCGTTAATATAGTATGGTTCTGTTTAATTAACCTAATATCTAAAAATGGCAAAAAGCCATTACTTTCGACTTCGCAAATAAAACTTAGATGTGGATCATAGCTATTAAAGGTGTTTAACGTGTTGAGCATTTCGTTCTCAGGCATGCAACTGATGACATCGTCCACGTAACAAAACAACAATGTGAATTGAAAAGTGAGTTTGTTAAGTACAAACTGCAATAAAACATACAAGACTAAGCTAGTTAAAGCTGGAGATGCTAGGTTGCCCATTGCAGCGCCAAATTTTTGTATATAAATTTCGCCTTTAAATGAAAAAATACTGAAGTCAAAAAGAAATTTGTTAATGTCAATAAATTCAAAATACTTAAGTAGAGTATGACTTTTGAGTTCTCTCTAGTATTTATGGATAAATTTCAAAGCTTTGCACAGAAATCATGAACGTCACATGCCTCCGTGCGAGTGCCGCAATGAACGTGTTAAGTAAGCCCATAAAATTGTCTTCTTGGCTGCTTTTAATAATTGCTAGAAAATATTGCTATTAAACTGCTTTGTACTTTGTAAACATTTATAAAAAAACACACTTTAGTAAATATCTTGTTACAATTTGTAATTAAAATAATTTAAGTTTATATATTTGTTTAGTTAAACTACACAAGTAGCTTCAATGCCTTTTTATTTAGTAACGTTAAAAAATTAAACCTGTTGACGTAATATTAAAGCAATTTAATTCAACGGTTGTATTTGCAATGGTAATTGAAAGATCTTCTTGTTTGCTTTGACAGCAATTTAGAAAGTAAATTTGTCTTCTATTTTTATAGCAATTTTACTGCACTTGAATTTTTATGTACATTTTAATAGTGTAAGTTGTAACAGTAAAAAAAGGTTTAGTTAAATGTAATTTGTTTGATAGGAGTTAAATAAAATCTTAAACGTATTTACCGTACAACATTTTTAAAGGATACAAATCAATTATAATCAAAATTTATTTAATTGCGTGTGTGATTAATGTAGTATAAAATATAAAGGTTTAAATAAAATTTTTAGTCTTTCGAAATAGTTTCTGTTTAATTTTGTTTTAAACTAATTCGTTTAATTTTAAATTTGTTTATGCGGATTTTTTAAAAATTGATTTTTTATAAATGCTTTTTTTTAATCATTTGAATACCGACATTTTTAGTTTACTTTTAATAAAAAAATACTATGTTTGTAACGCATTACTATAAATGTAGAAATCAATGTAAATAATTTAGTACAATACAGAAATTTGATTGTTTGATTGTAAGTGTAATCTTTATTTGCATCAAAATTTAATATCCAATCAATTTCAACAGTATCAGGTTTTGCAAATTAATTAAGGATTTTATCAAAATCGATGGCTTTATTTTATACTCAATACTCAAAGGGGCCACATTAAACAATCGAATCTTGTAAATGGCACTTCTGAGATATGTTTTCTTTAATAAGATTGTTTAACGATCTTTTGTTAAACGCAAGTAGAATAAAGAACCTAAACTTTACGTATTTATAGACGTGCTCTTTTTGGTGGTGCGGATATATTCAAAAATTATTTTTATCAGCGAGTAAAAAAGGATTGAATTTTAATAAAACTTGACAACTTTGTGCTTAAAATTTTAATTTTGTTGTGTATTCGTTCAATTATTTGGAAAAACAAAAGCTAACTAAATATTTTATTCAAAGTTTATTTTTTGAGAAAATACGGTACGTAGTGTAGCATATTTAGTATATCATTTTAACACTAATTTATTTATACTAAAAATATTTACACGTTTATAACTAACCAAACTAATTAAATCTAAGGATATTTAATAAAAACACTTACACTAATTTATATATAGCACTATCACTCGACAGATACTGTCCGCGGATAACTTCTATTTATTCAAACACCGACGCTTATTTACATTAAAATCACGCACGATTTTAATTCGTCGTATTTATCTCGACACGCGTTAATCAATTATTTATTTAAACTTGTAATCTGGTTAACACTGCCGACTTCGAATTACTGAAATAACCGACCTATGATTTGTTTGTATCGCATTTATACATTTTGGCCATCTTTCGAGAATTTATATCTTTCGGTGAACGTTCTGGAAGCGGATAAAAACTTCGTGAAGGTTCTCGCACTTTAGAATAATTTCTCGAACGTTTCAATATGTAAGACTGTACAGTGCTCGTGCTTTAACCGTTCATGAATTGTCTTAATAGTATTCTGCGAAAAAAATGAACTATTGATTATAAATTTCTAGAAAAAATGATGAATTTGAACAAACACAACTTTTGCTGCGCATTCTAACGACTATGATTTGTTGTTACCATACTAGTGTGTTAATAATACCTTAAATAAAATTAAGTTCCAAGTAGATAATTTTAAACAAAAAATATACCATATACGATATTAAAAAGTTATTGTAAATATTAACAATAAAATCTTTTAGGACAATAATTTGCGGTTGTCTGAAAACACATTTAGCTCCTATCAGATGTACCGAGTGATTTTCACTTAGCTAGAAAATGGCGTTTTTTCAAATTGTCTCAAGTTTTAATTTTTTGGAATATTTTCAAATTTTTACCAACGAAGACCTAATTTTAAAATTCAATTTGTTTTCGTTAAAAACGTTAAAGATTTAACAAATCTGAGGCTAAACGCGATCTCGTAGGAACGGAGCTACGTACGAGTTAATCCACATGTAGGAAACTATGAAGTTGTTAGTTAGATAGTAAATATTACAACCGCGAATTTCAAAAAATGTATTTGAATTATACGCGGCATAATATTTCTAACTGTACTACGCAAGTGCAAAAATTTGTTTATACAATTGCAGAAACCATCTTAGAGACCAGTGGACAGCTGTTTCGTCCTATTTGGACTCCTCAGCACTGGAATACTCTAATACAGTTTCCAGAACTATATAAAACAAATTGCCATAGTTTTAATCCCATTCGGGTGTTAATTGATTAACAAATCTGAGGCTAAACGCCATCTCGTAGGAACGGAGCTACGTACGAGTTAATCCACATGTAGGAAACTATGAAGTTGTTAGTTAGATAGTAAATATTACAACCGCGAATTTCAAAAAATGTATTTGAATTATACGCGGCATAATATTTCTAACTGTACTACGCAAGTGCAAAAATTTGCACAAATTGCCATAGTTTTATATAGTTGTGGAAACTGTATTAGAGTATTCCAGTGCTGAGGAGTCCAAATAGGACGAAACAGCTGTCCACTGGTCTCTAAGATGGTTTCTGCAATTGTATAAACAAATTTTTGCACTTGCGTAGTACAGTTAGAAATATTATGCCGCGTATAATTCAAATACATTTTTTGAAATTCGCGGTTGTAATATTTACTATCTAACTAACAACTTCATAGTTTCCTACATGTTAAAGATTTATAATTAGAAAAAACAATAAAAATTGCTAATTTATTATTCCTTTAGGTTTGTTATTATTTACAGAAACGTAATATTGTTGCATAATCTTTACGTTTTTGGTGCGAGATACTTTTGCGGAGAAATATTTTTCAATGATAATGAATATCTATTAACGTGGCTTTAAAAAACTCTAATTTACCCTTGCTGATTAATTACTTTAACAAAAATCCTGTAAATGTTCTTTTACAGTTGCTTAAACGAGGAGATTTTTCTTTATTCTGTTTACATGTTTTAGTCAATTAAGTGGGAAGAATATGAGAAGGTTGTGGATTATTTTACTGTTAAGAAAAATAACCTTTTGTGAAACTTGAATCATCGGTTTAACTAAACGATAATTTTAATAACTGTAAAAAATAATCAATAATAATCAAGACATAATATTATTTCAATTAGCATACAATAAATATTGCATAATTTTAAAAATTGCATCAAAACAAAACAGAAATTATATTTCAACGTGCCCTTCGTCCTTTTCAATACACAGTATGGTTTGTTCATACATTTCTCTTGAAACATGCTTCAACATAGTAGGTGATACTTCAGCGGCATATTCTCGAATTGTATTTTCAAGTTGGTTAATATTCCTGAAAGGTTGGCGTTTCCAGACCTCATTTTTAAGCTATCGCCACCAGAAGAAATCGCATGGTGTTTTTTTATCCGGAGAGCGTGGAGGCCAAAGAATTTCCGAAAATTTTCTGAACGTCAACTGTACTGTGCGCTAGAACATCTTCTTGTTGAAAATACATATTTTTGCAAAAATCTTATAGAATATCCTCTATTACATTAAAAAAGTCATTCTGGAGAAAATGCAGGTACTTCTTAGAATTAAGATTTTCCCGGAAGAATAATGGTCCAATGATTTGATTATTAAAGATTCCACATTAGACATTCGTTTTGAATGAGTATTGGTCGCGTGTTTCTATGACGAAATGAGGATTTTTGTCAGTCTACCATCGACAATTTTAAGAACTAACAGTTCCATTTGACGAAAATGTAGATTAGTCGCAAAAAAGCACATGTTTAATGAATGATCTGTCCTCTTCTATTTGTGCTTTAATCCAAAAGCTAAAATATAGCCAAGCATCTAAATCTTGGTTTTGCAAGGCGTGGATAATTTTTGACTTGTAAGGTTTGAATTTATTTGTATTTCACTTCGACGATTTCTCAAAAAGGAATTCGTGGAGTTTTGACAACAGTCTGCATTACTTGAAACTGGTGTTTTTCAACATTAACCCAAAGATTATGAGAAACTAAAACTTATTATGAACACTACCCGAACTTTAAATTTCTTTAAAATCCTAGTAATGGTTGAGTAGCAAATGTGTCTGTCGGGATGTAGCTCGTTAAAAATTATTGATGCTTCCCTGTGCGTTTTATAATTCTCATCGACAATCAATACAATTTTGATTTTGTCATTTTTAGTTGAATAATTATTCGTTTTGATTAATTTTTAATCGTATAAATTTAAAAATGACTAGAAAACAGGAAATAACAATCTTCATAGTCAATCATGAAAATAATTTCGTTACTTTTCTTGACAGAAAAACAATCTACAGCCGTCTCATATTCTGCCTACTTAATTGACTGAATTATGTCAACTGAATAAAGAGAACTCTCCTTACTTAGGCAATTGTAAAAGAACATTTACAGGGTTTCTGTAAAAGTAATTCATCAGCAATATAAATAAAATAAATTAGAGTGTTTAGAAACCACGTAAATAGATATTAATTCTTATTGAGAAATATTTCTCCCATAAAGTATTTTGCACCAAAAATGTAAAGATTATGCAACAATATTGCGTAAATAATAACAAAACTAAAGGAATAATCAGCAATTTCAATTGTTTTTTTCAATAATAAATCTTTAACGTTTTTAACAAAATCAAATTGAGTTTTAAAATCAACTCTTGGTACATGAAAATTTGAAAATATTCCAAAAAAAAAAACTTTGAAATGTAATTTTTTTTAATTACCAACATTGCTGTTTATTATTACAAGTAAACGAGCGCTGTTGTGTCAAAATATCTTGATCTCAGAACTTAAAATCGCAGTATAATTTGAAGAGTTAATTACAGATAATATTATACTTAAATGAGTGTATAATCAAAACAATATGTATAACTTTATTGTGAAATTTATAATTGATAGAATAGCTTCCAAATATGTTCACATCAATAAGTACACAAACAATTTATGTAAAGTAGTGCCGACCTTTTATTTTGATTAGTCTTTTGATCCACACTTGGTGATCTTCAGGTAGATACTTTTACTTCTCAGCGATGGCTTCCTTCTTTCTCTCCATATTTACATCAAGCACTCTTTCTGGTTCATACTCATTTAAAATCTTGTCGGTGTGACTGATATATTCTTGCCAAAAACCTACTGAACACTGGCTCAGTGCTTCTTCCACGTCTCTGCAACTTTGTCATCACCATAACCATCTCTACTGATATGCTTATCATAATATTTTTTAGCATGAGCCCAAACCAACTCAATTCACAAAGATAAGGTGGCAATCGCAAAACGTTGTGGCCACGGCTTTGTACCAACTCATCAACTTGATACCGCTTGCTTTTGGCATGTAACTTAGTTAAAGCTGATAGTTTTAAACATATGTTGATCGTAGTGTATGTTATTATTAGTTAGCCGCTCTGCAAGTAATGCTTAATTCCATGACGACGATGGTTGTTTTCCAACTGCTGTTGAATAATAAGAAGCATTATCTATAATAATCAAGGATGGTTTTTTAAGTTATTTAATTATTGCTCATCCATCCATTCTAAAAACATTTCGCTGTTTATTATACCGTAGTAATCCTTTTTCTGCGATTTAGATGCGAACAATAAAGCAGCATTATTTGCGAAGGCTGTGTTAAAACCAGCATCTAGAACCGCAAAGCGTTTTCCATCATAACCTCTTGGTTTAAAAACATTTTGTACATCATCGTCTTGTCATGATTGCATTTGATTTCCTTTGAAAAATATGCATCTTTCGTCCAGAAACACCATGTCTCGTTTAAACTGAGAGTTACTATTACTTTAGAATGCTTTCATGAACTGCAGTCGAGCATAAGCAATTGATGGTTTTTTAATTAAATCTCTGCGGTTACATTTCCTTTTAAATTTAAACTTAATATCATGGAAAATGCGGTTTAAGTTAGTTA
The DNA here is from genome assembly GCA_035610365.1 of Aquatica leii. Taxonomy (NCBI): domain Eukaryota; kingdom Metazoa; phylum Arthropoda; class Insecta; order Coleoptera; family Lampyridae; genus Aquatica; species Aquatica leii. The sequence goes on along the minus strand of CM069432.1, from coordinate 41,717,591 downwards.
TACTTAACATAATCAGTTTTTCTTGAAGTTTGGCATTTACGGTTCCGACAGTAACATGTTTCTCTATAAAGACAATACATTTATTTATAGGTAATTAAACAAAAATTTATCACTTACTCTGAGTATACATATCATACAAAGTATTTATTTTACTCATCTTTACACAATCTGGTAAATCAACTGATTTTGCTTTTTTCGAGGTTGTTTCTTTCCAGGACTACGCAAAATGCGATTAATTGCACTGCGTGTTTTAATCTTTGTCTGGTATTTTTTTTCTGAAACACCGAAATAACGTTAATTGTTAAAGTCCTCTTTAGCATTCAATAATTTATCTTTACATTATTTTTTACATATACATTCTTGTTTTTACGCGTTTAAGGCTTATAGGGTTTCATCACGAAATGCGTATTCAAAGTCGTCTTTCTTCTTTTCTATATCATAGTGACTATATTAAAATTTATAATTGTTTAACTTCCATACAATTTACAAGTAGTTATTTATGATTTATTTGTTTTTTTTTATATGTTACTTGGTCTTACGAGTGATTGTACCGGGTGTCACAATAAGGGTACGCATTGGCTGTATCTCAACAATGGTAAGGCCTAAAGATTTAGGAAAAAAAATTCTTATATATAATAATGTACGCAAGAAAAATGGTTAGAAATTATTTTGAAATTTGTAAATTCATTGCTAGGGAACTGCTATAAAAAAACAAAGTTCACGGTATCTCAGAAAGTTGCGTGATAGCTTGAGTTATACGGTATAATTTTGCTTTATCATATTTTTTGTACGATTCAGCCTATTTGAATATTTTTTATTTTTTAGTTTAAAGTAAATAAACTAGAGAGCGCTATATGCAGAAAGTTCTCATTTTTGTAATGTAAAAAAAGCTATATAGAAGGGTATTCTTTTTATTACAGACTTTTAGCTGTCATAAAATTAGCTAAATTTTAGTAAAAACCGCATCACGATATCTCCATCTCTTCTAGATTTATAAGAGAAATAGTTAAAGATTCGAGTATCTCAATGTTACTTTACCTGAAAAGCAAACACTGGATTGTTAACTGCTAAATTAAAATAATTACGGATTTGTCAACTGTCAAAAGATAGTCCTGATAGTTTTGGTAGTTTAGATTTCTTTTTTAATTCATTGTTTAAAAAAAAGTGCTATTTACTAACGCTGAAATGTATGTTACGCATTTATTTTCAATGTTTTAAAAGTGCTGCAATTGCGGCACAGCAATATGCAATCCAATTTCCACAAAAAGTCGTTTTTTTAAGAGGTGTTTTCAAGATTGGCTAAGCGATTACGATAGATTGGGAACGTGCAGCCCATTTAAGCACCTGCAACGATTCGTAGAACACGCATCGAGTAAAATATTACTAACGTTTTGGTCTACTTGCATCATAATCTCACCTTAAGCATCAGAAACATTTCCAATAACTTGCGAATCCCTAAAACAATTGTATACGAGATTATTCTAAAAAATAATATGAATCAATACCACATTGTTTTACATCAGGCATTAAAAACTATTGATTATGATATAAACTAAACCATCGTTACTGACTGTTGAATATGATTTGAAAAATTCAAAATTTTCTGTCATTAATATTATGAACAGATGAAGTAACTTTTAGTGTTGTGTTGTTGTGTTGTGGAAAAGAAAGTTTATTGTTGTGGCCGACGCGCTTGCTAAACCAAACCAACCAAAAACCGGGAAAAGTATGATGGAACGAATACGAAATGTCATTAGAAACTTCCCTAGGGTTAAAATTAAAACAACGGCGCTTTTGTACCGAAATTACACTAAATAAATGCATTGAGAATGATAAAATACATTTGGAACATTTCTGAGCTATTTGTGTATAAACTTTGAGTAACTCTAAGTGTTTTGTGGTTCTTTTATTTTATTATCGCTGATGTTTTTTTGTTCCATTGATCTTTAAACACCCTTCAAAACTAGTTTTTAACTATTGCAATGATTTGTTTTTCTTCCTAAAGTACCTAGATCCGATTGAGATACTCAAATTTTTAACATTTTCTCTTATAAATTGAGAACAGATAGAGATATCGTGAGCTCATGAAATATCGGCAGATGAAGTTTTTGTAAAGTTATATACCCATCTTAAATATTCCTTTAGTCGTATAAAATGCGATAAATATCACCACTCAAAAAAATCGTACCCAACTTTCCCCTACCTTGGATACGTAGTCAACGAAAATGGTCTGTTGGTAAATCCGGATAAGATAATAGCGATATATGTATTTCTATATTTTACAGCAGTACGACTTTTCGATAATCCATAGGACAGGAAAAGATCACGTTGTTCTTGATGTGCTATCTGGCTCAGTACCTGTATTATGCTTAATTTGCCGTCTACTGATCGTTGGTATAATAACCTCCTTAAACGTGTCTTAGATGGTCTTCATAAGTTTGTGAAATGGTCGGTAAATGATAATGTTCTTTATCGTCGTGTTGTTGTTACTCGTATTTCTTTTGATTCTTCTAATGGTTGGAAAATAGTAGTTTCTACTGAATAACTTGCGGAAATAATTCGTAACCATAACGATCCCCCGGTTGCGGGACACTAGAATTTCGAAAACTACTGCTAAGTTTTTACAACATTACTATTAGACCTGCTTACATGCAGATGTTGCTTGTTATATTTGTCGTTGTTGTGCGTATGCTGCACATGGAACAAGTTGCTTCATCTAGAATATTCGCTCTTTGTGCTAAGCCATCACACCCTTAGCAAGTCCTTTGCTGTGGCATTGTAGTCCTCTGCGTGGTGATCGCTGATTATTTTACTAAGCGTCCACTTAATTTAACTAATCTGATTACTGTTCTATTTAACTTTTTTCTAAAATTCAGAGATTTTAGTAATTGCTGAAAATAATGCCCTCTAGTTTATTAATTTTAAACTAAACGGTTCATCAAATTTCTGTCAGAAGACCATAAAATGTTCTTTCAAATAAGATCAAACATATTCAAATTAAAATGTAAGTATTGAAAAATGCTTTGACTTATCTCTCTCTTTTGTTATGACAGATACAAAAAAATAAAGGAAAATGATACCCTATCACTTAAGCTATCAAATTATCCTGTCAAAGGTATGGCTCATCGCCCCAGTTTCCTAGGTACCGTTAACTTTATGTTTCTTCATAGCAGTTACGCTCCCTATCGGTGGATTTACAAACTTTAAATAATTTTCAGCCATTTCTCTTGATCATTTTATTTCAAATTTTTTTTCCCAAACCTTAAGCTTTGCCATTGTCTAGATACAGCCGCTCCGTACTCTTATCCATAAACTCAGTAATTTTTGCAGTTGCTAGAAATAAACTCTTTCTAATGCGTGTAGTACAATTTTTTTAAATTATATTATTATTTAATTCAAACTTATTGCTTGTTACATAACCGTAAACAAAATCAATTAATTTTAAAGATTATGTTTAAATACTGCTCATAATCAAAAAAATTTTATAAAAAAGATTAATTTGATTAAATCGCGATAGTAATAATACATTTTTTGCACTAAAATACTAAAAAAAACATTTTAATTAAAATGTTATTTATTTATTTATATTTTAAATAGCACTGTCAGTTTTTTTAATAAACAATTTATCTTGAGGCCAAAATGTAATTCGTATACTTCACCTGCAGATCCTATGACTATATGAAATTTTAGTAATATTCTATTTGACGTTAAATTGAAAAACAATTTCTTTTGATGTTGATGTCTATTAAACTTATTCTTTATTATTCATTCTGTACAAAAGATTATTAATGTCATTCTATACTTATTTAGTTACATTTTTTATATACTCTACTTGAGTTTATATATTGCAAAGGTTGTTATTGCTTAGTAAATGACAAGGAATTATACAATAAGATTTTAGAAAATACAACATACGTTTTAAATGACTTAGTAAATTTTTTAAATAAAAAAAAATCTATTTTTGTGAAATTGATAAACTGTAGGTATTGTAAGTAACATTATTAAACAAAATTAAAAAAGTAATTAAATGTATAAGTACTATTTTCCAATTTATAGTAGTTTTAAAAACGCACTAGTACTTTTTCAAAATTATAAAAAAACTATTTTTAATATATAAACGATAACGTTTTCTTGACTTTATAATCAAGTCACTACTAAAACAGAAAATTAAAGTAAATATTTACAAAGGTACAAGATAGTTTTACATTTTACTTGAAAAATACGTGTTTTAGAGAACTTGGTTATATTCTTTTTACAAAAATAAACAGTTTCTTGAAAACATTGTTAGATTGCTTTAGAACTATTAATTCGATATGTTTTACGTTTTTGTAAAAGATTTAAAGTAAAAAGTAAAATTTTTGTTTATACAATTATTAGTAAATCAATAACCGGTTCTAAACAATATAACGTATGCTAAATAACTGTAAGAACCACTGTAGCACGCTTAAATACAAACGGTACAGCAATTATTACAATAATCTTCAGCAACAATAGTAAAGAGAATCGTGTTTGAGTTTAATAAAGTTGTTGTAGTAAATCGTGTTTGAGAAAATACACAAAAATTTAAAAGCGTCTAACCTTTAAACGGGATTAAACTAAAACTTTTTTTCGTTTGTGACAGATACTATTGAAAAAATTAAACTTAAATTAAAATAAATAATATTTTAGGTTGTTTTTTTTTTCATTTTTATTTATTAATGAAAGAGTAAAATGTCTCTGAAACATTTTAAATTAAATGTAACGCAAACCAAGCGACTAATACGCGAATGTATAATTGGTTGCATAAGCTGTACTTAAAAAAATGTTTTTGTATAATGTATAAATAATTTTGATCACTGTACGGTTATCTCGTTTTAATTTAACCATTAATCACAATTATGATAACCACAACGAATACGGCTTTTTAACAAATCTTTTATTGAAATGTTTACAAAATAGAAAAGTAAAAGCAAACTGATTTTGGTACAAAATACAACACGTTGTATTTATCTTTTATTTCTTAAATAATATACAATATGCTCAAGCTCAATAATTGATTAATCATCGTTACCTAAAGATTTACTTATTCAGTTTCTTGCTCATCCTCATCTTAATCGCCATTATTTACAGTAAATCTTAAATTGTCTAAACTATACTATCTGCTCTTCACATTTTTTACGAATATTTAAACATGATTACATTCAGGCCCGCGACTAGCACTTTTGGCGCCCTTCTGCAAATTTAAAATAACGCCCAAATTTGTATTACGTTTATATGTGAGTACAGATTCAAGTTAAGTTAGGTATATTATCCACTATTGAAAAATAATTTTAAAAAGTATTTTCATAAATTTATTTTCATTTTTATATTTTACAAGTATAAGCCATACAAGTATTTTTTCATTGAGGTACATAACATAATTACAAAATTATAGAAAACTGAAATATATTTTAACAGTATTATAACACAATTTTTTTCTATTTTAGTTTCAAATGTAATATATGATACAAAGGCACAAGAAATAAAAAAAAAATATTTAAAACATAAAAAATACTCGTTTATATATCACAGGACGAAACTGATCGACAAATAAAAACAAAACAATATAATATTTTTATAATGCAACATGTCACCTTTTAAAGGTTAATATCCAGGTATTAGGTATTGTTATTAATATTTTAGCTACGTGAATTGAGCTTTCCGTGCTTTAATTTTTGCTAATTGTCTAATTAAATCTTCGGTGTCTAATTCTTTTAGCTGGTCCGTTTCTATTGAAATGATAGCATGATTACTTGGTCGGTTTTGCCCCATAGTAGTTTTTAAGTAATTTTTTATTGTTTTGAGTTTTGAAAAAAATCGTTCTACGGTAGCAACAGAAACCGGCATTGTAAATAAAATACGAAGTATTATGCTCGTATTAGGAAAAGAATCCACTAAGTTATTAATTGTTATATAATTAAAAGTTTCTTCTGGAGACCTAATAACTTTTTCATTAAAATTTTGTAAATATTGCAATTCTTTAACAAGTTCTATGGCAGTTATGTCTCGTTCATTGCGAGTTTTGTCGTTTAATAAATTTTCAACATTTTGATACAATTCTAATTGTTCGTTTTTCAGAATAATTTTTAAATTTATCAATAATCCATAAAAACGCTTAATTATTAGAGTAAGAAGAAAGTAATTGGAATCTCTCATCCACTGATGTTATGATTACATTTGGAGCATTAAAAAGACAATCAACTTTAAACGTTAAAGTTTCGTCACATTCATAAACAAAAATTTTTTTTTTATTTTTTGCGGTCTTAGGCCTCTTTGTCTTTTGAATTTAGTTCTATGTCTAAGCTGGATGGTATTTCTTTAGCATTAATCAGTAGATCATTAAAACATTTATCAGAGCGATAAGCTTTCAAAAAATTATTTAAATGATTACAACACTGAGCAACATCAAACTTCGGTTTTTGAATAATTTTACTCACAATGTTAACTTTACTTAAAATATTATACCACAATAAAAGAATGCAAATGAACTCAAAATTTTGCAATTTTTTGGCCAACGATTTTAAAATTTTCCTTCGCTTATTTCAAACAGAGCATCATAAACCTCCCCAAGTTGATACCTTAAAAAAGGTATTGCATCTATTCTACTAGACCATCGAGTATCCGATAAAGGTTTTAAAGTTAAATTTGTTACATTAGATAAATTAGATTTCAGAATTGAACAGCGCCTAGTAGAAGCTGAAAAAAATACAAACAGTTCTTGAACTAAAGAAAAAAAATTAAGGTTCAAAGTATTCGATTTTGCGGCATCATTGACGATTGGATTGAAATCCAAAATTTTTTTGTAGACTATTTTGCCTACCACGCATATTTGCCTCATTGTCGTAACCCTGACCCCGCAAATCGTTGATATTTAAGCCTTCTTTCTCTAACGCCGACAAAAAAAAATTTGTCAAGTCTTCACCCGACACATTATCTATAGGACAAAATAATAAAAAATGTTCTTCTATACTAATTCTCGTGCTCTTTAAATTAACAAAATCTTTTTGTTTTGATAATGAGCACGGCCACGTTCTACTATTTCTTGAATATTATAAGAACGTAGTTTCTTTGGTCATAATGCAGCATTTTTCTAAAGTTGACTCATATTTTCTGTTCTGGAATTGAAAATGTTGATTTCTTATTATCAGCAGAACTTGAAGATCTTGAGAGATTGCTTTCTAGAAGATCAGTTTCTTGCGGACGTTCCTGCATAACGTGCAGAAAATTTCCTCATGTTAAATTTGAACTGTGGAAATCTGCGTTAGTAGTCATGCACTGAAAATATCCGCTTTAGTCGCTTTCGTCTGTTATACTTTCGCCTGCGTTTGTTTAAAGAAACCTGTAATCAAAAGGATTTTTTTACTATGGGTTACGATATACTCTGGTTGATACGTTCGATTTGTTTGAATACGTACAATTTCGATGGTTTACGGTGTACGTTTTTTTGAATACGAATATTACGATTAATGTACGATATAATTATGGAAAATTTAGGATACGTACGTTCGCTCTATACGTTTTATGAAGTTATGGTTAATGATCATCAATCTAAGGTGATAGGATAAATCAAATTATACGAAAACAATAGAAAGTAAATCCGGAAGATTTCCAAGTATTGCGTAATTCGATTAAGTCACGTGATGACCACGCCAATGCGCTGAAGTTACGAACAGCAACAAGTGATAACTAACCTTCAATGACACGTATGTAAATAACTTAATTAAGTATTAATTTATCTAATTTTTTGGTTTCAATATTTAACCATTATAAATATAAAAAAAATATTGTGGCGTCCAAATTATATTTCAAATTATGTCAAATTAGAATTGTAAATATTAGTGTACGAGTAGAATACCCCGACCCTGATTATAATTAGTAATATTGCTCATCGCTCTAATTTATTGTTTGTGTGTTGTTTATATGTTAATAAAGCCGTAAGAGCTAGCACGGTGCATTATTATTATTTAAATTTTAAATTATGTTATACATTATAAAATGGCGATTGAAAATTATTAGTTACACGTCTCAAACTCAAAAGTATTTTCTCAACATTACTTATTTCAAGTTATTTCAAAATTTATAAATTTTTATAAAAAGTAATATTAGTGCTTATCAATAATTCTGTTTGAATTTACTTCAACTAACAATGATGTATATATAATCAAATATACAAGTATTTTTGAGATGCAAGTTTTTGGCTTTTAATGTTTTAATAAATCTAAAATAAAAAATAAACTTTAGATGAACTCACCTTAATTCACAACACAAAAAACGTCACTATAAAATCTGTAAAAGTAAAACTACAAAAAATTAAAATTTCAAAAGCAGATATCTTTTACCTTATGCACCTTTTCACTTCGCTAAGTTAATTATCGATCGGGCATCAGGCAACAAATAAAACCGCGACCGATGCAGCGCTTAAATATATAAAGTTTCGTACATTGCAAGCTCAGACAGGAAAAAAACGCTTGTTCGATCCTTGGCTTGTTGCAAACCAAATTTCAAAAGTAAAAATAAAAAATTAAACAAATAAAAAACAATGTAATAGCTAGCAATTCTTTACTGTTTTTTTATCATTATAAATTTTGTTTGACAATGTTGTTTGTTGCTTTATTTTTTTTTACTTTTGAGTTTTGAAGCTTGGCCTTGACGTCGTCGTGCACCACACGACTTTGAATTTATGTACAGCGCGGGACTGATTGCATTGCTTTTTCCAATCATTTTTGTTTAATCAGAAAATGCATTTAATTATTTTTTAATACTAATACCTCGTTGTGTGATACTGTTAAATGTAACTTTTAATTTGTTATATCTATTAACAAGTCACTTGTTATTTATCGAAGAAATCAATGACATTACGAATAATGTTTTGTGGTTTTCCTTTCCATAAATACAAATTGGTTTTGTACTACAAATTCAATAAATAAATTATTTTGTGTTCTAAATTAAATAAAAAATATAAACGATAATTACTATGCTAAAAGATTTATAATAAGGTTTTTTATTGTTTACATTTAAATAGTTTTGAATAAACCATATCTACTACATTTTGTTTAATTGAAATTCTTGGTATCAACATATTCAAATTTTATTTACTTAAATAACTAAACAATTATTAAACAAACAACCTAAAACAAACAAGAGAAAGTATATATGTATAAAAAACAATTAAATTCTCAAGTCGTTTTGTATTTAATTAATTCACAAAGTCATATAAAATTACTACAAACGTTATGTGTTTGTAAAGTACTTTAATACAGTTTCTCTTAATATAAGACAAAATCGTCTAAGTTGTATTATGTATTTTAAAGGATGATATGAATTAATCATATTGTGCGAGGGTTGCGTATAAACCTTAATTTACAGAGAGTAACATAGTACAGCATAAACGGTCGTTTCCATATTTTAACGATGAAGAATTAAGAACTAAAAAAGTATTTACAAGATAGTATATTGTAATTTTTGTTGTGCTATGATCACAGAAATATAAGTAATCGTAGTAAATAAATTTGGGACAAGAGAAACTTTTGAAAAATATCTGCTGAATGCTTAGGTACTGAAAAAATAAATTAGAATAAATTTTTAAGAGATGCAAGATTTTATTAACAAGAATAAATCAAAATCCCATTCTAGCTAACAGTATAAGAAACATAAAAAAATATTTATATTGTGCAAATACTTAGTAAGTACATACTTAACCTAAAAGATATATGTGCTCAAAGTTATTTTAAATTTAATTATTTCTCTGCGTCCAACAACACTTGGTGGTGGTAAAATCAGTTCAATGTCATGTTTTGATACTAAACATTCATCTTCTTGCTCCGGTCATGCAAAACTATTGTTGGTGCCGTATACAGACTTTAGTCTTCTTAGCAACTTAACAGTCGCATTATCATCTTGACATGAGGTCACCTTACCTATATAATATTTGGAAGTCTTTTTGGTAGAAAATTTTGTAATACTCACTAATCAATGGCAGCATTAATCTCTTCTTTCTTTACTGTAGTAATCATAAATTATTTTTAACTTTGTTCTTCTTCAATATCGGTCACTAAATCATCTTTAATGTCTTCATAAATGATGTCGGTATGTGTTGTAGGAATATCACGTAAAGTGCTCGGTTGTGCTAAAATTGATTCCCCTTCATTACGTTTTAATATCTATTTTGAACAGGTGGTATTTAGGCGTCCATCTATTCGTAAGACGTTCTGAAGCTTGGGTTATTGTCACTATTTTTGCTTCCTCTTGCTTTGAACAACAGGACTATTTTGCTTCATTGTTTCTAAAAGATTTTCAAAGCTAACCGTAGTTGCTGTAGCTGAATCTTTGTTAATTGAGTTTGTCTGATTTTAACTTAAAAATCTGTTATAGGCTGCCGGGTGATAAACATCTTCCTTAATCACTTCTGAATTATAGGACACTATCCCGCTTTTTCTAAATCTGTTTGTAATTGTTTCAGACTTAATATCTAGCCAGGTTTGACCAAACACAGTGCTGAATTGCTTTTTAGCTAATTTTTGACCAATATGTTTGCTTTACTACTTGACGAGCATTTCGTCCTACGAATTCTTTAAAGATTTAAAAACTGTTAGATCAAAGGGTTCTAAGATGTAACTAGAGTGTAGCGCCAATTTTAAAATTATTGTTTTTCTTAACCGCAGCTTTGATAAGCCTCTCGTCTATATGAGAGCTATGCCTATCAAAAATTAAAAGCACAGGTCTTTTTGGACCAATATTTGGTACAAAAGCTGTTGTGAAATAATTGAAGAAGACATCTACTTTCATCCAAATTTTACAAACAAGTTTTGAATGAATAATCCCATTCAAAACTTGTTTGTAAAATTTTTAAATGTGTTTAAGAAAGCGCATGGTTGCTTTATTTGGTATTTCTTTCTAACCTAATGGTTGTTATGACAAATACTTTCAAACGTGTAGTGTAATTCTTAATTCAGATAACTAATGTACGTGCTCGCTTTACTTGATGAAATCCTACATGTAAGAAGGAAACGGCAATAGTGTATATATGTCGGTGTTAAATAAAGCGCTAATCCGAAACTGAAAATGTTAAATTTTACAGACTATACCTTTATTTTCGTTAGTAAATAAACGGAAGGATCTGACCTGTGTTTTGTAGGTATCGGGTAAGTGATTACGCTAGTATCCGGGTGTCTATAACCATTTACGTTGGTGGTGATAGCGTAGACCCAATATGTTGCTACTTCGAGTAATAACCGGAACAGTGATTCGCACATAAGCTCATAATTATCGCCGTGAAGCCAAGTAATAACAAAGAAAACTTACTAAAGTACAAGACAGATGAAACCAAAAAAATAGAAACCAGAAAAGAAAAAAACCACTAAAAAAAACGGATTAAAACTACCAAAAAGTGTTAAATCTCATCAACCCAAAAGAAAATTTGTGTGTAAATAGCCGTCATGCAGATAAATTCTTGAATGAGTACATCTAAAAGACGAATTTTAATAAAAGTTAAATTTCAGAATATATTCTTACCTAACGACTAATTTCAAACACACATGTGCTGATAAGAAGCAAATTTATATAATCTTTGTGGTTTCATTTGCGCTTCTAAATGGAAAAGAACGTCATAAGCGAGAACGATTTTATTTTAGCGTCCAAATTTTCCACCAATTTACGTTATTCGTGGTGGTAAACCAGTATGACCAATTTTACGAAATCCAAAAAACCAAATAACGTGAGACATTAGGATATATGGGGTTAAACAAAATCGAAACAAAGAAAGGTAATGTAAGTTGTCTATACGACAAGTCTCCAAATGTAATTCAAATCGGAAATTCTTTGTTGCAAATTACTAAATAGAATAAATGCAACTTTACATCACAAATTACTCAGTTTTTCCTGCTAAAGTTTTTAATAGACTTGCAAGAGTTTAGAAGTAGATAAATTTATAGCACTAACGATTGGACAAATAGAAATATTAGATGTATGAATTTTGAGTAATCCGTAAAATTAAGAAATTATAATCATATAAATATAAAGTTAAACCAGGTGTTTAGAAGATAATGAATGTGAAAATAAATAAATTACAATACTGAATTTCGCTCCCTTAACTACTTTTTTAACTCTGGGCTTACAGTACAGTACAATTTGATTTATGAGTATAATCAGACGATGAAACGATCCTGCCAGTTCTAGATGTAGATGAAATAAAGATTTATTTAAAACTGTACGTATTTTACTATCAATGCAAGTATTTCTTGAAAAATAAATATGTTTATTCTGTAGAATTTTGAGAATTTGAAAACAATGCATATTACAATTATAAATATAAAAAAAAGTTGGGATGCCACTTACATGTTACATGAACCATTTTCTCAAACGCATTAAATGACAAAATATTTCCCATCTCTTCTCGTGTTCAATTTAACAATAATTTGGTCTGTTATTTGTTTATCAGTCACAGGTCTAAAAACTTGTTTCTTGCTGTTCTATTTCTTTTAAAAATCTAGATAGAGAACCGTTGTTTAAAGATAGGCCTACTCGTTACATTGTTTATTTTCTGAACTGTCTATCTTAGGTGTGTTTTTAAACATTGATTCATTTGATTATTTTTAAATTATTTCTTAAACTTATTTCATATTTTAAAACTAACATTTGCAACGATTTTGCATTTATCTTTTTATTTTATGTAAATCAAATATTAATTAATAATTATCAATGTTTATCATTTAATTTTATTATTATATGGTATACTATAACAAATTAATACAAACAAAAAATCTAAAACAGATGATTTCACGTTTTAGTAAAGTAATCATTGTTTTTTATACATTTTATATTTGTCAATAGCAGCAGAACATTTTTCTATAATTTACTATCAACATAAAAATTTTATTAGTTATCTAGATTTTTCTAAAGGATAAAATCAGATAAAATGCGTATGTTGTACTCATAATTAATTCAATTATATAAAATATGTACTCAAATTTAAAGTTCTACCCTAAAAATGCTAGTACCAATTTATTTAGTTTGGTTTGTACCAATTTTATGCATATTTTTTAATTAACGAACAAAGTTAACTATGCTAGAAGTGTAACATTTGTATTATTCTAAAACAATTTTTTTACAGCTGTTTGGATAACTTATTTTTTAGAAAAAGTAGAAAATTGGTTAACAACAAATTTTCTTTAACTACAGTATTTTTTATGTTTGTCTGTAGTAATTTTAATCAATTTATCTAAGTGTAACTCCTTTTATAATCTTAGGGACGTTTATGTCTAGGAACATGTTGATACCTGTGGGAAACGCACTTTGGTCGGAATTCTAAACCCATTCAATTATTCACTAGTTAATCTCTCTTCTCATTAATCAGAATAAATGTTTGCTCTATAAGTTAAATAACTAAATAAGTGTTTATATTATGAAAAAGGCTCTTCAATGTCGACAGACGTGATCTGAGTATAAAAGTACATACGAGTAGGTCTAAATCCACATTCACAAAATTATAACACAAATTTAAAAGTTAAACACGTTTTTATCGATAACGGTATTTGTTTACTTAAAAATTATATAAAAAATTGTTTAAACATTGAATAGCAAATTATTTCTGTATAGTTAGATCAAGTTTTGTAGTTTCTTGTTAGTTGCACAAAGACTATTTAATTAAAAAATCAATGTAATTTACAAATGTAATTCTTAGACTTACTTGAAATTAGAAGTTTACACTGATACCTATGTTGTAATCTTTTTAGATAAAGATGTAAATTGAATGTAATTTAGTTTTGCACAAAAGCATTTAGGGATTATTTGAAAGGTAGTCTTGTCAAAACGCATAAATTTTTAATCTATTCATTTGCATTTAGTATCAAAATGTTTGATCCTAAAAGCAATGTTCTATAAATAAATGTTCATAACTACGTAGCATTTACATAAAAACTGAACTGTAATATTAGTGTATAATCAATAGGAAATTAATGTAAAATAAACTACAATTTTTGAATTAGTAATGTCAGATTTTATTATTGATATTTGAATTTTTTTAAAGTTTTTAGTAATTATTCTATAAAACATTGGTAAAACTATTTATAAAAGAATGTAATGTTTTTTCAAATTCTCTTTACAAAAATTATAAATATTTTGCAGTTTACTAAGTGATAATCTGTAAAAATTTATTGAATATTTAAATAATGGCATTTAAAATGTTAATTTTTGTAATGACAGAAATGAATTTTTGTCTTCACTTCTACTAAATAAATTTTTTTGGTTTTATTCTTTTAGTATAAAGTTTTAAAATAGCAGTTTTTCTACTAGTCATACATGATTTGCAATCGAGGCTGGCAATCTACCTTCATTAAAACGTAGTAATACAGCCAATGTAGTGAGTAGTTCAAATGCACAAAATAAGTCAGACAAAATTCATCATGTTATTTAAGTATATATTAAAATAACTTTTGTATTGTAGTTTTATTTTTAAAAGTTTTTGTACATACTGATGTTACTTTCTGATTGATAAATAAAAATCTACTTGTTTTTAATTTGAGTTTGGATTAAATATATATACAGTGTGATTGATTTTACGTGTTCAAATATGTATGTATCTATTTTATTATAAAAGATAGAAAACATTAAATAAAAACTGTTGAAATTGTGGTTTTAATTTTAGTGTAATTGTTACATGTTTCGACTAATTAAAGCCATCTTCAGACGAAGGTTGTAGATAATATACTAAAATTACTCAATTAATCATAAACAATGACTAAAAACAAAGTAGTTTACCTTAAGTTAATCAAATTTTAAGCTTCTAATTAGTTTTTAAACCTTGAAGGGGAAGTAGAACAATAGACGACACAACATGATTTAAGACGGACAAAATCGTAATGCAATGATAAAAATTTAAATTGTTGGGAATATGATATCTAGTTCAACAATAGTAATTTACCAAACAAGCGTCACAAGTACATAATAGCATAACGAACGTTGGCCGAGCGCTGCATGTGAGTGAGTTATGCTATGAAACTTTTGACGAGAGTAACGTGTATTATATTTTGTGTTGCTTTTTGTAAAATTATATTCTTTTTAAAAAAAATTAAAAAAAGCACCAGCACCAACTTTAACATTATTTATTTTAATTTGAACTAAGTTTCAAGATTTTTTAAATGGTTTTTTTATCTGCCGCATACTCGTTCTAATATAATAAATGAATTTGAACACTTAGGTTTATGTGAATTTTAGCTTTTTTTGCCCATTACGTAACTAAACTAACGAATGAATATTGACGTTTGCAATGTTGGCAACACAAAAACAAGTTTTGCGTCTTTATTGTTGATTTATAGTATTTTATGTAGGTGACATAAGTAACATAAAAATTAATTATATTTGAGTTTTAAAGGAATTAAATTGATTTGATTCATCTGCTGATGAAATGTAAATTGACTCTAAAAACTCAAGCAGCTTTTTGTTGTTGTTTATAGTATGTAAAACGGAAGAATTATAATTGAATCTTTTTGTGTAATGTTTAGCAAACATAGATTTTATTGACCACAAATTGGAATTATATTTATTAGGTTTATTAATGTATATTAAGTGTTTTTTGAATCTAATATTAACTCTTGCAATTTTTCTTATATAGCATGTAAATTTGTAAACACCACTGAGATCGGTAATTGAAAAAGGATCATTCAAAATTTTGAATCTTAGAATTCAGAAATCTTATAGTTTACGCCTAAAATACACAAAGATCCCTATCAGACCAATAGTTGATGATTTAACTAAACCAATAAATTCACTATTAATTTTAGTATCTTTTGACATTATTAATTAATCTTTTTACTTCTGGCAAAGATAATTTCAATACTTTCTAGTTATTTACATCAGACTAATTTTCCTGATTCTGCTACCTCATACATTGTACATACAACACAATTCTGTTTTAATAATTTTTTTTGCAGTTTAATGAAAATTTTTATCAACAATTATAAGGTTTACCAATGGGTTTTCCTCTGTCACCTATATTAGCCGAGATTTTTATGTCACATTTAGAATCTTCTATTATAACCAAAAACTTTTTCTTTCTTAACTATGTATTAATTTGGAAATGCTATATCAATGACATCTTCTGTATTTTTAATGGCCCAATTTCTTCAATGAATAGTTTTCTAAATTTTATGAACAATATTCACGACAGAATCAAGTTCATCTCAGAAATTTCTATAACAACAACTTACTGTTACAACAATTACAACATAAATTCGTTTAACATTTACAGGAATCACGACTGTCAGATAAATTTATTTAATAAATAAATTTAACTGTTAGCTATATCTATACGTTTAGGTGCATGATAGTTTCTTAAAAGAATTCAAACTGTATGATAATCGTCATTCCTGTTAATAAAAGAAGTTGTAACCTGCGTTTGGGATTTCAGCAGTAATCTTTTTATGTCAGACCCCGTAAATAGATCCAACTGGCTGAATTCGCGGTTTTTCTTTTTTTTTGGTACGTTTGATTAGTTCAATATTAGCATCGAAAACGTTTTGCTCGTTATTTTATTGCGTGTGATTTAAGTTATTGGTATTTCAAGTTGTTTTACAATCATTACTGGTATTTTTTTTTGAATGCATAAAGTCCCGTGGTTTTGATTTTGATGTAGTGTTTTACTTGTTTATCTCAGTAAAATAACAATGCTAGATAATTTACGACTTCCTTTTTGGAATGTAAGCTGATCCATTTTTCTTGGTATCTATACTTTGCTTAGGTTGAGTTCTTTTATAAAGCGCGATTACGAACCACCTGCAATTAAGCAAACGAAGCGTTTTTGGTGAGAAATATTCCTGTCGTAGGTCTACGTGATAGAATTCACGTGGCCAATTATAGTTTTCATCTTTGTTAATTTAGTTCATTTAATGTTCTATCTTTTACAAAGATTTTACGGCGCAAGTTCATGAAATTAAGTGGGAATACGAAGTTTTAAAAGTGGTAAAGTTTGGTTTTTGGGGATGAATCGTTGGTCGCAATTAAGAAGTACCGGGTACTGAGATGTAGTTGAGTGGTTAGGGTATTTTTACCCTATCGTTATGTATTACCGCGGAAGTTAGTTGGAACCGTGAAAATTAAGTGTGGTGGTGGAAAAGTTTGATTTTCCAAATTTCGTAATTTACGGTTTAAATAGACTTCATGGTTTCCAAAAATAAACAATCACGTTCGAGGGATTTAATGTCGAGGTGTTGTGTGGAAAAATCCTAATTTCGCCGTTGTGCGGTTTTAAATTATATGGTGAAATAAATCTTCCGCCGGTATTCTATTGTTTGGGGGTCCCACCGAGCTTGTATCCGACTACGGTACACCTGGAGCGACCGGAGTTCAATCTAATTACGTAGCTTCTGGAAACGCTGTGCCGACAGTTCATCTAAGTAAAGGTATTTATCGATTTTGTGTATTACCGTGTAGTGAACCGCGATTGATATGAAGTAAAAGCTTTGAATTTGAGCCGATTGAATTACGACTAACGTTAAATTTAATTATTTCAAGTAACACTTAAAGGTGTTTGCGTGAAGTTCGATTTAATTAATTTTGTTTTCTGCGTATGTAAAAGTAAATCTTATTCACACATAAAAGATAATGTATCGATTTGTAAACTATAATTTGTTTGATCGTTTAGTTCGAAGTAAAGTTTCGGACGTATATTTTATAACTTGTGTATTTTTAGTTTAATTGAATTGTTTATTACTTATGCGGTCAAGGCCTTGAAGTTTATTTTTATAATGTTTTATTTGTATTGAAAGACGAGTTAACGCTATTATTAGTATTATTATTTTTTTTTTATATATTTTAATTTTTGTATTCAGATTGTTCATTTTTTTTGTTTTGTCTTGCTTTTTTATTATTTCATTGATTTTCTTTTATTCAAATTTGTTTGATATTCATTATTTTTTTTTTAATATTCAGTCAATAAATGTTAAATTGTTAAACTGTAAAGAGCTTTTATTCATTCAGCTGCCGCGTACGTAATTTTTGTTTTTAAGTGTATTTCAGAATAGTTACAGCTCAAGGTAAGTTCCGGGGTTGTAACCAACCAGATGAGCTTTCGGGTTATCAGGGGTCCGGAAGCTACGATCATCGTGACTTTGATTGGCGCCCTAACCGATTTTTGAGTCTTTTACCGTCTTAGTTCGATTTTATGTAGATCTCGTTTCCAATTTATCACGGAATTTTAAAATATAACCCACCCCTTCTCCATTGAGCTAGTGGCACAACATCATTTATGTTACCTCATTTCAGGCAGTGACTTTGTTTTACTTTGGCATGTAACAAAGTTTAATAAATTTGATTTAAAATGTTAAATTAATGGACGGAGGTGAAAAATTCCCTCCTATACTAAATATATAGGATCACTAATTATTGATACAAAAAATTTGAAATTTGAAAAAGCACTGGTAGTGCGAAACGTAAATTCAACATATATGTCATCATAAATTAATTTAAAAATTATATAACTTACATTTATGTTCAAATAAAATTTGTCTATGACGATTAAGTTTGGCCATATAAACGTACGATGTGATGGGAGTTACAGAAACCTGGATACTTTAAATAATTTCATAAAGTTTTTGGAAAATTTCGATGACGATTTGGACTACTCCATGCAACGGAAGAGTTTGTTTGCATGGGCGTTTTTAATAATTATGCACTAACTGTTACCGATATCAATTTTTTTAAATCTCGAGTCCCATAACCTAAAGAACCTACTAAAATTTTAAATTACTCTACAGCTTTAATTGATTATATAATTACATATGAGGAGTCACCAATTAGATGATACGGAGTCAGCCAGTTACATGATTTGACGAATCACTGTTTAGTGGATTGTACACTAAAATTAATGCATTTGTCACTACTGTAAAAGGTACTTTTAGAAGTTTTAAAAATTTAGATTTCGAATTGTCTTCATATAATCTTCGGTTTATTCCCTAGCAAACAAAATCTGATATTTCTAATATTAATCAAAAGGTATAATTTTTAAATTATCACGTTTTACATCTTTTTAATCTATATGCAACTTTACTCACTTATAAACTCAAGAAACTTGCAACATCTTGAATCGCCAAAAATGTCAAACAACATTCTAAAAATACATGGAAACAGCAAAAAATCTTGGTCATACACTATAAACAACAGCCGGAAATTTCTAATTATCTAACTAATCTAAACAATATCAACCGTTTCTTTTCTTCCTTACAGAGTAATTCTGAGCCCAATTTGGATTTCTTGAATTATTACAACTCTAATAGTGCGGCATAAATTAATAATTTTCTAATATTTAAAGCAATTTCAGAAAATGATATTGACATTTAAAAATGTCATCATGTTTAGTGGGTGTAGACGGGTTGAACATTCTGATGATTCGTCTATGCTGTCCGTTACTAAATCATTTTCTTTGTCATATTTTTAACTGCATAAACGAATCCTATTTTTCCAGTAATTGAAAACATTCCAAGATAATTTTATTACCAAAAAACAATAATCTATTAAATTGTGGTAATCTTCGTCCTATCAGTATCCTTCCGACCTTTTTCAAAATATTTGAATAAATCCGTATTATTCAGTTAAACAGCCACTTAACTAAGTTGAAAGTATTTCCACACAAACAGTTGGGGTTTGAAGCGGGATATGGTTGTGCCACAGTATTAACTGATGTCCCGGATGAGATCTTTTGTGCAATAGATTCTGGCAAGGTGACGGCATTAGTAATGCTCGACTATTACAAAGCTTTTGACACTATTAAGTATAAACTCTTATTGTCAATTTTACATTACGTGAGTCTCAGTGATAGTGCTATCTTATTGATGTGATCTTATTTTAAAGACTGTTTGCAATATGATTTTATAAACAACCAATTATTCTTGCCGTAGGTTGCTAGATCTGGAGTCTTCTAGAGTTTAATTCTAGGTCCTACTTTATATTCTATCTAGACTTTTTTTGTAAGGACTTGAAACACTGTGGTTTTTAAATGTACGCTGATGATACACAACTTTAATGTTCATTTCCGCCTTTAGAAGTATATTACAATATTAATTTAATTAATTTCGATCTTTCACGCATTATTAACAATTCCAGTAATCATAGCTTAATTATAAATCCTACTAAATCAGCAGTTATAATTTGTAGTAGTCTATCCAAATTAACAACGATATTCTCTCTATTGTTAACATTTATAAAAATCTAGGTGTCTATCTAGATTCAGATTTACGGTTTACTAAATACATTACAAAATTAATTCAGAAATCTTTTTCCACACATAAGATTTTATTTGCATATGTCTGTTTATTTTGGCTAATCTCTAAACCGGCTGTATCGATTTTTATAGGACTTTTATTAGCACATAGCTGATAGTATACATCTATACTAATTTATATTAATATTATAAAAAGATAAAGTTTGTAAATTGTACGAGGCAAACTCCAAAAAAGCTTGTCCAATTTTTAAAAAATGTACACCAATATTTAAACATAAGCTATATAATATACTGTTAAAGTCAAAAAATTCTTTATAGTGATTTATTTTACAACTTAACAACGAACGATCCAACGTGGCCTTAATAATAAGAGATATTTATATAATTAAAAATTATATATAAAATATAAAAAAAAATTATGTTCAAAATTTTAGACATAAAGGTTTTACCATAAAACATTTTAAATTTTTTTTTAGAGTAAATGGTGTATTTATTTTATACAATTTACATGCAAGCTTTCGAACTTGATCTAAGTTCTTCGTCAGGCAGTATAAATCAAATTAATTTGACAATTGTAAAACTAAGGTAACTAAAAACACTAAATGATAAGAGAACTAGATAATTAATGCAGGTTTATTTAGTTACCGCATTTGCTTGAAGGACTCAAGAAAAACCACCATAAAAACTCTAGACGTAATTGGTGGACAAATTAAGATTAGGAAATAACAGGTAACCAGGTGCCAGATAGTTCGTAACCACTGTCTCTATTGAAATTGTTGAAAGTAGTTTATCAACTGAAACCAAGTATTTAAGTATTTAAATGTTATACTGAAACCTTATATTGGCTTGAGTAGTTCATTTATAAAGAACACAAAACATTTTATTAAAGTAATTAGTAAACAGAAATTATCTTCAAATGATTTACTGGTTAGTTTTGACCAATACCTGATACTTTACGTCTTTTGCAACGATAGTTTGATAATAATACTATCGAGTTATTTAAACATTGTTTGACAACATCATTCTTTTTGTTTAATGGTGAATACTACAAACAAATAGATGGAGTAGCAATGGAATCGCCAATTTCTCCATCTATTGCTAATTATTTTATAGAACGTTTTAAAGAAGAAACCTTAAAATATGCATCTAAAAAACTAAAATTATGGTTTAGATATGTAAATGATATTTTTGCGATTTGGTTTCATGATGAAGATGAATTACAATTTTTTTACAAAACTTTGTTATTCTACCCTTTGCTTTCAATAGAAGCGACAAAATTGGAGAAAAATATTAAGAAAACATAAGTTGCTTATAACACTACAACTAAAATTAAAAATTTGTTGAATTCTATAAAAGGCAAAATACCTTACAACACCTGTGGAGTGTACCAAGTAAGGTATATATTGGCGAAACTATAGATACGAGATTAAAAAACATAGAAGACATTTTCGTTTACTCTAGCCTATTAAGTCTGCCATTGCCGAACATGCACTTGACACACTTAATGATATAAACGTTGAGAAAACTAAAACAATTTCTAAAACAAAGAACTGGAAATCAAAAAAGATTAGAGACGCTAGAATTTTTGTGGTGATTTTAATTTAGACCTTGCAGCAAATGCTGTAGCTAAATAAACCTGCGTCAATTATCTAGTTTTCTTACGAGTGATTGTATTTAGTTACCTTAGTTTTACAATCGTCAAATTAATTTATACTGCCTGACGAAGAACTTAGCTCAAGTTCAAAACCTTGCATTTGTAATTTGTAAATTGTATAAAATAAATACACCATTTACCTTAAAAAAAATCTATCTAGTATATTCAAAATTATTTTTAATCTACTTATCACTGAGAATTTAAGTAGATAATCTTAGGTTCTTATGAATATACATTTGCTTGTCATCAATAAAATTTTAGGTAGAAAAAACTGCTTTTTACACAACATTGTTTGGACAAGTAATTTTTTGCAATCGTGCTATTCAAAAACAAAATAAAATGCGTTTTGGTGTAAGCGGGTGACAAGGAGCAAGGTGCGTACGCATCATACGTACATGTTTAAAATACTGTTAGGGTTGACAAAGTGTGGAAAACGGAATGTTTTGAAACTATGTGCTACTGTTAACATGTCAACAGATGACGCTGTTAGTCAAATATTGGTTTTTAAAACGCGATAACAATATTGTTTTAACTTTGTATATAAGTTTTGTCAACCTTGCTTTTATATTGTTTTCAACACTAGAGTCAAATGACAAGAAAAACAGGAAAAATGGCAAAAGTGTCAAAAACTGAAAATGCACGCATGCGAAGCAACGACGGTGAACTAGCTTTATAATAAATGCCTTTATTTTTGTTGTTATTTTAATTAACAAAAATCTTTTCTTGTTGTAAAAGATTTTTATCTACGTAGCTAACGTGAACAACTTGTTTGTTAATAGTTTAAATTGTAAATAAATAAAGAACAGCAAAAAAATCATTTTAGAAAATTGAGAAAAACGGGTGTGTGATTTTAAAAGCTTTAATTTGTATAGCAACAAAAATAAAAAAATTACATAAAACTTATTTACGGTTTTATTAATATTTTAAAAACAAAATAATAATAAAACTCTACATTTATACGGTACAATAGACAACTAAAATCGAACTATTTGATACCGTATCAATTAATTAAAGTATTGTAACTTATTTGTTAATACATATACAAAGACAATGTATAAGATTTCAGCATAATGCTTGAACAACCTGTGCAATGTTGTAACGTTCCAAATTAACTTTCTTGTACTCCCTCGTATATATTAAATATAAATGTTAAAATGCACATTAGAATATTTGTTAAAGGCCGTGGTCGATAAGGCGCGATAGCAAATGATATTAAAGGAATTTTTGGAAAAAGGAAGAGCGCGTAAACGTCAAAGAAAAAGGAGGTTGTTAATTTTTTGGGGACACGGTCTCAAATTTTGGAGTGCTAATAAACGTAATTTTACGGATTTTAATTAGCGCGAAAGTATTAGTTTATGTTTCAATTGGACTTAAGTAATTTTATAGTGACGCTCAACCTACGAATTTATAAATATAAAAACGTGGTGATAACATTTGGTTCTGTTGTGATTAAAAGAAAGATTAAGTTAACGAAACACAACTTCCCTGCAAGAACTATAATTAAGGCAAAAGAAATCTTCGACAAAATACTTTTGTGTAGTTTTTTGGGATGGAAAATCATTACAATTGGATGTGACCTAAATTACATGAAATGCAAGATATCTTTTATGGCCAGGCATAAGGTTCAAGCAGTTCAGATAAGTGACTTTTTGATATAAATTTTATTACGTTTTGTTTGAAACCTATTTATAAAAATATATATATATATATATATATATATATATATATATATATATATATATATATGCATTTAGTACTCATACACCTCCGAATGCTATATGAATAGATCGATTTCGCCTCCGTTTTTACGTGTTTGCCTCCGTTTTCGGAGCCGAAGGCGTTTTTCTTATTTTTCATCTGTATTATCTTTTTTGAGACACTCTCTATCGTTTGACGATTTTTTTGCCGGAGGTGAAAACGATCTAAATATCCATACAAAAATACAATACAGTTCTACTACTTATTCACTAGGGGCGCTGCTGTTTTATATTCATGATGTATTTAGTTCCAAACCACCTCCTTATGCTACTAGTACGTATTTGCCTCATCATATTGGCAACACGGCTAGAGGCAAAAACGATACAAAGATATATGTACATGACGTATATGGATATAATTCTTTTCTGGATTTAGTCGTACCTACATACCTCGTATTTTCTCCCAGTCAATTTTTGTTTAATTTGGTTATATTACAGAAATGTAAGGTAAGTATGATATTGATATGAATTAATATAAAACAAGTCATTATACATATATACAGTATATCTCCAGATCAAATTTACAAGAGGATAAACCATTTAATTTTACGAAAAAGTTTACTGTGACACCTAGAGAAAAATAAAAAAGTTTAAATGAAAAGATGCCGTTATCTACAGAATAAAATCTTTATGCAAAAATAAATAATATTAATTAATTGTTAGATCTGGGACACTGTTTTGGACTTTGAACGAAACGTTGGCAACTTCGGTTTCTACTTTAAAACGGTTTAAACCCAAAAAAACGTTTTCACTTTACTTCGGCCATGGAAGCCTCTGATCTTATATTTAAATTCATTTTATTTTGTAGAAATGTTTTAATCATATTATTAAAAAAAATAATTTTGTTTTTAGGTAGCTGTTTAGTTACAATTAAATAAATAACACGCAGTTATAAAGTTTATTTAACAAAAATTATAAAAGTAATAAAATGAAAGCATACAAATAATGACATTATGTCAAAATGACTACGTATTTTTATTTTTCTGTTGTTGTGTAGATATTATAAACAAAAGTCTTCACTTTCTGTTGGTTTATAGGCTCACACACCCAAGCATTTTTGGAGCTTATTTCTTTTTAGTATGCTGTTTAAAGTGACGATACCAATTTTTTCTGTTTTTTTGTTCTTCTAACTATTCTGCTTCTTTTCTATTTTTGCAACATTTTTAAAACTTGATAAACTGCAACTTTTTTCTCCTGCACAGTCTTTTGTAGTCGACGGTTTGTTTTTTTGTACGGGTGCCGGTAGTGAATTTGGTAGAATGCCTTCTTCATCAGAATTAATATTAATGATAGTTAACGCCTTGTTTTTGTATTCAATTTGGTCCCCTTTGTCAAATAACGTTAACAATGTTGCAAACTTAACCGTTTAGTACGCTTTTTAACTTATTTCGTAAAATTAATGGAGAGTTTTTACTGTGTGGCCCATGAATTTGGCAAATTGGGCACTTTGATTTTTACTAGCTGCATCAGAGTTGCAAATAAACAAATATTTCTTTTTTGCGGAATCATTTCACTTCTTAATTCAAGTGACAAGTCTATAAATTCTTGTACATTTGGCGGAAACAAAGAGTTATAAGTCTAAAAAGGCATGTACTTATGAAGCCAGTAGTGGACGACTAAATCAAAATGCTGATGTAAACAGCAATGCGGTAGGTAGAAATTTACCACTCTGTCGTTAGCAAATTTATAGGTAGTAAAAAACAATTTTTTAAATCTATTTTCTAATATTTATAGTTAAAAACAAACCATATTATGAATTTTACTTTGCTATAAATTTACATTTTTTAAAATATAACTTTAAAAAATAAAATAAAAAATAACTGCTGCACGACCAGAGCTGGGCAGTAGTTAATTACAAAGTAGTTAAGCTACTAATCTAACTACTTTATTGTTGACGATAGTTGTATTCTATATATTCAAGTTACTTTAATTTAATGATGTAACTGTAGTTGGAATAAATTACTTCTTTCGTGTAATCGTATTTAAAAAGTAGTTAGCTACTGTATTTTAACTACAACAATAGTTAAACTACTTTGTTAATAGCTTAACTACTTTACTAATAATTAAACTACTTTATTAGCGGCTTCAATTACATGCAATGGCTACAAGTATTCAGCTTGCATTGCAGTTTCGCAGGTTAAAACGCGTCCTTCAAGTGATGAACAGTAACGCAGAAGTAAACATGAATGTAAAGACTATTCAAAAAATTTTTATAAATGCAGCAAACCTAATTTGTTTTGAAATGTTAAATGCCACTGATCTAAACGTAAACAAAGTATTACTTCAACAAAATGAAGATTTTTTTGATTTTGATGAACCTGGTTTGTCTAAAAAGTTACATATTTCTTTTGATACTGAGAATGAACATGCTCACAAAACCAGAAGAATAGAACTAGAATTGTTAAAACACCTGGAAGATAACAGAATTCATATATCGATGTCAGATGATTATAACATAATTTAAAAATCTTCGCTGCTGTCGAGCGATTATTTTCGTTTTTCACTCATAAATTCGCTCAAAAGAAATGCATTGGCTGATGCTCTTTTTGAAAAGTTACTTTTATGAAAATGAAATGGATATTGAATACCAGAATAAGTTTATTACTTTAAGTTCTGTTTTTAAAGGCTTGCTTTATTTATTTTTTTTTTTTGAGAATTTGTAATAAAATCTCAGAACTACTTTTTCTACAAGTAGTTGAAAAAAAAACTTATATTTTAGAATACAACTGTTGAGTAGTTAGTAACCTAACTACTTTTCGATTTACGGTAGTTAGTAGTTAGTAACTTACACTACTTTTAAAAATAAGTAACTTTAGTTAGTAGTTAACTACTTTTACAAAGTAACTTGCCCAGCTCTTTGCACGACACAGATAATGTTAGTTATGTTTTGGCCAATTAATGAAGTTTTAATTTAAAAAAAATTAAAAAACGACACTAGACGTTTTAGCATTAGCTACAATAAGAGAAAAAATATTGGAAATTTTTACAAACCGTGAGAACAAAGGTATAAACTAAATGAGCGACGTGAGAGAACTACCTTAATTCTCTTTTTAGGTATGAGGAATGTGTTTTTAACTTGGAGTAGTAATTTTACAAAAATGCACTTTGTCCAAAAAACAAGAAAAAATTCAAAATGCATTTAACCGTTCTTTAGTAATAATGCTTATTTGGTTGGTCTATCCACTTAGAAAAGGCTATTTTAACTGCAACATTGTTTGCTTTTAAAGAAAAATTTTTTAACAGTAGATTATTCACTAAAGTTGGTTTTAAGCGCAGCTTTTCTGGATGAAAGGTCGGATCTTTATCGGAGTTGTGGCTGCAGTAAAACGGATCTAACGATTCATAGTCGGTAGAGCCTAGAGAGAATAAAAAAAGAAAACAAATAATCAAACACATTATTATTATTAATTATTAAGTACGCAACCTCAGCTTTTTCAAATTTCTTGAGAATTTTGCTTTTGCTGATTACATTTGATCGCCAATTTTAGAAGTATTTTTGTACTTAAACAAAAATAGTACGATATAAAATCTTAAGCTTTCGCGGTTGTTATGATTATAAGCAACTTTTGGCTTAGACCGCGTCGTAGTTATACACCCAGACTTAGGCTTGGTTCTAGTCTCTTCTTGACAGCTAAAACAAGAAGTAGAAATTGGCCTTTGCAGTATTGTCGTTCGTAAACCTAAACAAACTAACGTTTCGCAAGACATTGCAGCTTGCATCTTCAGAGTAATAAATGTCACTGAAAGAAAAAGTGTAAATGACAATATTTATACCAATAGCGATTAGCGTGATTAACGGACCTTATCTTTCCGTTACCGCTTGACTGACATCGTTATTACTTGGAGTAAGTGTTTTTGCCTTTCCAAGAAAGTTGATTTTTGTTTTAGAGGATATAATACTGGTAGCCAAGATTTGCTGAGTCTTAAACCGTTTTCTCGATTTATATTACATGGATGTTTTTCTATTTCCACGGCTTCGCGGATTAGTCTGGAGAAGTAAAAAGGAGTTCTACCCAACACTTTAGTTTGGTCGAAGTTCAGCGTGTGTCCTTGGTTCCTCACGTGTTCTGCAACTGCTGATTTAGTAACTCTGCGGTGTTAGCAGTCAGTCATATGTTCTTTTACTCTAACTTCAATAGAGCGTCCCGTCTATCCTATATAACTTGATCCACAGAAACAAGGAATTTTGTAAACTCCGGCATGTTTTAGAGCCTCTTGTTTGTCTTTAGCAAATGTAAACCAGGTGTTCAGGGTATCCTTAGTCGTAAAACAGTTTTAATATTATATTTCTTTAGCACCCTGTTTACTTTATCTATCGAACCCATACAGTAAGGTAAATAAGCGGTGCTAGTAAGAGGTGATAAGTCTTTTTTTACTTTTAGATTTATTGCTCTTTTCCATGCGTTTTGGATCTCTTTGAACTCGTATTCATTTTGTTGTAGGAACTCCAACATTGTTTCCTTTTCTTTTTGTAGATTTTCATTATCCGACACACGTATAGCTCTTTTGGCTAAAGTTTGCAAAACAGAGTCTCTGCGTTTAAGTATCTATTATTGTGCGTTTTCTTTCTATAAACTGAATGCCCCAATTTTCCATTATTTTACCTTATCACCAGTACATCAAGAACGGTTAGGCTGCTGTTATGTTCTAACTCCATAGTAAATTTAATGCTGTTATGTGCAGAGTTTAGATGTTGAAAGAACTGATTTAGTTTATCTTTGCCATGAGGCCATACAACAAACGTATCATCAACTATCTAAACCAATATTTTGGTTTTAACTCAACATTTTTCATAATTTCAGTTACAAAATATTCCATGTGAATTGGCTATAACTGGAGAGAGCGGTGAACGCAAGGCCGCTCCTTCTACTTGTTTAAACAAGTTGTCCTTATAACTGAAATAAGTGTAAAGTAAAAGAACATATGGCTGACTGCAAACACCGCAGAGTTACTAAATCAGCAGTGGCAGAACATATGTGACACCAAGGACACCCGCTGAACTTTGATTAAACTAAAGTGTTAGCTAGAACTCCTTTCTACTTTCCCAGACTAATCCGCGAAGCTGTGGAAATAGAAAAACATCCATGTAATATGAACCGAGAAGACGGTTTAAGACTCAGCAAATCTTGGCTACACTTTTTCTTGCAGTGACATTTACCACTCTGAAGATGCAAACTGCAAACGTCATTTTGTTTGAGTTCACGAACGACAACACGGCAAAGGCCAAGTTCTAATTCTTGTTTTGGCTCTCAAGGAGAGACTAAGACCAAGCCCAAGTCTGGGTGTATAACTACTACGCAGTCTAAGCCGAAAGCCGCTTATAATCATAAAAATAATCCAAATTAAAAAATGAATTTGGTGATAAAACATTTAAACGTTGTCAAGAATCTTGTACACCACAGTAATTGAAAAGACGTACCTAAGCAGTTATTAGAATATTTTGAGTTCTCAGCTATACGCCAATACATCTATTTTGTAATAAAAGAAACTTTTACTTACTTCAAACAAGTATTTATTGCAGCAGATTGGTTTAACTGCACACTACTCAAAAACAATGTTAATACACGGTCTGCACACAATAACTAAAAATTAAGTTGTACCACTGTAAAAACTATATCACAAGTACAAAATATGATGCTGTATTATCACAGCGTGCATAAGCTGTTTTGTCAAATGCGTTGAAAATATTTTTAAACTTTGGCAGCGCCGCTGGAGGTGAACTCAACCGTAGCATTTTACAATTATATATATAAGGAGGCGAAAGCGTCGTAATCTCATATGGAGATAGGGTAGTACTAAATACAGATTTGTATTTTGTATAAAAAAAACATGTGATATCATTACCCCTCTACCTTTGCCTGTAAAATGGTGTAACACCTGACTCCTTAAATACGGAAAAAACTTGTGTAACATAATTTGTTCTACCGGATGGATGGGCGTCCTAAAGATACGCGGAGCCGAAGAGGATACAAATGCATATATATATATATATATATATATATATATATATATATATATATATTTGTAGAGACGCTACTACGAGGATACTTTCATTTGTATCGCGTATAACTATGAAGCTACGCTTCAGACTACGAGGATATCCTCATAGTGTGCTGCTATTTCCTAATGAGTACGAGCTTACGATTACAGCCACATCTAGCGGCGGTTGTGTAACACCATATATGTGTGGCAGATGTCGCTGCATATAAATTTTTAATAATTAATGTAATATGAACGGAGATTGTAGCAACCTCAAAGATTTTCAGTTCTACACGGGAAAGTTTACTAGCAATATAATTTACGGCGCGCTAGTAGGTACATATGTATATACAAAAATCAATAAGGAAATTTGGAATAAAATATTTTTTTAGTCTTTTCGGAAACTCACAAAATACAAGATATTGTATATTGTATTGCTAATAAGGTAACTGCATAACTACACACAACACAAAAATTATGCACCTAGCAAAAAGTAATTTTAATTATCAATAGTAAAATATTTTGCCCTTATTACTTGAATTTTATAAGAAACTTTTTCTTAATTCGTTTTTCTAATAACTCGCTGTTTTGAGAAACTTTTATTTACATTAAATTACATACATGAATAATTTAAAAAACGTTTTAAGGTTACATCAATTTTGATTCTATTAATATTATTCTTTATTTCATAGTAAGGAATTTCTTAAGTAGTTATTTATCAGAAAGGAGAAAAGTCGTATCTACATTTTTCTGACTGAATGACAAACATTTGTAGTTGAAAAACACAAGTCAAGTATTTACTTCACTTTATACCCACATATCACTTAATGCAGTTTTACAAAAAAAATACCCTGCTACATGAAAATCACTTTTGCTCAAAAAATGCAAATATGACCTTATTGATTTGCACGCTAGTCGTTGTCTTTTATATTCTTCGTAATTTATGGTTGTTTTACTTCCTATATTTTCTTATTTGCTATTCTTAATTTGCGCTTCTTTTTAATTCTTGACTCATCGTTTTGTTTTTTGTTTTTCTTGGTAAGGCGATATAAATAGCAATATCTTTTAGTTTATTTATAATATGTCGTCATGTAAATAAATAAAAACG
The DNA here is from genome assembly GCA_035610365.1 of Aquatica leii. NCBI lineage: Eukaryota > Metazoa > Arthropoda > Insecta > Coleoptera > Lampyridae > Aquatica > Aquatica leii. Next base: position 41,686,866 of record CM069432.1, on the reverse strand, counting down.
TTAATCGTAAGTCGAGGGCCACAACTTAAAATTATGAAAAAGTACAATTAATCGAGTGCACGCCATCAAGCCGCGTGATTTTGATGACAGTAAAGAAACCTTGCTCGGAGGATTCCTTGTAAAGCGATAACGAATGCAAATGCTTAAATCATGCTGTGTCCACGTGTTTTATATTCGAAGTTACTTATGCATTTTATAATCATAATATTCATCATTTTTATTAAAATTTAAAATGAACATAGTCAAATCTCGATAACTCGAATCTCAAGATGCACCAAAACAAACTTATCGAAAATTCGAATTTTCATGCCAATAAATATGTAAGACGTAGACAAGAACCGCAAATTTTGTAACAATTTAAAAGTGCATTTTTTGTAGTGTGAGATTATTTTATTATATATGTAAAAGTTATCTTCTCTAGTTGTAACGAAGTTGATTCGGAGAACAATTTGACGGCCGTATGCATACCATTATAGTACCTACGTGCTGATTGTATAAACAATTTGATTATTCATAATTTTATTACCTCTGCTCTTTTAAAGGAAAAAGTAGAAAAATTAAATTAAACATATTTTTGTGTACTTACAATCATATGAAAGTATTTATTGTATATAAAGACAAATTAATAATCAATAATTTTTTGTAATTCGCAATACAAATACTTTTCATGTAAAATAAGAAATCATGTTTAAGTTTATATCTTTTTAAATAAAATTGTTGGAATATTAAAAAGCAGGATGTCTTAAAATGATCAAAAATATTTTTATTTCGACATTGCCAATTCATCGCATAGTGTTAGCTGTTTATCTTAAGTTTATTACTGCTTATCTTGTGTCATAAACACAATCTGATTAGAAAGAAATGATAGCAAATTACCAAGTGTTAAACAGAGATATGCAAACTAAATGAAAATAAATTTACAGAAGTACTTAGTTATGATTTCTTTTGACGAAAATAATTTAGGATGAAGGTGAAACCGCCTATAAAATTGCATATTGCCGTACCGTACTTTTTGAAATCACTTGCAGATAAGCTCATATATACACTGTATTTCAATATTTGAATCCAATTTTGAGAAACTAATCACTCGAAAAGTAATTCTCGTTTTGATTAAATTTTTGCGTCAAAAGTTTTTATATTAAATCTTGTTTCACCAAAAAAATTGGGACCTTTAACAAGGGGAGCTCAGGTGATATTACTTTTGCTCGTTGTCTATATTCTATGTAATTTACGTTTCTTTTATTTCTTATATAACTTTTTCATTTCTACTACAGTAAAACCTTTATAAATTGACCACCTTTGGGACCATCACACAATGGTCACTTTAAGCAGGTGGTCATTTTACAAGGAATAATGTTTTAGACACTAAAATTTAGAAATCAACACTTTCTTACTTTGTATTATTATCAATCTGAAGAAATGTATAGAACAAGTAGAATAAAACAAAATAATTATATAGATACGTATGTATTATCCAACAAAAACACATCAATATTTAAGAATAATTAAGTACATATAAACAATTAGTGTTTAAAAAAATCCAACAAGGTAGTTTGCTTAAGGTTATTTTGTTTAGCACAAATTCGTTCGTTAACTTTATTTTTAACAGTATATAAGTGCGTCAATATTTCAGGACAGTTCTGAACAGCGAAGTTGGTTAACTGATTTAACATACTGGAGGCAGTTTCAAAGGTTATTTCATTTTCAGTGGTAACTACAGCGGATGGACTGTTATCAGTATCGCCATCACTATTACTAAGTTCATGGTCTTGCAACTTATTTTTGATTGGTCTTCCAAAACCATTTTAAAAACCTCTTCAGCATTGAATTCTTGAAATACAGAAGAATTTTTATCGCATTCTAAAAAAGTATCCATATCAAAGTTGTTAAATTGTGGTAGAAACGGTTCTTCAGATGAAGTAACTTCAGCAGGCTCGCTTTCTAATTCTTCAAATGCAAAACCTGCTTTTTGAAACATTTCACAATTGTTTCTTCTTTCACTTGTTGCCACGCTTCTGCCACCCACATAACCGCATCCAGAACGTTAACTTTGACTGCAAACTTCAGAAAGCAATAATTTTCTGTAAAACGCTTTAAAATTTTTAATTATTCCCTGGTCTAATGGTTGAAGCAAAGCAGTTGTATTTGGTGGTAAAAACTTCAGAGTTACGTTACTTAAATTTGAAAGTTGTGGATGTGCTGGACAATTATCCACAATCATCAGTATGTTTCTCTTTTGTTTCCTCATATTAATATTGACTTGTTGTAACCAGTCGCAAAATAATTCAGATGTCATACACGATTTCTTGTTAGATCGCCATGATACAGGAAGCTTGTCAATTTTTATATTCTTAAAACATCTTGGCTTCATCGTTTTGCCAATTACTAATGGTTTTAATTTTTCACCTGTCATACTTGAGGACAACATAACGGTTAAACGTTCTTTTGACATTTTCCCACTCTTGCAGGGATCTCCTTTTATTGTCAAACTGCGATCTGGCATGGCTTTGTAAAATAATCCACACTCGTCAGCATTGAAAATGTCTTTTGGTTTAAATTTTTTAGTAAATTCTATAAATCGTGTGCGAAAATCTGTAACTATCGTAGGGTCGATTTCGTTTGAGTCTCCACTTAAACTTTTTTGAGAAATGTTGTTTCGTTTTTAAATGAATCTAGCCATCTCGACGACGCTTTAAAATTTACCAATTGCTCTTCTTAAGCAAATTTTAAAGCAACCTCTTGTAACATCGGACCAGAAATTCGTGCGTTTACACTACGCATTTTTAAAAACCAACTTAACGTTAATCGGTTTATGACTTCAAATTCTGTTAATCGTCGTTTTCTAAAGGATTCTAAAGCATCTTGCTCATATCGTTGTTGGTATTCTGCCTTTCTTTTCTTAATGTTATTTACAGTTGTTTTGCTAATACCAAAATGTTCTGCAGTTTTCCTTTCACTGTGGTTTTATAAAAACTCTAACACTTTTGTTTTTCTTGTAAGTTCAATTCTCTGTACACTTTTTACTCGCCATTTAAACTGCACTAATAATATCGCCAAAAAATGACATAAAACTTTTGCAAAATTAGGATATTTAGTAATCAGTAATGAATTACTCAGAAATAAGAACAAAAGAGAGATTTTAATTTATACCAAACAGTGGTCATAAAGCTAAAGATATTGAGAACGCTGTTTGAAATGCCTTTTAAAGAAATGATCTTGACATAAAGAACTGTCGTGGTCAATCTTATGACAATGCTAGCAATATGTCAGGTGCATATGCAGGACTTTAGACATGAATTAAAACAATTAATTCTTAGATTACGTTCCGTGCGCTGCATATTTCTTAAATTTACTAAAAACTTGTGTAGCTGAATCGGTATCTGACGCAGCTAATTTTTTTGCTACCTTGCAAAAACTATATAATTTTTTCACTATATCTACACATCGTTGGGAGATAGTGATGTAACGTACAAGTCTAAAGGTTATGGGTTTTACTCAAATTGTTGGCCTGCTTAAAATGATGCATTTTATGCTTTAGAAAAAGAGTGGGCTTTATTCCATAAAATACAGGAAAAAACCGAACACATGATCTAAAGCTGCTGGACTGCAAAAAGTTGAAAAGTAATTTTAGATCGTTTCAATGCTGCTAGTAAGAAACTTTAGAAATCCCCAGTTGATTGATAATGAATGATGAAATGAAAGAGAATCTTTTTCTGGACAGAAAAATTTCAGTACCGCATTTTGGAATTATTAAATCTCAAAAGAATATATTTTTATTATTCATATATAAGATATTTCATTTCTAATCATGGCAAACAAGGCGCCATATCAGACACGGTCTAGGGCGCAGTCGATCCTAAATTTGCCTATTTCCGTTGTAAAGCGATAACGATTGCAAAGACTTAGATGATGTTATGTATCTCGACATAGTGGCGTAGCTACATATTTAGCGCTCTGGACAAAGTAAAATTTATGGCGCTCCTTCGTTTATCGGAAAAGTTCTAGCAAAGTTTGTTTTCTAATCTAAACGTTCTTCAATTTAAAACCAGCGTTGGCAGATATCTCACAACAAATTATCGTCGAGACGTTACGAAATTATCGTACACTATATAAGGATTTTTCCCGTTGTTTATCTTTCTAATTTACAAAAAGCATAAAGAGGTTATAGTACACAAAGCTAAAATTTTGGAACCGCAAATAATGATTTTAAATTGAAATGAAAAAATAATATCACATTAAAAACATAAAATGTTTTTCTAAAAAATAATAAACATAAGAGGAACATGCAAGTCATAAATCAACAGTTGATCAAGTTTTCAATGTTCAATTTTCATTATTTCAAAAAATTATACTTAGAATTCGACATAACTAAACTTTTTTATAAAATGATAAAAAAACAAATTAATTCAATCAAACTATTTCGGGTGTTGGTCACCGTACGCACACGAACCCAGCAAAAATGTAGATAAGTGATTATGACTACACAAGAAAGAGATAACAGTCAGAGTTGCCTTCGGTTACATTAATTAGTTTATTTTCATCAATTCAATATAAAATTGTTAAAAGCAAAGTACTAATTTTAGTTAAATCAGCATTACATTTTACATGCAGTATTGTCCATATAGATAGCAACTTTTGAAAATTCCAGGTATTTTAATGAACAAAACAAATTATAAAAAGTTACTAGTAGTTATTTCTTTTATTCTATTATAAAATATTGACAATAAGTTTAATGATAACTTTTTTAAACCTGTTATAAACATTTTAACTTAGACGTAACACCCTATGATTTCAAAGCATGGTTCGGACCATTGTGATGTTGAAAAATATATTTAATAGAAATATATTCTTCGGCATATGGTTCCATGATGTTTTTAAAAGTATCTTTTACTTGTATTATTGAGACCTTCAATACTATTAAATGGTCCCATTATCATATGCCGAAAAAGTTTCCATCATGTTTTACTGTTGATACAATGTACTTTGGATCAAATCTTTTCCCAGCAGCTCTTCGTACATGCTGTATATCATCACTATTAAATAAATTAAATTTAGATTCATCAGTGAATACCACTCTTTCCCATTGTTCCACTGTCCAGTTGATGTGTGTCCGAGTAAATGCTAATCGAACTCTCACATTACTTTTTTATCAATTCTGCAGTAACTAATCTTCTTCGTTCTGTTTTCGAAGAAATAATTTTTCTGCCTTCTAGAGCAATTTTCTCCAAAATTTTCTCGGAAAAAACTTTTTACACTTGTTAAGAATGAAATTTCACACTTCACTCTATTTCGACCCATTTTAAGTAAAAGTAAAAAATACTATACTAAATTATTGTGATATCTTATACTTTATGATATAAATGCGAGTTTGAACAAGTTACAAGCTGTAGTTGCTATCTTTATTACCAAGCCAAATTCTGTTTGAAACAATTAACAAAATGGTTTAATACTTTTTATTTGGTTTGTATTGTTTATTATATCAAACCTAATTGACTTAAATTGATATAAAAATAAATTCCAAAAATATCTTACACATTTAAAAACTCTAAAAAATAAAAAGTTAATTTTATGGCCAATACTGTTATGTTGATTAAAACTAATTGAAAGTAAAATTTTCGTACGTCTGGTGACTGTTTAAAACCTTAGTTTATATGACCAATGCAGTTATTTGTACTGATACAATAAGTATAATAAGTACTGATAGTAATGCTTTTAAACATTCTTGGCAATTGTCGCTAACGTGTCGTGCAAAATTTTATTATTTTTATTCTATACAGTGTGTAATCGAAAAAACTTTAATGGAACGTTCTTCTAGTCGTTTTGATTCAGAAAAATACTATATATAATATACCTCTATTTCGATTGCTAATAAAGCTTACAAATAAAATCATTTTTTCTTCCATAAAAAGCTTGGTTTCAAACAAAATTTTCTGTTTGCCTTCCTCACTAAGGACAGATTTATGAGGATATTTTCGATTATGGGCGACACCAATGGCTTGCAATTCGGTCACGTCCCAATTACTTCAAAGAAAAAAGTATGCCACTATAAGGTAAAAAAAATTATATACAAATGCTTTTGCAAATTTCTTTTCTTTTCTAATTTTGTGCTCCTGTGATTCGTGAGGTTGAGGCAGTTTCCTCCAACTGCTCCACGGTAGCTACGATCACGGAAAAAAAGGTTATGCGGAATTGATATGTATCATGCAAAAGGCTGTTGGTTTTGAGTCAAGCCGATGTACGCTTGAATTAAACTTCTATTTTATTAGATTGTCGCTGTAATTGCATTGCAATAAGAGATTTAGTTTAAATTTTAGTACATTTACGTTGAATGTTATTTGAACGTGGATCAATTTTAGAAAAAAAGCAAATGCTTTAAATATGAAATCGTAATGATTAAATTCAGTATAATATTTCTCTCCGTGATACAGTTTCCACGTGCTTTATATTCTGTGATAATATAACTAGCGTTATGATAATCATAGATGATAGCCTGAGTTATAATCGATGAAAATTGACCGAGTGCGAAACACGAGATCAATTTCTAATAGGTTTTAAGGAGTGGTAAAACCGATTATTAATCATAACAGGTGTTATATTTGGAGAAAATATAATGAACGTTTACAGTCAAAAATTTTAAACGAGTTGTCAGTTTGACAGTAAATATTAAAGTTGCAAGAGAATCAATACAATGTTTTTGTGATTTCGATACGTCTATTGAAACTTTTTGTCACTTTGTCAGTAAATTATTTTATTCAACAATAACTGTTGTTGTGATATAAATATCACCGATTTGATAGCCTATTCTACGATTTTGTTTTTGTATTTTATCCAATAAAATTAAACAAAAAAGGTACCATGTGACATGTGAATTATATTTTCAACACTGATTCTCAAATATGTATATACATATACCAAAATTGCCAATCCTAAAAAGGTTCACCTCTAAACATACGTCAAAATACGTCTAAAAACCCCTAAATTGTTTGTTAAAATTCTTCAAAAAACTACATTTATCTAAATCTCAAACATTTTTTATTTATAAACTAATTAATATTTTGAAAGTACCCACTTGTAATTGAAAACGTTGTGAATCAAATATAATCTTTAGAAGCAGAATAAAACATAATACAAAAAGTTTCTTTCTCTCTATTTAATTAAAAATTCACAATGTAATTTGAATCCAGCTAGCATTTAACTTTTTATAAAACTTAGTTTTTCGTTTGCTAAAATGTAGGTGTTTCAAAATTTAAAAATCAGTCCTGCAGGTACATTCGTAAAGCAAAAGTAATGTAAAAGAACCAAATATGCTAAATTCTGTCCTAGAAATGGTTTTATTTTTAATCGGCTCTAATTTTTAGCCTAACAACGAAAGTTAGATCTAAAACCTCGAATAGAGCGTCACGAGTAACACTTTTGATTCTTTTTATTCTGTGAGGTAGACTTTGGATTAATCTAGAATACTGTCAAACTGCCTTCCAACTTATAAATAAGTTGATGGTGTATTTCTATATTAAATAGATCCTTTGATTTGAAGGATAGGCACTAAATAAAACAAATCGATTATTTTTTCTACGTTTTGTCAGCTATTGCGCCAACTACATCAGGCCTATCTGTAGTAAATGGTGTTGTGTTTGGGCAGAAATTTAACGTTTACGGTTGAGGAAAGTTAAATTCAATTGAGTATTCTATTCAACACAATCGTAATATTAGTGAACGAATATTTCTAGTACTTTCTGTTTTTCATTCTTTGCTGTAATTGTAATTTATTATTCTAGTTAGTAAGTTTTTAATTATACTGACAAGTTAACCATGTTTATCACTCTGATACTTTTTAAATTATAAGTACCATTTAATATAGATTGGCCTGATGAAGTTAGGCGCAATAGTTGACGAAACGTAGCCAGAACAATAGATTTGTTTTATTTCTGACTGGTGCCTACCCTCCACATCGAATCTATTTAATATAGAAATAAACCGTCAAATGATAAGTTTTTGGAGGAGTTTATATCCTTACCTCATAGTAATTTATAAATAATGTAATGCAACACAATACCCTTTTTTGTATTACAATTAAGTTTTACAGAAAACTAGACAAACTTAATTATAAATTTGACTCTTTTTAATTTTAAATAAATATAGTCAAACTCGGATCTCAAGATGTAGCTAAAGCAATTCGACTTATTGAAAATTGGACTTTTTCATGCCAATAAAAATGTAAGAATTATATAAGAACTGTAAATTTTGTATTGATGTGAAAATGTATTTTTGTACTGCGCAATTATTTTATTACATAAGTTAAAGTATTTTTAAGCAGCTGTATGGAAATTAATTCGAAGATTAATTTGCTGACCGTATGCGTACATCATAGTACCTACGTGCTGACTGTATTTGTATAAACAATTTCATTATTCATAATTTGTTAAGTCTGCTCTTTTAAAGTAAAAATTAAACGAGTAAAATTAAAAATATACATATATTATGATTTTGTGTTTTTAAGTAGAAAACAAAAAATTATAGATTTTTATTATTATTTGCTTAAAAAAACATTAACTCGAACAACTAATTAACAAGAAAACACAACCGATTTAGCTAGGTATAAAGGTAGTAAACGTTGTAATTGGATTTTTGCTAAGAAAACACAAGTTTATACACAATATTAGGTATGGTTCGAAATTTGTCGAAATTTTCCAGAATACTACTAGCCTTTCTTAGAATTTCTTTAACATTTGTGTTGACTGTTTATTTAGTTACTGCTTATCTTGAATCATAAACGTATTTACACGCTAGACTGAAAAGAGACACTCAAACTAAAATGCATTGAATAAAGCTTAAAAAACGCATCAATAGAAATCGAGTAATTTACTTATGTATATAAGCATTCTTATTGTTAAATCTCAAATCAGTAATAGATTTTTGTGCTAAAGTAACAGCATTACTAATCATATGAGACATTCAACCTGTAGTTATCTTTATGCAAAAGATGCAAAAGTGTTGTTTATATACGTCCTGTTTCTCAATCATTTGTAAACGTAAACATTTTGAAGTTACGTTGATATAAAACAAAACACTTTTGTTTCCCACGTTAGTCAGTTGCTAAAACTGCCAAGACACTTAATTTTTAATTATAAAGTATTTATAACTTTATCAATCAAAAATGAAAAATACTTTATATTCTATGAAATGTCAATTTGAAATATAAATCATAAAATTTATATTTTTAATAAACTGAAGAATTAAATAATAGCAAACTGAAAACTAAAGAAGTTAACTGTTTTTTACATATAAAGATAGTCTTAATTAATTTAAAGAAAATAAGGTAATTGATTATAAAACAAATTACACAATTTACAACATTGGCCTTATGCAGTATGTTTGTGAAAAATACAACAGATCACAAGCAAAAGTTAAAGAATATTGTAGGTTTCCCAAACACATCCACAATTTTACATGTTTATTGAATCTGTTAAAAATGTGAAGAGAATGTTGCTTCTTTTTACTTTTATTAAAAATTTGTACACGCACTGATATTGCTCCTTGTTGAAGATTCTTTAAACAAACAACCAAATTAAAAAATTTACCATCCTCTGTCTAAACAAAAGAATCGACACTATATGATGTGCCTAGAGCAAAAACAATTAATATATACATGTATTAATAAAGACGCTGATGTTAACACTAAATGCAAACAAGCTATAATCTTCTTAAATGTCATAAAAAATTGTAAACTAGAATCTGGGTTTTACGTTTGAATCAAGTTTTTTTAGAGATTTTAAATGAGTTGCAGTTGGCAGATCAAGACAATAATTTTCTGTTCGTACGATTTATAAATCTGCAAAGAAATGTCAAATTGATACAGCACTAGCTGTTAAACTAAAAAGTTTTGTGAAAAAGAAACAAGTTTAATTATCTCTACGGGTTTAGTTTAAATAACGATAGTTTTGACTCGAAATTATTCTGACACATTAAGATTTGGAAATTATGTACTTATGGTTGACACTTTGGTCACTGTTCCAGGGTGGTAAGTACATGGTTGCATTAAAGTCAATGCACCCATAGTAGTTACCTAAATGAGTAGACTCAAATTTATATAACATTATATCAGAAGAATCAATTAGTTTAAGTCATCCCTGTGTGTTTACTAGAGACGGATTGAGAAGATTCGCTTGCTTGCGTCAAGTAAATAGAGGTAGATACGTCAGACACATTGTCCATTCATATAAGAACTAATTCGCTCGACGGCCCTTTCTAGTAGAAAAAGAAAGTACGTTCGTTTATGTAACGAAAATTCAAATGGATTGTGTATGACACGCAAAACTACTTCTGAAATTAAAAGTCTACGTTAGCTTACTTCACAGATTAAAAAAAAGGATTCGATTAATTGTGCAAAAATGGTTCCGACAACTGGTCTAAAGTTCACAATTGCATATAAATTCAGTGCAGTTACTAGCGGTAGTAAAGAAAGGTACAAATGTTTTTGCAAGTTTGAATACAAAAAAAAACTAAAGAAACACAAGAAACACGTAAAGCTCTACCGTGCATAATTTCTTTACTTGGCAATTTGTGACCATGCAGAAGAAGATTCCAAGGTTTTTAAACCTTCAAGCAAATAGTAATCCAGCACTCAAAAATAGACGAAAAACAAAAAGGTTTTTAAATGACTTTCAAAGGAAGTAGCCAATGAAGTTTGGACATGACATTTTTGTTCTAAATGAAATTTTTGAAGAAATGCAGCACCAATCCTTTTTTCAATAATAAATGAAACCACAGATTGTAGTAATTCTAAGCAGATTTCATTCAGCATTCTAATAACTGCAGTGGCTCCAGAGTGGAAAGAATATTTTCTCAGTTTCTATAATACATCTTCGACCGCCGCAGTACTCTTTAGAAACTTGTACAAAATTGCTTAATATCAGAGAGTTGATTACATAAAAGAGAAAATCTCCTGAATGTTTGGTTTGCTTTGAAAAATTCCAAAAAGACAGAGTAGTGAATGAATTTGATACCCCAGTTCACCCAAAAGGATTAACACCGTTTTGCCCAACAAGGTGGTGTGTTTGCATAAAGTCTTTCAAATTCTTCAAGGATAACTATAAAGTGTTGCTTCCATTTATTTCAACTGATAAAAAAATGAACATCATACATTTAACGTGCGTTATTGACAACAAACTGTTACCTTTATTGATAATTATGGATAAATACATAAATAACTGTTTTGGCACTTACTGACAAATCCAAAACCTGCCGACTCTACACTGTTCTGTCAAAAAAAACAGTATACATTCATTTAAATGTCTGTAGTACATATGTACATGTTAACAGTTACTTCAGAACCAGTAAGGTAAAAGTTAATCTAGGCATATCTGGAAGGTGTAGAATGTATCCGTTTCAAAAAGAACTAAATTATTGATTTTGTCTGATTTGTTAATTTCTTTAGAAAAATAATTGAGATAAAATAATTAATAGAAAAAATTAATACAATAGATCAAATTAAACGCGCGATAACATAAACAGTATGTAGAACTCGATAACGTAAGTATAAATTATGGATTTCTTTCAGTTTTGTTTGAACTTTAGTTAACATATTACCCCTGTTTATGCATCTACTCCTAATAAAATAACTATTTAATGACAAAGTAAAAGTCATAGTTATAAAATTACAGAATATCGAAGTGAACAATCTTAAAAAAAGAGAAATTAGAAAAACTCAGAAAATCAAAAAACCTTAAAAAATGCAAAAACAAACATCGATGAAAGCAGATGAACAGCAATATTATATATTTTTGAAATTATTTCACTTCAGCGCTTTGTTCCGATATAACAATATATATCTAATCACAAGGTAGATATGTAATTTAATTATTTCCAAATTGTAAATATCCTTCAGAGAAACAAGTGCGCAGCAAAGATGTGTCGATTTTTGTAGTGATAAAATGAAAGGCAATGTTCCTATAAGCGTAATCAGGAAACAATTACGATTAGTTGCTATTATCAGTGCATTATTAAATGTTAATTTACTAAAGATATAGTGTGCCATACGTCCATTCTTATAACGGACTGTACGTTATTTAAACTATATTCATATGTCCGGTCCGTTTTTTAATGCGTCTGTTTTTAATAGTTCTATGTTATTTTCTTGAAAGATTTCAACTGCAATGTCAACTCTATTGTGCACATTTCCGAATCATCCCGAAGTAGCCGAATTCATGTTGCGCTTGTAATTCTGCGTATGTGCATCTTCCCAATTCCGATGTCAAAACTCAAAACGCAGTTCACTTTGATTTGTGGTAAGGTTGTAAGGTATCCCATTGGTTTATTATCATTTAAGTTCATTTGACGACGTGTAGTGAATTAGCCTATTAGAAAATTTTGAACAAAAATAGTTATAAAAGAAGGGTGCTGAGAAGAGTCCGTACAGTGTACTATTTGCAATTCAGAATTTTCGATTGCACAAGGTAGTCGCCGTGACATTGCGCAACATGTAAATACTCAGAAACATAAAAGCTAAGTGTGCATCGACAATCAGTCAAGCTGTTACTACATTTTTAAAATGACCGAACCAAGCAGCAACGATTTGAATTGCGCAGCCAAAGAGACCACATTTGCTTATCACACAGCGCAACATAATTTTAGTTTTAATTTGTCTACTTGCACTTCAAAGTTAATCTCTTCTTTCTATGACCCAAAGTTTTCTAGTGCAAAAACAAAGACTGAAGCAATCATAACTAATGTAATTGCTCCCCATGTATTTACTGAAGTTTCTCAAAATTTACAATCTGTAAATTTTATTACTGTCACTATAGAGGCTTCAAATAGATTTAATCAAAAATTAGTTCCTATTATTGTTAGGTACTTTTTGATAACCAAGTCCATGTGAAGTTATTAGAATTTCAACCTGGCGAAACATCGGATCTTTTAATAGAATACGTTTTCAGAACCTTTGAAAAATACAATCTTACTAAAAAAGTTATTTGTTTTTGTGCAGATAACACAAAAAAATTTTGGGGGTGTAAAACGCAAAGGAAAAATGAATGTTTACAATAAATTAACAAGTAAAGTTGGCCATGAAAATGTGTACAACATGTGGTTGATAAGATGCCAATACTTGATATTGATAGTATTGTAGTCAAAATATATAAGCATTTTTCTATATATACAGTAATGACAAATACTTTGAAAGAATTCTGTCAGTTTTCAGAAATCGAATTCAAAAACGTATTAAGCCATTTTGGTACAAGATTTTTTAGAAGAGAACAAAACGGTGCATCTTACTGTGTGCCACTTTGTCATTTTTGACTGTGGTTTATCTAAATACAAACCCGCAAAGTCAAAGTTTCTTCTTTCGCTTCCCGAGATTACACTGAACGACGGTTAAAGTGTAATCGTGCTCACAATTTTAATAGGAATTGTACAAAAACACTCAAATGCGTTGCTAAATGATTAGACAGTCCGCAGGTATAAATAAGATTTTGATGTCGTAATCCGTTTTAGGCTTATCAACCTTGCATTCAATATACAAATAAATTGTCAAAGTGCGAGATGCGTAAAAAACGACCTAGTAGAGATAAGAAAACACAGTTAACACTAATCGGTTTCTCTTGTCTCCGGAACTACAATATTCAAATTTGGTAAAGATTTGTCAAAAATTGTAGATTTTAGTCACTTTACGTAAAGAATTTTGAATTTTATAATCTAGTATACGTAGTATCTTACGAGAAGCTAAATAAGTTTATTATTACAATTTCGAAAAAATCGAAATTACCAGGAAAGATAAAGAACAAAACGGTGCATCTTACTGTGTGCCACTTTGTCATTTTTGACTGTGGTTTATCTAAATACAAACCCGCAAAGTCAAAGTTTCTTCTTTCGCTTGCCGAGATTACACTGAACGACGGTTAAAGTGTAATCGTGCTCACAATTTTAATAGGAATTGTACAAAAACACTTAAATGCGTTGCTAAATGGTTAGACAGTCCGCAGGTATAAATAAGATTTTGATGTCGTAATCCGTTTTAGGCTTATCAACCTTGCATTCAATATACAAATAAATTGTTAAAAGTGCGAGATGCGTAAAAACGACCTAGTAGAGATAAGAAAACACAGTTAACACTAATCGGTTTCTCTTGTCTCCGGAACTACAATATTCGAATTTGGTAAAGATTTGTCAAAAATTGTAGATTTTAGTCACTTTACGTAAAGAATTTTGAATTTTATAATCTAGTATACGTAGTATCTTACGAGAAGCTAAATAAGTTTATTATTACAATTTGTAAAAAATCGAAATTACCAGGAACGATAGAGAACAAAACGGTGCATCTTACTGTGTGCCACTTTGTCATTTTTGACTGTGGTTTATCTAAATACAAACCCGCAAAGTCAAAGTTTCTTCTTTCGCTTGCCGAGATTACACTGAACGACGGTTAAAGTGTAATCGTGCTCACAATTTTAATAGGAATTGTACAAAAACACTTAAATGCGTTGCTAAATGGTTAGACAGTCCGCAGGTATAAATAAGATTTTGATGTCGTAATCCGTTTTAGGCTTATCAACCTTGCATTCAATATACAAATAAATTGTTAAAAGTGCGAGATGCGTAAAAAACGACCTAGTAAGGATAAGAAAACACAGTTAACACTAATCGGTTTCTCTTGTCTCCGGAACTACAATATTCGAATTTGGTAAAGATTTGTCAAAAATTGTAGATTTTAGTCACTTTACGTAAAGAATTTTGAATTTTATAATCTAGTATACGTAGTATCTTACGAGAAGCTAAATAAGTTTATTATTACAATTTGTAAAAAATCGAAATTACCAGGAACGATAGAGAACAAAACGGTACATCTTACTGTGTGCCACTTTGTCATTTTTGACTGTGGTTTATCTAAATACAAACCCGCAAAGTCAAAGTTTCTTCTTTCGCTTGCCGAGATTACACTGAACGACGGTTAAAGTGTAATCGTGCTCACAATTTTAATAGGAATTGTACAAAAACACTTAAATGCGTTGCTAAATGGTTAGACAGTCCGCAGGTATAAATAAGATTTTGATGTCGTAATCCGTTTTAGGCTTATCAACCTTGCATTCAATATACAAATAAATTGTTAAAAGTGCGAGATGCGTAAAAAACGACCTAGTAGAGATAAGAAAACACAGTTAACACTAATCGGTTTCTCTTGTCTCCGGAACTACAATATTCGACTTTGGTAAAGATTTGTCAAAAATTGTAGATTTTAGTCACTTTACGTAAAGAATTTTGAATTTTATAATCTAGTATACGTAGTATCTTACGAGAAGCTAAATAAGTTTATTATTACAATTTGTAAAAAATCGAAATTACCAGGAACGATAGAGAACAAAACGGTGCATCTTACTGTGTGCCACTTTGTCATTTTTGACTGTGGTTTATCTAAATACAAACCCGCAAAGTCAAAGTTTCTTCTTTCGCTTGCCGAGATTACACTGAACGACGGTTAAAGTGTAATCGTGCTCACAATTTTAATAGGAATTGTACAAAAACACTTAAATGCGTTGCTAAATGGTTAGACAGTCCGCAGGTATAAATAAGATTTTGATGTCGTAATCCGTTTTAGGCTTATCAACCTTGCATTCAATATACAAATAAATTGTTAAAAGTGCGAGATGCGTAAAAAACGACCTAGTAAGGATAAGAAAACACAGTTAACACTAATCGGTTTCTCTTGTCTCCGGAACTACAATATTCGAATTTGGTAAAGATTTGTCAAAAATTGTAGATTTTAGTCACTTTACGTAAAGAATTTTGAATTTTATAATCTAGTATACGTAGTATCTTACGAGAAGCTAAATAAGTTTATTATTACAATTTAGAAAAAATCGAAATTACCAGGAACGATAGAGAACAAAACGGTGCATCTTACTGTGTGCCACTTTGTCATTTTTGACTGTGGTTTATCTAAATACAAACCCGTAAAGTCAAAGTTTCTTCTTTCGCTTGCCGAGATTACACTGAACGACGGTTAAAGTGTAATCGTGCTCACAATTTTAATAGGAATTGTACAAAAACACTCAAATGCGTTGCTAAATGGTTAGACAGTCCGCAGGTATAAATAAGATTTTGATGTCGTAATCCGTTTTAGGCTTATCAACCTTGCATTCAATATACAAATAAATTGTCAAAATTGCGAGATGCGTAAAAAACGACCTAGTAGAGATAAGAAAACACAGTTAACACTAATCGGTTTCTCTTGTCTCCGGAACTACAATATTCAAATTTGGTAAAGATTGGTAAAAAATTGTAGATTTTAGTCACTTAACCTAAAGAAAATTCAATTCAATCAATACGGTAAGGTGTCGAAACCAACAAAATTCAAAGACGGGAGGTAATATTTTATACGAAACTGAACTGGTTATACTTTTAGAGGGCTTATGATGACCATTTCGGTCAAATCATGTTGGCAATAATTAATAAATAAAATGAAAATAGGAAAAGCATAAATAAAATTATCTATAATTATTCATTTTAAACTAAATTATAGAAAATATTTTTAGGTATTTAAATAAGAAATTCGTTGCAGAAAACCTAAATTTAATCGGTTAAGAAATACTCTCAAAAAATAGTTTACATATTGTGAAATAAAGTTTAAAGCATCTGTTTTTTAATTGCATATCTATAAAAAAAATCAAATAATATTCATTTAAACAAATCTACAGTTACATGCTTTTTATCTTTAAACGATGTATTTGTCTACTTCTTAATCCACGTATTATCATTCCCAGAATAATAGTGATAAATGATAGTAGTAGTAATAACAATAACGTACAAAAAGTTTGTTATTGCAGTGGCAACGCATTAGTTATCTTTGGCACCGCTGGTTGTCATATTAGTGAACCAGTTTGCATACAAAGAATTTTTATTAACCTTGAAGAAATAATAATAATTTATAAGTGTTCAAAAAAGAGTAGAATTGTTTAAGGGCTTTTACTACCTGTTAAGTTATACTGAGAAGTGTTAATAAACATTTGACACAAAACATCTGTTTCTAACAAAATTTTTAATTTTGTGTACAATAGCTCAACTGTTTGCCCATTTAAAGTAAAAGGAAAAGTAAAATATTATCATGGATAAAAAAGTGATTCTTAGTTACCGTTATAAAGATAAAACTGTAATGAGTAATTATTAAATATGTTAATTTATAGATACGTAAAGTATTTATGATTGAAAAAATTATGGTATATTTGCAAATTTTTGCTTCTATTAACAAAACATTTGTTTAGAAATTGAGAGGTTAGTTTATTCATACACTGTTGTCTAACCGCAACTATGATCTTATATAAGTATTTGTTTCATCGCTACTAAGAGGTTATTTCGAGTAAGGTATATAACCGGTACTAAGAGGCTATATAAAATTTACCGACAGTAGGTATCTAAACTATCGGGATGAGCGGCCATATTGTAAGCGCTTAGTAACGGCGGTACAAATATATATATATACATATATATATATATATATATATATAAATGCAAATATACCGATCTGCAATAATTACAAGTTTGTGATTAAGAAATAAGAATTAACTTGTTGATTTTCAAATTTTCGCCAACGGGTTACAAGGACTATAACTGCGGAAAATTTGTGGTGCCCTTAGTTTTTGTTAAGTTTTTTTATTTTTATGCTAGAGCAAATTAATATTTTTGTTATTAATATTAGGAATTAATAATATGTTAAAAGTCAATGTAATCATTTTTATTCTATATGTATAGTAATTAAAATTAATTTTTTATTTGACAAACTTTTTTTGTTAAATTGACTCACGCCCGCCAACTGCACAACTGAGCACCGGTGCAACGCGACAATGTATTTAGTTATTTAGGTTAAATTTTTTCTTCCTGTTTTTTTACATTTAAAAAATGCACTTTAACATAATTGTGATTAATAATTTTAAAATATATTTATAACACTCGATATCTTTAAAACAATTTTACAACAAAAAATTACTTCTTATAACATAGCATTTTTGATACTTAATATTTTTGTAGAAATATATTGTAATTGAGAAATCCTCTATCGTCTTCAAGAACGTCACATTCAACTCTTGTAACCTTATAGAAATAAGCTTTAACTCAATAGACAATTTTTTCTGTGATTGGAATTTGTTTTTTTCTTATATTTAGTATTGCTTTGTAGTTAAAATTTTTATATTTTTTGACTTTAGTAAATAATTACTTGCATTAGAAGCTATAATCATTAGTGTAATGTGAAATATATTTTTATATTAATCTTGTTTTATAATTTCCATAAATTGAATTCTAATAGTGTAATATAATTCCATCAAAATCTATAACGTAAATGATTTTTGTTTTCTAAATTTTAATAAACATATTAAAGTAAATAATTTTTTTTACTATTGAAATTCGACGTTATCTAAATTAAATAAATAATTTAAAAAGAAATGTGAATGTATACTAATATATGAAGTATATAAAAAAACTAATGGTTTCTCAAAATGTTAGCTAACAAACCATTAATTCTGACGTATTATCAAAACTGGTTTTGGTTTCACAAACAGTTCGTTAATAATTTGTTTTTTTGACAGAATCGCGTAAAATTAAAAAATAGACTTTCTTTGTCAGAAAAATATTGATTAAATTTATTGTTTTCCTAAAAAATAAATTAAATTATTTTTGTAATTAGATAATGTTAAACATCATGTTAAAAGAAAAAGAAAAGTTAACAAAGAGAGTTTGAAAACAGTTTCGGATGGAATGTATGTTATTAAACGTTTATAAAAATTTTGAGAAAATGTATAGTAAACAGATATATTTAAATTAAAAACAAAAAAATGCTAAAAAATGTATCAAACAATAACTGAAAATACAAAAATTACATTTACTATAATAGTTATGCATTAAGAGCAAAAAGTACGGGTTTTTTGCTCGGAAAGAGAAGTTTGCCGATCGGCACGAAGTAACAAATGAAGTAACTTTTTGCTCGTAATGCATACAACATTTTTTCTACAATCAATACCAAATAATACAGTATAACAAGGTATTCCAAAGTAATAAAATCTATTGTAGAATACTCGATAAAATATGAAACATGTTATTTGTTATTTTTAATATTAAAGTTAAAAGTGCCGTTTTGACAATCCTTTTTTGTTCAAAATTTCAAAATTTTGATTATTGCAATTTTCATAATTAAATAATTGTAAATTGCAAAATCCTGGCAAAATGTTTTTTGCTGTTTGAATGTTTTTATTAATTCTATCATCGGTATAGCTTTCTGCGACTGTGTTTTAGCCGCGTGATATCGCCTCTTCCGTTAACTAACAAAGTAGTAGACAATCGTCTACAGCAGTGCTTCGTGTATGAATCACAGTTGAATAAATTAAGATATTTGGCTGGAAATTTTTGCAATGGTGTTTATTCCTATAAGTTGATTAAAACAGCTGCCTTAACTATATTTCAAAAATAATCTCGACGGAGGATTCTCTCCCCTGGTTCCGAATCCAATATATTTTTTTGTGGAACGCTTCTCCCGGTTTTAGAATCCGGTATATTGATTACTAGAAAGGATTCTTTACATCTGTTTTAACCAGTTCATCACGCTTACAAGCAAGACAATTCTAATAATTAAAACAACCTTTCCAACTAAATGAATTTCATCAGGATCATCGTTTAGGAATTTGTATATCCCACATTTTTAATATGACTTTAACTTTGTAATTTACCGTTGAGTACGTTGACCATAATAAGAATAATTTTAGTGTCTTCGCTTTATCAGAAAAAATACGCAAGAAAGACGTTTTCTAAACATTAGGAAACATTTTTTGCTTTAGACCACATTATAAAGAGATTGTAATGCTTCTCATACGTGTACTTTGATTTTTCGAAAATTACAGAGACTCTTTCTGAAACGTCATTTTGGATATCGTTATCATTGCTTTTTACTATCGTTTTACGCTTAGTTACTCAAAAAAACTTAATCAAAATATTGAAATCAAACTACCGTTCTATATTTTGTTTGACAGCATGCGTTAAAACTATTTAATAATCGTTGCTTTTGTGCAACGCGCGTAAATGTAAACTTTTTGACAAAAATTAACTTTTCCTTGTAATTCAAAAGCAAAAAATGTGTATTTTTTGAATTTTGTAAAAAATAATATATATTCGAAATACATTAGCTACAATCGCATATCGAACTGAAGTAATTGCTTTGTTTTCTTCTTTGCAAACATGTGCCACTGTTTCAACATCAAATTATGTTTTGTTATTAAGTAAATTAACAACTATGTTTCAACCAATATTATGCAGAACCGAGAACAACCAAGTTTGATGGCTGTAGCCTCAAATCTATAGCAAAATAAAAGAACTTCCTTTTTAACATTACAAGACATTTCTTAGTTGTGTTGCGTGTTTTAATGTTTAAAAACGGCGTCAATTAAAAGCTAAGCAAATACGTGACAGATTTGAAGTTTTGCATTACACGTTATCCATACTTTTTATGAGATAGTAATTTACGTAACAAGCTTCGAAAGTACATTATAGCATAACGAAAGTTGATGCGACGCAAGACTGCACGACCGAGCGTTGCATGTGAGTGAGTTAAGCTATGATACTTTTGACGGGAGTAACGTATATTGCTTTTTGTAAAATTATATGCATTTAAAAAATTTAAAAACACTAGAAATATGTTTTTTTCAATTTTAACTGAATTTCAAGATTTTTTAAATAATTTTTAATAATCTGTCCCATACTTGTTCTAATATAATACTTGTCTTTGAACATTTAGTTTTATGTAGATTTCTAGTTTTCAGACACACTAGAGCTTTTTTCGCCCATTAAGTAACTACACTTTCAAACCAATATTGAGGTTTGCGATATTTGCGAAATATTTTTTGCAGGTCGTTCAATAGAGTACAATTATATGAATCAAATAAAACCGGTAGAACCCTTAACGTTCGTGATGCTTATGCTATTTTTTGCACGATAGAAGCATTTTTTCTTTAATCGTATTACACTATTTTAATAAACCTAAAATGACGTTTTTATTATTTTTGCGCTACTTAAGGATTTTTTGTTCAAACTAGTTGACTTTCCAAGCGTTGTCACTTCTTTAACTTTAATAGAGCTCTACTGAAATCACAGTGAAAGAACATACGGCTAACTGCAAACACCGTAGAGGCAGTGGCAGAACACGTGTGAAAGCAAGAACACATGCTAAACTTTGACCAAACTAAAGTGTTCGCAAGAACTCCTTTTTTACTTTCCCAGACTAATCCGCCAAGCTGTGGAAATAGAAAAACATCCATGTAATATGAACCGAGAAGACGGTTTAAGACTCAGCAAATCTTGGCTACCAGTATTACATCGTCTAAGACAAAGATCAATCTTCTCGGAAAGGACACAAACATTTACTTCGAGCAATAACGAAGTCAGTCAAGCGGTAACGGAAAGATAAGGTCTGTTAGTTACGTTAATCGCTAATGATATAAATATCGTCACTTTGTTACGGACGAAATGTTCATTACGTGCGACTGTGTATATTGACTTGAAATTAGATTCCGGTTTGGACGCCCCCTACCGATCTTTTCGCGTGACTGTCATTTACGACGAATTCTTTAACTTGACAACTGCATAAAATGGCCGGTGGTGCTTGCAAATAAATTCCAAAGACTATCCACCGTAATGGGGACCAATTTATAAGGGTACTACGCTTATAATACATTTGAGTCGTCACCGGGTAAGCTAATGGCTGTCATTTATTAAAACTCTGTTGTAATTTCTCGTAATTTAATAGCCGTTCCGCCACGTGCTGGCATCTGTTCCTATTCGATAACGATTTATGAAGAATTAATTTCGAACAATAATTTTGTCGGACGAGTATAATCCGATTCATAAGACGTATGGTTAAAATTTAATGTACCGAAGCTAATTAATATTCGACGAGATTCTACTCAGGCGGCAGATACCTGCGAAACCACCTGTTTTCGACGGGGTATAACAGCATACGTCAACCGGGTTAGGCTTTATGTACTTTCGTTAACTATAAGTAATCATTTTGTAGATTTTACTTTCGTGAGGGATTGGTTTGACACGACTTGCTATTTAAGAGTGTTTACAGGATTGCTTGCCGGGGAAAGCGTTTTCTTCGTTTGAGTGAAAGTTCCTGTATTAGGGGTAAGTTGTTTTATGTATTTTGTTCGTCGTCAGCAATTAATCGTAATTATTAATATTGTTGTTTTACCAGTTAGGTAGTAATTTTACTTATTTTGAGTTACGCATGCTGTGTACTACCAACGAGTAATTAACGTTAGTGCTATATTAATTCAGTAATTAGTCTCACTGTTTTATTATCAATAAGGTCGTATTATTACTTCCTTTGTATGCTTCGCCTACGATGTACTACCACGACTTGTTACGATAGGTTAATTTTAATGCAGTAATTATTATCACTTGTATACAAACAATATTTACTACAAACTATTCTTCGCTATCCATTTCAACGTAATTTACTTATGTATTGTGTGTTGCCGCTACTACTGGCATCTCTGTAATGAGAATTCGATATACCTGTGATAATCATCAACGATTCTGAATTAAAGTTGTTATTGTGGTTACTTGTTCTTTTGTGACAACATACCTTCCTCTTTGGCTCGTCGTTAATTAATAACAAACGTTGACTACTCGAACAGATGAGTATAGGGTTACGAACCTAACATCGTGTTACAAGTTTGAACCGTTCTGTCTTGAGCGAGATAGAAAAGTTACTTTGGATCAGCTCTGGCGCCCTTAAACATATTTCCTGTTTCTTTGAACCTCCCCTAATCCCGACTATTGTTGGCCGTGCAAGGTTCGTAAAACCCAAAGAGCTTGTAACAACTTACACTTTTTCCTTCAGTGACATTTACCACTTTGAAGATGCAAGCTGCAATGTCTTGTGAAACGTCAGTTTGTTTGGGTTCATGAACGACAATACGGCGAAGGCTAAGTTCTACTTCTTGTTTTAGCTCTCAAGGAGAAAATAGTCTGGGTGTTTAGCTACGACGCTGTCTAAGCAGAAAGTCGTTTATAATTATAATTTACAAGAGTTAATTAGGCTAAGTTAAGTGAAACAACAACATAATTTAATAAACAATTAAGTAATAGGAGTAATAATTGTTGGTAATAGCCTGATTAGTAGAATTATACATTGATAGAAGGTTAAAATAAATGACATTTAAGTCGTCTACATCAGATCTAACGTTTACTGAATTTTTTAGGTGTTTAATGTGTTTAAGTGTTAATTTCTGCCATTTCCATAAGTTTCATAGTTGTTTGAGTACTAAGACGTGATTTTAATTAACAATGACACAAGATTGAATTAGAGCAGAAGTCCTGTCCTTGAATTTGGTAAACAACCGATTCAGCGGCGACGGGTTATAGAAAGCAAATTTATTTCTTCGTATTTAAGAATGTGGGCCCGTTTGTGTGTGATTTCAGGAATGTAGGGAAGTCTTGAATATTTTTGTACAGTGGCGCCCGATGTTGATTGAAAACTAGTGCTAGTAAGTGGCTGATTTTTTCGATAGTTAAAGCTACAATTATTATTGAATAAGATGTTATTGACTAAAGCTCTAGGAAAATTGTTATTGATAAACATTGATGATAATTTATAAACATTTTTCTGTTGTAGGCTGACGTGAGACAAAATTAAGATTCTGTTTTTCATATACTGACTTCCAGAAAAATTGCAACATTTAGAACTTGTTGAACGATTTTATTGAAATTTTTAGGAAACGTCTACTTTTATGAAACAAAGTGATGATTAAAATTTGAATAAAATCTAGCCAGTAGTTTTTTGTTTTTTTCTGTTGTTTCTATAGTAACACAGTAACAATAAATTTTAACTAATAGATATATAATAGTATCACAAGTAATTTTTGAATAGTTCATACGATGATTAATATACACTTGACTTGACTTTAATTAACCATTTAGTTTCAGTTATTTAATTTTGGCATCCGTGCATGTTCTAATTATTGACTGAAAGGAAGAACTAATTGGGTAATGTTTAACAGTTTCCTGAGATAACAGACACGTGGAGGTGACCAAATTTGTTGTAATAATAAAAAAAACTAAGTTGAGCTGTAAAATAAAAATGCATTTTTACCCTAGCAAATCTTTCACATGCAACACATCAAAATCGTAATTGATTTACACATTACTAGCGTGGATGTTCCAAGATATTAAAATGTAGATAACACTGGGCATTGCATTAGCACATGTGCCGTTTTCTTAGCGTAAACAAAACGGAATTAAATTTGAGAAGCAAATCAGCTAGTAGTTTGCGTTTACGACGGGTTTAAATGGACTCATACCAAAGTTTTTTTTAACATAATACATGCTTATAGTATCTACTTTAAAACATATCAATAAATTCATTTGGATATTTATAAATAAAATAATAGCCATTGCGTGCAAGCATTGCAGTACTATATAAACCAATTAATAGTAGTATGATTATTTTTCTGTGGACATTTGTTTAGGTACCTATTTTTATGTAAATATTATTTCCAATTCAAATAAATACTAAACTATTTCAACGATTTAAAATTTTTGTTGATTATTGTATTGATGATACTGACAATTTGATGAATGGTTAAATTGATTTGTAAATTTAAAAAAGCATTTGGCAACCGATTATTTGAATCTCTTGTTAGAAATGTAACAACGTGTCAGATATGTGATTACTTTTTTCGTCTCTTTGTAACAATAAATTTGAGAAATAATCACTTAATACGTTTTTGATTTGTTGCGCTACCCGTTCTTAGTTATTTTTGTAACACCTCTAAAACGCAGTACCCAATTACAAACTCTTTTTTGCTAAATAATTCAGTAGCATCACAAAATATAAAATTATTTATATTTATAGTTTGCATAATGTTTAACACCAAGTTTATCTGTTAGTATAATACAGCGAAATAAACTTTTTTTAGCTTTGAAATGCTTAAATCCAACTTTTAAAAATTTAAAACATCAACACGTTTTGCAAATGCAAATAATTAAATAAAAACTTAGCAGAATGTACTGATGAGCTTACAAATCATAAATTATATTAATGCGCTTATTTATTTTATAACATACATAACTAATATAAGACGTATAATCTATAAAGCTCTGCTTTCTGTAAGTGTAAAGTAACATGATTTGCTAATGCTAACATAAAGACCTGTTTATGTTCTCTAATTAATCTAAGATTAAGACTTAGGCAGTAAATTATTCATTGATTTTATATTAAAAAGTTTGCAGTTTTGGTATTTTAAACTTAACTTTATTTAAATACAATTTTCTACCGTTTTAAAATCCACATAATTAATGAAAACCACCGAACGATATTAAAAACCATAAAACAAGGTCTATAACGTTTTACACGCTTTAAAAAATATAAAATAAATCCGAAACTTTGTATTAAGTTACAGATAAAACCACAAGGGTATTGTAAACGGTACATGCATTATTTAAAACCTTTCTAAATGGTTTCATGAAACCTTAATTGTCTAGTTTAGAAACGCGTTTTTGTATGTTATATAAACGTTAATCCCAATTATGTTATTAGACTCGGTGTATGTTTAAATTTTTTAAAAAGAATTTATAAGCTATTTCTTATAAGTATGATGAAGGTAAACTTTTGGTAAAACATCATAATGTAAGGATTGAAAAAGCTTTGCATTTTAAAAACCATACATTTAAGCCATTGTAAAAATAGTTCTTCAATACATAAAATAGAGTGTTTTATATATAAAGGAGTTAAATTTTTCAAGGAATACATTTACGTTTTCCATTAACCGCTCACAAAGGATTTTTTTCAAATCTATCAAGGTATAAAAATAACAAAAAAAATGTTTAAAAAAAAGTTAATGATAAAAAAATGTACAATTAATTTGTAATAAATTATTGTCACGTATTTTTCGCAGTTTTCAATTTTAGAGTAAGAGTTGTTTTAATCGCACTCTAAAATATTTAAATTGCTCTGTATTGCTTTCTTTATATGTAAGATTATCACGTCAATAGTTTTTAACCGGTAGATAAAAAAATGTAATTTGTAATTTAACAGAATAATAATACATACATTGTACATACAATTAAATAGTTATTTATTAATGCTTTAGTTGTTTAGATTAAATCTTAATTATTGAATTGCCCAATACTTTTATTAGCAAGTGTGTTACATACATATGTACTACATAAACGAATATGTGTGTTTAATGGGTACACAAAAAGAAATTTTGTTGGTTTTCATATTGTCTTATAATATAATTTCTTATTTTTATAAAAACGTTTTTAACAAAAAGTGAATAATAGAGTAAAGAAAATAATTGGTTTAAAAATATTTACGTAAAAGAAAGTTGAATAATAAGTTTCCAGCTGGATATTGACGCATACATCATTGTTATTCTGTCTCTGGTTTAACAAAAAAAATCTTAGGCCAAATACAGATTCTTCCATTTACTTAAATCAATACAAAGAAATGAAATATTTTACCTAAATTGTATTTTTCCATTTTATTTATGATTCGTTTCTATCATTTTATTCACATTTTTCGTTCATATAGACGTACTACAAAGACATTGTAGGCCGTTTTCGCTAATAAAACCATTTAAAATATTTTTTAAAGCACATGTACCAGTTTTATGTAGAGACTTCGTTTAATTAAATTTTATTAAAAGATAATTAGTTTTGTTTTTTACATAATTTTATTTCAAAATTTATGATTGATTATATTAGTTAAACAGAACACGTACGCCGTCAATGTATGTTATTTCTGTTTAACTTTAATCATTTCCAACGTTCAATTTTGTTTATGTCACACTAATAGTACACCATTTCCAATTTCATTTCAATTTAAAAATAGTTACGTTTGCCTCAAATACAATTGTATTTTGTCTGTACAAAATAATACAAAAATTCAAGAGTAAAAGATTTATTTAATTTAACGGATAATGTATCTTCTTCTGAATCGTCTGTTCCAGTAGTATTATGAAATAGATATAAAAATAATTAAAAAAGATATTTAAGTACACAATCGCTTTTTATTATAGTAGTTAACAAAATTATTAAACGTAGTTATGTATTAACGATATAAAATTAAAATTCTTGTCTATATTATAATTTCTTGTTAAAATTATATCTAACCTATTTGTTTCAAAGCATTTTTATGCTAAATTTCTATTTTTTTAACAATTTTGTTCAGATAGATTTGGTAAATAGATCATTGTTTTATAAGTGTTATATTTTAATTATTAAGTAATCTACTAAACGTTAATTAGTTATGATTTAAAACAGGTTACAATCTTCACATCGCATGATAGGTTGATTTGTACTAATTGTTTTACCCACACCGCTCTTTGATATCAGAGCTGCCGATGCATTTATTTTATTTTGGGCTAAGTGTGATGGTAATTAAAGCACTTCAGTCAAGTGCCATTATTTGCTCATGTATAGCAATCATCTGTCATCATTGTAAAAATGGAAGGTGATAATAGATTGCTATTAGTGTGTGTTGTATTTAATATCATTATTATTAGAAAGAAACTAGAAAAAAACAAAAAAATAAAATAACAACGCGTTATAAACACCATTCGTTATACTGTAGAAACTGCTTATTACAAGACGTACTTAATTTGAAAAAATAAAAAAAAAAAACAATATCTAAAAGGAAGATTTGCGATACCACTTTGATTTCTTCCAAGAGGAGATTTATCCTTTTTTTTATTTAAATCAATGGTTTTTAGAACCCCAGGGTTCCTAAACAACGTCAGGGAGTGTGCGCAAGATTTAGTATAAAATAAAAAAATTGTGAAATATTTTTATTAATATGGAAATTAAAATAAATAACAATGAATAAATAAATAAACGATTCAATTTAATAAAAATTCATAGTGACCAAAAAGATCATGATTTAACGATTTTTCAAACAATCAAAGAAAAATATTTGAAAACACCGACATTCAAAAACTCATAGGGACAACATCTAAGAGAGATGACGATGGACTGCGTGCTTCTTATAATATTGCGAAGTCCGGAAAGCCGCACACTATTGGCAAAAATTTCAGCTGTAAGTGAGGTAATACGCACCGTGCTGCACAAACGAGTTTTGGATATTATAAAAACAATTCCACTGAATAATAATACTGTACGAAGAAAGACCGACTAAATGGCTTAGTGTGTAGAAAACTCTTCATGTGATTACTCAAAAACATCTAAATTTTCTATACAGTTTGACGAGTCAACATTACCAGGAAACCAAGCTTTACTTTTTACTTATGTGAGATTTGTAAAAGAAGAATTGTTATTTGATACGAAAGTTGAAACGTAATTTACTGAATTAAAGAGATTTTTTGATGTAAAAACTATATTCTTGACCAAACTCATTATTGTTGCTACTGACGGTGCTTTGCCAATCGTAGGACGACACCGAAGCTTTTTTGCATACTTAACAAACTATACCAAATGTATTATCGGTACATTGTGTCATTTATTGACATCATTTGGTCGCAAAAAACTTTAGTGAACGTTTGCATGGATCACTACATTATCTCATTAGAGCAGAAGCAAAACGAATATTGTAAATGAGAGTTTATTTGCTTAACTTTGTTTGGAAAATGATGATGAGTGATGATTATAATCAGAAGTACGTTGGTTATCTAAAAGTGCACGTCTGGATCGCTTCTATTCGCTCATTGATACAATGTTAGAATTCCTGGAGAATAAAGACCATGATTTGCGGCACATTTTAATTATGTCAAAAACTGACATCGTTTATATGACACTAATTTGAAAACTAAAAGATGACACATTAAATTTAATTAAAGCTAAAAGTGTAATATCTGCGTTAGTTGCAAAACTTTTGCTGTACAAACAAACTTGGAAAAAGAGAATTTTCACAGTTTCCAAATCTCTCAAAATTCCAAAATAGAGATGAAGGTTTGTTTGCTCATTGTCAACACTGAACGGTGCTTCATTCACTTTAAACAAAGATTTAAAGACATTTTTTACTTGGATATTCCTGACTAGGTGTTGAACCCTTTTACAAGTAGTCAAACTCAGAGCACCAATACAAACGAATAGATACTAATACAGGAGGAACTTATTGAATTATCTACAAATGAACTAAAACGTAGATTTAGTGCGGTTATGAGCATCATCACAAAAACAAGAAACCGACTAGAAGTTAGTACTCGTGGGGTTTTGCGGTTGCTACATTGAGCCAGACATAAATACACTCATAACATCAAATCAAGTTCATCCAAGTCATTTTTTTTTGGTTAAATGTTACAAAAACTAGTTCAAACGAACTAACAAGTTGTTGTAATTTAACAATATATTAAAATCGTATTAAGCTAAGTTTTCCCATTGAATTTCTTAGTTGTCTCATTCTTGTCTAATTCGAGCAGTTTAGTTCGCCTAAGTCACCTGGTTAGATTCCTCACATGGAAAACTTATTGTACGAGGGTCAAACTACAATTATTGAGAATAGAAAAATGGATACCAGTTTATAAAGTTAGTGAAGTGAAACTCCTTTAGCGAAGTAAAATCTAAATTTTTGGTAACTTGCACCGTAACGATAAAGGGGACAGCACACTGTCATTTATATTGACATGAGCTATTTTAACCTTTAATTTGGTTGTGACTATCTACATGTTTATGAAGCGTTGTTTCTAAATTTGGCAAGCAAGGGAAATAATCCATAACTTTGATTTTGTTTGCGCTAAATACTGAAGAGTTACCGCTGATGTATTGGACGATGCGTTATTATGGTGTAACATGATTCCCTATCTTGGCACTTGGTAATGCGTACGTAACTTTTTGTTCTGTTATAGTCGTAGGCGTTTCCGTATCTATATTTGGTTGCTTGATGATCTATAACATTCAACACAGCCGCTTAACTGTCAAATACCTATTGTTGTGGAAATCCACAAAAATTTTTATCGTTGTCGGTAACTAGTGGGTATTTCGCGTTGTTGTAGAATTTTGAGGAAAATCCTGTATAGAGCTGTATTTTATACCTGATGAAATTATAGCATCAATTATGATGATTCTAGTTTTTTGATAACAGAAGCTTATTCAATAGGTTCTTTTTTAAATACTCTTTAATGAAATTTTACATTTTTTAAGCTTCTTCTATTAGTTTTTAGAATTCTTTGGTAATTTTCTTCTTGATATCACGTCTAGGCACGTTCCGCCACGTTTTTGACTACATCTTTCAATGCACTATCGATTGATGAAGGATTAATATCGAAAAATACGTTCACAAAACGATTATAATTCTGGAAAGCCTATGTTCAAACTAAAAACGAAGTTTCGACAAAAAGTTTTCTCCGAGATACTACTTCTTATGCGTCAGTCGATTGCGATACCAACTTTTTATATGCGAGAGACATTCGATACATCGGGTCCTTATATTTACTTTCTTTTGGTATTAACAATTTTGTAGATTTCTACTTTCGTGAGTCATTGTGTTGACACGATTTGCTTTTCATAATTATTTTAGGCCTACTCAACGAGAAAAACGTTTTCTTCTGGCAAATATTGAATTGTGGGTTAGTTTTATTTAATTATTTTGTCGCTGTCAAAAAAGTCACTCACGGAATTTAGCTTGTTTTAACTTACGCAATTACAATACTTGTTTCAATAACATTTAGGTATTTTTAGTAGTTATTTCTTTGATATCGAATGCTGTGAACCATAGTTATTTATCATGTAATTTTTCTTCGCTTGTCGACACCCTATGTGTAACTTATGTATTGTGTATTGCTGATACTTTTGGAGTTTATGTATTTAGAATGTACTACAACATTTCTGAAACTCGTTGTTAATAATCTACGTTATTAAATTATAATTGTTATACATATTTTATCTTTCCTTTATGGTGTTACATGCCAAAATTACTGCCTGAAATGTTGTAACATAAACGGGGTGTGCCACTAGCTCAATGGAGAAGGGGGTGGGTGGTAATTTAAATTCCGTGAAAAATTGGAAACGCGATCGACGAAAAATTGAACTAAAACGGTAAAATTGTCGAAAATCGGTAAGGGCGCCAATCAAGGATTTTATAAGGGTAGCTTTCGAACCCCTGATTATTCGAAGCTCATCTAGTTGGTTACAACCCCAGAACTTACCTTGAGTTGTAACAATTCTGAAATACACTTAAAAACAAAAATTTACGTATGCGGCGGCTAATAAATGAATGAATAAAAGCTCTTTACATTTAACAATTCAACATTTATTGATTGAATATTTAAAACAAAAACAAAAAAAAAATAACAATAATGAATAGTAAACAAATTTTTAATAAAAGAAATGAAATAATCTTAAGCAAAACAAGAATGAAAAATCTACACACAAAACATTAAATTAAAATTTATAAAAAGAAATGCTACTACAATAGCGTTAACTCGATGTTTTCAAATAAAACAACGCAAATAAGTCTCAAGGCCTTGTCCGCATAAAAAATTAAACAATTTAAATATCTAAGAACAATACAGTTTATAAAATATATGTCCGAACTTTAATTCGAACTAAACAAAATATAGTTTATAAGTCGTTACATTATCATATAAGCGGGAACACGATTTACTTTTCAAACGCATCAAAACAAAGTTAATTTATTTTAACTTCGCGCAAACACTTTAAGTGTTCATTGAAATAATCAAATTTTACGTTAGTCGTAATTTCAATTGGCTCAAATTGAAAGCTTTTACTGCATTTTTAATCGCGGGTCACTACACGATAATAACCAAAATCGATAAATACCTTATTTCTTAATTGGGGATACCAGTTGAGCTTCAGGTCACAGTGGTTTTTCAAAAGCTACTACCTCAGATGGAATTCGGCTGCTCCCCAAACAAAAGAACGACGACGGAAGATTTATCTCACAATCTAATTTTATAACCGCCACAGGCGAATTTAGGATTTAACCACATACCACCTCACATTAAATCCCACAAACGTAACAGTTTATGTTTTAGAAATCATGAATTTTACACAAGCCGTACTATACGAAATTTGAAGAAAATTAACATTTTTCTCCACCACACTTAATTTTCACGATTTCTGATTAACTTCCGCGGTTCTACATAACGTCAGAGGGTAAATTACCCTACTCCTCCACTACATCTCACGGTTACCGGTATTTGTCATTGCGACCAACGATCGAATCCCCTTCAAAATTCAAACTTTTTCAAGACTTTGTATCCCCTACTTAACTAATTGCATGTGCGCAGTAAAATCGTGGTAAAAGAAAGAACATTGATCAAATAAAAAAAACAAAGATGAAAATTATATTTGGTCGCGTGAATCTCCTCACGTAGACCTCGACGAAAATATTTCTCATCAAGATTGCTGAGCTTGCCTTTTTGCAGGTGTCTTATGATAGCGCTTAATAAAAATAGAACTCAGCCTAAACAAGAAAATTGGATCAACTTACATTCACAAAGGAAGTCGTAAATTATATTGAATTGTTATTTTACTGAGATAAACAAGTATAATACTAAATTAAACTCAAAACCACGGATCTTTATGCATTTAAAAGAAAATTTCAATAATGATTGAAAACAACTTGAAATATCATTAAACTTAAACCACACAAATAACGAGCAAAACGTTCTTGATGCTAATACCGTATCAAACGATGAAAACAAAACCAAACAACAAAAAAAAAGCGAAAACTCAGACAGCAGAATCGATTTACGGGGCTTAACATAAAAAGATAATGGCTGAACTACAAACGCAGGTGACAATGGTAACATATCTTTCTCTTTTTTTGTGGTTACACGAACATCAGTGTAACAAGGATTACGAACCTGAAATTTGTTACAAGCTTGGACCTTCTTTCCTGATCGAAACAAAAGTTTTTCTTATAAAAGATCTGGCACCCTTTAAATATTATTTATTTGAACCTCCCCTATCTCCGACTGTGTGAGCCGTCCGTGCAAAGTTTGTAAGACCTATCAGCTTGTAATACATGAAAAATTGAACAGCAATTGAATTGACCTATATAGTTACCTTGCAATTAAATTATTATACACGCTACTTAAATTATTAGTATCATTATTAAAATTGATGTTATTTTTATGTATGTTGATGTGTATCAATTTAGAAACTAAACACTTTTCTAATTAATTTTTACATCCAAAACCATGGGATAATTAAAAACGAATTTGTGTTTCGTGTCTATATGATGAGCTGCTAAAGCTGTATCGCCTTTTTTGTATTGCAGTCGTATTTGTGATTGTTAATACGATTTTTAACTTTCTGTTTAGTTTGTCCTATATAACACACATTGCAACCCATACAGTCCAGCTTGTACACTACGTCATCTTTTTTTGTTGTATTAGTTATGTCTTTATTGTTACCGTACAGCAAGTTGTAGATAGTGTTAGTATTATGCATGGTTATCTTATTGTTATTTGATTTTAAAATCGGAATGATTCTTTGTGTTATATTTGTAAAACTTATGATTTTGGTGTATATGATCTTAGTATCGAGGTTATTTAGAGGTTACCATTACTTGTGTTAGTATGAAGCAGTATTTTATATAATATGTTATTAGGATAGTTGTTATTCCTCAATATTTTCTTTAGACTGTTAAAGTTGATGATGGCTTAAACCTATAATATTATTTTTAATGGCATTTTATGAAAACAACTTAAATATTTTAAAAAAAATATTAAGGTTTGGTTTTATCATTTGCTTATAATTAGATTTTAACGTTTTTGACAAAAATTTAAAAACATCGTTGCAGTAAAATTATAATAAAAGTAAACAATGTAAACTGTTAAATACACGCACTTTAAAATTTTATAAACATTTGCAATTGTTTGTGTTGTAGTTTTTCAACTTGTTGTTTTAACACTATTTTACGCACAACTGTATCAAAATTGTATCTTAAATCTTGGTTACCATGACCAAAAATATGATATTTCACTTTACCGGCCCGCGGGCCTGTGAAAACATTCAAAAACTCGCATCAAAATCTATCACTTTAATTAGTTAGAGCATTATTGTGTCAATTTATTAATTTAAAATGTACAGTTTGACAAATTCTTGAATAAAATTGGACCATCGGAAGAAGCCAAAATGTGAACAGTACTTAAACTTGAGCTGTTTGTTGATGACTCCGCTTTGTCTTCCACGCATAGTAGTATTGTTAAAATTTTATTTTTTGTTGCAAGAGAATCTTTTAAGTAACCTTCGACTACCGACATGTTTTGCTATCTTTTGTGTCTTTTGAAAGACGTAATATTAACTCTACTGTCAGCCAGTAGTGTAACGGATGTTCTTCGAAAACTGCGACTTGTGTAAATTCCCGGCTTAGAAAGTTACAGATATGTGGCAATTGTTTTTAGAATACCAAAAGTATCTTTTCTAACCGACATCCTTCTTGTGCTGCAGGGAAAATCAAGAATGAAATACGTTTCCTGGTTGTAGGGCAGCATATTTCTTATAGACAGTTAAAACAGTGATAACATTGTCTTCAAAAATAGTACATTTATTGTTGCAACTAAGAAAAAACTTTACTATTGTTTACCGATATATTTGCTTGTTGTTCTTTTTCCAAGCCCCCATAAATTACAAATATTAGAGCAACTTAAAATAATGACTAAATTGTTAAGGGGATTCATTGTTATTGGTTATTTATTAAAATTATTTAAATTAACAGCTCACCAATAATAAATTCGCTAACTTTCAAAATTTTTTACGTATGTTTCGAGCTTAAAATTATGAAGCTCATCTTCAGAAAAATTTTTTGAAAAATGTCAAACATTTTGAAAGTTAGCAAATTTATCATTGGTGGACTGGTAATTTAAATAATTTTTAAAATAATGACGTTTATACTTGTCAGTAATGTCGAGAATGATTAAGTTACCTTTGTTAGTAAATAGGTATCATCCGGAACTTCCGTCATAAACTTGGTTACGTTTTCTTTAAGTACACCTTAATTTTTTTTTGGCTTACCAATGGATTTATTTTTAAAAAATGTCACTAGCCTACAATATTTGC
The DNA here is from genome assembly GCA_035610365.1 of Aquatica leii. NCBI lineage: Eukaryota > Metazoa > Arthropoda > Insecta > Coleoptera > Lampyridae > Aquatica > Aquatica leii. Next base: position 41,651,850 of record CM069432.1, on the reverse strand, counting down.
TGATATCCACATTTTTTGATCAATAACATTTTCTTTATCATGGAGTGTTTAACCCACAAAGAACAGCATTGGTAGGTTTTCGACTAAAAATTAACAAAAAGGGATTTGTCATTTTTTTTCTTTCATTCGAACTTTCTCCAACATAAAAACTCTGTTTCATATCGGTCTTTAAACTGGTTTGGAGTTAAACCCAACACCGCTTCATCAGTTTCTACTAACATTTTGGAGAAAATTTGCTCAGCGTTTAGTAATTAACGTACCATTTTAAAATGGTGCGTAAAACGTACATACCTCGGGTCAGAGAAAGATTACGTCTTCGGCCTTATAAAAGCGTCCTTTGTCGAACCTCGAACTTTAAATGGGTACGTAATCTTCTTCCTCTGGCTTTCTACATGTAAATAACTTACATACATACAAATGAGGTATTAGTTGCCTTATCATCCTTCAATAAAGTGACATGTACACGTTTGTATTGACTTTCCTAGCATTGTTGTGTCATCGTTATGGTGTCATATCGACTAACAATTATACTTGTGCGCCTCGATATTGCGTTCCCCTTTAGTAAATCAGTAAAAATTATTATTTTTAACGTATCTTGCTTTCCTTTCAAAATATGGAATTTTTTTCTAAAAAAAATCGTCACAGATAGGATTCGAACCTAGATTATAAATTGATTTTATTTTAAATTATAAATCAATAATCTAATAATTAATGCTAAAAATGTGTATTATTTAAATAAGTTGTTAGGAATAATTTTCTCTATAAGAAACTGTAAAAATAATTTGAATAATTTACATACTTACAAAAGGAAAGGAAAACTGTTAAAATTGCTGGATACACCCGCTTCCGGTTTTGTTATCAGACCCATTTTTTGATAGAACTGAAAGAATATGAAAAGCCAGCTCCATACCAAATTAAAGTTATTAGGACTTTTAGTTCGAGAGTCAAAAATACATTTTTTTTATTCAGGAGACCTTGAAACGTAAAATTCTGCAAAGTTTGCAAAGTTTATACTTTCCTTTAACAGTTTATTAAATATTTGATTTATAATTTAAAGTAAATTCCATATATAATCTACCCAAATAACAAAATTCTCGTAAAAAGCTTTTTAACACCATTTCTCGAGTATCAATTAGATATCATTTTGGCCACTTTTTTCATGCAAAATTTGTGTCAAAAATTCCACATGAAATCGGTATCTATAAACTGTCACTATCATTTTTGGGGCATCGAAATAATATGTTAGTAGACATCGTTTTAACAAGCATTTAAAGTAATAAAAAACTGAGTTATATCACGTTACACTTCATCGGACAAAACCTGACATTCTTTGTAAGGATTCGGTGCGTAGGAGAATGCGGCAAATTGTGTTGATTAGTTTATAATACCGCCAAAATAAAATGAAATTATATCTTAATATTTTTTTTATGTACATCATTTAAGGTAAAAAGTTATTAATATGTTCTATGGCAAAACTTTTATGTCTAAAATTATATTTATTTTCCATTAATAATTGTTATTACTCCACGATGTTGAGTTATTTTTTAATTATTTTATTGTTATTATGTCTAAAACAAATTATTTTTTTTTACAAATTGTCTTTTGCGTAAAATACACAATAGATTAAATGGATAACTACACATATTCGATTTCTGTCCTAGTAGTAAATAAATTTCCATCTGCAGATTAATAATTGCCGAGAAAAATATTATGCAACGTTTGCAAAATGACCAATATGAAACAGTATGTATAACGCTTTCATGACTTTTGCATGAACTAAATTGATGCTTTAAGCGTTTTTTTGCGTTGTATTTATAACAGAATGATGCATTGACAACGATAGCAACGTATACAAACCACCAAGCTATCTATTAGCTATGAAAATCGTACCAATTATTTTGTATCAAAATATTCTTATTAAAGTAACACTCGTATGTCAATAATTTGATACCAATGCTGATTGGGTACGTTCGAACCCTGCCTGCGACGATTTTTTTTAAAAAAAAATTCCATATCTTGAAAGGAAAACAAGATACGTTAAAAATAACAATTTTTCTTCATATTCTTTTGAATTAAATGTTTTTCTTCAATTTGAAAATAAAAAATATGTAGAAATTCTTTATAGGAAAGTCGTGTGGTGACCACACCAGTTTATTTTAATTATTTTACCTATTTTTATTAATAGTATAATAAATAGTAATAACATATTTTAGTCCACACATCCGTTGCTACTAAAATTGTTTTGCTTTAGTTTATATTTTTTTGTTATTTGTTCATTATTAGTATTCATTAATATATATTTGTTGTTCATTTTTAGTGAGTTTGTTGTTTATATAAAATGATCAATTTAGTGTTTTGTGGTAGTATGGCAAAAAATCTTGTTTTGCAATACTTTTAAATTTTTACGGTTGCATTTATATAATTTTATTATAATATCAATTTATGTTAATTCTAGATTACTTATTTTTTCAAATTGTCTGTCAAAATATTTTACTTAGAATTGTTAATTCAGCTTTTCTGATAACATAGTCATAGCCATAGACGGCAAGTCTTTTGTTTTAATGCTATTATACTTTTTTAATCTAAAGTCGAATTTCAGAAGTTTTGTAAAAAATATTTTTTTTGTTATAAAAACAAATTTTTTTGTCACTTTGTACATCTGTTTGGTTAACAAACTTGTTTATAATTTTTTTCATTTTTTTTTCTCGTCCTAAGTTTAATTTATAAGCTGAAATTCAACAGAAAATAATTATTAATAATTGATTCTCAATTGTCTGTAAAGAAAATAGGTTAGATTAAGGATAATAAAAATTATGTACCTATTAAAAGCTTAATGTTGAAAGTTAAGATTAAACTTTGAAAATTTGTTTTTGATAAAACTATAAATCCCAACTCAATATTTGATGTTTGTGAAAGTTATGGCTATTATAAAATGATGAATTGATTGTATGCATTAAATTTGTTATTGGTTAAGATAACTATCATCACGTATACCTCAAATAAACGTAACAATTATTTAGTTATTTTAGTATCCTCGCCGCGTTCTAAAGTAAACATAAAATAATTAAAAACTGATACAAAATAACCTTCTGTTTTAAACTTTTTTTAGTTTTTAATTTATTTAAATTTCTAGCAACTTTCTAAAATATGTAGTTTTTAAATTAAACATTGCAGGCAGACTTTTTTTACACTAAAGTTAAAAACATTATGTTTTATAGTAATTGCTGCTCTGTATGTAAACGTACCCTTGTTAAAGCAAAAACCACAGTGTTTACAGACATTCTTTAGTGTGTTAAATTCTCAACAATATTTTATGTTGTAGTAAATGACATTTAAAGGTGATTTGTTTTATTTTTCACTAATATATCCCATAACTGAAACACCGATGTAATTACTGAAACTGTATTATAAATAAACGAAAGAATATATTTGTTTTAAAGGAACTAAAAGTGTGTCAGTTAAGCGTACTTTGTTAATTAAAAATTTTTAAGAAATTGTTTTGGAGATAATTAAAAAACATCTACATATTATAGCCGTTTTAAACAACTCTTTCATGTCAACATAACTTATTATTTTTTTTAACAAAAATATAATTACTTGTTTAAATATAAAAAAATTAATTAACTTGTGTTTAGTATTAAAATTATTTTTCTAACACTTTTAGTTGATAAACAATAGCATACAGTATTTGATATAATTATTATATATGTATAGTAAAAAATTAATTTGCAGTGCGAATATGCAAAATATGTAAAACAATTACATTTAAGTAAGACTGAGTTTGAAGTGAGCTGAGTTTTTAGACTCACATAATAGGATCATTATATAGTAAAAGATACGTGCAAGTGAGAAAAAATATATATATGAGATGGATATGACACTTGACAGTCTTCTGACAGTTATCCCAGGGATAACCTCAAACAATAGTGTCATTTATTGTTTTGGTTTTTGTATTTTAATAACTCAAAATAGCGCTTGTTGATGTATCTCAAAAGTTATTGTTGAGATAATTTATTGAAACTTTGTCTATTTTAGTATCTATTAGTTATCACATATTTTGTTAATGTTCTTATTAAACTTTCGATGACAATGAACAATCAGATTGGGTAGCTCTTCTGATTCAGATAAATCCTTTCTGCTTCTGAATAGTCATCAGACTGTCGGATTCAGAAGAAATACCTTCCAGAAGGTAGTTACATCGGATAACTACATTTAAGCAAACTGTGAAGTAATATGATAATCAAAAATTTTAAGAACACTTTAGATGAAATCGTTCAACTTGTGAACTAATAATAAGTAGGTAATTTCAATGTACCACCAAACTAGTACAATTTTTAATAAGAAAAATTAAAGAACACGGTAATGCCTACAAGTCAACAATTCCGTAAAGTTACATCAGAATTCTTCAAATTGCATGAGATTGGTGGTGTTATGTTCATCATCATGTTATAATACACATAACAAAAAAGTAAGTCATCTTTGTACAGGCGCTGCAAAAATTGATTGTTGAGTATAATTTTTTTATTGGAAGATTTGAATTGAAAATGCTTTCGAGCTGCTAAAAAGGAGAAGTGAAATTTTTTTTTGTAAATAAAGATTTGATGTTTATTGTAAACTGTATTTTTGTTGCTGCTGGACTGCATAACATTTGCATAGATAGCTAGGACGAATGTGATGTAGATGAAACTATAGACGACCATAGTGACTATGGTATAGATGCAGCAGCAAGTAGTGGTATAGACAAATATCTCTCAAAAAGAGACGAAATATTTGCAAAAATGTAGATGATTATGAACTCGTCCAATCTGTCATAAAATGCAAACCTAACAAGATTCTTTCTTGTTTTAGTTTTTATATCTTTTTGTTTCTCTAGGTACAAACCAAATTAAACTACTTTTCTTGAAAGCTAATTCTGAAAACTAAAATAATTTAACATAACGCTTTTATTAGAAGGAGATCGTGTTTGAAGGTGGTTGAGTGAGAACGTGTTTTGGTTAATATTATTGCGGAGTTTTGGATACATTAAACTGATTAGGCTGTAAACATTAAACTGGTGAATAAACGTATGCGTGTTGAGAATTGTGAAGTAGATTCAGATAAGGAAGTAATTAGAAGTGCAGTTTTAATGTAAGTAGTGAATAATTACATTAAATTTATGGTGAAGAAGGTAAAGGCGAGCTCAGATAACGTGTGGAAATTCGAGCGGGTATCGTGGACTAGCTTAAAGGTCAAGCGCGCACTTGATAACAGTGACGTATATATTTTTATTTATATATTATATTATTATAAGAAAAGATGGTAAGGAGGAATTAAGAAAAAAAAAATAATAACAATAAATTAAAAAAATTAAACAAATAACTAAGATAAAAAAATAATAAATAAATAAATAAGTAATAAAAAAAAAGAGGGAAAGGGATGAATAAAAAGAGAGAGAGGAAGAGGAAAAAGAAAGGCAACAAATATTTAAAAGAGGAAAGAAAACAATAAGATCACCAGACATTAAAAAGATATCGTAGGAGAGCGAAGGAAAAACCTCAAGAACAGAAGGAGGAAGAAAAGAAATGGAGGAGTTAAAAGAATTAATGAGAGAAATGATGAAACAGATGGAAGAAAATATGCAAGGAATAAGACAAGAAATCAAAGAAATGAAAAGAAATGGGAGAAAGAGGAAAAAGTGAAAGAAAGAAAAAGAGAAACTGGTGGAGAGAATAGAAAAACTGGAGAAAAAAGTGGAAGACGAGGAAAGATGGAAAAGAAAGAATAATATTGTGATAAAGGGGTGGAGAAGTGAAAAACCACAAAAAGATTTAGCAGAGATGCTGGAAGAAAAGTTAAATGTAAAAGTAGAAGTAACAAAAGTGACAGTAATAAACAAAGAGAAGAAAAATGAGATGGTGGTGGCGAAATTCGGAGGATGCGAGGAAAAACAGAAGGTAATGGCGGAGAAGAAGAAATTAAAGAATACAAGAATATATATAAGTCACGATTTGACATGGGAGGAAAAAAGAGTGCAAAGAGAAATAATGAACATAGCGGTGGAAAAAAGAGCGGAAGGAAAAAGAGTATGGGTAGGGTACAGAAAAATGGAGATAGACGGAGGCAGATACATATGGAACGACAAGGATAGGGGACTGAGCAGAGAAAGAGGAGAGAAATTGGGGAACCAAAAGGCAGAAATCTAAAGGGCAAAGGGGGGGTGGTAAAGAAGAGAAAGTTGACGAAATGGCTAAGAAAAGGAATAATGAGAGAGGGAAATGGAAAAGAAAAAGAAGGAAGAAAAAAAGAAAGTAAGGAAGAAGCACAGGGGGAGGTGAGTGAGGTGAGAGTATTGTTTTGGAACGTAGCGGGAATAAAAACAAGGAACATGATTTCTGGAAGTACATCAAGGAACAGGATGTAGTGGGATTACAGGAAACATGGATGGAAGAAAAAAAATGGGAGTGGTGGGAAAAAGAGTTGCCGGAGGAATTTGAGTGGGTGGTGCAACATGCAGAAAGAGAGAAGAGTAAAGGAAAAGCAAAAGAGGGTATAATAACGGGAATAAGAAAAAAATGGTTGAGCCAGGAAAAGAAAGAGAAAATGCAACAGAGAAGAGGAGTTGTAGAAAGGAACATACAGTGGGGAAAAACAAAAATAAAATTAGTGACGGTTTATAGCAGTAGAATGAAAGAGACAAGGAAAAACATAGAAGAGATGATAAAAGAGAGGGAAGAGGGATTGATAATAGTAAGAGGGGACTTCAACGCAAGAATAGGGGAAGAGGGGGGATTACAAGAAAGAAAAGGGACGGGAAAGAGACAAACAAAGGACAAGGTGATAAATAAAGAAGAAGAACTGCTGGAATTGTGCAACGAAAAAGGGTGGGAAATAATGAACGGGAACAGAGGAGAAGATGGAAAGGGGGAATTTACGTACATAGGAGGAAGGGGAGAATCAATAATGGATTTTGTAATGACAAATGAAGAGGCCGCAGAAAAGGTAAAGACATTTAAGGTGGGGGAAAGGGTAGAGTCAGACCATCAACCACTGGAATTGACAATGGAAGGAAGGGAAAGAGAAGAGAGAGAGGAAGAGGAGAAGTACATAACTAAAAAAAAGTGGACAGAAGAGAGTATAAAAAGATATAAAGAGAGAATAGGGAAAACGGTATGGATAGGGAAGGAATTACAAGAAAGTGTAGAGGAAATGAGAGAGATGATGGAGAAAGCAACAGAGAGAGTCAGATTTAGAAAATGGAAAGGGAAAAAACTGGATGGAAGAAATGGTGGGATAAGGAATGCAAGGAAGCAAAGAAAAATGCAAGAAGAGCATTAAGACAGTGGAAAAAAAAAGGGAAGAAAGAAAAAGGAGAATACAAAGAAGCAGTAAAAATATACAAAAAAACATGCGACAGAAAGAAGAAAGAAAACAAAAGAAACAAGAGGAGCAGATTAAAGGAATAAAAACGGAAGAAGTTGTATGAAAGTACCTAAAGAAGCAGAGAAAAAAAAAACAGCACGACAAAGGGAATAAAAATTAAAGAATGGGAGATATATTTTCGGACCCTGTTGGGAGGGGAAGAACAAAAGCAGGAAAAAGAAAAAAGAAAAGACGCGGTAGTAAGACAAGAAGAAGGAGATAGGGATAGAATAAGGGAAGAAGAAGTAATAGAGGCGATAAAGAATATAAAAGAAGGAAAGGCGACAGGAGAAGATGGGATACAAGGAGAAGAGTGGATATACGGGGGAGAAAATGTAGCAAAAAGGATGACGGAAATACTAAACAAAATATGGAAAGGGGAAGGATTTCCAGAGAGATGGAGAGAGGGAATAATATGCCCAATACATAAAAAGGCGAAAAAAATAAAGTCGAGAATTATAGAGGGGTAACATTATTGAGCACGGCATACAAATTGTACGCGACAATACTGCAAGAAAGACTACAGAAGAAAATAGAGGAAAGAAGTTTGGTACCAGACGGACAAGCGGGATTCAGAAAAGGAAGAAGGGCGATAGACAACATATATATACTGAAACACTTAGCAAATAAAGAACTAGAAAAAGAGGGAAAATGGTGGCACTATTCGTAGATCTAAAAGCGGCTTTTGACAAAGTGAATAGGGAAAAGCTGTGGGAATATATGAAAAGAAAAAAAATCAATGAAAGATTAATACAAAGAATAGAGGAAATATACGAAGAAACGAGAAGCAGGGTTAAAGTGAATGGGGAAGAGAGTGAGAAATTCATAACAAAGAGAGGGTTGAGGCAGGGATGCCCACTGAGCCCAAGCCTGTTCTCGGTATATACGGGGGATCTGGAAGAGACAATGAGAGGACAACAGACAGGAGGGATAGTGGTAGGGAAAGCTAAGGTATGGTTGTTGGCGTATGCGGATGACATAGTGCTGGTGGCTAAGGAGGAAAAGGCAATGAAAGAGATGATGAAAACGCTAGAAAAATATATGAAAAAAAAAAGAAATGGAAGTAAACACGGAGAAAACAAAGATAATGATATTTAGAAAAGGAGGAGGGAAAAGAAAGGAGTGGAGATGGAGTGATGAGAAAGTGCAACAAGTGAAGGATTTTACATACCTGGGCTACACGATGAAACAGGATAATAAAGAGGGAGAACACATAAAGGAAAGGGTGAAGAAAGGAAACAGGCTAATAGGACAAGTCTGGGGTGTGGGGGAAAGAGTATTCAAGATGGATATAAAAAAAAGAAAATTGTTGTTTAAAAAATTAATAAAGGGGGTGGTAATGTATGGAGCGGAAATATGGGGCTGGAAGGAGTGGAGGGAGGTAGACGGGCTACAGGAAAAATACTGGAGATGGGTGTTAGGATTGGACAGGGATACACCGGGGTATATTGTGAGAGAGGAGGTACAGTTAGAAAAAATAAAGGTAGAGACAGGAAAAAGAGCAATAAAATACGAGGAAGAAATGAGGGAAAGAACAGATTGCAAAATACTGCAAGAATGTTGGAAAGAGATAAGGGAGGGAAAGTGAAGTACGGGCAGGAGGACAGAGAAGAGTATTACAAAAGAAACGGGTACGCGAGTGAAGAAGTGGAAAGATTAAGAGAAGAGGGAGTAGGGATAAGGGAAGAAATAATAAGGAGAGATAGAGACATCGAAAAACAAGAAAGATGGACAAAGATAAAAGAGAACAGATATAATAGGAATTATAAAGATATCAAGGGTGAAGTGGTGCCGGAATATTTAAAAGATAGAGCGATTAAAAGCAACAAAAGGAAAAAAATGGCAGCAAGGTTCAGATGTGGCAACGAGGAGTTAGGGAACAAATATTGAAAAGAAGAACCAGAAAAGATGTGCAGGCTATGTGGAGAAGAAACGGAAGACCTTAACCACATGAGACAGAAATGCAGGAAACTAAGAGAAGAGGTGATGAAAATAGAGGAAATCTTAGATGAAAACGGAAAAGGAGCGGAATGGATGGAGGAAGTATGGAGCAGGAGGAAAAAGTTAAGGGGGGAGAAGGGATAAGAAAATGTATTATATAGGTATATATAACACGATCAAATTTGTAAGCCAAATGGCAACGAATAAAGTTAAACTTATATATATTAGAAGGCAAAAATGTATCTTTCTTTAATATTTATACTACAAAGTAATACAGTGATTGTAGACTTAAGTGTGCTTTTTTAAGTACGTGATGCATAGGCCTTCGGACTGCATCACATTGCTTTCCGGGCTTAATAACGCCTTTGATGCATGAATAGCTAAGCATAAGTAAGCAATTGATGCGACCTGACTAAGATATCTTCTTTTGTTATACGCAAGTTTTTAATTTTCCCTACAAAGTCTGCAGAATCTTTAATGAGAGTTTCTGTATTTTCTGTCAACGGCAAGAGTTTTGCAGCTAGATGACGTGCTAACGTTTGGGTTGGTGAATTGATGGTGTTCACTATCGGTCCAAGACCGTAGATTTGTGGCACAACTGGATTTTTGACAATCAAAGTTTGTTTCTTGTTAACATTTATAGTAGTGGAGTTTTTGATGGCGGAATTTGTCTTAGTGTATAAGGAATTTAAAGGGTTTCTTTGCTATTGGTATAAATATCGTCACTTACATTTTTTCCTTCAGTGAAATTTACCACTCTGAAGATGCAAGCTGCAATGTCTTTCAAAACGTCAGTTTGTTTGGGTTCACGAACGACAATACGGGAAAGGCCAAGTTTTACTTCTTGTTTTGGCTCTCAAGGAGAGACTAGGACCAAGCCTAAGTCCGGGTGTTTAACTAAGACGCGCTCTAAGCCGAAAGTCGCTTATAATCATAAACATAACGACCCCGAAAACTTAAGATTTTATAAATGTTACCATATTGTGAGTATCTCATTAACTACTCAAAAAACCTATATATGTAAAATTAATACTTTTTTGATACTAGTTTGTAAGATACCCACAGAGTGGTAGTCATCATTATAAGCCGCTAACGTAATCACATTCCAACTGACCAATATTTACACTTTGCTTACCTTAGAAATAGCGGATTTTGGCTTAAACATCTTTCAATTAACCTTTTTAATTCTATTGGTATATGCTATGGAGAGTTAAGTGAAATTTTATATAAATGACTTGTGCATTTAAAAGCAATTATTATATGCAAAGTATAAGGTTAACAATATTTATAAACGCAATATCACAGTATAAACAATTAACAAGTAAATTACAGACACTGTACTTTAAAGCAAATGTATACAATTAAAAAAGTAAAAAGAAAATTGAATCTAACCGCAAAATGTCTAGCCGTAACATACTTCACGATTAAATTGTTTGGATGACCATTGATTCAGAAAGCATTGCTGAATATTAAATTACATGTGTTCACTTTACAGCTTGTAAAAAAAAATTGTCACTCCAACGATGCCAACTGAAATTAAATAGAAAATGCGAAATATACCGCGTGACGGAAAAAAAATTATGAACATAACACACTGCCATTCTTGACTTGTAACTAAAATATGTAAACGTAATTAAACTAAAACCAGTAAATAAAAATAAACAACAAAGTTTTATATTTATAATAAAAAATTGGTCTTAATGCGGTGTTGCCTAGTCACAAAACCTTTACTTAAGGTTTCACTGATCATTCTGTCAGCTTCTTCAGAATATTCCTAAAGACTGATGTTATCGTTTTGCGTTCCTTGTTATATACCGTCTTTTGGCTCCGCTTCGCTGATTCGTGTCCGTTCTACTCTGTTGAGTTGCGTTCATACACGTCTGGTGACTTCTTGCATGTTTTTTATACAGCGTAGATCTCTATCTGTATCCATCCTCACGGTTGAAGTTGTTAGGATTTTTCATTATTTCCAGTGATTTTAATATTATTCACTGATGATAGTGTCTGCTTCTTGCTGATACCTTTACGTTCCCGTAATCAATCCGGCGATCTCTATTCTTATGTAGATGTTTTGCTACTGCAGATTTGTTTGTGCGTTTGAGTTGAGCTTCTAGTTAATGTTCATTAATCTTGCTGTATGCTCCTTCCTGTTTGGCCGATGTAACTCTTGCCGCACATGCACTCTAATTTGTATATACCCTTGCTGTGTAGTCTCGAAAGTTGATATTTGTTCGGTGGTATGAGCTGATCTATTTTCTTCACTGTGTTATAACGTGTAGTGATGTTTTTCGGTCCTAGAACATTCTGTAGTCTGTCAGTGACTCCGGCAACGTACGGTAAGTAAAAATATGTTTTTCACGGTGTTTCCGCAGCAACCTCAATTGCTTCTCCTTCTTCTTCTGTGGTCTTAGAAGTGTGTTAATGAGGATAGTGATGAAAGGATGCGTGTTGATATCAGTCTGTATGTGTTTTCTTGCGGTATACGCTATGACTTACTCTGTTGTTGTCCGTGAGTGTTAATAAATCGTCTAGAAAAGGCAGCATTTTGTTTTTTTCCATCTCGATGGTGTCCGGTTTTATGAATTTTCGGTAATCCTTACAGTCGTGGAGGTTTGCTAAGACACAAAACTTGTCGTATCTTACGGACAGCCAAACCGCCATCAAGAAAAATAACCCAGAATGAGTAAAGAGCGCTATTTGATTTACGTAAGAATGACAAGGTAATTATTCTACGAGCGGACAAAGGTAAGGCTACAGTAATAATGGATAAGGACATCTACATCAAGAAATTGGACACTCTATTAGATCCAGACCATTACACCATACTAAAAAAGGACCTTAATGCGAAAATTGAACGACGCATAAGAAAGGCGATCAAAGACTCATGTATACCAACAGAAAAACAGAAAAGGCTGTTACCATCGAAAAGCCAACCTGTATGGGTTACCGAAAATTCATAAAACCGGAAACTTTCTAAGACCTATATTTAGTACCTGTGACATACTAGTTACATAGATCGTTAGTAAAACGATAGCTCTCTTGCTTTATTCTATTGGAGAAATACAGCAAGCGCACCCAAAGTTAGTTTGCAATTACACCAAACACTACGAAATCAGTTGAATACATTTGTGGAAAATTTGGCAGTTCTCGATCAAATTGATGAAATTGATCGTTGGGATTTTACTTTGTTTAATTGGTTGATTCAGAAATTGGATTATAACAGTTGTCAACGATGCAAATCAAGCCATTTTTAAATTCCAATTTTTTAAAAGCTCAGACAATCCCTTAGCGATCAATATCGCGTTTTGGAAACAAATTTGTTTAGTAGTAGTAGTTCATCAAATTTAGTAAAACTTTGTAGTGGCCTTCAGGGTCATTCGAAAATTAGTGGCAACGTTAAAAGACGCAAGTCATAATTGTCGTTTGCTGCCACGACCGACTTATTGTTGCAGTTTTGCTGTTCGTACTGTAAAGAACAATCGCATTTTATTTATTGTTATCAAAAGCAACTTGTCGGCATTACTCAACTGCACACCATTCGTTGTTAAAATTTGTTATAAATCTAGCTGTTTTGTTATGTTAAAAAGTAGTAGTTCAATTCTCGAGTATAAAACTTTCTTTTCAAGCATGAAATTTGTTTTTAGAACCCCCTACTCTTTCGTCGAAATGTCAAATTTTAGACAGCATATTTAATTTCAAATATTCGTAAGGAACGTTGTTGCTCCAAGTATCTTAAAAAAGTTATTTATCTTTTACAGATAATGAATGAGCCTTGAGAGTTGGTGGTCGTTTAGCTCGGTCATCACTACCATACGGCACAAAGCACCCCGCTTTATTGCCTAATAACTGTCGTCTGACAATTTTGATTGTGGAGAGTACTTATCTCTAAAATAAACACTCAGGTGTCGTTGTTTATCATATTGTCAATCGTGCGTTAGGATTCGACCTACTCCACTCGTGCTCCACATGGCAGAATTGCTCGCATTTCGTGTGAATCAAGTAAATGTATTTAGTTGTGTTGGAGTAGATTATGGCGGTTCTTTTTCAATCTTTCTTTCACAGGTATATCGTCTATCTCAACATATACTTTAATTGGATCAACAATACTTCCCTTATTTATATAAAACATATTAACAACATTAATCTCTACCTCATCTATATTATTTATATTTTAGTTTCAACGTAGTTGATCCTTTGTTTGAAAACTTTTGCTAAATGCTCAACTTTTTCACAAATTTTACCTGAATATATCTTATATTTACAAAATTGAAACATATGATATGCAAAATGCACTGTACGATTTGCGTTAGCTTCCTTCATTCTAATAGGTTTCTTTGTTTTCGTTAGAGCACTCCTCTCGAAAAATTTCTTAAATTCTTGTGGCCTACAATTTTTAAGGTTTTTTGTCTTATAAATTTTTGCTGTTTCTTTTTTTAATGCTGTTTTTACCAATTCGTGTAAACTTTTTGATTTGTCTTCTTAACATAAACGGTCTAACACTCTCTCTGCAACCATATATGTTACAAATTTGTCTTTTAAAATGTTTCTAATGTAAAACCAAAACTATATTAAGCTGCGGATTTCCTAATTATGACATAATAATCAATAATGGTTTGCTTCTTTAAAATATCATACAACTCTTCAAATGTCTATTTTTTTGAGCACAAAGATCTTTTAAAACTTTATTGCCTATTAATATTAATAAAATTTTCTGATCATCATCTACCCCGTTGGCAATAAAATACTAATACAACCTTTCTTTGTATCAGTTCAAATTTTCTCCTATAATATATTTTTGCAGACTGCCAATATTTCCATCAAAATTTGCATTAACCGCACTTTGCACAACTTAAAAAACTTGCACAATACGTGTCCTTGAAATTCAATAATTTTTCTGCTTTGGAATTCTTCCTTATACCTATTTTACTCCTCGTCGCCAATTGGAATAACTTTGAAACTTTACTTAAACGTTTAATTACAAAAACTCTTATACATTATAATTATAAATTTTACAAAACAAATCGGATTAAATTGCTGTCTATGTTTATGTGTGTTTATAGGCGAATCAATCGTACATATAGTACAGTAACATTTATTATTACCAAAGTTAAGTATACTAAGATAAGAACGTCTTCCGGGTTTGGACCGTGTCAATGTTGTAACCGAAGTTGCCAACGTTTTGCCCACTTTCGTAAGGGGCTTCATCAGGGCGTGAGAGAAATCGAAGAACTCAAGCAAGCAATCGAAATCTAACTAAACACTTCTCAAAAGTTAGGTAATCAACTTGTAAACCAAGCCAGATTCTAAACTCAGAAAAGGTAAGAAAGAAAACGATAAACTCGAAAAAGCAAACGAAAATCTAACAAAGAACCACTACAGAGTTAGGTAATCAACTTGTGAACCAAGCCTGATTCTAAACTCCATAGAAGTGACTTAAGAAGAAGTAGTCTCCGTATATAAAGAAGTATCGTCACTGGTACTTAAGCTCGACTCTGATTGGGTTACGGTTGAACGAGGGCGTGTTTTCGATAATGGACTAATGACCGGCAACCAAAGAGGGGATAGCTCGAAACCATGATCACGAGTTATTGGGGTGTTTGATGATTTCTATGCTCTCTCGAAATTTCCTGTTAAAAAAGAATGGAGATTTGGCAATCACCGAAACGTTATCGAAATCTATCTTGTGACCTGTAGTGAAATGATGTTCAGCAACCGCAGACTTAGAAATATGCCTTTTCCTTATACAACGATCATGTTCTGAAATGCGAGTAATGACGGAACGATCGGTCTCGCCAATGTAGACTAAACCACATGAACAAGGAATTTGGTATACACCTTGAGATGAAAGTGTTGGAAATTTGTCCTTGGGAGAAGGAAGAATCTGAGAGATTTTACCTGTCGAGTTGAAAATAGGTTTGATACCATTCACACGGTCCAAACCCGGAAGACGTTTTTATCTTAGTATAGACTCCGGCCGTGGAAGCCTTCGCTATTACAAAGTTAAGTATTTTTAATATTTTTTTAACCATATATTTAAAAACAGATGTACATAATATAAGTTTAATTTTAATAAAGTTATTTACATATTGAGTATAATATAAAAAAAAATCAATTTGAAAACTATAGATTAACACGATCAAAATTCTTTTTCTAATAATTACTTACTATTTTTTAAATTATTGTTATAGAATTGTTAAATAAATTATTGCTGAACATTCAAACGTTACCGCATATGTTTTAATTGGAAAAAAATTAATTATTACATTTATTTTAACAATATGCTGTTTGCACATAAAAATTGTTTAAACCTAAATCTATAATTGTTATTTTTTTTAAAATAAAATGTCTTTTTTTATTTCCGAACATTTTAAAAATAAATTTATTACAGTTTAACGGAATCTCTTTAAATCCAATAGAACTTTATATTTTAACCGTCTTGACAAGTTTGTCAATAAAAAAAATATAAAAGAGACTTCTCACAGCAATAATAAAAGAGTTTTTTATAGATGGATGTTGTCACATTAAAACCAATAGTGTATTCTTTTTTCGTTTAGTAGTAAATAATTTTTAAATTTATTTTAGTTGTTTAATTTTGTGGTTCTTATCGTTTTTCTTAAATAAAAAATAAAGTTTACATTTAAAGTTTTAGACACAGGCATTCGTATGTATTTAACACTTGTTTGGTTATTTTATTAATAACATTTTTACTAGAATCTAGGCTACAAAAAGATTAATTTTAAAACAAAGTTAATAACTATAAAATCAATTTTTTAATATTGTTTTTAGTCAGTTTTCAGAAACATTGCGCTTTGAAATTTCGTTTACCACATCAGCTAAATTAGTTTTTATTGTAACGTATTTTATTATTTTATCTATTTAGAGTTGGCAACAATCCAAAGCACAACAGTTGCGTTTACTTATACTCAAATTAATGATCATTGCACGCATTAATGTCATATTCTTTATAAATTTACTTGCAAAACTTTTTCTTTTGAGTATTAGAAGCAACTTGACGTAGATTGCCAAACTTTTCTGTAAATTTCTATTTGTGTAAAATTCTCATTATAAAGTTTAATTATTCTGTCCTTTACAGAAATTCCTCTTTTGTATGTAAATAATCACACGTATAGGTAACATAAGTATAACTTTATCAAATAATGTTACTAAATAATAAATTTACAATAAATAAACAACTTATAGGTACAAGAAAGAAACAAAGAAAAATTGAATTGCAAATATAATAAATTGAATAATTAGACAATTTAAACAAATTCAAATACAAAAATCTAAAATAAACAAAAGCTAAATTAGAATTTTTAGTCAAATCTATCTTGTAATTTAACCTTTTACCCAAGTACACTTCGGTTTGTTAGATCACAAAATTTATATGTCCTTGTAGATTATAATCTAAAGGATTTAAATTCAGCGAATTGTGCCGTCAACCGCGCATTTAGTAAAATATCTGTCGTTGGTTTGACTAAATATCTTTCTCGATTGCGGTTGTAGGAAAAGCAAACTGGCGCAATTAATGGATCTTTTACAACTCTGGGAAATTTATTGAAAATCCCCCGCTTGCAGAATTTACTTTACGAAAAGAAAAAAAATTGTAAAAATTACTCAGTTGATGTTTTAAATATTAGAAAAAAAATTTTGGTACCCATAAGATACAACCATTTTAAGAATTATAAAATAACTAAGGTAGCTGTAGGTTTTACCAAAATTTTTTATATTAATATTACTTTTATTCTGAATTGTTAATATTCAAATACCACACCGTATCTGATAGGACACAAATGTTCCTGTATATGATTTTGTTGTTTAAAATTAATCGCTAAGTAATATTTTATAATCGGTAACAACTTGATTAAGTACTGACGTAATACTTAGATTTTACACAAATAAAATAAACCCAATTCTATAATCAATTTCCTAAAGGAGCTTAAATAAAACAATTTATTTCTAAAAAAAAAAACGTTTTAGTTTGTAGATATCCTACTGTATTGAAATATTTCTCACATCTTTCATTCTTATCGGAACTTAGTTTCTCAAATTGCTTTTATATAACACATACATCAAATAAACAATGTCTTTGTTTCAAATAAAAAATAATTTAGACTTGTTTTTAATTTTAAAAAAATTACAAGAAAATATTTAAAAAATAATTACGTAAAATAAAAATACATTATTATATGTTTATTGTACCGCACCTAATTATGTCTCAGTTTAATGTTTTTATGCTTTGTTTAGTAAATTTAAATTTACAATAAAATGTTATTAAATAGTTTGAGTAAAATTTATTTATATTTAAATTAATTTAATTAATAAATCAAATTTAAGAATAGCATACTAAAGCAGACTAAGCACGTTTATAATTACATTATAAAAATTGCTTATAAAATAAAATTAGGTTTGATTTAAATTTATAGAAAGTAAAATTTTAGATTGAAGTTTAATCAGACGAAGAACGACGTTTTAAAAGAAAATTAATATTAATGCCAAAAAAATATCTACTAAAAGTTATTATAATAGTCAATTAATTTTTACTTAAATTAAAATATTTGAAAGAATTATGTTGATACAAAAACTTTTTAACAAATCATAATTAATGAAGTTACAAAGATCAATGTTAAACGTTTCAATGATAACAAAACATGCTTTTTATATAAAAATAAACAATTTTATTATCTAGATATACCGGGTAATTCAACGTTCTGGAAAAGTAAACTGGCAAGTATATTTATTAAATATTATTAAAGTAATTTTTATATAAAATTTGTTGTATTCAATATTTTCTATTTACTAAAATTATTTTTTGATATACAAGGTGCTTCAATTTTATGTAATAATGATCGACACATTTTTCTTAAACCTAGGGTATGTATTTTATTTTACTTTTTCATTCTTTGTAAACTGTATAATAGTTTACTAAACCGTTTCTGAAAATTTTTGTATTTTTTAAAAAATGTGACAATTGTACGACTGTAGCAAAAAATTAATGTTGCTTAAATATTATAAGTTTTGATCCCAATTCTTTAACATTAGCTAAACTAAACTACATTCTAACGTGTGATACTGTAAAGTTTCAAAAATATGATTCAGTGTGTTTATTTATTATATTTAAGTTTAGTTTATTACAATTAATTTGCAAAACAAATAAGAAAATCCCAAGATACAGGTTTGTCTTGATATCATTAGTTTGTGATTTTTATGCACGTTTTGAGGAGTGGGGTGCTTATTAATATATTTAATTAGACTTACGGCTTTTTCTTATTTTTTTTTAGTATTTTTGGGAGTTACGACGTTTTACTGTTAAAGGTAATAGCTGAAAATTATGAAGATTATACTTTTATTTATTTATTATTTATATTATTTATCAAAACTAGAAAAGATAAACTAGTAAACCTTGTAACTGAACAACAAAAATCTAATGGTAACATAAGCTGTCATAAAAAGAGTGATAATTAGTTGGAATGCTAACCAACCTCAGCTTGCTTCTCCGTCTTCTTCTGTGGTCTTATTATTTTTTTGTTGTAGCGATTTTTTAAAATTAAAAAAAAATTAATAAGACCACAGAAGAAGAAGGAGAAGCAAGCCGAGGTTGTAGCGGAGACACCGTCAGAAACTTATGCTTACTTACCCTACGTTGCCAGAGTCACTGACAGACTAAAAAGGGTTCTAGGAAAAAATAACATCACTACACGTTATAACACAGTGAAGAAAATAGATCAGCTGATACCTCCTAATAAAGATCAACTCCCAAGACTACACACCAAAAGTATATACAAATTAGACTGTATGTGCGGCAAGAGTTACATCGGCCAAACAGGCAGGAGTATAAAGAACATCAACAAGACGCTCAACTCAGACGCACGGACAAATCTGCAGTAGCGAAACATCTACATGAGAATGGAGATCACCGGAATGATTACGGAAACGTAGAGGTATTAGCACGAAGCAAACACCAGCGAATAATACTCGAATCACTGGAAATAATGAAAAATCCTAATAACTTTAACCGTGAGGATGGATACAAATTAAACAACACATGGAGGTCTACGCTGCGTGAAGAACATGCAAGAAATCAGCAGACGTCTATGAACGCCAATCAACAGACCAGAACGGACACGGATCAGCAAAGCGGAGCCGTAAGACGGTATATAACGAGGAACGCAAGACGATAACATCAGTCTTTAGAAATCTTCTAAAGAAGCTGACAGCATGATCAGCGAAACGTCAGGAAAAAGTTTTGTGACGCGGCAATACCCGAAAAACAATGCTACATTAAACAACGGCCGTGAAAGTTTGCATTATACTATTGATACTAACATGTTCATAATCTTTTTAGTTCTGACTTTAAATCTGTTTATTATAGTCATGTTGAGAAAAATATAGTAATCTTTATCTAATAGGAACCGAAAGAAAAACTAATGGGCGGCCTCACGGGATAAACTTTTTTTACAGTCTTATAAACACTTATTAACCTATTTTTTCTAAAAAAAATTCATGTAACATAAAAAGCTTGTAAATCCGTTATATTTACACAATTGTCGAAATTTCAATAGTCCGAAACTCTCGTGACTTTAAAAGTGCTTTAATCACAAATAAATAGATCGGACAGCAATTTCTTTGACAAATAGAACAAATTTTATCACAAAAGATAGCGCTAAAATGTCAAATTTGATGCACTGTAGTTTTACTGATTTTGCAGACAATATTTGACATACAAAAACTTTGATTTTTTAAATCGAGTCATATATTTATTTACGTATTTTTAAATTTTCTGTCCAATTTCAAGCAAATTGAATTATACATATTATATCTGGTTACGCTGGTTTTCGTGTAACAAAAAAAAATTAGCGACGGCTAACACAGTTGTTCCCGGAGAGGGAGTCGCAGGCTTTGTTATGCAAAATTTATAAATTGGATCTAAAAAAGCAACAAAAGGATGAAAGATTATTAGGAAGATATTGTTTAACTCTAACCGCAGCTGGAAAACAACAAATAACACGACAGAAGTAATAACACAAAATATGTATTTATTTTATCACAGAAGCAGATGAAGACGTATAAATAGAAAATGCAGTACTTACAGTTGTGTATTATCTAGTAGGGGATTAGCTAATTCCATACTAGAATGACAAGTTATCACAAGTAAAACTTGATTTCATTCATACGATAGTTGAAGTAAATGAATGCGCCGAGCTTCCCTTTAATTACACTTGTGTAAGTATTTTTTGCCATAAAGTGGTGTTCAGCCCCTGAACTTCAGCGACTTGACGTCATAGAAACTTTTCAAAAAGCAAGTGCCACCAATAATGTCACAGGTGGAGGGGGTGGAGAATTAATTTAAGCCCTCAATACAAAGTAAATCTAATGATTTACCACGAATAAAGCTTTCAATCAAAAATACGTAAAATTGACCGCATGTTCACGTGGAATTGCGTAAAACAACATAATAATGAGAGCTTTGTTGGGCTTAAAGATACCGCTAACTACACGGATGGTGCACTAAATATTACCGGAAAATGAATAACTGCGCGCTTATTTGACAAACGCCAACGAAAAGTGGGCGTGACGAAGACAAATTTTATACTCGAAAAATTTTAACCTTCCATCTTTTTAACATAACAATCTGTATTATTGCCGTTCTTGAAATAATTCAACTTTTAGTAATATCGTATTAGTTTACTTATTCAATAATTACTTTTTGGCAAAAAAGAAACTGTTAAAGTTAAAGACGAGCATTTAAAAGCTTAAAAGTAGAAATTTTCAAAGGGGTTCACAGACGTGATTTAGTTTAAACAATATCAAAAAATTGAGATCAAAGCAAGTAAGATTTGAGAGTTATTAATTTGTTGCGAGATTCCTACAACTGTCGTATTTATAAAAAATACAAAAATCTTCAGAAAAAGTTGAATTAATGAAAAAAATTTTTATACAAATGTTATTATAAATTTTATAAAAAATGTAAAAGTAAAATAAAATATATACCCTACGTTTAAAAATATTGAATCCGTCTCTATTATAGAAATACGAACCAACCTGTATATCAGAACATAATTTTAATAAATAGAAAGCATTAAATATCCCAACTTTTGTATACGTTTTTTTACCGAATATAATTAAGAAAGATGCCAGTTTACTTTTTCAGTACGTTGAATTATCCGATATATAAAAATCAATTGCTGTTTGTTAGTCTCGCTAAAACTGAAGAACGGAAAAACCCAAAAAAATGAGAAATTAAAAATTGATTATTTTGTATGGTAAATGACACTTTATACTAGTCACTTGTTAAATAAAAGTCTCATTTCCCACGCGCGATTCTGTAAGATTTATTATACTATAACGTTTATTATTACTAATTTATTTATTTATACTAAAATATGTACACGTTTATAACTAACCGAATTAATTAAATCTAAGGTTATTTAATAAAAACACTTAAACAAATTTATATCGCACTATCACTTGAAAGACAAAGTCCGCGGATAACTTCACACACTTGTTTAACACTTATTGTTTACATTAAAGTCACGTACAAGGTTATACTTCGTAGATTTACCTCGACCACACGCGTTAATCAATTATTTATTTACACTTGAATTATCTTCCTAACACTGCCGTCTTAAATCAAATTACTAGAATAACTGCCCTATGATTTGTTTGTACTGCATTTATACATTTTGGCGAAACGTTCGGAAATGTTCTATATATTTCGGTGAACCTTCTGGAAAGTTCGCAAAAGTTCTCGGATTTGAAAACAATTCCTCGTACGTTTCAATACTTTAAATAAATCCAACACTACAAATGACTGCAAAGTGAGGCATTGATTATGATAGAAGACATGTGTTTATTGATTGCAAATAAAGTATTGTCGTTTCTGGGAATGATAGTACCTAATTGTTCAATGCACAGTACATTCAACCACAAGTTACAAAGAAAACAACAATACCGAAACATTAGTCAAAGCAGTTCGTACAAATGTTCTACAAGTGAATTAATAACAAAAGATTACGTACAACTTTTTGATTAAAGCTGTGAACAATGAAACTAGTGGAATTTATTTTTTGGATGCTTTTAAAAAGACTGGAAAAAAGTTCTTAATTTTATTGATTTTGGCAAAGATGCGATCGCAGAATGAAATTAGGTTTATCTGGAATAGCAGCGATTTTGTTAGAAGGCGGACAAACTACACATTCTGGCATAAAATTGTTACTAAACAAATCAACAAGACACCATCTAGAAACACCGCCGCCATTTAAAAACCCTGAATACGTTCCTGTACGCGACACTAAAAATATTCTAAAGTTGTAAACGAGATGCATCTGAACAAAAAATATATCTTAACTTTTTCTCGTAAAATTATTATTAAAGTTACTATCAAAGAAAAAATTTCAAGTGAGCAACCCCGTATATGCATAGCTTTAAATAAAACATGTTTTTTTATTAATAATTATGTATCCCAGTTAAGACAATTTGGATATAAACAGTCAATCTAAATGTGAAACAATACGATTATGCATTTAATGTTGGTCACTTTAGTTACTTACACTTTACGTTTTAGCAGTCACGTAGTCATTGAGATATTCATGGTTCGTTACGATTGCACTTTGGTATGAATTTCAATTTAATTGTTCGATTTATTTAATTGTATTCGTTTGAGCACATGGTGAATCCTTCGATTTATTTAATTGTATTAATTTAGAACATGTTAAATCGATTTATCAATCGATAAGAGCAAGCCGCCACTACACTTTTTATTAAAAAGTACAAAAAAAAGCTTCTGTAAAAAGGTGGCATTATTTATTGTTTTCTCCCAGGTTTCATAGAACTAAAATAATTACGAAAGCAAATACATTGAAACCTATATGCTGCGTTTTCTATGTCACCGCCCGGTATAAATCAGAAATGAAAGTTTCAACCAATATGTGCAATTGCGAGCATTAAAAATAACAAAAGCATTAGAATTATTAACTACATATTACAATAACTACACAAAGTTTTACATGATAAATAATGCAATGAAATAACAAAGAATAATACAAGCGCTGTAGAAATAAGACTGCAATTTAAACATATAACTTTATCTAATATAATATGTTTCTGTTTTAATTTTTTTTCTAAAAAAGAAACGTTTAAACGCTAATCACTTAATTGATTTTATAGATTTTTTATATTCTAGGATTTAGTTTGATAATTAAAAATTTAACTGGAATACGTCGTGTTTATATTTAGAAATTATACAGAAATTACTTTATAAAAACTCCAATATTACTTTTTACATACTGATTCATGTTTACATTTGTCGCATTTGTTAATGAAATGTTCCTTCAATTGACTAAAAATACATTTAACGTCTTTTTATTTTATGAATGTTTCATTAACTAGTTTTTAAAATATTTTAAATGAGAAACGAAATACGTAAAAATCACTTTAATAATATATAGAATAACTTAAACTATAGACTTAATTTTAAATGTACGACTTCACTTTGAGTAATGAATTACTTATACTATTTATTTAAATTCAATTATATCTCGTTAATATAATTGGAAACCTAATACAATTGTCAATGCTTTTGTGATAAAATATTTGAGTGATTTAATGTCGTCTAATTTCTTACTTAGTTCAAACAGATTTTGAATTCAGGAAAATACATTTATTTCTTATTAGAATTTAAAACATTTATTGTTTTTTCTAATAATTCAGAAACTAAACACTTTAAAACGCTTATGTATCTTATATAGCACTTGCGCGTCCACGGTGCACAGGAAATCTCAATTAGTGGTAAGAACACAAAAATGTGTTCCTATGAAAGAGGAATGCTGTCAGCATTATGTAAAATATTTTAAAATCTTGAAAAAAATATTTTTTTACATAAAAAAAGGTCACAAAGTAATATTTTTCAATGATAATTTTCTACTTCTTCTGTAAACTATACTTATACTATTAAAAAGAGGAAATTATAAAATAGCTTAAGGGAAGATGTAAATCTTTTACTTTAATTTGAGGGTTTACTTTTTTAATTACGTTAGGTAGTTTTTGAGTGATTTTGTTCCCAGTGAAATATGTTAACGATTATCCTGAAATGTTATTACGGTCGAAAATTGAACATATAAAACGCAAACTAGAGTTAAAAAGTAGCTACCGACACACAAAATTTTAATTTAGCAGCAATAATAAGTTTATTTATTTATTGAAAAGGAACATACAATTTGTGTGCGAGAGTAACTCTCATGTTACACAGTTCCTACAACTTAAAAATAATCTATTCTAGAGGAAATGATTTTAATTCTACAAATAAAATTAACAAAGGTACTATAATATACTTTTTTAATGTAATTTTTTAATTCAAACTTAAATTTAGGTATTTTTTTAATTTCTTTAACAGTTTCTGGTAATTTATTGTAAATTAAAGCTCCATTTTTAGTAATGTCAGTTTTACTTTTGTTTGTTCTTATTGAGTCAATATGAATATATTGGTAAGTTCTAGTGTAATGGTTGTGTATTTGGTTATTAACTGAATATTTAATATTAATTTTTAATTTTTGAAGTTTTATTTTTTGTATTAGTAAACACTGTTCATATATGTGTAACTGTTTTAAATTTAAAATGTCATGATTTATGTAAAGATTGTTTGTTGCAGTAAAAAATGGTTCTTTGTGTATTAATTTTAACGCTTTATTTTGCAATATTTGTAATGGTTTCAAATGTACTAAAGGAGCTCCACCCCAAATCGAATTTAAATAACTAAAATATGGGTGTATATATGAGTTATAAATTATATTGAGAACATGGGTTGATGTAAAATATTTAATTCTAGAAAGCACTCCAATTATTGGTCGAATTTTTTTTATAACAGATTGTATTTGATCTTTCCAGCTCATATTTTCATTTATTATTAAACCAAGAACCTTTGTAGCATTTATTCTAGAGATCATTTTGCTTCCAATTTTTATTACAGGATTTTTTATAATACTGTTTTTTCCAAAAATAATATAATTTGTTTTTTTAGTGTTAATACTTAATCTGTTGTCATTTATCCATTTATGTATTATATTTACATCATGTTGTAAATCCTGTGTTGATTGTTCAATATTGGTGTTATTATAAATTAGTGTTGTATCATCCGCATATGAGTAAATTTGACCTTTAATGTTTTGATTCAAGAGATCATTAATATAAATAATAAATAAAGTTGGTCCTAAAACACTACCTTGAGGAACTCCACACGTTATTGTCTTTGCAGAACTTAATATTCCTTCTAATTTTACTACCTGTAATCTATTATTTAAATAATCTTGTATTAAAGAATTAGCTATTCCACGTATACCAACATTTTTAATTTTTGTAATAATATCAAATGATCAACTGTATCAAAAGCCTTTTGTAAATCTATAAAAAGGCCTACAGGTTTTTTGTTGTTATTGATTCCTTGGTAAATTTGATTTATAATATCATTTACTGCCGCTTGAGTACCAGTTTTTCTAGAAATCCGTATTGTTTATTGCTTATTATTTTATTTTTATTTAGATATTTTATGATTCTGTTGTTTATAATTTTTTCAGCTATTTTAGAAAAACTTGAAAGCACCGATATTGGTCTATAATTTGATACTTCTTTTGTGTTTCCATTTTTAAATATCGGAGTTACTACTGCTATTTTCATTTCATTTGGAAAAATACCAGTTTCCAATATTTTATTTATTATTTGTGTAATGTAAAATATAACATAAAAAAAAACAAATTTTTAAGGTTTTCACAGAAATACCATCTTTTCCTGCGGTAGTATTATCTTTCATTGAATTTATAATTTTTTCAATTTCATCATTACTTGTAGGTGTTAAAAATATACTATGAATTGGTGATGAATTAGACTGAATAGTAGACATATTATATATTTGAGTTTGATTTTTTGTAAGGTTTTTTCCGACATTAATGAAGTAGTTGTTGAATTCTTCTACTATATCTTTATGGTTGTTTATAGATATTAATTTGTCTTGCGTTATAATTTCAGTTAACTGATGTTTAGTTTGAGTTGATTTTGTATTGTATAAAATTTGTTTGTTTAATTTCCAAAACTTTTTTTGATTTAAACCAAGTTTTTTATATTCATTATCATAGTACTCTCTTATCAAAGTAGATTTTAATTCTGTAGTTTTGTTTCTTAGTTTTTTATATATTAACTCTTCTTCAGTATTATTGAAATCCTGCTTCCATTTAGCATATGCTTCTTTTTTATTTTTTAGTTGGTTTTTAAAATCCTCTGTTATCCAATACTTGTCATTTGATTTTATTTCTTTTTTTTTAGTTGCTTGTTGTATTTTATAACGCAGATAACGCTGTAAACAGTCAATGACGCGCCTTGAATATTATTTCAGTAACTTATCTTTATTAGTAAAAATAAACTTTGATCCGTAAGCCGTTTGAAGAAGTTTGTTTATTATTTTTGTTAGAAATAAAAGCAAATACAGTGCGCGCCGTTTATAGAAAAAACATCGTTTATAGTAATCATAATTTCGGTTTATGTTATCAATTTTCTTCTAAGCTTTGTTTCTGAATAACCTATTTCGTATGATTTTTTTAGCAGCATTTTCACAAAACGCTTTTTTAGAGTAAATAGTTGTTTTGCATATTTTGCTTTATTTTTGCAGTATTATTTATTTATTCAAGTATTTTAACTGATCTATGTAACGTTACATGATTTAGACATCTGTAAACACGTAATCTTCGAGAATTAACTTATGAGCATGTTTGTTCTTAGAATAACTTAAATTACCTACATATTATGTGATAACGTTATTTTGTATTTATTTTTAGTGGCTATAACTTGATTAATTTCATTAGAACGCCGTATTTTTGAATTTGACAAAAATGTGATTACATGTATTTTTATCAGTCTTACAACAGTACCATCTGTTATTGTCTGGCCGCGAGTTTATGTAAAAAAAAGATTCATGATTTTACTGAAGCACTAGAGCCACTTTACTGTATTTGATGTCTTAAGACACTTCTTACTTTACTAAATCCGGCCTTGCTGACAACACAACACTGTATTAGTAAATAATAAAGAATCTAGACTTTGGACACTTGGGGTGACTTCGGACAACATATTTTTTTTGCATATATGTTTACAGCGGCAACCTTCTGCACAATAGCGCATACATGAATTTACCAAACGTTTGCAGGTTAGTTTTCTACAAATAATAATGCGTTGCGGTCGTTCGTCATGATTAGTTTTCCGTTTTAGGTGATTTTTGTTTTAAAATGAATACAAAATACAAGCGTTGAAATTTAATTAAATACAAAAAAAACTGCATAGTTAAGCAAACAAATGTAAAAAAAATGTGCGATTTATGTGATTTGAAACAGTTACAAAAAAACTTAATTAATAAATGCTTCAAACTTTGTTTAGTTTAAAATTAAACTAAAATATACAAAGCAGTATTTGTCGATTGGCTAAATTTGTTTACCGACAGCGAATCATTGTAAATACCTGAATTAATTAAATAAATTAAATTAGTAAATACCTGAATTAATTTTGTATCCTGATCAAGCTGGGTGTGACTGAACCTAGAAACTAGTCGTCAGTAATGAGCTGGAGAGCTTACTCGAGGAGGCGATGACAAAGTGACTTGGGTGTATTAATTATTTAGCTGCAAAATGCAAATTCATTATGTTGATTATACGATGCCAAACGTCACTCCACCATAAACTTTACCAAAAAGTATCTTACGTAAAGAATTTAATTTTTAAAATTGTACATTTACGAACTCGGGTTTTTTTGAACCTTCAACACAAAACTTCACGCGCCTTTAAGAAGTACATCTTTTCCGTCACGCGCCAACTCTTAGCTTCCGATAAATTTTGTTTTGGAATTATGGCGTCTTCAAGAATTACCTTAATAACAACTGCGTTTTTTTATAAACTTTTACACGAACCGCCGACAGGAATATTCAACGATGCAAAAAAGTACAAAGTTTAGACGTAATTCAACATTAGCAACCAAAAACGCAAAATTATTAAATGATAAAGAGACAAACGTTATAATATTGTATGTCTGAAAAGCAACATAAATTATAATGGAATGCAAATTTGTGAAACCAAAAACTAAATACTGACAGAACTAATAAATTATAAAATGTACTTAAAGCGTATGACAATGAAATTGACCTAAATGAAAGCAAATGCTTTAATACGTATTTAATAAAATGAAAAACTAAAAATTAATATAACAAAAATACGCCCGGATGGTTTATACACTCTGCGGTTGTTGGTTAAACAAAACTTAATGCACAATATCAGCTCACGGCAAGACGGTATTTGCTTAAGTACTATAACTGAATAAGATAGGTACCATTAATATAGACTCTGTAAGTAGACTATACAAACAAGTTAGTCGACGCTCAAATAAGTTTAAACTTAATACAATTTTCTATTCTGGATAATTTTCGTATTTTTGTTATCACACGTGAGCTTTTGTCACACGTTGCACTGGACATTTTCAAAGCCCGAAACAATTGCACCGTGAAGTCTCGTTTTTCTAGACAGGCCTCCGCACATAGGAGTATTTGATCGATCTGCGTGCCCAAAATTATTTTATGATTTATATCAATTCTAATCAATTTTATTGAATAAAGCAAAGGATGTAACGTTTAATCTACCTATAGTCATTTAGAAACAAAGAAATACAATTTGACTAACTTTATCTTAAAACATTTTTATCTTCGTTTTCTAATTGATCAACGATATTCGGTTTTGCAGGTATAAGTAAATCAAATGTTTCTGGCAAAAGGTGCTTAATTTTCTTCTTTTTAAGCTTTTCGTAGTACTTAGGTGAGGGTCTGAACTTAAAAACAATCGATTACATATATCTCTGTTACAATCTTCTCTAGAAAATTTTTGGATGAAATCTTGACGATATTATCGAAAATGCTTATTACGCGTATTGCGGATTCTTCTGACAGTTGCCCAATAGGCAACAAAGCATTTTTGATAAGGATTGCACCATGCACAAGAATTTTATGTATTGTTAGGGTCATTGAATGCCAAGAATACAAACGATATATAAACGAGCTGTATCTAATGGGTATTTGTGATATATTTCTGAATTAATTATATGTCTGCTGGAAATTGTTTCCAGCACAATCCTTAACCAGTACATCAATTTCAAAATCCAATTTTGACATTGATATATCAGTGCTCTCTTTCACGAAACGGAATCTTATAGGTCTCGAATATCGGGGAGAAGAGGGTGTTGTATTTTCTTATACAACTTCATCTGCTTTACCACAAAACAACCGTAGAGAGGCGAAACAACTTTGAAATAAATTTGCGCCTGAGTAACTCTAATTATTTCATACTGTCGACAAGTCAGATCAGCTTCTACGAACATTGACAACGCTTGTAATGGAGTAAGGGAGCAAGTTTCTTTGTTTTTTGTTTTAAAGAATGCCCTTTTTATATTTTGTTGCACGTGCCGGAGAACTAGTGATTTCTTTGAGTATGTCAGAAGGACCTCAATTTCCAGCTTTCCGCAACTAAGTCTGTTCTGCACTAACAAGTATTGCTTTATTTGAGATAGATCAAATCTTCTCAGTTTTCATTCTTTTATGTTTTTTACTTAATTCACAGAATGATTTACGTGGCCTGCTAAGACGTGTTTGCTTCACAACGGGAATCTCAAGGCATGAAGCGTTCTATTTGCAAAATACGTTTCCTTTTTATGAGCCTTGAACCACCTTTGTTTAATTTGGAATTTAAAATGTAAATAATTGCGTTTCAAATATTCTTTTTGGTTTTCTGTATATCCTTTTTTTATTCAGATAAGGCAAATTTATATTCTGCATGCAGTCAAATAAATAATGAGTCACAACTCTTGTCCCCGATGTGCTTTGTGAACCAAAATAAAAAGATATTCTTTAAAAGTAATTTTAACTTGAATCATAATTTTTTTAATTTTTTATCAAACAAATTTAAAGTGTCGAAATAGGTCTACCGGTGTGAAGTTAGCCACGGATGTAGCCATAGAAATTCGTTTTGAGTTAATGCCAATATAAATGTTTTAAACATTTCCAAATTAAAGTTACTATATAAATATACGCCATAAACATGATTTGTTATAATTTTTATTAGAAATAATATAAATCATTTTAGTAAACATGTATTTAAACATGTAATTGCAATACTCCGATTTTTACAAAGATAGTCATTTTTGATTTTTTTGCAAATTTGTTTATAACTATATTAAACAATTATTAACAACATATCAAAAAATTACGATGAGGCTATTTCTTAAAAAAAATTATTTTACGTCGAATTCACTCCAACGGTCAGCTTACATTCCCGCATAAACAAACGCAATTTTCACAAAGATAGTCATTTTTGATTTTTCTACAAATTTATTTATAACTATATTAAACAATTAATAACAACATATCAAAAAATTACGATGAGGCTATTTCTTAAAAAAAAGTTATTTTACGTCGAATTCATTCCAACGCTCAGCTTACATTCCCGCATAAACAAACGTAACTTTGTTTGTAATTATATTAAACAATGTTAATATATAGTAAACACTTAAAATGGTACAAAACTATACATTAAAACTAATTAATTAAAAAAAATTATATAAAATGACAGCAGAATTTAAAAAAGTTTAAATGTGTACCTTAATTTAGTATAATAAATCGCAATCAACTCTGCATAACTTCAGCATCGTAATTTTTTAAACTTAAAATAACTTTTATTGAAGAAATAGCCTCATCTTAATTTTTTGATATGTTGTTAATAATTGTTTAATCTAGTTATAAACAAATTTGGAGAAAAATCAAAAATGACTATCTTTGTAAAAATCGCACTATTACAATTACATGTTTAAATACATGTTTATATATATTATTTTTAATAAAAATTATATAAAATTATAATAAATCATGTTTATCACGTTTATTTATATAGTAACTTTAATTTTAAAATGCTTAAAAGCTTTATATTGGCATTAACTTCAAAACGAATTTCTATGACTAGATCCGTGGCTGACTTTACACCGGTCGTATGACTTTTAGTACACTAAAACTATCTTTCAAATAACAAAAATAATCAAAATTATATTAGAAGTAATAGGTGATTACCTGTTTTATCAAGATCCATCACTTTTTCTTCAGACATAAACATAAAATAATAACAATATTTGTTTAAATTTGTATGTTTACGCAAACGCCGAGAACATATACACATACACCAAGTGAGATAATCGAATTCAAACTGCTAGTGTAGGTGTCTCGTGCACGTGCAAAAAAGAGGGGTAACTGGTTATTGCACACTGATTTTTTAACACATGATAGTTTTTTCTAAATATTTTTGCATTTTGTTTTATTAACTTTTGGTCGCGTAAATCGTTGAAATACCCGTATA
Organism: Aquatica leii; assembly: GCA_035610365.1. NCBI lineage: Eukaryota > Metazoa > Arthropoda > Insecta > Coleoptera > Lampyridae > Aquatica > Aquatica leii. Next base: position 41,620,096 of record CM069432.1, on the reverse strand, counting down.
TGCTCCGATCGATAAAACTGGTTTCCAAATTTCTAGCAAAGAAAAACTAGAACCTCGGTTAATATTAAAAAGATTTTTAATTATTTCAATGGATTCCTTAATTTTTTGCTGATAGTAATTAGAAACATTTGCCAAAATTTTTGTAATTTCAAAAAAAAAAACTGATGACCCATTTCTAGAACATGTTCCGCAACCGCTGACTTTGAAGATTGCTTAAGACAACTACATTTTTAAAGCTCTTAAATACGAATTCCCACGCTCTACTCGTTTCTCTTATGTATGAGAAAAGCTCAGTTTGTGTGGTAACGACAACACGGAAATTATCCAGAATGCAAAATTGTATTACGAATGCAACCCATGCAAACCTAGATTCTACTATAAGTTGTACTTGTGACACACATTTGATAACTAATAAAAAGACACAAAAATTGGTACACGTGGCAGAAACGATAGTTATGAACATTTAGATAGTTTTAATTACTGAATTGTGCAAAATTTTTATGTGATAAATATAAAACCGACTTTAGTTTAGTAATTAGTACACATACTTTTTGGAAGAGCAATTGTTAGATTGTTTTAATATTGCGTTACTAGTTTTTTTTAAATAGAATTTCTAGAAAAATGTGTAACAGAATGTAATAAAAATTACCTGTTGAGAACACAACGACTTATTGTAGCAAAATGTCATATTTTTGTAATAGTTTAGTTACATTAAACTATAAAATAATTAGATACAGTTTATTATACTCGTATAGATATTCAATTTAAAGAAATTTTGAATTAATAAAATTAAAAAAATTATTAAAAGTGTCTATATTGTCGCAATTTTCTCCAAATTTTGAAGTTGTTTCCGTCGCTGATGAATTTAGCTTTTTGTATGTAAGAAGCCAAATACAAACAGATACAAATCTTTAAGAACCGACAACTGCTGCGACAGCTTAAAAACAGTAATAAAAAAAGAAATTATGAGCAATATTTGTTTCAAAATAATTCATAAAAAAATTACTTTAAATTATGCAATTGGTTGAAAACTTGTAAAAAAGCTTGATATAAATTTTAGTTTTTTTACGAATTGTTTGCGATAATTTTATCTTGTTGCATATTTAACCAATTCTCATCAAATTATTTTTATACAACGCAAAACTTCTTGGTTTATGATATATAATTTTTTATACTAATAAAATATCTTATAAGTAAAAGTATTTAATTTATAATTACATAAAAAAAGTTTTGTAAGCTACGTTAATTTTATTTCAAAATAGATTTTTTACTAAATAAAACATAATTAAAAGTGGATACTACTGCACGTAACGTAATGTAATAATTATTAAATTTCTCATGGGATACAGTAGAAAATTAGATTAAACAAAATTAATTCAGAAATTAAAAAACCAAACAATGAAAATGCATTAACCAAAGTAAACTTTTGTTAATCTCTACCTGAAAATTATGTCCTTAATAACATTATAAAGTTTAAAAACAGTGCAAGCATTTAATAAATTGAATTATATTAATTTAAAATGCTGTAAATATTAGATTTAATTTTGTAATTAATATAAAACGTACGTAGAAAATATGATTATCTAACTTGTTTGTTTTAAGTAAAATACTTAAGAAAAAACGTAATAAGTGAAATTGTAAATGTTTTCATTATTAATTTATTACGTATAATATTAGGTAGAAAATGACACTGTTTTTAATAAAAAAAGTTTTATTTTAAGTACTAGTTAATGAACATATTTCCTGATAATTCTATAACCACTTCAAAAACAAAAAATACAAAATTGTTAACCAGCGGCAAGAAATTTTGTATAATGTAATTTTAAGAATTTAAATCAATAATTAAACAAATTAATTTGATTTTGACAATGTAAGTTATTTGAAGTTTGCGTTTGACTATATGTTTTTAGCAAAAAAACTTACGTTAACTACTTATTTTGTGTTGTAAATCACAATTACAAATTACAACAAAAAACTCCATTAAAATAGTGACAACTGCTACAATCACAGAACAAAACAATTACGTGATTTTAAATTTGAAATTAATATTTTAAATTTTATTTAGTAATAGTTAAAAAGGTTTTACCCTAATAGTGAAAAAAATGTATATAGACCACGGTTGAGAAAATTATTATAACCTAAGCGACTTAAAATTTGTTGCTTAGGTTATAATAATACACTTCTCAACTTTGGTGTATAATATATTATTTTGTTATTACAAACGGATTAAGCGAACCAGACGCGAGTTAGAGACGATTTCTAAACAACTTTATACTCTTCACTTTGAGTTGACTACCACTCTATCTCAGGGTGATTGGAATTACTTTGACAACATTACTCGCTAGCAGTCTAATACTAGTCTACGATTAACCACTGAAGTTCATCTCAAAAAGTTTAAATTGTTGGAATCTAAAAAGTTTCTTATACTATTGGATCCGTGATAACGGTAGTCAATCTATCTATTTTGAGCCTTAGTTCAAAACAGGAATCAGGTTTGAATTTTGTTGTTGCTCTCAAACGCATTTCTCAAGACTGCTGTTGGGTCTTCTATAAAACATCTTCCCTGCCACATTTCAGATCCCATTCGCATTCATACTTTTTTTTCATCCAATTTTTTTCAATCATCTAAAGCTCCTAAATCCAACATTTTAATTTTTAAGTCAGAAGAGTTAGTTTTCGTAGGAACCGCAATATCATCGTTCTTTCAGCCGACAAAAACAACGTTACTGTGATTGTAAATCAGATTACGTTGAAAAAATACATTCTATTCTGTCAGAAGATACGTATGCTTCTTTACTTTATAATCTTAATTCGAAGATTGAACACAAGATCAATGAAATATTCAGATCTTTTAATCTACTTCCTGAAAACTCGTCTATACGGAATTTTTAAAATCAATTGGATATTATCTCTTAAATAGTACTGACAATACCTTTAAATAGTATACTTTCTTATAGATTTTAGAACTATTATCAGTGCTATCCAATTTCCTACTTACAAAGTAGCCAAATTCTTTACGAATTTATAGGTAAAACTTCTTCTCACATCCTCAACTCTTATCATTTAATTCGACGTTTGAAATCTATAAAGTTTGAAATCCAACATCTTTTTGTAAGTTTTGTGGTCACTTCACTTATCTTTATCAAAGTTTCTATTAAAGATTTGTTTATTATCTTCGAGTAAATTGTGTCTCACCATGACAAAGGTTTAAGTTTGGTTCCATTTATTGAGAAGTGTTAACCTTCATTTACTTCAATTTGAGTTCAGATGCTGTTATGGGTTCTCCGTTATCACTTGTTGTAGCTAATATTTTTATGGAATCATTTGAAACGGTTGTTTTGGAATAGTTCATATCAATACCTAAAGTCTGGTTTAGGTGTGTTTATGACACTTTTATTGTTTGGCCTCATAGTTGTCCTGAATTGTCTAGGTTTCCTAATCATCTAAGCAACAAACACCTTGATATCAAATTCACCATAAAAGTTGAAAAGAATGGTTCTCTCTCATTTCATGACGTTCTTGCTACACATAAACCCAACGAACTTTTAAACCATTCTGTTGATTGCAAACCCATACATACAGACAGATATCTTCATGGTTTGTCTTATCATCGTCCGGCACAGAAACGTTCGGTTATTAAATTTTTGATTCATCGCGCTTTTTCTATTTGTCAACACGAGAATCTAGATTTGAAACCCTGTTTTCTTACTAGAATTTAAGTAAATAATAGTTATATGAAACGAGATATTTGAGCAGTTATAAATCGTCGTCTACATTCCTGTATTCGACTATCTAAAAACATTTCTACTTCTGATTTCAATTCGAAATTGGCATTTTTACCTTACATTTATAAGATCACAGATTAAATATGGAAACTTTTTTGTAAGAATGGTATTAAACCCATATTTAACTCGACAGGTAAAATCTTTCAAATTCTTCCTTCTCCCAAAAACAAATTTTCTACACTTTCATCCTTGTCAATGTGGTTTGGTCTATATTGCCGAAACTGGAAATGACATATTTCTAAATCTTCCGTTGCTAAATATTATTTTACTACAGGCCACAATATAAATTTTGATAAAGCCTCGGTTATTGCAAAATATCTATTTGTGCTCAATAAAAAAGTTCGAGGAAACATAGAAATAATCAAACACTAATAACTTCAATCGTGACAATAGTTTTGAACTATCCCGACTTTTTTTTAAACCACTTAATCTGTCTTGGTTAACAAGTTGATTGCCTAACTCTATAGCAATTCTTGGTTAGAGTATCGTTAATTTCTTTAAGTTTTCAATTTCATTTGCGCCCTGGCAATTTTAGTTACAACATCAACACGGTTCAAACCCGGAAGGCGTTCCTAACTTAGCACAGACTGCCGTGGAAGCCTTCGCGATTATATAAAATAATTGTTCATAATAGGCTAAACCTAAAAAATTTTTTTATTTAAGATTTTATATTTAAAAGTGCTTGTATAATATCTTCAAATTGTTATTTGTAGTGTTTAATTAATTAAGAATTTGTTTTTTTTAACAAATGTTTATTCAAATATTTCATTATACTAGGATTAATATCGGAAGACACCAAGCTGCGCGAGAAATGTGACGTCAGAGTGTAAAACCCAACTTAAAAATATAAGTTTACAAAAAATTTTGAAAAATCATTTTCGAGTTTTATTTCTTAGTTAGTTATACTTCTGTTATTTTTAAATTTGATTTGAAAACTGTAAAACTATATTTTTTTAAAAATTGTAACATAAAAGTCAGGTTATGTTATTCTATACTTATTTGTTAAACTTTAAGTAGTTTTTAATTACAACGTTCAATTTAAAGTTAATTAAACAAACTTAGAATTCATTTTTCAATATTTCATTAAAACGATTTGTGAATAGTAATATCACGAAAAAGCAGAGTAGTTTATTTAAACAGTAATTAATACTAAACAGCTTAAGATTTGTTAGTACAACATAACTACAGTTAGGTTAATATCTTAAAACAATAGAATTCATTATTTCAGTTACATAAATTAGAAAATACATATTCTAAGCAATTACGTAAGTAAGTTTCATTAACACTCAAAATCAGATGTACAATCGAGGTCTTCTTCGAAGTATCACCAGCTACGTGTACTATAAACTTTTCATATTCAGTATCCACATGTTCCTTCTTTATGTAATCCTCTGCAATTTCTTTTACATGGAAATGCATTGGACCAATACTGTAGTTTGCTTTGTATAATTTTATTAAGTTATATAATTCTAGTTTTGTTAATTTTTCGTAATGTGAGATCTTCCATTAACATTGTACTCATTTCGTCATGTCGAAATTGGATGTTTCTTAGCTGACATGTTATGGTAACTTGCATCTGCCCATTACAATTATAGTATTCTGTGGCAAATTGGGTAGCAATTGGTTCCTAATCGACCTTTTATAATTTTGTCCGATTTAATATCAATAAAGCATTATCGATAAAACATATATCAACTTCTAAAACAAATAATGGTAAATGACAAATTTAATATGAAAAATTCATGTAAACATACCAGCATGTACTATAATAAGTTTTTCCTTTTGTTACTGGTGATTTAAAACCTCTACGTGATTCATCCTTTCGAGCATATGACATTGTGTGAGAGTGAAGTTCACGATATCAAAGTTGAAATCACAAATGAACTTTTTTCACCGAAATCAATTACACGACCCCGTTTTCAGATATGTACAACGTTACTTTTAGAACTTCAAAAGACTACCTAATAAAAATAAAATCGTGTAAAACAAAATAATTCTTTGTAGGTACTAATAAATTATATTTTACCTTGTGAATTTTAGTTTCCTTTTAAAAACGCTGTTATGTTCCAAATAATTTCTCTAGCATCCTTCGATAACACATGCCGTTTCTTTACAAGAGTAGACGTACTTGCTGAGCACATTATAAGAAACTACAAAAGATTTCCTTAATATAAACTTTAATTATATAATTTAATAAAAAGAACTTACCTTTAAAATAAATGCAAACAGCAAAATCATTTTTTGTAAAATAAATAGAGTAAAACAGTGAGGTTATAAACGAACATCAACAACAAACGGCGAAAAACTGACGTAATTTCCAGTAAATGTTTTTAGTATGTACTGTAATGTCTTTATCTTTCTCATATCGTTACTGCATCTTTTTCTAATGTAAAAATGTGTTTCTGCGCTGGTGTCTTCCGATATTAATCCTATTATAATCTTAATTCTCTTGAATTCAAATATTTTGCTATTTTAAACCGACTTTGACAGTTTTTGTGACTTGTCAACATAAAACTCAAAATATTTTTTTAAAGTTTTACAAATTTAACTTAATTTAAAAATTTCTTAAATTTTTTAAATCTTCGTTTCATTCAAGTTTGAATATGCTTACTCGTGATTAAAAACGCTCAATTTACACAAAAACTCGTTAAATAAATTACTATTTTGTCAAACCCGTCTGTTATTTTGATATATCTATACCGTCTCCATAGTTATTATCAGTGACGGCTGGCCCATAAAGGCTCTAGGGCGCTAGCCCCCAGACGTTTATTAAAACAAAAAAAACGGTACAAATTATTGCGTATTGAAATATTTAAACATATTTATAGGATATACGTATCAGTTACTATTTATTACTCTAATCATTAACTTAATATGGTTGTCATTCAAAGCAACGTATATTAAATAGGTATTTTTTTTATGTTGGGGCTACAATTATTTGGACCCATGGTTGTATGTGTAGCAGAGCATTCTAACGTGACGTCACGACTCCCACTACGACATTTTATATGGAGTTTTAACATGCGAAAGGGCTCTTGCGTATGTAGCCTACGATGATTTCAATTCAGTAATCATAAAGCAGTTGGAGTTGCACGACGTATTGTAGGTGAAACATGTTTTTTTATTAATTTGTAAGGCTGTTGTTAAAGGCTGAAATAATATTTTGCAATAGACTGTAGAAATACTGCATACATTTTTCTCGAAAAGAAACAATAAAATGAAGTTGATCGTAACATATCCGTTGAATCATATTAGATGATACTTTTTGAACGTCTACACATATTCAAATAATATTAGTTTACGTTTATTGTTAATCAGCAATGAGTGTTCGAATAAATCGTCTCTTTATCAGCTTTATTAATATCAAATCTCAATTCACACAAAACAAAAATGCTTTATTGGTAAAATGCAAAATCTTTCAACTATTCAGAAAAAAATTAGAAATGTTTTTTTCCGGTCTTTCATAGGGCTGCCATTTGTAAAATCACAAAACCGAAACAATTAGGTTTCAAACCCAAAATTTTTAAACTGCAAACCGAGAAAACTTTTTTAATTTTATAATGTAAATTCATATTTATTGTTTAATTTCGATAGAACCGATAAAAGGAAGGAGGTTAGGATATAGGTACAAAATCGAAACATTTAAATTAAATCATTGAATTAAATATATTTTAGATATAATCATTATTTAAAATAATACTGTTATTAAACAATTTAAACAACTTTTGCAATAAAAACCTACGTTATCTGTTTGTTTTTGTGTTTTATCACAATTAACAATAGCTTCAAAATTAAATAATTAATTCTATTAAACTAATGACAACTGTCAGAATCACTGACTTGATTCTTAATTTACAATTAATATCTTTAATTTTAAATTTTGTTTTAGTAACAGGTAAAATAGTTTTAATAATTCTAGTAGTGGAAAAAATGATATATATATATATATATATATATATATATAGACATATAAACCGGTAGTTGTTGAGCCCGTAGAATATACAAACACTACGCTCTCGAGCCCGAAAATTCGTTATTGAGCCCACTTTCGGGCTCAACAACGTATCCATGTGTATATAGTCAAAATATGATATCAAATGCATTGAAACGTGTAAATACGAATTTTAGGTCGGGCTCATGAAGGGTACGTTAATATATTTACTATAGACAGAATAGTTCGGACGAGGCCACTGCAGAGGTCTCTTTTATATACACGTTCTCGTTCGTCACGAACGGTACGTTGTGTGGCCCAGCATGCGGCAACGTTGAACGGGTCTAATAACGTGCAGAAAACGTATAGTCTGCGTGTATTTGATTTTACTAGATAATTCTATGTATCAGCATTTTTTCGAGTAGAAGAAATGCGCGCTTAAGTATAAAACATAAGCAGAAGATCGACTCGTTGTCTTCATATTTTCTTAACAGTACCATCGGGATTACAATTACAGGGAAATACTTCCTATTTTTGTTACTAAAATTTAAAAGATTTTAAATTATGTCAAACAATTTTACAATAATAACATTATTGTTAAATTACTTTTTACTCAATAATAGTCAAAATCTTATTTTTTACTTTTTCACAGTTTAAATAGTTTAAAATATTTCCTAATCAGAAAACGACAATAATATCCAGTTAATTTTTTTTTAACCACAACAAATGAATTTCGGGGACCGGCAGTTAGATTGAAAATAAAATATGAACAAGCTTTTTTATTGTAACTTTTATTTTGTTACAAAATGACCAAACTTTATTGTAATGGAAAGATTAATTATTAAACCAAAAATTTTGCAGCTTAGACATTACCAAACCTGGCATTATAGGTTTTTTTAATATAAAAAGTGATTTTTTGATAGCTATATTTAATATAGTAGCAAATTCAGACAATTAAACAGTTTCAATTTTGAACGTAAATATGTAAACAAAGAATACGGTGATTAACGGTCATAAGACATTCTCATACAATAGAAAAATCCATCCCATCTTATTTTATTTATATGTATGCCATTAAAGGGGAACAACTAACACATCATGTAAATATTATGCGATTTTAACAAATATCAAAACAATCGAACGCCAAATAAAAAAAATTATAACATTCTAAACTCGGGTGTCTTACTTTTTGAAACCGATAGTAGTACTTTTATTAATATTTAAAACGCAACAATTAAGCCAATTTTTGAATACTGTTCTTCAATAAACTATCTAATAAACAAATCAAACTTACAAAAATTACAGCATTTACAAAACCGAGGAATTCGCATTATTCTGCAATGTAGTAAGTACCTAGACATCTACCGATTGCATGCTGAAGACATTAAATTGGTGTTCAATCAGTAATAAATACAAATTAAATATTTTATTTTTATTTTCAAAATAGTAAATGGTTTTCCTCCTAAATATTTTAACAATTTCGTTATTAAGGATTTTAATATTCATAACTATTATACAAGAAATAATAATGATAATTTCTATACCTACTAAAAATGTAGGTACGTCTTGCAAGTTCAAAAAATTCTTTATTTTTATGGTTTAATCATGTATAATAAGTTGCCACATGAAATAAAAACATGTAGTAGTTTAAGTACCTTTAAAACAAAAATTACACCTATTAATTACTTTTTACAAATAATTTCTTTTTCTCAGTTCTTTGACAAAGTATTAGAAATTTAGTAAAAATTGAATTATACGTTGTAAGGGTTTCGATTTCTGTCAATTTCTTTGTTCGTTATTTAATAATTATATAAACATGTTGAATGACAACGTATCGCCGCTTATTAATTCGGTTTTTTCAAGTCTAAAATTAAGTATCTTTAATAAAATGTTCAAAAACAAATCATGTGTTATAATTTTTATATTTTTATAACACATGATCTGTTTTAAGAAGTTTCTGAACATTTTTTTAAAAATACTTAATTTTAGACTTAAAAAGCCGAATTAACAAGCGGCGAAACGTGGTAATTTAACATGTTTTTATAATTATTAAATAAAGAACAAAGAAATTGACAGAAAACGAAACCCCTACAACTTATAATTTAATATTAGTACCCTCACATCAACAGAAGTAAAAAAAACCCTTAGAATGTACTTACCGCTACTATCAACTGCCATTGCGTATATTTGTTTAGTTCTCGAATTCATTTATCACTTGATAACACACGATTTTCACACTACAAATTGAAGTCACGATTTACACACTTCAAATTGAACTGATAAACTAATAGTAATATTTTTGAAGTTAACCACGAAGACATTAATGAATAGAACAAAAGTCTTATTGGAATTATCAATTTCCTGTGTCATTACAATTGGTACCATAATTAGAAACTACCGGGGTATTTTTAAGGGAATTAGAAATAGAATTTCAATTGTTAATCGAACAATAGTTAATTACATTCTTAATGTGGATTCAATATGCACATTAAGGATAAATACAATTTTAAGGGAGGTTTCATACCTATTAAAACAACTTAAATTTTACACCATAATAGACCAATGAAAAAATCAAGTAGGTACTGACCGTTCAATTACTTTTCTTGAAATCACTCTAGTATAAATTGATAAGGTAATACACTAAAATAATTTTTAAAAATTATTTAACCTTTATAAAAAGCTTTATCCAATTGCACAATTTTTATTAAAGATAACACTTTATTTTACTTATTGCATTCTCTATAGTATTTCTACACTTTTGTGCTACTGCTACTGCTATTCAATTACAGTAGCTATACAAACAAAACAAAATAGAAGAATAAAAGCTATACGATATGTTGAACAAATCGAAAACTTCCAAAACTAATCATTTTAATGAGAGACTTTTACATGGTATGCCCTGGTAACATTCGACATTGCTTCATTCGTAAATAATTTTAAACGGCTAACATTTCATCTTTACTTTAAAAAAAAATTCCATGGATTCCAAAAAACAAATAAACTTTTCGTGATGCGATGCCGATAAGGCAAGGTTTTTTTAAAAAACCAATTTTAAAAATTTAAAATCAATTCGTAGGTGATAAAAAAAATAAGGGACTCCTTAAATGCAAATGCTTTGCTAAAAAGTTCATTTTCAAGCAGTACAAACTCAATCGAATACGTTTAATCTAAATTCGATCATAATTAAAACAACCGCGTGCTGTCTAATCGGTAACAAAAAATATTAAAACTAACATTTTGTTTTGTCTAAAGCAGGTACAACTTTTTAACTTTACTTAAAAATTTTCAATTAATTATCGTTTTTCCTGAAATTGTACATTGGTTACTAAATTGCCCAAAAAATTATAAGTAAGTTCTTTATTTACAAATATATTGTCAGATGGCAACAGTTAAATTAAAAATCTTAGTTTAATTAAATTACACAAAACTCAAATCGTCGTGGCTTGTAGTTCATAAGATGAAAAATGCTTAACTCTATATAGTATAAAAGATAAATATCGTTTAAGATAAAAATTACCTTGATGAGCCCAAATAGAGTGGCAACGTTGGTGGGCTCGCGAAGGAACGCTAAACATATATTCTGTATATAATCGGGCTCATCAACGTCCTGTATATCAACGAAAAGATCCGGGCTCATCGGGTACCTGTTAATATATCGGGCTCAACAACGTGCTATTTATAAGTATATATATATATATATATATATATGTTTGTCAAATGGGAACTTTGGAGACTTGTATATACATGTATATACAAGTATATACAAGTATATTTGTGATATATGAAATGTGAAGTATGGGGACAAAATGATATTTGTCATTAAGTGGTTACTTTAAGTACACAAGTACACATTGAAATATTAAACCAGTAAGTACCAAAGTGTCTTGTAATAATCTTATGAAGACAAATGAGAAGGGAGATACATAAAAACATTAAATATAATAATTAAATAAATATCGTCTTTTTATTAACATAGTGAAAAATTAATAAACAAATTCTAAAATTAATAGCATTTTTAAAGTAGTTTCTTTTCCTGGTTAGAAGTGAAGTCTTGCAGGGTTATGCATACTCAACCTATAACCAGAAAAATGAAACAGTAATATAAAATAAGTAAATCACTTTATATAAAGAGATGACTCATAAAAAAATAAAAAAATAAAATAATAAATATTAAGAGAGATTCAAAATTAATATAAGCTTATGTTCATGTTATTATGTAAAAACATAAACAAAATCAGAATATAACTAATATCAAATAAAAATAATTAAAATAATTGCATTTAAACAGTTCTCTAATGCGTGAATTATAAAGTAAATTGTTATTGCTTGCTTAATAATAGTTTTTTCAATATTTATTTAAATTTATTAACCTTCAAAAGTTTAAATATCTGAGGTACTGTATTATAAAGGGAAATTGCGTTATAAACAAAGTTTCTTGAAAACATGGCAGTTTTATGTTTAGGTAAAATAAAATTAAAATTGAATCTAGTTTTCTTAGAATGAACATTGTTTTTTCAATTTTTTTAAGAATGGATAGTACGCTGTTGCAGAAACCATCTTATGAGTAAAAACACTTAAAGTTAAAGTCTTGAAGACTGCAAGTTTAAACTTTTATATTCTTTAATTTTATGTAAAATTTTTAGAAATTTTTAATTTTAAATATGAGTCGATAACAACAATTTAAATGTGCAATTTTCATTTAAAAACTATCAACAGATAAGATTGCATGCAAATTAATTAAAGATGAAAATTAAGCCACATTATAAGTAAGCTGAGTTTATGGTTATCCTAAAAATGAAAATTTATATACAATACAACAAATGTCTGAACTGAAGGAAAAATATAAAACGCTTAAAGAAGTTCTGTACGAGTGCATATATTTTAACAAATCCTGTTCAAAAATAAAGAAAAAAAATATAAACAGTTTTACCAACCAGTTGGCAGAAATAAATTGAATACTTCCTAAATCAACTTAAAAAGTATAATTAAAATCTCAAGTTCTGTATTATAATTATGCAGTAATTTATAAAATTAAACATTAACAACAAAAAATATTTTTAATGTAAGATATAATTCTAAGATATAATTAATAAATAATGTTTGATAATATACAGAATGCCAGTCTAGTAATCAAACGATAGATTTATTATTGTTTTTTAGAAGTTTAGAATTTCACGTCCTAAATGTTGTTAAAAGTTTCAGGTTAACAGAACAAAAATAATAATTAGAAACAATACATTTTAATACTGATCACAACACAATAACAATGAACTACAAATACTGAGTGTCTGAGCGTTTTGTTTCTAGTAATTTCGTTATAAATATAGGCATTTAAAGAAGTGGCTACTCGATTTTTGAAAATGTCATATTTCTCTAACAGCTGTTCGCATTCTGGCAATGTAGGTAATGTAAGATTTTGTAAATGATGTCCAAATTATTTTTTCATTATTGTAATCTCCTCTTTTGTCCATCTTAGTTTTTCTAAAATTATCTTTTAATATTTTCAGTATAACTTATTCTTTTTTTACAGTGCTTTCTTTTTAATTCTCCGGCAACCCAAGCCTTTATTTGACATGGGCGTCTACCTCTTAAAACCCTACTGGACTTTATCACGTCTTCCCATTCATGTAGCGATGGTAATGTTTCATCTATAAAATGCTTACTGAAAACGTCTCTTACTAATTCCTTTTCTGAACTTTGCCACGACCTCCTCTGTACACGTAGTAGTAAAACGCGCGGTTAATTTTTTTAATAAATTTTAATAAACGCCAAGTATTTATGTTATTTATTATTGATAACGTATTTGGTTTTGATTAAAAATGTGATTAATATAAATTTGTAAATGGGATCCGTATTTTATAGCTAACTTTGCATAGGCTCTTTATACTATCTTCAGGTAAGACTGCGACCTTTGCTACTCTCGATTCTTCTTTATGAACTGTATCCAGTTGTGCAAATGTAAGCACTAACTTTTGGAGTAAATACAAAAATGCCTTTTAGATGCTTTGGTTTTGATTTTGTCGTCCAATGTTGTATTTGATGATAATCCTACAACAATTATAACATTACTTTGAGGAATACTAAACTAAACGTTAAAAGTTAATCTGTTTTAGTGGTGGTTAGAAGCGGTAAAAAATCTTTTTGAGAAATGTAGTTTGAAATTACAGTTATAATAAGAATTCAATAACCACCAACTTTTTGGTATGAAAATTTAGAAAAACACTTTAAAGAGTATTTACCTATTTCTTGTGCATCTGAAGATTTTCCATCAGTTTCAAGAGTTCTATTGTTACTAGAATGTAAACTAAGTGATTCCGTTAGAATCTGTCTCATCAATTTGAATTTCGGAACTGCTTTCACTGGAACTGCTTTGATTAGACTACTTAAAATTGTCAAAATTTAGATATGTTCTTAATTGGATTACTTGTAGTATAGTGGAGTCCGTTTGCAATTTGGAACGCCTTAGGCAAGGTTTTTAAATTTGTTTATTGTCTGGAAGCATTTAATAGGATTACCGATGCTTTTATAAACTCTAGAGGTAGTTAAATACTATCTCAGGACCGCACTTAAAAACTCCATACTTATTAATCAATATATAGAAACAAAAATCGAATTGGCAATAAAAAATATAGATAGGTAACTAAAAAAATTTTACAAATAACATCTACGTATAACTTAAATTCAGTACTCAAAATCTGAAAGAATATTTCTAAATACGTCCCATGAATGACTAATTGGTTAAGGTCAACTCCAGTTGACCACAGCCTTAGGCGATCCAAATTGCAAACGGACCCTACTATACATATTTGCCTAAAATTGATGTAATTTTGTATCTTTACCTTATTTCTAATTATGTGTACCTACTTAGATAATTGATTTTAAACGTTGTAATATTTCTTTTTAATAGATGAGAATCATGAACTAAAATCGGAAAATAATTCCTCACAATAACAAACTAAAAAATGCCATACAATTTTTAAAAAATAGAAAAACGTTTACTTACATTTTTCTAATTTTCCAAGTTTTACATCAGCTATACCGTCTTTTCTATTTTTCACATTTGATATAGTACACACATAATATACAGAATCATCTAGGTATTGCACAAGAACAAACATTTTCCGATTAGTATTTTTATCAAGTAATAGAAAACCGGTTAAAAAAATACAAACAAAAATAGAATATAATACATAAACTATACCGCACTAACCGAATAATGATTTGTTGCAGTAACTTACCCTCTTTTATACAAAGAGAGAAGAAAGTAAGAGTGCTGTTGATATTTATTAATTCTATTAGATACAAATATATTAACTTACTAAAATATACCACTATATTTTTATTTGTTAGAAAAACTTCGTATTTTTGTACTGCCCTAATCGAAAACGATAATATTCGTTGCTCTTGATGCAGTTACGTAATGGCAAAAATCTCTAAAGCAATGTAAAACCTAAACACTTGGAAATATTAACCTAATCGGTAGTATGCAATTCCTGCTAAACGGGAAATGCAAAAATATTTGAAAGTATTGATAAATATTTAATATGATTACAATCAAAAAACAATTAACTTTTTTTTGTAAGGTATAAGACAAATAACTTATATTTTGCTCGAAATCTTCTAAAAAAGTCACGTATCGGTTACCAAAAATTTAAATCACTTTAACACAAATATGATAAAAAAGCTAGGTGCAACGAATATCGAGTTAAAAAATAACCACCGGTTTTACCCATGCAAAGTAAGGCATCATTCAGCCACGAAAATACATGCTTCCTTTTGTGTGCTTAAAATAAACATTCAAATATTAAAAATTGAATTATACTGGCACATAATTATTAAATAACAAAAACGTTTAGTATTTGTTCACGTTTATGTTAAAAACAATTATTTAAACAAAATCATAATAAAACAGATTACTTCATTAATGCCCTATTTTCAAGATGACGTTTTATATTGAGTTTACTGCGTTAGTTCTTCAAAAAAATATTTCGAGCGAAATTTCGTCGTACACGTGAAGATGTATAGTATACGAACAGTACTTTTGTAGGTTTCTTAATAATATCAAAAGATTTTACTAGATTTTAAAAAATATGATTAAAGTGACTCACTCGGTTTACATAGCAATATTAAATATAAGTTCTAAATGAAATAGATTATCTTAACCTTGTCGGTTTTAAACACAAATAATAACCTTATCAACAAAAATCTCGAATAATATTTAATATAAACTATCTTATTAAAAAAATTATAATTAGTTTTTGATATAACTGTATTCTACAATAATCCTAAAATATTATATAATAAAAGCACCTGAGAACAATTAGGCATAATTTGCATAATATACATTTAGGGAAAAAAATGTGTTTAACTACTTTTTATTTATGTTTTTTATTTGTATGAACGAAAATGTCGTAGAAAAAGTATAGTACACAACTAGAGTTGTAAGCTTATTACATGCTTGTAAAATTGTCGCTTTTTTACTCGCATATAATAAGATTCTTACAACTCTCGTTATGCAATATAATTTTTTTATTTAAATATTATGTTAACTACTTTTTTCATGTACGTATTTAAATATAAATCTTAAATACAGCTTAAACTTTCAATTTAGGGTTCTTTGTCGGTGTATGATCTTATAGATCTAAGAGTGTAAATTCTTATTGCGGGCTATTAATTAGGTTCACTGCATTGTTGTTAAACTTTTCATGGGAAGAAAGCAAGAATTTGCTAAGTTGTCATAAACAGTATATATTAACAATGTATATTGCAATGGAATAATTCCATTTCCCGTTATTATTTCTTAAGAGGATTATCTTTACTCTACACCTCAACAAAGTGTATAGTTTTCAAGAACACAAGATGTAAAACGCCAATCTTAAAGAGAGTTCACATCACTAGTTGTTTCTGTTAAATTCACGACACTAATTAAAAGTTAAATAGCATACTTGAAACATTTTTTCCGTGGATTGCGACAGTGTAATGAAAAAAAAAACAAACACAACTGAACATCGGTTATTTTTGGATATTTTAAAAGAACATAAAATTCTGAACTAGAAATTCTTATGCACTACTGTTTAAAATTTAAAAATAAACGAATGAAAAGCGTTTAAAGTTGTGTTATTTAACATTACTGTAGTCAAGTTAGCCATGTTTATTTTCTGTAATTTTTAATAATAAAGTAATTTAAAAAAAAAGAAAATATTTCAAAACATTTTTGGCAAAAATAAAATTGTATTTTTTAATTTACTCGCAACATTTCGAATATTATAAAAATGAATTTCATTTTATAGGTACACGTTCTAGAAACGTTTTTATTCACTGAAAGGGCGCCATATACTATTTCAAAACAAATTGACACTGGTTGATTTCTATATTCTAGACAGACAAAAAATAATATTATAATCATGTTATTATTTTTACAAAAACAAACGTAGTACAACTGATGAATGCGGATCCGTTATCTAAAAATGAAAGTGTTTACAGAATATAATGCTTTGTAATACAGATGGCAAGAAAAAGAATAACGGCACTTTGCGAAGCAACAACCCTGTATTGTGGACCCCGTGGTATCCAAAAAGGTTCTTTGGCCCTTTAGTTTGCAATAAAACTTCGTAACCATTGTCTAATTTTTGTTTGTAAATAATTTCTAAGAATTGTGTTATTTGCAGTTTTCATCTTTTACTTTAGTTTTAGACATTTATATACAATGGTTTGAGTCACTTAAGCAGTTTCACCATTAAGAATTTAACTCGAGATTAACTAATCTACGATTAAATTTAAAATCCTGTCATATCATTGGTTAGTGGTTTTAAGCTAACCAATAATATGACAGGATTTTAAATTTAATCGTCGATTAGTTAATCTAGAGTTAAATTCTTAATGGTGAAACCGGGCCTTAATGTAGTGTTGTTTCTAATAATGGACGTGTTTAAAATATTATAATTTTTATCGTAATAATTACAGCTTACTTATGTATTTGCAAAAATATAAATTTTTTCAGCAATAATTTTAAGATTACTTTGTAGTATAAGAAATTTGTATGACTATATATATGTCACACCGTTTGCATTTATAAGGTAACCAAATAGCGAACAGATTGAGTAAGTTGCCGCTTTTCGGTCAGTATAATTTTTATGGAATCCATAAATCATAAAGTAAACAGCTTCTAAACACCTAAAATTGGACGCATGTCTTTTCCTAAAAATTATAAAAATACCATCTAATACTATTTTTGATAAAATACTTCTCTATTTGTTTTTACCTTGTCAAGAAAACAAGAAATTTAAATTTAATTTTTAATGTAATGCTACCGTCTCTTATTACAATACGAAATAATACCGAATACTATTAACTAGATTTTATTTTGAAATTTTATTTTTCGGTAATTGATATAATAATGTTTTGAAATACAGACGATAACAAGTAGATTCACAGTAAAAGACAACGGGTTCATTGTTAAAGTGTTCCTTCCTATTCCTGCATTTTTTGTCTGTTTTTCATCTTACGGCAGCACCATCATCTATTAGCGTAAAGCCAAAAATTTATATGAACAGTTTTATCGTTTTACCGTAGCCACGGAGCCACTCTACTGGTTCTAATTTTTTTTTCTTGTCTTGAGGTACTTTTCACTTCACGGAACCCCAGCCTTAACTGAATTTACATGATTGTTGTGAATGTTTTGATTTATTTAAATACTATGATCTGATACATTATCCATTGCCACAATCCAATTTTTGAGTAAATTAGGTATTAATTATATCTCTAACGTTGTATAACATTGTTATAAATAATGTTATTGTAAACTGTTCAAATTGCAATAACGAAATTTGTTATTCGGAATGTATTATTTGAATTTTACATAATGCTACTGGCTAAAAACTTCCTATATTTTAAGAATATTATTCATAGTTTTAATTAGCTTGGCAGACTTATATGTAAGCTTACGGAAATTTTTTAACCCATAATATATGACGAGGACTTAAAGTACACGGCCCCCATTCTAACTTTCAAACGGTTACAGATAATGCCGTGAAATTTTTTACACGAAAACAAACTTATAAAAGACAAAAACAATCAGATTATGGCAACTTTGATTTAACAAAGGCTCTTCAAAATAAGGTGTGAGTTGATTTACCTTTCCATTAGTAAAAAAACTATTCAAACAACACTCAGCTCTAATTTTAATAACTGTGACTGCCATTTTCTGTTAAAAAAAATAGATAACTGACTCATGGCATTATGTGCATGCAATGGTTCGGAATCAGAGTAAAAGTGGCGGACTTTATGTCCTTACTTTATATGGAACATGAAGATGATGTCATCTATTTTTACAAACATTTGAAAAGAGAAGCACAAATCTTGTGTTTCTTTTTTTTCTAACTGTGATCTTGTCAGTTTTCTATCTTGTGTGTTACGTTGTACTGTAATAACATCGATGTTTGTAACTTCTCGTTTCTTACCTTATGTGTAGTGTTCTGCCAATTTACCTTATTGTTTTGAATATATATCTCTCTACAATGACGTTTTATTCATCCTTCGTGATTATTATTAAAGTTTAAATTTCATGTAGGCCTTTGTCAAAACTTAATTTTAGCGTAAATGATGAGTAAGTTTGCTAATGAATTAAGAGTTAGTGTTCAGTTTAAATTAGTGATGGATAATCCAGGTTCAGGTTTTCTGTTTCATATAACATTTTCGATGTCGATTGATTACTAACTTAACGATTGTGTAGGTCCGCAAGTAATTTCATTCCATTTTGTTCTAATCCGGCTACAGATCCGTTTCATCTTTAGAATACATTTTCGATATCACTCATTTAAGAGGATTTACTACCACGCGATTTTTGCAAACTTAAATAAACAAGCCCCTTACGTTTCCATTCTGTATTTCCCCTAAGATATTGATCTGACAACATTGCAACAAACATATGGTATTGAGTTGACATTTAAGATCCTTACTGGCGTCGTATTTTTCAGTCGTACTCAAGTTCTGCCAACGAGTTGTCCCTTTTTAACTAAATGGCCTTCCATTGGTTCAATCGCGCAAATGTAGCCTTTCCAGAGACTTCCATCCAGACGTGCCATCACCACACTTTCAGTCCTTGCAGGCAGAGTCACGTTCTCACTCAATAAGTCTCGCACAGCTGCTTTCACTGAAGAATGAAAAGTAATTTTTTGATTGTCGATCTTCAGGACATCGTTCTTCATATCCAAATGGAGCCCATACTTCTTTATAACGTTCATTCCCAGGATAACTTTTTCCGTGGTGTCGGTTATCATTACTTAATGGTCGAGTACTCTATTTCCCAAATCAATGGTCACTTGTACTTGTCCGTTAGTAGGTATTTCTTCGTCTGTCGCTGTTCGAAGTCGTACTGTTACTGGTGATGCCTTCTCGTTTTCCAACAACATGTCAGGACGAACGATGGTTTTTGTCGCTTCCGTGTCAACCTGTAAATGAACACTTTTTTTATTGACCCTGCCATCGAGATAAATGCTATGCAATTGTTCCATAGGCAATGCTATTTGAATGCTAATCTCCGGAACATGACTAGATAAGATTAACTTTTGTCTCTTTTGATCAATTCATTCCAAATTTTCGAGCGCTACTCGTGTCTTATTCTAGGGTTTAGTACAATGTCGGGGTGCATGGTCTATTTCGCCGCAGTTCAAAGCTACCTCTTTGATGCTTTCTAGTGCGTGCGCGGGTAGTTCTGCAGCACAGCGGTGTTTATGACCGTCTCGTTGCGATGTTTCTTTCGCTGTTTCAAACTGCAAGGTATGCACTAAAACATCATCAGTGAGTCCGCTGCGTTTCGCTGCCTCAGAATGCATTATTAAATCTTCGTTTGTGACGCTTCTTTCACCATGGCAAATCATTTGGTTCATTTTTTCTTCAAGCAGTTTCATTCTATCTCGTACAGCTTTTGTCATTCATAGATTCGCATATTTCTTCTTTTAAATTTAACGTATCTGTTTGGGTTTCTTCTTAAACAATTTTAATTTATCAATCAATAAAATAACCTTGTCGAACCAATATTTTTAATTTTCAATTAATGACATGTTTCGGCCTTAATTAATAAACGATGGGCCATCTTCAGATACTACAAAAAAATATATAATTATATATCCGGTTATAATGAGTCTTAGAGTTAAAGATAAAAAATGTCATAAAATTAAAATAATCGTTGAATAAATAACAATTACAATACATAAGTGTAAAAAACGAAAACAATGTACATACCTAACACTAACAATTGTATATAATAAAAATAAATATTGTCTAAATTGTATAAGTAAAAAACATTTAAATAAATAAATAACTAACCTGTATAATTGTACAAACAATTTAATAATGTACGTCTAGTGTTAAAGTTAAATAATCAAAACAACATGTGGGACTAGATATGTGTCAACGACGTATAAAATTGTAGAAAATTAATAAATAAAATTTTACTAAAGTGAAAATTAATAATTTAAGCGCAGTTGTATGAAATTGTTTTGGTCGTTAAGGATTATCTCATTATGGGACGTGATATAGATCATCTCCAATATATCTATTAGACGATTTTTGTCTGTAGGATGAATAATCTGTGCTTTAATAAGCGAATGCTTATGTTGTAGTACATGTTCAGCAAACGTTGATTTAATAGATTTCGGATTAAGTAAATATTTGTTGGGATTGGAAATGTATCTAGTGTGTTCTTTGAGACGGGTACTGAAAGCCCGGATTGTTCTCCCAATATAAACCCGGCCACAACTACATTCTAAATTGTAGATACCACTGCGGTCCATAGGTTCAATAATGTCTTTCAGATGTGAAAAATAGTTATGTAATTTTGGAGGACTAACGTAAGAAACTCGAAAATTGTTGTTTTTATTAATGTTTTTAATTAAATAGTGTAACTGTGGTATATACGGTATAGAAAAATAAGTGGATATCGGGTTAGAAATCGGTGTAAGAGATGTGATTGACTTAATCTTATGTTTCATGAATATTTTGTGGTAAATGTTGTTAATCAAATGTGGCGGAAAGTTGTTTTCTTTGGCAATGAAGAAAATGGTATTTAATTCTTTTTTGTAGTTAAAAGTATTTAAAGGAGTACCCAGTAATCTATTAAACAAGTGTGAGAAAACAGCTACTTTATGAGAGAAGGGGTGGTTAGAGTCATATGGGATAACATGGCTCGTAGTAGTAGGTTTTCGATAAATATCAAATACTAATTTACTATCTAATAAAGAGATATTTAAATCGAGAAAATTTAGGGAACAGTTTAGAGGTATTTCGACCGTAAATTTAACTCTAGCGTGTTTGCTGTTTAAAAACTCTAAAAAACTTTGAATGTCTTGGTTCGTACCTTGAAAAATGCAAAAAATGTCATCGACATAACGTTTCCACAGTAAGACATGTTTTAGGAAAATAGGACTTGTTATTATAAAGTCCACTTCTAAATGGTTCATAAAGATTTCTGCCAAAATGGGGGATAACGGAGAACCCATGGGTAAACCTTGTATTTGTTTGTAGACTGTTTTATTAAATTGAAAGTAAACGTTATTAAGACAAAAGTTGGTTAACTTGGAGATCGAACTCACTACAAAGTCAGGAAAATCTGAACGAAACAACAGATTATCTACAATAGGTAAGACATCTAATAGTGGGACAGACGGAAATAGGTTCACCACATCAAAAGAAATAAGCTTAACATTTTGGTAATTAGTTGGTAGTTTGAAATTATTCAAAGCATTAATTAATTCACTTGTGTTTTTTACACTTGAAATAGAATGAAAATTAATGTTATTTTTTAAAATGATTGATAAAAATTTTTGGTTAATGGGTATGCAGGTGAGTTAATAAAGCTGACAATGGGTCTAATAGGTACGTTAAGTTTGTGTATTTTGGGAGACCGTACAGACGAGGCGTAATCGGATTGTTAACTTTAAACTGTGATATAGTTTTGTGAAAAAATGTGAGTGCAGGGGTAGAATCAGTTATCAATTGTAAATATTGAAATTGTAATTTCGGAAGAGAAAAATTAGGGTTATTTATAAAATCTTCAGAATTTAAAAGTTTAAGATTTTGGTGGCATAATCGTCTTTATTTTGAATGACTACACAATCTCCTTTATCTGCTTTAGAAACAATTAACTGATTGCTAATGATTTTTGATCGTAACATGGAGACTGTTTTATGATCAGATGTAAAAGTCTTATTACAGTTCGGGTGGAGTTTATTAAAAATCAAGTGAGAACTAGGTAATATTGAACTATTAGTAAATTTATTGACATAGTCTGATGAAAATTCATTTGCAATGATTTCAATGGTAGCTTTGAAGTTATTGTACTGAATTTTATTAATCGGGGTTACTGGAGCAAATTTTAATCCTTTGTTGAGAACTGCCATTTCTTCTTTTGTGAATTTTGTATTTGATAGATTTAACGTTCTTTGATGAAAATTCATGGGTTTGATGTTGTTGTTGTAGGTTGCATTAAAATACCTAAATGATTGTTTATGTTTTTGGGTAGACTGTGTTACACATGATGACATGAACTGGTCATTACTGTAATGATTGTAATTGTTATTAGACTTAAAAATGGGTTTATGAAAACATGGTAATTTACGAAGTTTTTTTGCGAGTTTGTTGAATAACTCATACCCATATTGTGACACTTTTTCTCTAACTTTATCATCTAAGAGATCCCATATGGGGTTTTTAATGGAGAATAAGAAATTTTCCCTCAATATTTGGTTTCTTAAACAATGTTTGAAACTCCAAAAACAACCAGTTTTTACCAAATTAAAGCTACCTAATCATGAGAAGTCGACACTTTTAGGGTACTACCAATTCATAACCCACTGCATCAAGTCAGAAATCAAGAAATGGTATGGGAAGATTCAAGTGAATAAGCTTAAACTATGGTATTTACATACATATGTCCATCTCTGGAGTCCTTCATCCAGCCATATGGGATCTCTTAGATGATAAAGTTAGAGAAAAAGTGTCACAATATGGGTATGAGTTATTCAACAAACTCGCAAAAAAACTTCGTAAATTACCATGTTTTCATAAACCCATTTTTAAGTCTAATAACAATTACAATCATTACAGTAATGACCAGTTCATGTCATCATGTGTAACACAGTCTACCCAAAAACATAAACAATCATTTAGGTATTTTAATGCAACCTACAACAACAACATCAAACCCATGAATTTTCATCAAAGAACGTTAAATCTATCAAATACAAAATTCACAAAAGAAGAAATGGCAGTTCTCAACAAAGGATTAAAATTTGCTCCAGTAACCCCGATTAATAAAATTCAGTACAATAACTTCAAAGCTACCATTGAAATCATTGCAAATGAATTTTCATCAGACTATGTCAATAAATTTACTAATAGTTCAATATTACCTAGTTCTCACTTGATTTTTAATAAACTCCACCCGAACTGTAATAAGACTTTTACATCTGATCATAAAACAGTCTCCATGTTACGATCAAAAATCATTAGCAATCAGTTAATTGTTTCTAAAGCAGATAAAGGAGATTGTGTAGTCATTCAAAATAAAGACGATTATGCCACCAAAATCTTAAACTTTTTAAATTCTGAAGATTTTATAAATAACCCTAATTTTTCTCTTCCGAAATTACAATTTCAATATTTACAATTGATAACTGATTCTACCCCCGCACTCACATTTTTTCACAAAACTATATCACAGTTTAAAGTTAACAATCCGATTACGCCTCGTCTGTACGGTCTCCCAAAAATACACAAACTTAACGTACCTATTAGACCCATTGTCAGCTTTATTAACTCACCTGCATACCCATTAACCAAAAATTTTTATCAATCATTTTAAAAAATAACATTAATTTTCATTCTATTTCAAGTGTAAAAAACACAAGTGAATTAATTAATGCTTTGAATAATTTCAAACTACCAACTAATTACCAAAATGTTAAGCTTATTTCTTTTGATGTGGTGAACCTATTTCCGTCTGTCCCACTATTAGATGTCTTACCTATTGTAGATAATCTGTTGTTTCGTTCAGATTTTCCTGACTTTGTAGTGAGTTCGATCTCCAAGTTAACCAACTTTTGTCTTAATAACGTTTACTTTCAATTTAATAAAACAGTCTACAAACAAATACAAGGTTTACCCATGGGTTCTCCGTTATCCCCCATTTTGGCAGAAATCTTTATGAACCATTTAGAAGTGGACTTTATAATAACAAGTCCTATTTTCCTAAAACATGTCTTACTGTGGAAACGTTATGTCGATGACATTTTTTGCATTTTTCAAGGTACGAACCAAGACATTCAAAGTTTTTTAGAGTTTTTAAACAGCAAACACGCTAGAGTTAAATTTACGGTCGAAATACCTCTAAACTGTTCCCTAAATTTTCTCGATTTAAATATCTCTTTATTAGATAGTAAATTAGTATTTGATATTTATCGAAAACCTACTACTACGAGCCATGTTATCCTATATGACTCTAACCACCCCTTCTCTCATAAAGTAGCTGTTTTCTCACACTTGTTTAATAGATTACTGGGTACTCCTTTAAATACTTTTAACTACAAAAAAGAATTAAATACCATTTTCTTCATTGCCAAAGAAAACAACTTTCCGCCACATTTGATTAACAACATTTACCACAAAATATTCATGAAACATAAGATTAAGTCAATCACATCTCTTACACCGATTTCTAACCCGATATCCACTTATTTTTCTATACCGTATATACCACAGTTACACTATTTAATTAAAAACATTAATAAAAACAACAATTTTCGAGTTTCTTACGTTAGTCCTCCAAAATTACATAACTATTTTTCACATCTGAAAGACATTATTGAACCTATGGACCGCAGTGGTATCTACAATTTAGAATGTAGTTGTGGCCGGGTTTATATTGGGAGAACAATCCAGGCTTTCAGTACCCGTCTCAAAGAACACACTAGATACATTTCCAATCCCAACAAATATTTACTTAATCCGAAATCTATTAAATCAACGTTTGCTGAACATGTACTACAACATAAGCATTCGCTTATTAAAGCACAGATTATTCATCCTACAGACAAAAATCGTCTAATAGATATATTGGAGATGATCTATATCACGTCCCATAATGAGATAATCCTTAACGACCAAAACAATTTCATACAACTGCGCTTAAATTATTAATTTTCACTTTAGTAAAATTTTATTTATTAATTTTCTACAATTTTATACGTCGTTGACACATATCTAGTCCCACATGTTGTTTTGATTATTTAACTTTAACACTAGACGTACATTATTAAATTGTTTGTACAATTATACAGGTTAGTTATTTATTTATTTAAATGTTTTTACTTATACAATTTAGACAATATTTATTTTTATTATATACAATTGTTAGTGTTAGGTATGTACATTGTTTTCGTTTTTTACACTTATGTATTGTAATTGTTATTTATTCAACGATTATTTTAATTTTATGACATTTTTTATCTTTAACTCTAAGACTCATTATAACCGGATATATAATTATATATTTTTTGTAGTATCTGAAGATGGCCCATCGTTTATTAATTAAGGCCGAAACATGTCATTAATTGAAAATTAAAAATATTGGTTCGACAAGGTTATTTTATTGATTGATATAATTCACGACCAATAATGGATGATCCTTTTTATCAATTTTAATTTAATTTTCTATAATAATTTGTATTTGCTCCTCAATAGTGTTTTTTTGATTATCAATGCACTTCTAGAGTTTTTTTCCATTTTTTCAGAATTTTCTTCCTTTTTTTATTTACTGATTCGAGAATTTTAAATATTTTTGCATCCATTTTAATTTGATAACAAGTTACCGGCATAAATTATAACATGAATAAAAAGTTTAAATACACTACTTTAACGAACTTGAACAGCTAAAACTACACGATATAAACAAACACGCAAATTGTGAACTAAAAAGTTTTATTTATTTAAACGATTTCACCGGGTTTCAATACCGCACACCTGTATCACCAATATAACAAACTTAAAACGAATTTATTTTTATACAGAAAATTTTTACACGTTTATAACTACACGAAAAAAAATACTTACACGAATTTATGTATTACAATCACTTGAAAAATAATGTCCGCGGATAACTTCTGTTTATCTTAAAATTGACACTTGTTTACATTAAAGGTACGAACGTTATATTTATCTCGAACACACGCGTTAATCACTTATTATTTAAACATCTTCTTAACACTGCCGACTTCGAATAACCAGTTTTGTAAATAGATAATTTTTAAATTATTTAGACAGAGATATTTTTTTTTCTTTAAAAAATGATCTAGTAATAGATAACAGATAATAGATTAAATAATCTAGGTAATAACAACGATAGATGGAGTTCATTTGAAGAACTACTATAGAATGCAGGAAGTTACTGAAGAAAAATATACATATTGTAACTGGAATTTTACGGAACACTCGATTTTTTATAAATATTATCTAAAAAATTTAAATAAAAAAAAATATATATATACAGATACATATAACATATATTTTTTTATTTTATCTAGATACAGATAAATACATAAAGAATATGAATCTATACTGCGAATAACTGACCTATGCTCTCTCTACACCGTTTTTATATATTTCCGTTATCTATCCCGATAATTGTCTACAGCTTTCCCAAACGTTCTGGAAGTGGATAAAAAGTTCGTGAGCGCTCTCAAAGCTGAACGTTACAATAATTTAGTTTTGTGAAATTTTTGCCAAAAAATGCAAAAAATGCACCTATTTTACAAATCAAGCTATTTTTAATGAAATACAATAGTTAACTAGACCTTGACACAAGTCAATTTGAAGTTTGAAAACACGAATTAATTCGTCAGTAAAGATGCTGAGGCATAATAACGTTATCAATGAAACGAAAGTATTCGACTAGACATAACATTGTAAAAAAAAACGACACAACTATCATAATTCTTTGAAACTTTATAATAGTAAATTAATAAATTCCCAAGACTTTATACTATTTTATTTTTGGACATTAGTAATAATTAGTAATAAATTATTTAAGCTAGTCATGCAAAGTAATATTTTATTACATTTTAAAGTCCCCAAAGGTATCACATTGCGTGCAAAATATTGTCCCCAAACCGTTCGTTTAATATCAAAATAGCGTCCCCAAACTACTCACATCCTATGATTTTACGTTTGGAACTTTGAGGACTCATTGCTGTCATAAAGTGGCAAGTTTGAGGACTGGAAGTTTGAGCCAGTCCCCGAACTTCCAAAAAGTCCCCGAACTTCCGCTTTTATAACTCCTAGAGACCTCAAACTGACCACTATACATATATATATATATATATATACTACGGTTGATAAGTTCATTATAACTTGCGCGATTTATATCCCTCGACGCATCGCGTCTCGCGATATAATCTATCGCTTATGTTATAATGATACACTTCTCAACCTTGATATATAATATAATATTTCGAGTAGGTAAAAAAAAACAGCGCGTAAATTAACTTTCTTGTGCCAGTACGTTAAAAAAACAGCCCGACAGTAACTTTTTTTTTACGAGTAAGTCAAAAGAAGAATTCTCGTATGCAACTTTCTTCGTTTTTAGACCGCGTCAGGGTTTCTAAACCTTTGTTTAAAACTCTCCTCTTTCTTTGTACGCAATTTTGACTTTATTTCCTAAAACGTTTTATTCTGATTGGTTAAGTTCACGAACCTTTTTAGTGCCAAATCTGTTAATTAGCTTTTCCTTTTTTTACTCAATCTGTTGAAAGCGCCGTTATGCTTATTTCTACCCTTAAGATGTTACGACGTTTCATTACTAGGCGGCACTGCGTGTTTCAAATGTAATAAAAATTAACCGTTTCTACAATTTTTTCTCCTAATAATATTAAACAAATGCGCTACTGACTATAAAGAAGCAATAAAGAGATAAACTTTGCTTTAACATAAATCTTTTTTCTAGTCTTAACAGATTTATAATCTTTACAATTGCTTGACTGTTGGAACAATTTCAACATTCAAAATTTACTCAAATATTATTTTACATACTTTCGTCCTATGTTGATAACTTTACAGTGAAATCGTTTATGACTTAAACTAGTAATTACTGATAGTTTTTATTATTAAAATTTATAAGTCAGGTTTATTAAATTATTTCATTTGCGCCTTTTAAAATTTGAACATAAATTATCAGTTTAGCAGAACATGTGTGTTTCGGTCGAGTTGCTTTTGGTGACCACCGTGGCTTTTTTTGCGGCTAAGGGTAGCTTTGTCGGTGTAATATTACACCAGGTACTTAGAGTTGTTTTTCTTGAAAATTATGCCTGCATTGTAACCGCCACAATTTTTGTATTAAAATGATTTGCTTAATAACTTAAAATAACCAATAAACTATTACCCTAAAACGGTGCAAGATAGAGGAAAGTTGCACATAAACATTTTTATAGAGAACAAAATTTACTATAAAAAAGTCTGCGGAAGGGTACAATTACCTTCAATAGTTTAGAAGATACAAGTGTGCAAAGTTGCACGAAAATGTCTCACATTACATTAAAATTCTGTAACTCTTAAACTATTAAATATAATTATACACAAATTGGGCAACACCTCAAGTTCCAACTTAGCTTTATCTGAGCGTTTCATCGTTTCGTTGCATGAACCTGCAAATCAAGCATCCTATAAGTGTTTTCAACACTAAAAAAACATAAAGTTTCTGCACGTATACATTGCTCGATGGAATTTAACTCTAAAACATTTTGTTAGTTACCTACATAATGCTTTACTGATGTTTGAAAACGTACGCGTTATCTACAAGCTCTTTGAAAAATGTAACCCATCTTAAGCCCGACTTCACGAGCCGTTACTCGTTATTATTTTATCGGTAACAACCACGGCCGTTATAACAGCAACCATAAACGTTATTTAAGAATAAATAAATGTTTAATAAAACTTATATTGGTATAACCGTTACTATAGCAAGATATTAAGACTAATGTAGTTATATATTATACTATACTATTATAAGCATATGGTCTCTTCCTGATAGTTTTTGAGAAAATCCAAAGTTAATTTTTAACTATGTCCCTGGTTGAACCCGAATACAAGTAGCGAGTGACACAGGTCAAGATACTTTAATAGTAAACAGCACGTACCAACCGTATCTGAAAGTGATAATGGTTGTTTTGATAACGGTACAGGTTTTATTGCACTCACACGTAATAGAAAAGTAATACTTAGTGTGAACAATGTAATTTTAATAAGGAGTAATAACATTTGCATAATTGCATTTTAAGTTAAATACAAAATAATGCATATTATGATTTTAATTTGATACGTAATAATTTTTGCAATCTCATCAAACGTAAAGAACTTGTTAGTACAAATAGTTTTGACACTGAACTTTTGTTCCCGTGTCACCATTTTCTAAGTTTGCATTTTTTTAAAGCATGTTAAAGCACTATTTTTGTTTATTGATGAAAGAGTAAAATGTTTTTGAGCTTTTGCTGTAATAAAATTTTTTTTTTGTATAACGAAGGAACAATTTTATTCAGTGTGCGAATATTTCGTTTTAATTTAATCATTAGTCATAACAATAATAACCACAACTAGTACGGCTTTTTAACAAATCTTTTATTGCAAAATTTACAAAATAGAATAGCAAAATAACTTACTTTAATTATTAATTAATGCTGGTTTTGTACTATAAATACAATAAATAACAAAAATTCAAATATAAAAGCAAAAAGTAGTACAAAAAACCAAAATACGTAACGTAAATGGAAACTACAATGGCAACAGAATAAATGTACTATAACGAATCGCGATACATGATTGGTCGATACAATTTGTCCTTTAAATTAGCTTGCATATTGTCCATGGTTTTTGTAAGCTTGGTAGCACAATAGTTACTGTTTTAAAATAGCGGAAACCACGTGAGTTGTGACGAGGCGTTACTTCTGCCAGTAAAAATCAGTTGCTTCTAAACTTTACATCAATAAATAGTGAAAATAATTAAATATTTCTAAAAATAATTTTAAAGATTATTTGTTCACATTGTAAAACAGAATTATTAAAAAAATCAAGCACTTTTATCACTGTCACTTTCATCTTCTCCATCACAACTTTCATTGTCGGATGATCCGGTGTTCACTATAAACGACAGATTTTCTACAGTTTAATTCAGCAGTCTATCACGTTGTTACATTTCCTGTGCTATGTGATTCACATGTTGGCAATGATTGAACCTGTTCCATGCAGTTATCTCAGAAAATGCATTTTTCACTAAAGTCTCCAGACCACTTTATGCGACATTATTCATAGCGATCTTATGTTTCACCAAACTCCATACTGTAACGATTAGTAGAACTAACTTATTTATACTAAAAATATGTACACGTTTATAACTAACCAAACTAATTAAATCTAAGAATATTTAATAAAAACACTTACACTAATTTATATAGCACTATCATTTACACGAAAGATAAAGTCCGCGCATAACTTCAGTTTAAAACTTATTGTTTACATTAAAGTCACGTACAATTTTAATTCGTTGTATTTATCTCGAACACGGGTAATCACTTATTTATTTAAACTTGAATAATCTTCTTAACACTGCCGACTTCGAATTACTGAAATAACTAACTTATGACCGCACTTATACATTTTGACCAAACATTCGAGAGTTTTCTATATCTTTCGGTAAACATTCTAGAAATAGATAAAAACTTTGTGAAGGCTCTTGAACTTGAGACTAATACAGTTGTTTTTTTTTAACAAAAGCTCATACGCCCGTAATTTTCTGTTTATCGAAGAACTCCACAAAATTTTTAATAATGTTTTTGACTTCAGAATAAACAGTTTACCTTGATTGATTTCATGTTAGTAAATAACAACTGAAGCAATGCAAAAGTTAAGTAATGTAAAAATCTCTAATCAAAAATTAGATTGTTTGCAAATTACCACTGAATTAAATATAGATTTTAAAGTAATGGAAAAAAAATCACTAATTAATGTTGAGGTTATGTTACAATACTTAAAAAATGTTTTAAAATACACACACACCTTGTTTAGAAATAGCGGCGTTGTGATTGGATAAAGCATTTACTGCTACAAATGTTTCAAGTTAGTTGAAATTTCCTGGGAATCGTGTTTCCTTCGGCGCTCTGTATTTTACATTTGTTTAACAACTACAAACGTTAGATGCTATTAAAACATTGTAAATTATGTTATACAACGTAGTTTGTGTAATTGCACTAAGATTTTATATAGAATTTTCAACTTTTCTATAAATTAAAAACTGCTTATTAATACATATACTATTTTAAGAAAATGAATTAATTAACAACGAGTTTTTTTAACATAAATGTTTGATTTGACTCGCAAGATAAAGACAAAGTCTCTAAAAGCAAACTAAGAGATTACTCAGAGATTTTAAATTAAACTCTGCAATTATTTAAATAGAAATAGAGTGATTACGTTTCTATTTGCTAATGAAATAGAATACATGTAAAATGTTTAACATCAAGAATAAATTAGTACCTTTTTAGGCAATTACAAGAAACTACGCTATTATTCTTCTAAAATGTATTAAGTACATACAAATTAAATTTGTTATCTCAAAGTCTTTTTTACAAAAATATTTTAGTTTAAATTTATTTTATTTTAAACATGTTTCGGCATTATAAAATGTCATCGTCAGTAACTCTACAAATAGTACAAAATATTAAAAATATAGCTAACAAATAAATTATAAAAGAGCATACCTAATAATATTATTAAATTGACAAATGTAAAAAATAACAAATTGAAACTATCAATAAACACACAGTCAGAAATGATAAAAAATAAATTAAAATTTAAAAAATAGAAAAGTAAAGTTAGAATTTAGGATTAAGAAGAGGAGAAGTGCTTATATTCTTCTTATGTCGGCCAAACTGGAAGAAAGTTCAAAATTAGATTAAAAGAACATATTTATTTTATTAATAGATATTTAAATACTGATATCTCTAATACCTGTTCTGCCTTTGCTAATCACATTTTGTCTACTAGTCATTCTTTTTCTCCTAATCTTAATATTAAATTTCTTCATTTTTGTAATAAAGGCCATTATTCTAAATTCTAACTTTACTTTTCTATTTTTTAAATTTTATTTTATTTTTTACCATTTCTAGCTGTGGGTTTATTGATAGTTTCAATTTGTTATTTTTGACATTTGTCAATTTAATAATATTAATAGGTATGCTCTTTATAATTTATTTGTTAGCTATATTTTTAATATTTTGTACTATTTGTAGAGTTAGTGACGATGACATTTTATAATGTCGAAACATGTTTAAAATAAAATAAATTTTTGAGATAAATAATTTAATTGTATATCTAATACTCCACTTTAAGAATGGATTACTTTAACCTTATAAAGTACATACAAAAATTTAAATGTAATGAACATCTCATAAAGCTATGTATAAATCATTTAATTTAAATGTAATAACATATGCTTATCTATACCTTATTAATAATAATTATTTAAATAGAATAATTATCTAGTTTTTGAATTGTTATTAATTCTAAAATTTGATTTAACGTTTAACGTTTGTTTTAAAATTGATTGTTGTTTATTTACAGTTTGCTAAATTAAGGCAATGCATTTATTACACAAAAAGTTTTTTGTAAATGCTAGAGCGATATTTTTCGTTTTTATATAACAGGTAAAACATACTAAAATACATCATCTTAAAATATGAGATAAACAAATTTTGAATTAGATTTAATGTACACGCTAGAAGCAATATTTTTTGGGATGTAATAAATTTCCATTTTTGATGTTTTCTTATAGAGTACACGTTTCATAAATATTTATCATAACGTTATTTTATAGTTTAATTAAATTGTATTTTAAAAATTGGTTTTGTTTATAGTGTGATAAAAATGCCGTTTTACTAAAGTATGTTATTATTATTAACGAATACTTAGTACGTTTATGGAAGTAATTATAACAATTAAATCATTTTATTTATATTTTTTAAATTTTATTTAGTTTCTTGACAGCGTAAAATAAAAAAAAACAAATTGTTTTAATAATAATTTAGTTTTTTGCTTTTAAACAATAAATAGAACAAGTTATTCATTAACTACGTTTTTTTTAATTGTAATATATTATATATTATCATATAAACTGGCAAATATAATTATTTAATATAGTAGCATTTTATTGTCGATTAACGAAACGGAATATCTCATTAGAAACAAATATATGTCAAACATATTTGTTTCTAGCATTGACGTAAACGGGTTTCATTTTGTTTACCTTAATTCTGCAGCGTCAATCTAATTATTAATTTGATTAGCAAATGTTTGCTTAGTTATCGATCTAAACACATTGCTTTGAGTTTCCAGTTTTAGTATTTTTGTTTTACAATAATTTGGTTTATTACTTAATTTATTTGTGTCAGGATTATGTTATGCCAAAAAAATACAACTTTTTTAACGTTTATTTTACAATTAGATTTATTTTTACATTTACATTTACATGATATGTGGTTAAGTAAATTAAACTGGATTGATTAAATTAATTTTTGTGTAAAGTGGGTGTTAATTTTTGAGAATGGCTTTTTAAAACATAAAAAAATTAGATATCAATGCTATGTAATGCAAGTATTTTTATCTTTAACACTAAGTGTGATTTTTCTAAATAAAACATTGATAAAATAAGTTTGACTATACGGAGTGGTCACTTTTAAAATGCACACTTTTGTGATATTCCAAAGCGGTAAAGATACATTTGAAATAACTCGATTCCATCCTGAAATATCTTAAAAAAACTGATGTACTTTGCTTTTTATTTAACTTATATATTTGTTATTACTTCATTGCATTAGATGACATCTACCAAATTTACATATACAGTTAAGATCGGTTATCTATTTAACGTTTCAAAAATTTTCTCGGTCTACTAGGTCTTTATGTTTTCATTACCAACTTTTGATTTTCTTATAGCCGCTATTTTGTATTTTTATACTGTGGAATAGAGAAAACAATTGTGAATTCAATGATGTAACACACATGGGTTATCTAAGTTTATTAGCTACATTAAAACATCGATTAAAGATCTTATTTTCAAAAAATTATAAGTAAGTGCCAAAAAATAATTTCAATTTAACATTAAACACGTTTGCCAAAACAATAATAAAAATAATACTTGAGATTAAGTTTTGTTAAATTTTTGCAATAATGTGTTATGTTAAAAGTGTTTTGGTATGCTTTTTGCACTGTGTAAGATTTATTTTCAGAACGCCCACTTCCGGCTACATTGAGAAAATTTCCATGATGACGTCACGTCACTTGTGTTGAAGATATTAACAGCTTTGAGTATTGAATGCAATTCTAACCGTATTGAAAGACCCAGTTAATGCAATAATATTATTAATTTGAAAAAAACTTGGCAGATTCGATTTGTTTTCATTGATTGTATGAACCAAAAAAAATGCACTTGTGATAACACCGTATGTATGGCTTTGTTTACTTCAGTGAATTTTAGAAATTTTTGAAAAGTCACATTCTTTAAAGCAAAATAAACTGTAAGTATTGTAATTCCTACTTTAATTAATTGTATTTACGTTGTTCATTGATTGCACGTACAACTGGACGTACATAGTAGGTTATCACAATTAACTAATTTTTTTTGTGTGTCACATATTATTAGTCGGTGCACTCTGGTTTTCTGAATCATCAAGACTTGTATGTTTGTGTTATAATTTGCAAATGTTAATTTATTTCTTTTCGTTAGACCGACAAATTTAATTTGTTGTACGAGAATTTGCCCCACTGAAGGGCGCTTAGTGCAACTACTATTGTTTGTAATATTGACCTACGTTCTAGCGTTTAATCGCACCTATGTAAACGTACCTTCTTCTCTCTACGAACTTTTCCGTTTGTGGTAGAATAAATATACTCGTTGTTACAACTTCTGTTTTGCCATCTGAGACACAATCTCCGAATCAAAGTGAGTTAGTCGCTGTCTTTTTAAGTAGATAATTATCGTAACAAATATCTTTTATAAAATATAATTTTATACACTTGAAACATAACTTCAGTAAAAATTTAAACTATTTCAATTCTAAGAAATTTATAAGTGCCATGCAATTATTCTAGTAGGATACAAATTAAGTAACTTGACTCTATTGCACCAAACCAATCAAATTTTTAAGATATTTTTGGTTGTTCTGCTTTTCCATTTTTTGGTTTATTTATTTTTTTAATTTAATTCAAAAGGTGGTTTGTTTAGCGCCCCTGCACTGCGGTTTTCTTGGTGCTTTCGTGCACTTCTGATTTATTACTCCCTCGGCAGTTTTGTTTCGTCAATTAAGTTTAGAAGTTTATTCTAAGGGTCCTTTTTCAACTCATCATCGGTTAGTTTTGTTTTGATGAGAATCGTTGTGCGTTGCATTTGGTATGCTTTGCATTTGCACAGCAAATGCTGCGAAGTCTCGTCGTCCTCCAAGCAACCACGGTATAAAGGGCTACTTTGCAGTTCCATGTTGTGCATGAATGTTTGTAAGGGCCACAGTGCTTTGTTATTAGTCCCGTGAGTTTCCTTAACTTTTGTCGACTCATGCTTGATAGTGCATTTTGAGGGTTTGAATGTGACTTTGCAAGACAGAGTTTTGTGTGTCTCAATCCTGAAGAGTTTTTCCATAGTTTGCTGCAAATTATTTTTTTCCGGTCTTGTAGACTATTCCAAAAACAGGTTCAAGTAAAATATATGTCCCTTTTGTGCCCTTTTTAGCTAGTACGTCTGCCATTAGGTTTCCTTTTACATTCTGGTCTTTTAGTATCTAGATGAGCTGCATTGGTTGGCAAGTTGCCAATATTTCCAGATTGTTTATGCATGCTATAATTAGTTTGGATTTTATTACTGACGATTTTAGCGCTAGTAATGCGCTTGGCTGTCAGACATGATCGTTTCTTGGTTTAACTTTTGTAATTAATTTTTTTTGTTTTTAAGTAATAAAATTTAATTACTTTGTTTTGCAATTTTAGTTTGGTTACTTTTCTTGTGGTTATACTTTACTTGATTTGGACTTGTAAAGTCTTAATGGCTGTTATTAAATACAGTACATTGACATCCGGCGTTTTATAAATTAAATAAAATCAACTATTATTACCCGTAGTATAACGTTGTTAATGTTCATTGCTTTAAGTTTGTTTAATTTTTTTTTTATTTATTAGTTTGTTCTTACTTTTTCCTGTATATCTTTGTTGTTGGCAAAGAACTTATTCTACCAGCTGTAATTACTTTTGATATTATAAAAAGAATTTTACTGAGTAATAATACTGTGCAAAGAAAAATCGACGAAATGGCTCAGTGTGTAGAAAACTTTTTATGTAACTATTTGAAAATATCTGAATTCTTTATACAGCTTGACGAGTCAACATTACCAAGAAACAAAGCTTTACTTTTAGCTTATGTGAGATTTGCAAACGAAGAAAGTTTTTTTGATGTCAAAGTTATACCCTTGACTAACATCATGTACGTTGCTACTGACGGTGTTCCGGCAATGTTGACACGACACCGAGGCTTTCTGGCATACTTAAAACAAGCTTTGGTGACAAAAAACCTTAGTACAACGTTATTATTATAATGCCATTAGAGCAATTAATAAAATCAAAAATGGAATGTCTTAAATAAGAGATTAATTGCTCAACTTTGTTTGAAAAATGATAATGACTGTAATCGTACCTAACATAGAAGTACGTTGGTTATCTAAAAGTGCATGTTTGGATCGCTTTTATTCGCTCTGTGATTCAGTGTTGAAATTCCTGGAGAGTAAAGACAGTTATCACAAAAAAGAAACCGACTAGAAATTAGTATTTGTGGATATTTGCGTTTGCTACTCACAAACATTGAGCCGGACATTAATAAAATCATAAAATCCCATCAGGAGGTTTACCCAATTCATTAATTTTTTTTGTATTTTAAAACAAATCATTTTAATAAATACTTCTTCAACGAAACGTTTTATTTATATTTTATTTTTACGTCACCATTTACAATTCAAGACATCAAAGTTAAATTTTTAATTTTTCTATTATGCATTTATGTAGTTCTTTTACTCAGGAGTCGTAGGCAAGTTTTGACTTTAAAAAAAGGTCTGTGGGTCAAAAGAGTTAGGGAACCACTGATCTATAATGTCTTCAATAATTTCGCCATTTTTGTTTATGTTATTGGATCTCTTGATATTCTTATGACGGTTAAAAAAATGTTTCCGGTAGCTGGTTCAGAAGTTGTTTTTTTGTTTTTTGTTTATATTATTCAGGTTAGAAAGAATATTCAGGGTTATTCATGCTATACGACACGGAATATTGCAGCCAAAGTACATGACTTTAAAAAAAATCATTTTTGGGATATATGGAGGTCTATTATCACTCTTTTTTAAAATTATTTTCATATTATTTAGAGTATTTCAAAAGCCTTAAAAGTGTCAAAGCTGTGTTATATCCTTTTTTATTACGTTTATGTATGTTTTAAGCGAGTTTTTTTAAATACAGATAATGTTTGGAGTTGGGTTTCACAGGTTTGGCATAGTTATCAAAAACTTTACTTGAAATCAAGCCAAGCTTTTGAAAAAATTAAACAAACTTTTAAATAATCAAGCCAAGTTTAATATTAGCTAAACCACGCTGTTACAAGTCAAGCTTTTAAACTTTTAAGCTTTTGAAAATAATATTGTCTTGATGTAAAATGTATGCCCTAAAAAAAATTATATTGAAGACAATTTACACAAATCACTGAGTTCTAAGAAGGTAAATTTATGATTTATTCATGTTACATTGCAACGTCTTTTTGTTTATTTAGCTAAAGTCTTATTTTGGTTACAACCGCAGATAATCATATTCGAGTTAGGTCAGTGTAAATACAAATAAATAAAAATTGGTATTTGCTGTGATTATTTTACTAACAATTTATTTTCTGGTTATTGAATAATTAAATAAAATTATAATTAACCAAATACGGCATTTACTTCATGGTGAAAATTAAAAAGTCAATCTTTACTTATTTCAATAGACAAAACCGGCCTAAAAACTTTGATTGCAAATATTACTTTAGACAAAACCAGAAAAAAATTTAATTTAACGCCACGAGAAAACTTTTTTCAAGTTTGTAGTCGTTTATCAAAAACATGCTGTATCTTAGGCTACTGTATAACTTCTAACTAATTTTGTGCCTGTTACCCTGTCTACTACACATAAAAAAATTTAATATTGCCATAACCATTAAATGTTTATTGTGTATTTTTATTATCAAATAAATAATTAGATAATTAAGTAAATCTAACTATGAATGTCTTTAATTTTTTTTACACTAACGTAATACATGGATTACATTTGATTTGGTATACTAGATGACAAGTTGTCTCTTCACTTCAGTTTAAAGTTGTAATATAACTTATGTTAGCAGTTGGGTAATTGTTTATATGGTTTATATTGTGGCAGTGACCTGTAACACGTGCGGAATACGTGTTTTAAAACTATAAACTACTTTTGCGGAAGAAGCAAACCAAAGTTTAAAAAAGCTTGAAAGTTTGGAACAATTTGTCAAACCAAGCTACTTGACTTGGTGAATTTCTAGTTTGGAGCGTGTTCTGCTATTAGTATTTTAACTTTGACTAAGTGGGACGAGAAGTCGTTGCAATTATATTGCAGCATTATTGTGTTAAGGATATTCTAGTGGAAGTTAATAAAAATGATTTTGAACTCTCGAACCAAAACTCCTAGTAACTTGAAATTTGGTATGGATAGTTCGTTCTTACAATTTGTTCAAATAAAAAAAAAGTAATAATAAGATATTATTAGATATTTAATTTATAATATAAAATGAATTCGAAATATTGACTTGACTGCAGTAATTTTTTTTAGAAAAAAAAGGTTTACTAAAGGGAAAAGCAATATCGAGGCGCACAAATATAGGAGTTATCATTTCTTTTAAACAAATAAAATTATAAACCTTTCTGAATTCTCTATATTATTTTGACTTGAGTGTTTTTCTTCAATTTGAAAATAAACAATATGTAGAAATTCCTTATAGGAAAGTCGTGTGGTGACCACACCAGTTTTTTTTTATTTTGTTAATGATTTTAGAAAATTTTGTTTTCAGCGTTTTCTCAGTGGCTTTAGGGTACAGTCTACTGCTAGAGTTAGAGTGTAGTGTGTAATAAATGAGGCATGTTTTGGGTATATTTTCTAGCAAAATCATTTCGTTTATTAGTTTTAGATGCTCTAATTGTGTGTAATTTCTGTTCTAGATCTAGGTTTGATTTCATTCGGTACTTCTACCATCTTCTACTTTAAATGATATGTTATGTTTAAATTATTTTAGCAATTTTTATCACTTTGTACCTAGTTTTTTTCAGGTAAAGTCTATATAACACATGACAAACTTTTATTCATTTAATTCTAACAAATTTAACAATTATGAAATAAAAATATGAAATATGAATGTATTAAATAAAAATGTTTACAGATAAATTTCTTTTCTCAAAATCTTTGATTTTGAAAAAATTAGATTTGCTTTTGTTTTTATTGATATCTAGACCACTGTACTGCGTGTCCATTGTTTGCGTGGAGTTGTTTTAAATGC
The DNA here is from genome assembly GCA_035610365.1 of Aquatica leii. Classification (NCBI taxonomy): domain Eukaryota; kingdom Metazoa; phylum Arthropoda; class Insecta; order Coleoptera; family Lampyridae; genus Aquatica; species Aquatica leii. The sequence continues at coordinate 41,579,709 of CM069432.1, read as the reverse complement.
TGCTGTTTAAATTTTTTTGTAGAAACTTATTTACACGGCCGTCTAAAAGTATTTTGTCTAAAATTTTATTATTAAACATACTTTTTATACTGTTTATACGTCATTTAGTTCTTTGTTTTCTATTAATAATTTTCATCTTCAACAGGTCTAGATACTCTTAGTTTGTAAAAAAAGTGAATTTTTATGTTACAGAAATATTATTACCTTATCAAAAAACGTTATAAAAGGTTTTTTAAATACTTTACTAATTATATTTTATAAACAAATATTACATATTCCAATGGTTTATAAGGTTTGTGCTAATATCACCATGACGCAACAAATGTTGCAAAAATAACACTTGATTGATCGATTATTAACATAATCTAATTCACATCAGCATTGATTTATATAACGGTCATTATTTATTATGCACAACGTTACATGTTGTTATGAAAAATGATCAACGATGTTTTATTATAACGAGCTCATAGGTACAGGAATGCGTTCAGAAAAAGACAATTTATATGTTTGATCAATAAGACCGCAAATCTTAGTATAACAAACAGTTAATAAATCTATTTAGAAATTTATTTTAAAATATTCATATAAAATAAAATATTTCGTAGTTGATTAATTTAAATTGCAGAAAATTAGCATAACTTTTGTTAAGTCAATTACAAATAAAATTTACTTTAAAACTGTGTTCTTTGTCATTTCAATTAGTCGTAATATGACAACTATGTCATTACTTCAAGTAATTTGGGTCGTAAGCTTTCATTTGTGTGAGAGTAACTGTCTCATCGCATGAGAATTTTGTAATTGCAAATTTATGCTTGTTAAATAATTAATGCGTTTTAGGTAAATGTATGTCAAGATGTCACATTCTATAGGCCTACACTTTTTGTAATTTCTTTCTTTTTGTGTTCAAAAAAGACAAACGGCTTGAGTTTTGTTTAAAAGTTTTTTAATTATACTCGTAGTTACAACAGTCAGATGCATTATTGATTCAGCTTTTACCAAAATCTAGTTTAGTAACATTTTCTTTTATAAACTTTTATATACACAATAAATATGTTTTAACCCAAAAAAATTAAAATTTATTTGATTATTAAACGGTGTTTCTTTTATGAGCAATGAACTAACCGAATGAATTTGCCTAATAATTTTTTTAAACATAGATTTTAAGGTTTTATTGTTTAAAATGATGTTATTTGTTAATAATAATAATTAATTTTGTTATTTTTACTTTAACATTTGTTTAAATAATATCAAAAATAGTATATTGTTTTATTAGGATTAAAAGTGGCATTTTTTGTCAAGCAAATTTTGCATTTGCAGATGCAAAACTGCGAGACAACAAAAAACATTATAATCCGAATGAAACATGCTATTTTTTCTCTAACCGAAATCACTTATTTAACTATTAATTTGTGCTTTGAATTTATTATAATAAACTTCTCAAATTAAAAGTACCAGGTTTAGTTTAAATAATTACTTTTAGTACTAGGATTAAAAGTGACAACAAAAGTGAATACTTCTGATGTTAAGATACAATTTTTTTTCTCTCAGTAAGGAAAACGTCAACTTTAGAGACTCCTGACAGTAGAAAAACGTCATACTTTTGTAACGGTTGGAGAAAAATAAAATTATTGTCTGTTTAAAAAACCTATTAACTATTTAAGCTGCTTGTAACGAACTGTTTCTTTTTTTTAAATTAATGGAATAAAAAATTCTATAAACCTACACTTTTTTTAATGCATTGTTACATAATTTGAGTTTAAAAATGTTAAATTAGATCTAAATATACATTTTATATATATTATTTATAGTAACTGTCAATATTTATTTCTAGAAATTGTTTTTTAAACAATTATCTCTAAAAAATTTAGATCTTCTCTTTGGCAAATCTAAATACCAAGTTAATAGTGTTACGTTTACCTTGTACTTGTTTTATAATATTTTTTTTCGATTTAACAAATACTTTTTCTTTGTTTTGTATTTGTCTATTACATAACTGTTTAAGAACATATATGATATTATTAAAAGTTTACTTTAATTATTGTGATTTATAAAAACAAATTTATAATCACAATTACTATTAACAACGTATTAACCAAACTCTATATTAGTATTTTATTTTAATTTAAGTATTATTTATTACGTTTCAAGCAAATACTTTTCAAATGATGAATTCAGTAAACACTTGTTGCACGTAACAAATAAAGCTTATGTAAAAGTTTTATATGAAGTGCATTTTAAACGTTTTTGTTTTTGTCTGTATAACAATAAACTAAATATTATTCTTTTTTATTATGTTTTTTTCGGAAAAGTATATAAATGTGTACATAACATAACTATATTTTTATTTAAGTTCTTAATATATTTCTAAAAATCTATTGTGACATGTAACTTTTGATTAAAATTTTTTTATACTAAAATTTTAATTGCTAACAACTTTAATAATAAAACAAAACATATATATTAAAACACTCTAGATACGTTTTTTTAGATAAATTTACTTTTCTTTTTTTTTCAAGTCTAAATAATATTTATATTTCATTTCAATAGTTTCGTATCCCACCTAAAACCTATAATTAAATTACAATCCCAATTTTAACGAAAAGTTAATTATATTTCAATAATTTATTTAAAAGAACATGAATCAAATATATTATTAAGCCTTGAGGATAGCAATTGTTTAAATAAGTTTGTTTAATGATTATCTTTTAAGGTTTGTTTTATGCAACCAATTTCTTGCTTAGCCAATGATTAACGTTGCTTAATCAGAACTTTTTGTTAGATATTTAATCAATAGAATAGATATTTTAACCAATGGTTATCTTTGCTTTGACCAAATTTTAATCTATGGATTAGTGGTTAATAATTTATTAAATACTTAAGCTTTGTGCAACCTGCCCATAGACTTGTACTTTGCATATCTGGAAAAAGTGTTCTGGTTGAGTATTACAATATATTTTAAGAGCAACTATTTTTTTATAACAAGCAGTTATTGTAGGAAAAAAAATATTTTTTGATTTAAGTACTACATTTAATTACATACGTTTACCAAACTACATAGAAAAAGTAATAAACTTCGACATTGACACGGTCCAAACCCGGAAGACGTTATCTTAGAATAAACGAGTTATGTATTCTAAATAACCTGTTTTTAATTAGAAACCTGCAAGAATTTTTGAATCATTATAAGGTTGACAAAAAAAGTTAATAAACAATAACTTTGTATTATTTTTAATAGGCTTTGTTTTTATTAAAGTTGTTAAATGTATCTTTTCATCGTTGATCGACGTGGTTCGGTCGTGAAGTTGTTATAGTATGGCACTGAACAATCTAAGAACACATGATCTCTAAAAGTCAGGCGTTGCTCTAGGTCTAACGGTACATTTAAACTAAAAACTATTTTAGTAAGAACTTTAAATAATCTATAATTTACAAGAGTAATAATTTTATAGCAAATTTTTTGCTGCAAAAATGTATACCCAGCTGTAATCATTTCTAAATTATTTAAAACTCAACATTTTTGATTATTTCAACATGTGTGTTTTAGTATTCTCCTATTATAGAACTATCGTTTTGTGCAGAAAAAAACTGTTGTAGATAAGCTAAAGATTTAAACAGAATATTTAGTTTAATGTAGAAAAGTGCCAAGTTACGACAAATAGTCACAGCTTATTTACATAATTTTAGTTTTTATCATACAAAACGTTTTTATATGTGTTCGTAATAACAATAAAATGTAAACATTTACAAATTTAAAGTTATAATAATGAAAGAAATAGAAAGTGAAAAAGTCTTAAGTTAAAAAAAAATAATAAAAATTTAAAAAAAAATACGATAATTATGCTAGGAATGTAAAAAAATATTCTAACAGTAAAAGAATATACTACATTAAAGCAGAAATAAAAAAAAAACGTTAGAGAACCTTGTCGGTAAGTATTTAAAGATTCTTTTGAAAGTATTTTTTATAAGGCTGGGATTTAGTAAAGTGAAAAATACACAAAGACAAGGAAAAACATTAAATACAGTAAACTGGCTCCATAGCTACAGTAAAATGGTGAAACTTTTTTTTACATAAACTCTCCAATATACGACAACAGATGGCCGCATTCCTAGGTTATTTTCCAACACGTTTTTTTTGCAATCGCAACACTGCATGTTTTCTGTGATAATAATGTCTCAACCAAACTCACACAAATTAAATGTTAGTAGTAGAAAATTCATTACCATAAACCAAAATTATAAAAAATGTTTTCAGCTTTGCTTTGCCATGAAATTAATTCTCGATTAGCATGTTTTGGAAAAGACTGATTAATTGTAATTTAAATACGTTTCAATTCAATTCAAAAATGTATCAATAAATAAAAAAATAAAATTTAAGTTCATGTCTTGGGGTAATTCACGCTACACGGCAAGGAATATTGTGCCCAAAATACGCAACTTTCACAAAGTTTCACTTTTGGCATATTTGGAGGTCTATTATGGTCACTTTTTAAAATTTGTTTATATTATACAAAAGCCGTAAAAGTATAAAAGTTGTGTTTTTTCATAAAACCCCTTGTATATTATTACATTTTTGGATTCTCCAATAAAAATAAGTGTGTGATTTCACGTTTATGAGCCTTAAACCTTAAGGTTTTTTAAATAATTTGTATAAAATCTAATAGTCATGTCTAAAATACTTAAGAAGAGTCTAAGTTATGTAAGCAAAATTTACGTAATTAAAAAGTACATTTTTGGTAAATTAAAAAATATGGCCTTCTATTTAAATTAATTATGTTATAGCTACTAAATTTTTTTAATTAATAAGTTTTAAATTTTGAACACGTTGTATATAATGTAAAATTAATTATAAATGGGATAACAAATATGATGTATTGTTACACTTAACTGTAAATTTTTCTCACAATACTTCTTAAGTATTTCGAACATGAAAATTATATTATATTTTGTAAAGTATTTAGCAGAAAAAATGCCTTTGAGACATTATCATATAAATACAAACAATAAAACTGGTTATGTATACGTATTGTTACGCCCTGAGCAAATTTTGCTAAATCTGGTACTGTTTGATTCATTTAAGTTATACGTGTTGGAATCTGCTGTTGCTGCTAATCTCACGCTTTATTTTGTTACATTTTAAAGGTTGATAATTTGTAATATGTGATTAATTAAGAGCGTATTATCTTCGCTTAATACGTGGTTAAATTCTGCTTTTCTGCAAGTCCTTATCAAGATCCTTGTTTAAAATACCAGTTACTCGAGCGCTCTCACCAGTTTGCTAACGAATTTATTTTGTTATCTTCTGAGGTCATTATAACCGTAGGTATTTCGTTTCTTTCTTTAATCAGTTCCTGAAAAACTCTTGTTGAGATCACTTCAAAAATTTACTGTACCTTGGAAGTACTAACGTTTACTTAAACACGGTGATTTTACCGGATATTACGTTGAAACCTTTCTAACTTTTAGCATATCTACGGAACCTGTTTCTTTCCTAAAATTACTAAAAATCGTATATTTACGGCTATAAGCTACTTTAAATTAAAAAAGTGTACTTAGTTTTTCTTAACGCTGGATTATTATACACAGGTAAAGTACTTAGTTTTTGCTTTATTTAGTTAATCTAACTTCGCTTCTCTCCTTTCCTCTTTATAGCGTTTTTTTTTCTTCCGACGACATTGTTCTAATTCCTATGAACGTCTTCTCTAACGGATCGGTTCCCCCCACGTATGAGAGTTCCTTCAACCACCAAAATACTCCGTTCATCTGTAAACTCTACTAACGCTACGCTGAGAAGTCAACTTCGATTGCACAAACTGACGCTAAGTGAAAAACCAAACGTTAACCTTCGTTTTATTGTGAATTAATTCATATTTGTGCAAATCTCCAAGATTTGATTTTCTACATTGAACTTTTAATCAAAATTCTGCTTGCTTAATCAACTTTAGAAATTCAAGAACTTTTTCTTATACTTTAAAATTTTACAATCTTTTTTTTTAATTTAAAATTCACTTTTGTTATTTAAACTTTGGCTTAATTTACTTAACTTAATTTTTCTTTGTTTCTATAAGCATTTGTTATCTGATTTACCTTGAAATTTGTTAACTTATAACGTAACTGTAACTGACCTATTAATCTACATAAATTTGGTTACGCATCCTCTGATCTACGAGATAGTAAACTTGAACCTAACTCTAATTCTCGGCTGTTATTTGCCGACGGTCAATTGTTTGTTTTAAATATTTTATTTAAGGAAACTTCGACTGGAAATACCGTGCACAGAGTTTCATCAGCGAGGTAATAAAGGTAAGATTTTGTATTTCAAATTGTAATTACTGTCTTGTCGAATCCCGATCGTTGCCCAAATTTTTTTTTCTTTTTTTGTTTGTTTTGCAAACTTAACGTAATTAAATTATTTTTACTACTTTTGTTTTAACACAAGGTAATTTAGATCCTGTATTTTTGTAATATTTGAAATCCATTCTCGATTGTTTTACTCAACTTCACACATATTTTGTTTGCATAATTCAAAATTGAATATTTTATTGATTATTTTGTAAATTTCCATTTATTCTAAATTCATTATATTTACATCAAATTTACTGTTTGCTATTTATTGCTTAAATTTCCCCGTTCTCTTTCAGCAACCCTTCGCTACTACTAGAGCCCTGTTAAACTTTTACAATTTACTTAACAGGACCGTAACTAAACAAATTGTGTGGCGCCCATTTCTAACAATTTCTAATCACTATTTGACTAATTGTATCTACCACGACATCTTTGATTTAAATATTCCCCTCACAATTTTTAACCCACCCCATTTTGCCTACAAGAACCGAGCTACTGCGGCCATCGCTCCATTTAAAGTTAGTTACCCCTAATTCTTACCGTAACAGTATACTTTTAACTACTAAGTTATTTTTTTATAAATACAACAAAAAATCAAAAATTCAACGTTTAAAAAAAAAAGATAAATAATTTTTGTTAACAATGCGTTTTTTTTCCTTTGACAACACCAAACTTAAAACAGAAATAAAGCAAGTTATCGAACCGAGTTCTAAGAATGTATGCTTCTTACATTGCAATATATTTTGTTTATTTAGTCTTGTTTTAGTTACAACCGCAGATAAACTTACTCAAAATATAGTTTGTTAAGTTAGGTCAGTGTCAACACGTTTTAATCCAAAAAAAAAAACGTTTTTCATCTTGTTTCTTATTTAAACATTTTTTTTATGAAAACGTGATTTTTTTATATTTTTATAGTATTAATACCTAGTGCAGTTAAAAACTTTTTATTTGTGTGAACATAATGATTGTTAATTTTTTTTAATTTAATTAGGTAATAGGTAATATTAGTAAAATATATCTATTTGTTTTTATATTTTTTTCGCGAGATATTATATAATAAATTAGTTTGATTGTTTTTATCTGAGTGTATTATAATAATGTGTTGGGCTTAAGATTGTAAGCATTACAATGTATGTACGTAATACCTGTAAATTTTTCGGGTTTCTAAAAAGTGAAATGGACGAATGAAATGGAAACGTTTGCTAAGGTCGTATATTATTACAGATAATTTCTGTAAAACTATATGTTTCTAGAAGACACATCAAAACTGGTCTTGGAACCTTTTGCAGTTGTCATTTTCGTGATGGGAGAAAATCGATCTCAATTATTTGAACACATTAACAAACGGGTAAATATCAATTACAGACAATCCAAAGATCTCACCAGTTTTTCTACTGATAAAGACTCTTTTCGCTTCACTAGGGTACCATTTGATTTAAAAACAGCACCAAGTAGTTTTCAAAGAATGATGAACAAGGCATTTTTAGAAATCTTAAACATTTTTATATATGGATGACATGATTATTACAGGTTGCACCATAAAAAATCATCTCAACAACTTAAAGAGCGATTTTAAAACTTGCGCAAAATTTAACTTCAAATTAATCTTTCAAAAATGTCAGTTTTTCAAACATTTAGTAAGTTTTTTAGGACACCAAATAACTGAAAATGGAATACTTCCATACAACAGTAAATTTGAGGTAATATCCTAAAACAACAATGACAAAATGCAGCTAGTTTTATAAATTCTTTAAAACAAATACGAAAATTGAAAAAACCAAAAATTACAAAAAAAGACATACTTTAAATAACGCAACTTTTTCTTAATTTAAGCCACCCTGTATCTTTTTCCTTTTATAAGATCCATATGTTGTGCATTCTTATCTTGGACTCGTGGTATATGAAACTAATAGTTTTTTTTACACTAGATTCCAAGATAATGGTAGTCATCATTATATTTCGTTTACACAATGACATTCAAACTGACCAACAATAACATTTTGCCTACGTTACAAAAGGCCGATTTTGGCTTTGTTTTTATATATGCAACGGATGTTCGATCTTTGAAGTAAATAAATAAGTTATTAGAGGTTATGTTGTACTTTCTGAAAACCATTTAGTTTGATATTAATGACTTTTAAATTATAATAAATCAATAACAAACAAATGAATGAATGAATTAATTTTTGAATTAGTATAGTTGATTTATATTAAAATATCAAATAAAAATTCTGTGGTAAATGATTAAACCAATTTCAATTATGATTTTAAACTTAAATTTTCTAAGAATTGCACCATCTTTCTTTTATTAAATATAAATTTAACATTTTATAAAACTTACATTTTTTTAATTATCCAGTTAGATATTTTGAATTGTTCATATTTGACATTTTTCAGAAAATATAAATTAAAATTTTTTAGTTATAAATATTTTTTGTATTCTCTAAAGATGAGCTTCATTACTATAAACTAGAAACATATGTAAAATATAACTTAAGAATTAACACATTTATTTATATATTATCAATAAACTAATAATGTTAATAATATATAATAAAGAAGTTGTACTTACTAAACAAAATTTTTAAACAACCGTAATTTCAGTACGGCCTCTTTTTTTCTCACCTAATATATAACATTTAAAATAATGAATGCAAACGGTTAACCTGCACACATTGTAATTATTATCAAATGCTGATAGTAGATATATACCTTATTTTAATCTACTAAAATAATAAAAATAAATTTAAAGCAAAATAATAAGAAAAACGTAAAATAACTAATTTTTAATGCAAACAATGCTAACTGTGATTGGATAACACTTTTACTCTTACAAAATTTAAAAGTTGTGTACATGTTTTTCAGAAAACGTGTTTACTTTGACGCGCTGTACTTTAAATTAGTTTGGAAATTGACAAATATATTTAAATTAAATCAAAACAATTTATTATAAAATTGACATCGTGGGAGGTATGTAATTGAAGTAACTTTTAAATGAGGTTTATGGCTACGAAAATAGATTACGAAACGCGCTATAAATATTGTAATTCAAAATCAAATATGAAAAAAAAATTACTAAACAGAGCTAATACAAAATGGATGATAGTTACAATTTAATCGTTTTCTAACAAATATGTATTTGTATAAAGAAATGATTAAGGTTTTAGTAATAAAAAATAAGACCTTATTAAACGAAAACAATTATTTGCATTTTGTAATAAGTGTTTAACAAATAACGATTTTTACAAATATACAAATTTTTATTAAATGTAATATTTATTACTTTTAAAATATTATGTAATTAATCGTAAATCTTTGAAGTTTTGTACAGGTATTTACTGACTTATGTATTTTCCATCAGTTTATACTGAATTAGTTAGCTCACGAAGCATTTTGTTGTTCAAGCAGATTAAGTCTGAATATATTGCACCAATACCAAAGGGGAGTTATAATGAATGGTCGCATTTAATACATTTATTGCTTACTTTACCAGTATATATTTATAGTCGGTGATCATGTAATAGTGAAATATAACGCTGTAAAAAATTAGGTACAAGATAAACACAGTTTCAATCTTAAAATTAAATGAAAATTACTGTTACCATATCTTACGTTGAGAGATTTTGTTAAACTCATCAAATCTAAAATTTTTGTTTTGTAAAACTTATTTGATAGTGTTATTACAATTTTCCAATTTAAATTAGCAATTGTTTCTGTCACATTCGTATACATTTAAAGGTACGTTTATACCACTGATATAAATCTCAATTATGAGAAAACAGCGAATACGTGTATTTCCATAAAGATAATTTGTTGCACTATTTTTATTACAAGTGATTTATGCTCTCTACATTTTAATTTTGTTGGAAAACACTAATCTTTTCTTGCAAACTATGTTTTTATTGTAATTTTTATGACGTGTAAAATAAAAATTTATGAGAAAGCTTATAAATCTTTTTTTACGTATTCTTGTAGGATTTCTTTACAAAGTATGTTAAATCTTACTTTTGCAAACATTGAAACGTGTAAGTATATGATGGTATCTAATGTAATTTTTAGTAACGTTATTAAAAATTACAGTTTTTATTATTTTGTATTTGTAATCTAATAAAAATAGATCTAACTGTTTAGTTAAAAAATGTTTTTTAATCTGTACTGCACTACAAACGAATTTGGTCTAAAAACAATGGTCAATATTAATTATCGGTTAAAAAATATTTTGGTCCTAATAGTTAAAATTAGGCAACCAAAATCACTGATACGCAAATGTATAATTGGTTGCATAAACGGTAGTTAAAAATGTTTTCGTATAACGTATGAACAATCTTGATCATTGTACAAATATCATGTTTTAATTTAATTATTAATTACAATTATGATAACTACTACTGATACGACTTATTAACAAATCCTTTAATAAAAGATTTATAAAACAGAAAAGCAAACATACTCATTTCAGTACCAAATATAACAGATTGTATTAAATTTTAGATACAAAATTTTCACCATGTAATAAAATAGTTTTTGGGTAAATGGTGTATATATTTATTTAAAAAAAAACTCACAAGTTTTCAAACGGACGTTCTTCTTTAAGTGATAATTAATAAAATGACAATTATAAAATTAAGGTAACTAGAAAAAAACAAATGTTTGGAAAACTTGATAAATGTTGTAAGTTCTTTTAGCTACAGCATTTGCTCGTAGGTCTAAAGAAAAACCATTATTAAAAACTCTAGACGTAGCTTATAGTGTGTTTGGTGGATAAAGTAAAGATCAGGAAATAACAGGTAACCAGGTGTCATATAACTCATAACCATTGTCCCTGTTAAAGTTGTTGGCTACTTTAATAATTACAATTGCTTCTCTGATCTTTCTTGAATAGTTTTTTCAAAGTTTATGTCATGTAAAGTGATAGCGCATGTTCGGCAATGGCAGATTTAGAAGGTTGAAGTAAACGAAGATGTCTTTTGTGTTCATTTAGTCTAGTTTCTTCAATATATACCTTGCTACAAACGTAAGGAACTTGATACGCCTTACAGGTGTTATCTGGAATTTTATCTTTTACAGGATTCAACAAATTTTTAATGTTTGTGGAAGTATTATAGGCAACTTTAATGTCATGTTTTTTCAGTATTCTTCTAATTTTGTCACTTATATTGGCAACAAAAGGTAGAACAGCAAAATTGTTGCTTATAGTTGAATCATTTGGTACAGTAGGTCTAGTTTTTGGTCGAAGATACTATTCAATTTGTTCTTTGTTAAAACCATTTTTTATACACACTTTCTCAAGGTAGTCTAATTCTTCTGGTAATTTATCTTGATGGCAAATTGTCATCGCACGGTTGTATAATGTGCGAATTGTTCCAAATTTCTGAAATAGATGATGATCAAAATTTGCGTTTATATATTGATCCGTATATGTTTGTTTTTGATAAACTGAATGTATTAAAGTACCATCTACTTTTCTTTACGTCAAAAAAAGGTAAGGTACCATTAATTTCTTTTTCAATACTAAATTTTATGTTTGGATGTTGATTATTTAGACACTGAAGAAAAATTTGTAGTTCATCTTTACCATGGGATCAGATTGTAAAAACATCGTCAACATATCTAAACCATAGTTTTGGTTTTTTAAATGCAAATTTTAAAGCTTCTTCAAAATGCTCCATAAAGTAATTTGCAATGAATGGAGAAATTGGTGATCTCATTGCTACACCATATATTTGTTTATAATATTCACCATTAAACAAAAAGTATGAAGTTGTTAAACAATGTTCAAATAACTTGATTGTATTGTTATCAAACTGTCGTTTTAAAAGATGTAAAGTAGCAACTATTGGTAGTTTAGTGAACAATAAGGCAACGTCAAAACTAACTATTAAGTCATTTGAAGATAATTTCTGTTTACTAATTATTTTAATAAAATACTGTGTATTCCTTACAAATAATTTACTGAATCTAATATAAGGTTGCAATATTCATTTAAATACTTAGCCAATTCATAAGTTGTCGATCCAATGCAGATAACAATTGGCCGAAGAGGTGAATTTAGCTTGCGTGTCTTAGGTAATCCATAGAACCTTGGAATAAGAGGATCTTTTGGCGTTAGTTTTTTGACAGTATCCGTTGATAAATTACTTTCTTTCAATAGTTTTGTTGTTAATAGTTTGAATTTGTTATTAGAGTTTTTTGGCAGTTTTATATAAGATGTGGGACCATTGAGTAAATCGTTAATTTGTTGATGTACTTTGTTACAGTAGCTTTTCCTTTATCTGCTGGTAGAATTATAAGACTAGATGTTTTAGAGTTTGATGTTCAGCATAAGTAAGGCTTTTCTCTCGAACTTTTGCTTTTCGTAGTATTCTGTTTCGAAACAGATCTCGGCTGCTAACTACCTTTAATATTGAATATAATTTTTTGAACAGGAATTTTCGAAGGAGCAACAGCAAAATTTATACCTTTAGGTAAAACAGAACGAGCAGTATCGGATAATGCATAAAAGCTTAAATTAACTACAATCATTTCTACAATTAATGTTTTTAAAGGATCTATTAATATGTTTGTTAAACATTTTTTTCTTCGATGTTAGTACCTTTTGTTCTTAAAGATCACATCGCATTTGTTTTGTTTAATTAGGTGAACATTTGAGGTCATAAAGAAAAGCTAAAAGAAACAAGCAAAATTTGCGAAACGTGGTCGGGTCTGAAACAAGTAAGTATTAACCTTCAAACGAACATCAAACAGGAAACTCAGAAAGATATAGGTCCGACGCTTTTTTAAACGCTCAAGTGCAAATGATAGCAGGATTTCTTAAAAGAATCCATATGGTAGATGTTGATAGATGATAAAATTGTAAGCCTTACCAAACCTTTAGGTTCTACCGCTGGTGAAACACGCTATAGTTCAGTAACGAATAAAATGACTTGTATTTAGCTGGTAGTTGACTCAACGCTGAATCGTCTGGTGGCTAAAACTCGACCAATTCTTGAAAAAATAAAAGGCAAGAGCAAGGAATAGTAGTAAATTAAATATTAATAAAGGATGATGGTAAATATACGGTGATAACAGTGTACGGTCAAGAAATGAAACAAACAATAAGAAACTTGAAACAGCTACTGATTGAAGAAGAGAGAGGAAAATTAATAATATGTGAAGATTGTAGCGCAAAAATTAGAGAAGGTAGAGAGTTATTGGAGTTATGTAAGCGAAAGGGGTGGACAATACTTAATGGAAATATGGAGGAAGGAAATAGAGGAGAAAATACATATATAGGTTAGAAGGGTGAATCTATAATAGATTATGTAATGGTTAGTGGGGAGGTTTTGGAGGAAATAATAACTTTAAAATAGAGGAATAGTTTGATTCACATCATCAACCATTAGAAGCAAGGCTAAAAGGTTGGAAAAAAGAAAAAAAATTTAAACACAGTTTGGAGGGGGAAAAATATGGATAGATTAAAATATTGAGGTTTATAGGAATCAATTAGAGGAAGAATAATAGATGAAGAAAGAAATATAGGAAGGAGTGAAAGAACTGACCAATAAAATGGATAAAATAGTAGAAAAAAAATACAAGTAAAAACATAAAAAAAGTGTAGAGAAAAGAGGTAGTGGAATAAGAAATGCAGAGTAGCCAGGAAGAAACTAAGAAAATGTAAAAGAAGGTGAAAAAAAGGAAAAATTGATATTTATTATAACAAAAAAAAAGTGGAGTGGAAGTTGGGGACGAGGTAAAGTATAAATAAAATAACTTATTTCGGCTATCGAATCAGATACGGCAATAAAGATGAGGCTCGTATAATGGTATTGGCGAAGAAATGTAATAGAATAGTAGGTCAAGTGTGGGGGTTTGGGAAGCAAATAAAATAGACGTTAGGATTAGAAAGGTAGACACCAGGGTACATAGTAGAGGAAAAAATAAAATTAAAAAAGATAAGAGTACAGGCGGAGAAGAAATCAATGTGTTGCGAAAAACAAATGAAAGAAAGAAATGAATGTAAATTGCTTTCAAATGTGCTGGAGAAAGGTAAAGAATGAAATTAAATATGGACAAGAAGAAAGAAAAAGGTATTATGAAAGAGTTGGATATGCAAGAGAAGAGGTAGACAACATAAGGAAGGCAAGAAGGGAAATAAAGCATAAGATAATAAGAAGAGATAAGGATATACAGAAACAAAAAACTAGAGAAAGAGTAAGAGAGGGAAAATACAATGATAGACAATATTCCAAGGTACATAAAGGGCGAAAAAAACTTGAGATTAAAAAGAATAGTAGTTTAGATGCGGGAATGAAGAGCAAGAGAATAAGTATTGAAGGAAGATAAAGATAGGAGATGTAGATTATGTGAGAAGGGGTGGGAAAATATAGAGCACATATTAAAGGAACGCCTAAAACTAAGAATAGAGGAGAGATGAAGGTTGGAGATTTTGGGAAAAGGAGGAGAAGGAGTGGGATGGATGGAAGAGGTAGTAGTATAAACATGGATATTGGGATGTACTTGTATATAGAGATTTGGTTAGCGGTGGAGGGTTTAGGATTTTATTTGTTATGTAGTAGGATAATTTTATGTTAAGGTAAAAACACGTATTTTTGTTAAAAAAATTATGACAAATAAAGGCTATTAATTAATTAACTTAACACTAATTTTAATTGAATAAAATATAAACATTATTTTAGAAAACATTGGTAAGAATATTTATGTAATTTTCATTGAACTAATTTATAAATACAAATACAAAACATAATTCAAATTTAATAGCACCCAAAATAAAATATTGTAGCACCTGTTCCTTTTTATTCTTTAATTGAATTGAATTTAAAATGTTTTTGAGGATGTTTTTTCCAACTCGAGTAACGTTATTGTAATATCTTGTGTAGGTTGAAATAGTGTCAAAATGCTTGTTATTAACAAAGCGTAGAAAACAACACATTTTAATGATGCATTTACAAGATGAGTGAAATACATAATTATTTAACAAGAATAATTATTCAAGTTGCTCAACAAGGACAATTACTTTAGGTACTCTTTATTCAACTTCAATTTTTTTCCTGTAATTTTAAATCTCATTCTTTGCAAATTCTACAAAAAAACAAACTTTTTATTATGTAATAAATGACACTGTGCTTTGGCGCTTCAAGATGTTAGTCAAGAGTTATTGCGTGTACTTCATTTCCAGTTCAACAAGGAGTTTGAATGCAATTGTATGTTTGTGTAGTTGAGTTTTACGCGTGTTTATACATGTAAAAAAAATAAAAAGAACAGTAAAGGAAACCAATATTAAATAAAAAACTTTTTTATTGCTTACATCGTTAAATACAATTTGATGCTTAAACTTTGTTTTCTAGTTACTAAAACTTCAACCAATAAATTCTTTCCTTTAACTATATCTTTTCAGCTAGGTTAGTTTAACTTGTGTTTAAAAGTTCTTGTTATAAAAAAAGTGTTTTAATAATAATTAAATTTGCAAGAGCGTTAAACTAGAAAACGGTTAATTTATTTAAGATTAATGTTTTTATAAACGTATATTTTGGTATAAATCTAAATGTTTAAGCTATTTAATATTGACCACATAAACAGTATCTCAAAAATTAGCGCTTTTAGTCATAAACTTGGTGATAGTAAAAAGAAACGTGTTTGGTATTGGATATTTAAAAAAAAAAATGTTCCCCGCTATATGTTAACGGAAGCAGCTAGGAGTGTGTGTACCGAGTGTGCCCGAAGGTACAGTTGATAGAGGGTATATTAGTTTTTGTACACAGTTAGTTGAAGAAGTGTGTGTAGAGTCTTGGTTATGTTGTTATGCTAAAAAATTGGTAGATCAATTTTTGAGTATAAAAATTTTTTTAAGAATAAAATTTGTCCCTTGACCCCTACCAACTTTTTCGTCGGCAATGTCAAATTTTATAACCGGATATTTAATTCACTTCCTGTAAGACCTGGTGCAATACAGACGAGCTCTGTATTTGTTACGCCCAACAAGACTTTCACCATTAGATTATATCACGTGAATATGCGAATTAATTTTGTGGTTACTCAAGGGGAAGCTAAATAGGAGTAAGTCGTTATATTTCTCTTTATTCGGGGTTTAATTTGATTCTGTCCTAATTGTCTATAGCGGATTTTTACACATTCGCCGTTATCAGTAAAGTTAACGAAGAGGTGGCATATTTGGGAAAATTTCCCCATTATTAAAACGTTACTATATTCACACCGTCAAAGAGTTGGAAACCATTAAAATTGGATTTCTTTTAAGAGAAGCTACTACCATAAATTATTACATTAAGTCGAAGGAAACGCTGCGTATTTGCTATCTCAAATGATTGTATGCTTTGAAAACTAAATTTACTTGTGCTAGCCGCATGTACGTTTTGTGTTAGATTTAATATTACGTTTTAGGTAATGCAAGTACAAAATTAGCTAATCCCCTACTGTAAAAAACCTAGCTGTCAGTATTACAATTTCAGATTTTACGATTTGTATTTTGGTCATGTCGATTGTTGACCGTACGTGCATGTTAGGTTAACACAATTAATAATAAGATTATTTTGTGCTTCACAAAGTCGTATGCAGTGCGCGTTGAGTCTTGGAGGTTTAATTTGTTTTGTTATATACTTTTGCGATTTTAAATTTGCGAATATAGAGTCATTCCTTCTTCGTATGTAAAAGTTTAGACCGACAAGATCAGTTTATTCTACGGCGTGTTGCCCAGTATAGGGCGCAACCTATATTTGATTCGACCTGTGTATTACGCAAAGTCGTGGTTTTATTCAAAATCAAAATATGCAATTATGTCATAAAGGACATTATAAATTGAACTACAATCTATGTTCAGCTGTAGATGGAAGAAGTAAACAAAGTTTTTAATTAATTTTACCGATAAAACAGCGTTAGGGAAGAGAATGTTTTTATCTGTGAGTGAGATAATCGATTATACGATTGATGAAATTGCAGACTAAAATCTACAAATACAGACAATGTTGAACGATTTTAGAGCGCATTGGATTTGTTACGTATGATAAAGAATGTTACAAATAAAGATTGTTGTATCAAATGCAAGATCAAGTAATAAATCTAGTAACATTGTTGTAGCTTATGAAAACAGACTTTGCTTTTATAATTTTAATCAAAATGGCTATTTGACAGCAAACTGTCCTAAGCCAAGAAGGCAGCGTGAATCGTGTTTCAAATGCGGTGCATTACAACATTATGCAAGTAAATCGTCTGTTGATAAATACAAAATACAAAAAAACTTAAATTAGAATAATTAACTTCTAAAATAACATTAACTTCTACAATTCATAAAATAAAGTAATAAATGAACAAAACGTGGTGATGTCGTCATGGTGGCCCCTCGTTTTTTAACATTGATAAAATCACACCACGTAGCAGGAATTACGGCAAGTTTCGGCTGTAAGTGCTAAAAACAATATAACGTCTCTTTATTGTCTCTTCTGTAATGGTTAATTTGAGTATAACGATGATGTGTTGTAGTTTTAAGTTAATCAGTGGAGAACGGGTATTAATAGAAAATCAAGAAAAGCACAAGTGAGCAATAACAAATCTCAAAATTTGACTCCGAATTTCCACCTTTCGTATTTCTTAATTAAATAATTTTTCGTAATCAATTACGGCACCGATAATTACTAAATTTTTTACACAGGTGCGGGGTGTTGTTGCAAACAATTCTTATTTCAGCGAACGTCATCGGACCGCTAATAAAATTAAGAGCGCTATTTAAGTAAAAGATCAAGTTCATTAAAGTTAAATTCAATTCTAAAAGAAAATGAATGGAAACAGTGAACCTAAGGAAAGCAACAGGTAGTTTTAATGAATACTTGATAGCAATGTGGCGAGTATTGTGTCGCAACACCGTAACAAGTTGAAGGTTTATGGTAGCTGTTTATTTTATATCTTGTATGTAACTACCAGGAAGTCAAGATAACTGGCGTCTACAATTAGGCCAGGAGATTGACTAGCTTCACAAGTAATAAAACTGTTATGCCACTACTAACAGTTATAAACAGATACACGACTTCAAAAATTAAACATTTACTGAATATGAAGTGCAAGAAGATGATAAGTTGTCTTATTACGCAGCAATTATAATCTGAAAGCGTTGAACAAAATTTTAAACGTTAATTATGTTTGTATGACGAAGATAATGCAACAATTAACTTTCAAGTAAGTTTAGATGATAGGGCAACCAGTTTCAGCTAGTGACCAACGCTGCAGGAAAGTCATTACAACATTAAAATTTTAAAAACGCATTCTTACTTAATAAAATATTTATATTTAAGGTCAATTTATATATCTTTGAAATAGGCAAAATGATTGTTATTGATTAAAATTAAATTAAAATTAAAAAAGTAGCATATTGTTTAGTATTTTTGGGAATGTCATTGACAAAATGACCTAATAGAGAAATAGCCACTAAAGGCAAAGTTGTTAAACATTGATTTTCATTGTTTTAGTGTTATAAAAACTGGTTTTGTCGATTATGATCGATTTGAGATAAGCATATGTGAAGCATAATCAGCCGATATTATTTAGATCTAGACGATTGTCATTTAACGAAAAAAAAATAAGTTACAGGAATTTAAATAGTTTGTTAAGAGTTAATATTATTTACTCCAGCAGTTGTCCATAATCGAGTCTTATAGTTCTCGTCTACAAAAAAGAAGAAAACATTAAGTTCTGTGTATATTATCGAAAGATTAATAAAATCATTGTTAGTTCCTCTAATTGACGATCATTTAGATAAGTGTTATGATAAAAGTGTCTTTGTGTGATTTTCGTGCCATATGAATTTCGTCCCAGAACACCCACTTTTCGTTACTGCAAGAGTGGTGGCTCTCGATTGGAGTAAAACCATTTATTTGTCTGTGGTACGGTAATGATCTAGCCTGTAAGGCTTTCATCTCTATGTAAATGTTCGTACGTATCCGTGTTATAAATGGGTGTAGTGCTTTTGCTGCTTATGTGAAAGTCTGTTTAGGGTAAGAATTAATTCCGTTTTTGTGATTTAATTTGATATTGTTGTAATTATTATTATCAAATTTTAGATCAACACCTATTCCATTAATGCGGAGTTATTAACACCTGCTAATTGATATGGGTCCGATTTCTACAATGACGTCGCAACTTTTGATGTAGCGAGGGGGGTGTTGCATCTACGTTGATTAAGGATATTAATTGGTATCTATTCAGTACTACAATTGTAACCCTGTTGGAAAAATTATTGTCTGCTATTTATACTTACATACTAGCAATGATCGCATTTATGTAAATCTACTTCGCTTCTATTTATTAACCTGTCTGTGATAAAATAAAAATATATTCGTGTTACAACTAGTGTGTTGTGATTTGTTCTCTTTTAGGTTTGAATAGATTTAAACGGTGTCTACCATGCTAGTTTCTATCTGCTTTAGCGCTTTTTTAATCTAACGTTATATTTACTACATTGAGATCTGAAACCCGCTTACCGATTCAACTGAGTTAGTCGTCAGTGATTAAATTACGAGAAAAGCGTCGTAACATAGATTAAAAGACAAGAAAATTTTAAGTGTTTAAAATTTGCATAGTGGTTTTTACTATATAAAAGTTGCCAGAAATGGACCAATTTGAATATCTTCGTATGCCTTTCGGGTTAAGCAATGCACATAGAGCATTCCAACGTTATATAAATCATGTATTTGTTGATTTAACTGGGAGTGGTCAGGTACTCATGTGCATGGACATTGACATTTTGATCGCCACTACCACAACGGTAAAGAACCTTAAGTTTTAATTAGTGTTTTTTAATTTTTTATGGTAGAACAGTTCTTGTTTTAGTCATTCATTCTCCCGGTTTAGAGACCGAGTTACGGTGCGTGATAACATAGCATACCAAAGAGCGACAATTTTTGTGATCATTACGGTTCTCTCGAGAAATCTATTTCAAACAAAAGGTATATTTTGTGTTTATTGATTCTTGTCTCAGATCGAGAAACCGGCTTTACAACAAAAGAGTATGCCAAGTTTATAACTGACATTATAGTGGTTTATATTAGAGTTGCTGTTGGCACTCCTAAAACCAACGGCCAAATTAAACAAACTAATTGAAATTTAACTCCCATGTTGTCAAATTATCAACTTTGAAGGATAAATTAAATAGAGTGCTAGGGCAGTTAAAATTTGCAGTTAACAATTCATGGTGTAGATCCGCCGGCAATTCGCCAGCTTAATTTTTCGTGTTCATAAAAAAATTGTTTTGATCTATTGAAAAGCGAGTTAGAAGCTATACATAATTACAATAGGGAATTAGAGACTTTGAGAGTTAATGCTGAGGCAACGAACTTGCGGGCACAAGAAGCAAATAAACAAGCCTCGTGTTTACAATGTTAGTAATTATCTTCATAGCAGAAATGTAGACACTACTTCCGGAGTATACAAAAAAATAGTTTTGTGATATAGAAGTAAAGAATATCTTTATCATTACATTAAATAGAATAATTTTAAAAATTCTAAAGCCCTCTAGCCGTGAAATGAAGCAACGGTGAAGTCTAAATTGTGCTTTGATTTCACGTTGTATCTAACGTATTTTTCAAACACCCTGTATACTTATATCGATTTCATCGCAATACTTTTTAAAACAGTAGGTTTATGAAAAACAGTAATGTATTTAAAACTAAAAACTTACTGTTACGGCAATTTAAAATTACTAAATGTGTAGGTACAACAATCAACAAAATACTTGCTACAAGCTTCTAGAAGTTTACAAACTTTGCAAAACCAGCTCGCAGTAAAATTGAAACAATTCTTATCGGAAAGAGGAGAGGTCTTAGTGATAAGAATTTTCTTTAATCGGCGCCAGATCTTGTTTTGCAGAAACAGCTCGTGTTCGATTTGTACAGAAAATTTGCATTAAAATTTTTAAGGTCCGTAAAGTTGAAGGAACAAAAAAATAAACTAAATCGTTAACATCAAATTTGATTTACTTACCTTAGAATAATAACTAATTAACAACAAATAATTCTTTAATTTGGTAGCCACATACAAGAAATAGTTTAGTTTGACTACAAGTACAACGTTGGTTATAAAAACGTTGTAAGCATCGGCAACTCATAATACATTTGTATAGTAAATTTAAAAGGAAGGGACATATAAATTTTTTGTAGATTAATTAAATTAACTGTTTACATATCAGCATGCAATAAAAATTTAACTTAGACTACCAGTAATAACAAACAAATCGTTGTGAAAATTACCAAAGTTATAAGCAAACAAGATTTGTAGGAAGCACCGTGGTGACATCAAATGATCATCAAAATTTGACTTCCCCAAATCCGGTGTTAAATTTAAGAAAACGTTTTTCCAATGGCTCACCTGTAATTAAATTAACAAAAAAAATGTGTCAAATTAGTGACCTACGAAATCTACAAAAAAAGTAAAAAATAACATTTATGACAAGCAAAAAAGTCGACTTCATCGTATGCTATCGACATATGTAACTTTTTTAAAGTTGTTGTTAAACGTCTATGTCTCGTAGCGAAGGTATCTTTGCTTTGCTTTAGAAATTTTCCACAATCGATTCGAACGTTGCAGACACACCAAAGAAATGAAAGATAAGTATTTATAGCCGCCAAGTTACTGTTATAAGCGATAACTGACCGGAACTAACAGTCAACAGCAGGTACCTCCCACGCACCTGATAAAACTATAAGAGCAAATGATAGTTTAGGAAGAGAAAACCTAGATACACAAATACGAAAAAATAACAATATAGCATTTTTATCACCGAAAAGAAAACAATTTTGTTATATATATTACGAGTAGCACGGCACTGTACGGTTATAATATTTAAAAATGTTATTATTGACATTATGTCACTGATAAAGAAGCTACAAAATAAAGTTATGTTATATAAAATTTAGTAAGAGCCCCTAATTTATGTTGCTTGCAGTTATGGCAATATGCAAAAACTAACGTGACGCGTGTTAACCGGTAAACGTTGATAGTACAAACTTGTAATAATCAATTTGTGTTTCAGGTTTAATTGCCCTGTCTCATAAAGTTACTATTCGAAATACACTTCTTTACCTAAAATCCTTACATAAAGGTTTAATCAGCTTAATTTTTAATTATGAAATGATTTTTTTGTTTTAACGACCGTACATGACAGGTAGAAATAACAAAACAAATAGATTACAAGACTACTATTAATCGAAGTGGTCCTTACACGGGCTACGGTACAGCATAACTTTATCTTTTTTGTAGGTATTGGGTAAGTGATTGCGCTGCCAACCAGGTGTCTATAACCATTTACGTTGGTGATAGCTCAAACTAAAATGTCGCTACTTCGAGTGATAGCTGGAACGGTAATTTCCAGATAAGTTCATAACCATAGGAGTGAAGCTAAGTAATAGACACATCAGAATAAGCAGGAAAAAATACCAAAAAATAAAAAAACCAATGAAAGAACATAGATTAAAAATTGGTAACTCGCCATTTTGTAAAACTTCCCAAAAGATGTTTAATCTTATCAATAGCCGAAATGCAGATAAATTCTTGCGTGAGTACATCTAACAGACGAATTTTAATAAACGTTGGATTTACTAGTATCTAGCTGCTGATAAGTAGCTAATTTGTTATCCTTTTGTAGTTTTCATTAACTCTTTTAAATGGTAAAGAACTTCATAAGCGAGAACGAACTTATTTAAGCGTCAAAATCTCTCAGCAACCTATGCTATTCATTGTGGTAAATCAATACGACCAATTTTACGAAATCCAAAAAAACCAAATGACGTGGGACATTAGGATATACAGGGTTAAACAAAATAAAAAAAAAAGAAATGTAATGTAAGTTGTCTATACGACAGGTCTTAAAATGTAATTCAAATCGGAAATTGTTTGTTGCAAGTTACTAAATAGATTAAATGCAATTTTCACATTACAATGTAGATGATCGTGACCCACACTTGGAGGTAATAAGTGGTGTTAAGAAATCGGCATGAAAATTACACTTAATTCTAAAAGAAATATAAAAAGCTTACCTTGCATTAAATAAATTATTAGTAAAGCTTTTTACAAAATACATAACTACACAACACGTGGATGTTTTAAGAAAATATTCTTTAAACTCAATCATGCAAATTTTATGTACCACAATGTAGAAGGATTAACAGTAAAAAATTACCATTTGAACGGAAGTGACAAAAACGATACTCGTTAGATGGCATCGAAAAGTGAAAGATTAACTTCAAGTCAACAATATTCAAGGTAGCGCAATTTAAATTTAGAGCACGTAACATGCTTTATCGGCGATTTATTATATATGTTATTAGGTTTTTAATCTAAAGCATTTTTTTTAATTATGTTAAATTTTTAAACTTATTTTTGTAGTTTTCTTAAAAGCAAAATAGATTTACGTATAAATAAAATGATACATTAAAATGTTTCTAATGCAACATATTTGATGTTCTCATTGTACTTTTTTGAAACTAAAAATTTTATTTTTACGTTTTTAGTTTTAAAGTAAATTATAAAACCTACACAACTAATTTATTAATGCTATTCATTTACAAAAATTGTTGTGATATTATTCAAATACAAACAAAACTGTTTGTTATTAAGAAAGCCCCAAGCTGGGGTTGATTATTTGCACAGTAAACAAAGTGAAAGCATAAAACTAAAGCTCAACATACTACTGGTATTATTTAATATGAAGTGATTTTAATCAGTATAATGTGTATAATATATATTTTGTGTATGTATCTAACGCAACTAAATAAAACAAACCCACGGTTTGAAAATGAGAATGACAATTAATCAATTACAGTTTTACTTCTTTAATTTTGTTAAAAAAAACCTTTTAAAAAACTGAAAAGCGTATATTATGCAACTAAGTTACGGCAATTTGTAATTATCACAATTATATATAAACGAAATTTAAATCAACAATTGCAAACAAATATTAAACAGTGTAAAAATTAATTAGAAATTATTAATACAGTCTGTTTGTTCTGTGTTTTTCTTAATAATGATGGTAGAATGATATCACGATTTGTTGAAATTACTGAAAATTGTAATGAAACAAACAATACCATTAATTACTTCAAACACCGCATTTTAATGTGCTAAAGAAACAAAATGTAGTGGTTTGTTTGAATTAATTCAAACAATTTTGTAATGATTGTTGCTTCGATGTAATTATGCGGTCTCATTTTGTTAATTGAAAACCGATCCTTTCATTTATTTTCTCTTTCTATAACATTTTGCTTCGTGCCTTTATCATGCATCTTCAAATTAATACAAAAATATTTATTATTGATTTAACATTAAATATCTACATGGTACAGTTTTATTTACATGCGTACGTTTTAGAAAATTATACTGCCATTATCTATATGAATTCTCACACTTGTAATAACTTATAAAATACAAACGTTGCAATAATCATTTTTATTGTATGTTGGGATTTGTATTAATCAACTAATTTAATTGTTGTTATGATTTCATTTAGTTAATTAATTATTGTTATATTAGTGATTTGTTGTTATCTAAAATAGAAAATTGTTTTGTTTTAAAAAAGTTGGTGTTTTTGATAATAGTACTGAGCTCTATTACTAAGGTGTATCAATATATTTAATAATGTAATTTCATATATATATATAGATTTTTTGTAGTGTATTAATAACATTTGGCTGTTACAGTAAAAAACATAAAAAATTGATTGTAAATGAATTTACCAAAATACTTATAGTAATTGTAAGAATTATTATGCATATTAGACAGTATCAAACGCCCCCCTAAGCAGCTTGTATTTAATAAATGTTCAAACATATTACTATAAATAAAATAATTTTAATAAACTTTACAAAAGTTTTACTTAATAGTAACATTAATAATTAATTATTTATGGCAAAATAATAGATACTATTTCAACTAAAAAACAAATTTATTGAGTATATATTTTGTTTTGTTGTTCAATATCTACGTAAACAATACGATTTTGAATGTTACAAGTAATGTTTGTATGCTGTTACAAAGTGCATTGAGAATGTTGTATAACGTATTCAAATAAAACCTTATAAAACATTCAACTGCAAGATAAATTAATGCAGCAAGCAAGTGATGTAGAATTAATAATGTTTATTTTGCATGTTAAATTTAGATAAACTTTTAGGACAACATTTAAGTGCATTTATTATCAGTCAACACTGTTATTAATAAAGTATCTAACTAACATGCAAAACATTTATTTCAACATAAAAATTTTGAAGTTAGCACTACAAACACTATACTTTCCTTTTTTTTTTAAATATATATTTTTGATAAAATAAAGTAAAAATTACAGTATAGTATTAACCCAAGAGTAAAATTGCGCAACCAATTTATAGTTTAATTTATTTGACTTTGCACTAACAATTAATTTAACAAAGAAAAATTAAAATTTATAAAACTTTAGTAGACCTATAAAAACATAAGAAACAATGTTTGGAATTGTTCTTGTTAAGAAAAAAATTAAATTTAAATGTATAGGAGTACCTGCTTAACGTTAATACTTTTAAAGATAACATTAACAGTTATAACTTATTTCTTTTAAATACAGCGGTCACATTTTTCTATTCAGTCTTATATAATTTTTTTGATGAATGTGCACTTTTTACATCAAATGATAAAACCTTATTTCCCTTGTGGTTCAATTTTAAAATACGCTAGTATTGGAAAAAAATCAGTTTTACAAAAAAAAAGATTCCAATCAATGACATTCACTTAATCAAATACAAATATTATCGTGCAATGATTAAATTAGAGATAAAAATATCTTATCAAATTTACCGTAAGTCATGCAAATCTTCAATTACGTTAAATCTAAAAAAAATCTGGAGTTTTATGAATTTACAGAAATTGAGTTCTAACTATTTTCAGATTATGCTATTTAAAACAAAACTGTCTTGTCAATTGTATACAATTTCAAAACACTTGGCAAAACCTGCCAAGTGTTTTGAAATTGTATACTCGTCTCCTTCTATTAGTTTAGACAAAAATACAAACATACTTAAGACATAAAAGTTCACCATAAAACATTACATGAAATTGATATTTATAAAACTAAGGTAACTAAAAACAATAAACTGTAAGAGTACTCACTGAAAAAAAAAGTTAGTAGCCATTATTAAAAATTTAATATTGACAAGTAAAAACTTTAATACTATATGGGACAGATAAACAGTTTAATAATAGCAAATAAAATGTTTTTCATAAACTTATGCACTTGCCACTAGCAATCTGTTTTTGTGTAAGTTGTTTAGTAGACACTAGTATTTTTATTTATTGCACTAACTGTACAGACAATTAGCTATAATTAATCAGTGTATCTGTAGGTAATAAACATTCACTCACAGATAGCTATCATGTTATGACAATTGACCAGTTGAATTCATACTACAAGACAGTTTTATAATCGCTATTAAACGGTTCAATCAGCATTATTAAACTAATTAATTATTACTATTAAATAGTTTAATCAACACTGTTTAATAGTTTAATACTATTAATTAGTTTAGTTAATAGTATTGAATAATTTAGTTATTGTTATTAAACACTTTAATTAACAGTATTGAATAGTTTAATTAATACTATTCAATACTTGAATTACCACTATTCAACAATTTAATTAGTATTATTAAAGAGTTTACTTAAAATTATTAAACATTATAACTAATGTTATTAATCAGTTTACTTAACATTATTAAACAATTTAGATCATTTTAAGGGTGGTTTAATTGCCATTAATTAGCCATTAGCAATCATAGGTAGAGATTTTTAATAACTTACTAAACTAAACTACACTTAACTAAAATGGTACAACTGGACCTTAGTGTTTATTTATTAAACAGTTTAATTTAATTTACTGGATAGTTCCGTAATACTTACTAACACTGTTTTCTTGTACCATATTCTTCACTATGTAAACATTGCAGTCGGAAAATGTTTCAACTGAATTTAAAAATATAAAATGGCGATATACTCAACCAATCAGAATTTGGGTTCAATTTCAAATCCATTGTCACTTATCAAGGGTCACTTATTACAATTAATTATTACCTAATTTTTACTCAAATTCATTATATGTTATTATTTGTCTCTCTTAAACTTAACGTATTTACTTCGATTCTTTTCTTGTATTAGACATGTAATTAATTAAAAAGATATAACGTATGAAATATTTCAATTTATCACCAACATAATTTTTACTGAAAGCGTACTTTAAAAATACGGCGACAGTGATGAAAGTTAGTTTTTGTCAACTGTCGTAAATAATTGATAACCTGAAACATATCAATGAGCGTTGCTCTCTAATACGCCCGCTTTTATCGTTCGCATACTTTTTAGATAATAAAATAACTTATCTTAGTTACAGTCATTTACCATATAAGATGACTATTTATTGAAAATATTACACTTGTGAGTAAAACTTAAAAACTTCAATTTACACCAACGATACATATGTGCAACGTCTATGGTTGACGTATTCACCTAGAGCCATAAATAGCATAGTAAGCCAAGATTATATTAATTATTATTCACGCACTAGTCTTAAGAACCATTTTATTTATTGATCGAGGTATGAATATAAAAATCAGTTATAGAAACTATATTTTAATCTTTCAACTTCAAAAACATAAAAAAGAACAAAGAACTATAATGTCAAATACTGATATGACAATACTTAATAGTAAAAACAAATATGCATACAAATACTACACGGCTCGTCGCGTGTTGTTAGTCGAACATAAAAATCTGCTCTTCCAGCTAAAATGATTAGACAAATGCTGATTTAAAATAATGTAATATGATATTTTGAATTTACAATAGTAGTTTACGTAACAAGAGTCGAAAGTAAGAAATAGCATAACGAACGTTAATGCGACGCGAGACCGCACGGTCGAGCGTTGCATGTGAGTGAGTTATACTATGATTCTTTCGACGAGAGTAATGTACATTATTTTTTGTGTTGCCTTTTATAAAATCACATTTTTTTTTGAAAAAATAAAAAAAAATCAACAGAAATATAATGTTGGTACTACTTTTATTACTAAATCTGTCACATTTGACATTAACTTTAACATCGTTTTTCTTCAATTTTAACTGAATTTCAAGATTTTTAAAATGATTTTTCCACCTGTCGCATACTTGTTCTAATATTTTAATTCACTTTGAACACTTACTTTTATGTGGATTCCTAGTTTTCATTTTGCCACTCTAGAGCGTTTTTCGTTTATTACGTAACTACACTAACGAACGAATATTGACGTTTGCGATGTTGGCAGCACAAAAAATTTATTACGATATGATCAGTGAACTCAATATCTGACACAGCGTTTATTTCTTTCGTAAATTCAACTTCAAAAGCAAAATAGTGACTGTTAAAGAAAACTGAGTTTACCTTCGCATAAACAAAACATACTTGATGTTTTGTATTAATTAGTATATATATATTATTTTTCCAAAAACTGGAAGATTTAATTTTTCAATTAATATTACGTCGTGGATGTTATAAGTTATATTATTTATTGTAACTTTATGGCACAAATATACATTGTCGAAATTCTTAGCTATGTTAAAATTCTTACACATGTTTAAAAAATCTGGGAAAATATTTAAAATCTGTTGAAGAGAATTATTGTCTTTCATAAAATGAACTTCTTTTTTAAACCCTAAATTCTCTCTAATTCTGTGACTCAGTTTCAACTGATTTTTTTTTGCCAAAGTCTGAGTAAGATTTCTCCTAGAGGACACCACGTTAGCCGATTTCTTTGAATCGCGATGTTTAGACTCGAAGCGCAAAGTAGATAAATGTTTCACAGGTCCAATTTTTTTAATAATATATGGATAGTGTATCAATTTATGATATTTAGGTTTGAGAGTCAAAATATTTTAAACGTTCATTAATTTCATCTAATGTGCAACATTTATCAACAAATAAAAAATAGTAAAGTAGTTCAGTAACATCAAAAATCGCAATTCCTTCAAATATATCATGAGCGATCTACACTGTAATTTTCTGTAGCATGAAACGCTGTTATTTTATTAAAAACGCAGTTTTCTTTAATCCCAGTCAGTGACATACTATTTTTGATTAAATCGGATTCATAGTTATCTCTGTTTCTTAACATGTTATTATTCTGTATCACATCATTTTCAGTTTCTGTTCTATTGCATTTACAGAATCTGCAAAAATAATTGGCGCGGAAGCTTTCGGTAAATCCCATTAGTGTATTTAAGCCTAAGTTGTCACCTAAACATAGAGCAAGACAAAAACGAACTACCTTAGGTTCTTCAAGGTTAAGCGTGATTCCACGTTCTTCCAGATTTATTATTTCATCGATTATCTTAGAAAAAATTATTGCACTTCCGTACTCTTTTAAATCGGAACTATGAAATAATAGGGCTAAAAAAATATTTTCTAGGTGAGGTCTGTATTTAGGTGGAATACACGTAATTGTAAAATAAACAGCTCCCAGCTTATGAATTTCAGCGTGTGAGCCCAACGGATTGCCAGTTTCATATTCATCGAAATATATTGTAAGAGGTAAAATAGGGTCTTTTGCAACTTTATTTGCCTTACTTTTCCAAATTTCCGTTTGAATTATATTAATAATTGTCGGTTCTTGATCCAGTTTGTTAATATAGTTTTCAATGTCAAAAAAAACTAATGGCAACTCTAAAAACATTTTTAAAACTTTCCCTATTGGAATAAACTGCCCTGTATAATATTTGGGTAAACCAGTGCCATTTGAAATGTTGTTTAAGCGTTGACCCACTGTATATTCTATTGGTTTAATATAATATTCTAAATTTTCCAGTTGTTTAAATATTCGGTATTTAGTCCTTTAAATAAATTTTGCACTTCAAAGAAGTAGTTTGAAATTACTCGCTTTTCGGTGTCATCAATTTTATCACTTATCATATTTAATAAGTCATTTTCAAATATTCTAATTGGCTCATCTAATAAATGGGTAACAGAATCAACAATGGTTTGAATATTTTTTCTATTTAATGAAGAATCAGCATACAACTGAGTCACGACGCTAAGTAAATTATTTTTTAATTTATCACAAAATTTATTAAGATTATTTTTAAAAAATATGTCATAGTCATTTGATTTGCCGAGACTTTTGTAACTTTCAACACAACATTCCTCAGATTCAGATTCTCCAAAACAGTGTTTTATAATATTAGGTTTTATAACGTTACTAATTACGTTTTCAGATTTATCGTTACATATTTTATCATTATGTAATTTTAAGTGTTTTTTAAAAAAATTTAAATTATTGAAATCTCTGTAACAGTCAAGTTCAGAACATTTATAATTCGAGTTATTTTCTAAAAAGTGAAAATATTTTAAGTGAGTAACAAATGATTTTATATCAACATATGTGTTATTACAATAACCACAACGAGGCATTTTAGTTTTAAAATTTATAAAAATAAAATGTTTTATTATTGATTGAATCTAGAAATTATTAAATAAGAGCAGTCAGCGTTATTGGTTCAAATGAAATTTGATGTCAGATAGTACGGACACTGTACTAGTATTTTTATTAGGTACTGGCATGCAAAATATTAATTCCTGAATAAAATGCCAAATGTGTTTTGACTCACATGGATATTTAAAGTTTAAAGCATGTAAAGTTTTAAACAGAAGTTCTGCAGATCTTATAGATGTCTCACATTTGTAATAAACGTCATTACAAACAATGGTATACTGTTGCTCACCAATTACTACTCCAAATGGCTGTAATACTTCATTGAATTGACAAAGATGTGCCTTTCTCCTAGTTAAAACATCTTCTAACTCATGAACATCCTACAGAAAGTAAATGTTATTACTTTGCATTGTATTGCAATTAAAAAATTTGAAAATCATTTATAGATACTGTTCAATAAATAGACATAATTATATGTCGTTAAGTTTTAGCTTACCTTAACTTGAAAGTAAAAGCTACGCTGTACTTTAGTCCTAGTTGGTCGCCAATTTCGATTAGGATCCTTTTTGTTTCTTTTTAATGTTACCAGAGTAAACAAAAAAGGTAAAATTAATAAAGCTTGTGTAGATTTGTCTAAAAACAAACCAGAGTTATTTACAAGTTATATGATAATTATCTTACCAATAGAAATAGGAAGATCGATTTTTCTTTCTTTTGCTTCACTTAAAACTGCATCAGCTACTTTTGGCCACGTTTCATATATAATATTTACTTTTTCTGAATACATGAAGTTAAAATCTAATTCCAGCTGAAACTAAAACAATAATTAATAGATACAATTACTTTCAAAAATGAGGTACATTATAGTTACAACAATGTTAAAAGAAGTCTTTGAGTGCTGATTGTAAATGTAAAAACTTAATTCTGACAACAAGTATAGCAACCAAACAATACAATTTTACTCACTAACTACAATCCATTAGAACATTTCAAACAAGGAAAGATAGTGTATAAATTATCTATTTTTTCATTGTGGTAATACAGTTTGTATATTGTGGCATACTGTATAGGTATATAACGAATTACTTAATAAACAAAGAAATTTAAAAACATGCTGAATTCACCTTTTTATTTGAACTTATACAATAAGATTATTTTTGATCACACTACACAAAATCTGGGGTTGTAAACTTAAACTGTAAATGCGATTCAATATTCAACCACACGATTAAACCATTTAATAAAGAATAAAAGAATAATTCTATACATCTAAACAAATGCTTCAACTTCGAGCTGCGTCCAAAACTTTAAACTCAGCAAAAATCACTAATAACGATTACAAGCATGTAGCCTGGCGCTTGGAAACGCAATTTTTCTAATGTCGATATAAATTCTTGTATTTTATTAGTATATGTTTCTGTCACAAGTATTTGAGGTTTTTGTATTTAGTAAACAGTATCATAACAAATCAATTTCATAACAGTTATTAAACAGTTTAATTCTAAGGAGTTAATTATTAAAGCGACGGCTAAGAGCAAAAATATTGGCTAAACTTAGTGATTACAAACAATTTTTTACTTACGTTTATTAAATAAAAGTTAAATAATTTATTGATAGTAATTAAATTATTATTAATTAAACTAGTTTAATAGGCCTATTTTTTCAGTGTAGATAATTGAGGCAAGATTATTTAGCTACAGCATTTGCTCGAAGGTCTAAAGGAAAACCACCACAAAAACTGTAGACATAGCGTAAGCGTAATTGGTGAAAAAATTAAGATTAGAAAATAACGGGTAACCAGATGTCAGATAGTTTGTAAATATTGTCTCTGTTGAAATTATCGCAAAATTAAATAATTTCAATTGCTTTTCTAATCTTTCTTGATTTCCAGTTCTCTGTTTCAGAAATTGTTAGTCTCTTTTAATCTACTATCTATAGTTCTACCAGTTTTACCAATACATGCTTTGCCGCAAGTGCATGGGAGTACACTCCACAGGTATTGTTAGGTATTTTATTTTTTACAGGATTTAACAAATTTTTAATTTTAGTTGTAGCGTTACAAGCTTCTTTTAACTTATGTTGTTTTAGTATTCTTTTAATTTTGTCGATTATGTTGTAAACATAAAGTCGAATAACGAAGTTTTGGTTATTAATTGAATTTCCTATTAAAGTAGATCTTGTCGAAGAAACTTTTTAATTTGGTCTTTATTAAATCCATTTCTTATAAAAACTTTCTTAAACTGATCTAACTTTTTTTGCAATTTATCTTTGTGACAAATTATCGTTGCACGATTATATAATGTGCAAATCGTTCCAAGTTTTTGAGCTGGGTGATTACGAAAAACTGCGTTTAAGTATTCATCTGTGTATGTAGTTTTCAAACTGAATGTATTAAAGTACCATCTGGGTTTCTTTTTATCTTTACATTAGGAAAAGGTAAGGTACCATTAATTTCTTTTTCAATACTAAATTTTATGTTTGGGTGTAATTCTTAAGGTATTGCAGAAAAATTAGTAGGTCATCTTTACCATGAGGCCAAATTGCATAAAAATCATCACCATATTTAAGAGTTTTTGTTTTTTAGATGCAGATGTTAAAGCTTCTTCTTCAAAATGTTTTATAAAATAATTAATGGAGTAATTGGCGATCCCATTGCTACACCCTCTATCTGTTTGTAGTATTCACCATTAAACAAAATTAATGAAGTTTACAATGTTTAAATAACTTAATGGTATTACTATTAAACTGTCGGTCGCTTCAAAAAACGTAAAGTATCAAATATTGATACTTTATACCGTATTCAAAAATTATGAGGAGCGATTGCAAAATATTTATTTACGTTATTAAAAGTCACCAGGCAAATGAGTAAATAATTTGAGGCGGCACATTCGAAAGTAGTATGCGTCCATAATTTTAATAATTATATATACGTCTAAAAAAATTTTTGTAGTAACTAGAATTAAAATTAAATTGCTATAGCGCTGTCAATTCATCATAGTAAAATTCAGAACATGTTTATTAATGTAAATCATAATACAAGTAACAAAATTACACGAATTACAAAATTTTATATTACAAATAATGAGCACTACGAACCTGCTCAATCGCCTAGAATAAGAAATACAATTTTAGATACATTAAAATGTAAGCAAACATATGTAAACTATTCAATGTCTGATTCGGAACTTGAAGTCGTATCAAAATCATTATTGATAGATATTATCAGTGGTTCTATTGAATTATTGACTATTCCATCTAATTTACACATCTTTTTTTTCTTCTTTAATGACATGTTCTACACAATTTTTCCAATTGGTACTGGACACGCCAGATAAAACTTCTTGCAACAGATTTTTTACTTCAGACAACTTGAAAGATTTATTTTGAGCCGCCGCTTTTTTCTTTGCTTGAGCCCATATCAGTTCTATCGGATTTAATTCGCAATGATACGGTGGCAGTCGTAACACTGTTTTGTTATCTTTCTTTGCCATTTCATCAATTGCAAATAAATTATGTTGATACTTGTCTTCACGAATTAGCTGTAAAAGCTTAGACCAAACCATGTATGTTTCAAATACGATATTTTTTAATTGTAACCAATTTTCATATCAATTTTTTTTATGCTGATGTAGGATTTTCTTCCACTCTGGTACGGTCCATTGTCCATTACAATAACAGCTCCTTCTGGCAATTTGGTAATCTAAAAGTATTAACCGTCTTCCGATGGATTCTTAAATCCCGTTGATAACCCTTCAACGAATGCTTGACACTTGCTTTCATCCACTCATATTTTTTGTTTCGTGTGACCTTCATTTAACCAAATTTCATCAAGGTCAAATATACGTTTGTTTGCTGTTCTGTAATGATTTATGGTTTTTAAATTTTTTCGTCTCCAAATAATAATGTCGTTGCGTTCCACTAAAATGCTTTTGCGGTTTCTTTTCAAATACCTAAAATAAGATTTTTCATACTGGTTGTTTTCAATTAAACTCACTTGAAATTCAGCTGCTTCAGAATAGTATATAACGATGACCGAGACATTTATGGCAATTCCGGCATGAATTTTAAAGCATTATTAATCTTATTCAGTGTCGAAATTTTATTCTCAAAAAGAATCTTCAAATATTGTTTTTAACTGTCTAGTCAAGTGTTTGGAGAACTGCAGGTCGGCCACTACAATGTTAAGGACTTGTAACAGGTCCTGTACTTTTATATTTTTTTAAAACACGATACACAGTTGATTTTGCAATGCTTACAAAAAATCTACAAGTTAAAACTTTCAATTTCGATCATCAATAAAACATACCTGCTCCTTCGAAAATTTTAGATACAATAATAACAGTTTTTGTATTTGCATCTTCACTCAGAATTTGCTTGTACTTATTAATAATGCACTGTTTTTCTGCGACAGACAAGTAGCTTAAGTCTAATCGTTTTCGCATTTTTGGTGGCGATTCAACTACACTACTGGTACTCGGCATTGCGTAATCCATAATCAAATATCGTAATACAGAACTTTGAGTTGTCAGAAGAACAAACAACAGTATTTGCGGCTGTGTAAAAAAACTGTAATTTGGCTAATAGAATTGCAGGAATTAAGCGCGATACATCTAAATTGCTTCTCGTAGTAATTAAATGAAGTATAGTAAACAACGAGGAGTAAAATCAAAACTAACCAGTAAATTATTTGAAGAATTTCTGTTTACTAATTACTTCAATAAACTGTTGTGTGTTTTTTATAAATAAACTACTCAAGCCAATATAAGGTTTTAGTATAGAATTTAAATACTTAGATAATTCATAAGTTGTCTATTGAATACAGCTAACTATTGGTCGAAAAGCTGCTTATATATTAATTCATAGAACCTTGGCTGGCATAAAAGGATTTTTTGTTGTTAGTTTTTTAATTCTTGCGTCAATTATCTAGTATTCTTACAATTTATTGCTTTTAGTTACTTTAGTTTTATAATTGTCAATTTGGTTTATACTGCTTGATGAAGAAATTAGATCAAGTTCTAAAGCTTGTAGATAATAATTTTAATAAATCATACACCGTTAACCCTTAAAAAAATTATTTATTATTTTTAAGAACTATTTTAAACCGCTTTCTGAAGCCTTTTTTATATATTTAATTTGACAATAAAAACAAACACCTTCTCTACTGCGTAGAAACTGGACTGAATAGTTCCTATATATAAATCTAAAATCAAAAGTAATATTAGTAATTTCAAGCCTTCAACAAATCTTTCAAATTTTTCAATTATTCTTCTGCTTGTTTTTTTTTCTTTTTCTTCCTTTTTTTCGGTGTAAGCTAAAAGCTAGTTTATTACAGATTATCTGTCCACTTTTTCTGTTATATTTTTCTATTTTTACTAGATTTGTTAGTTTTGGCTATGTGCTGATTCCATTTATCTCTGCGTTGTTCTACCCCTTTTCCAATATTTTGTGTATTGCACTATCATCTAATGTCCTTGCTTCGAATATGATCTTTTAGGGATTTTTAATTTTTCAAAATGTTGTCATTTTCACAATTTCCAACATCTGTTTTATTTACTTTTAGTCCTGGTTTTAAGGACTTATTTCGTCATATGCAATAGTTCAGGCATCCATATATTCTCAAGGTTTCATTGGCTTGTCTTTGCTCTTCATTATTCAATATGACTAGTTCTAGTATACGTCAAAAAAGATCTTTACTTATTGTAATAGTTTCTGTAAATCATTTTCGTTATCAGCAACTAGCGTTGCATCGTCGGTGTAACATATTATTCAAATTTGCTAAATCTCCCATTCTGTAGTCTATTCTATTCTAGTCAAGTCTATTCTTGACGTTTTAAATTATTTTACTCATTATCATGTTAAATAACATCGGACTCATTGAGTTTCTTTATTTAATGGTCTTATTTACTGGAATTTTTTTTTGAATATTTTATTTTTACTCTGCTATCGTTATTCTTATATCTTCTATCCTCTAGGTTAATTATTGTTACGTATTTATTATTAAAAACTAATTTATTTAAAACGACTAAAACTACGTTTACTTATTATAGAAATATGTATACTTTTAAATCAACCGAACTAATTAAATCTAATAATAAAAACACTTACACTATAATTTATGTATAACCGTTGTATAACACTTAAGATAAGATAAGATAACGTCCACGGATTTGTTTACACTATAAGTCACGTTCACTCGATTCGGTGTACACTGTTATTTATTTAAAACGTCGCGCGTGCTAATCACTTATTTATCTTCACTTGATTAATCTTCTTAATACTGCATGCATTCACATTCCAGCAATAACTGACCTACGATTTCCATCTTCGGCTTTTATAGACATCGGCGAATCCTTCTCGAGCGTTCCTTACTTTTCGCTATATCTTCTAGAAACTAGATAACAGCTTCTAGAAGGCTCTTGCATTTGCAAGTAATTTCTCGGACGTTTCACTGCCCCCTTCTTAGGACTGTTCTGTCCCAGAACAGGAGACTGGATGCGACACCGGTAAAAGGGATCGTGGCGATAGCGGCAGCTTCCTCCATTTCGGCAACTTCCTTGACCATAAAAGTAACAGTCAATGGCCTTTTCCTGACCCAATACTCTCCTCGGTTGGTAACTACAGACCAACACTTGAATGCCTGTTCCTCGGAAGACGACCTCCAACATGTTTCGAACTGTCCTCCAATTCAGTTGGTCTAAGCCACAACCAAGCTTGGGTACTGCCAATTTCTTAACATGATGGAACTCCATTTGTCTCTTGAGACTCCATAATGTTCGCCACAGATCTTTGTATAACGGCTTGACACGTGAGTATTTCTTGGTGACCAGATAGAAAACGAAGCGTCCGTCACCACGTAGTCCTAAAACCTTTCCGACTGCCGGTTGCTGTCTTCGTAAATCATCTAGCTGCCCAAACTTCTTTTTAAACACGACTGCAACCCCTTTGGACATGTCAAGGTCCTCGCTCACGCAATGTGAGATGGCGTAATCTTTTTGTGTCTGGAACAGGTTTTGTTGTTCCTCGGTGGTAACTCCGAACCTAGCTTTTCCAGAACCTCCGTATAAGTTCATAAACTTTTCGAACTTCATTTCTTCGATTGGATTCCTGGTTCTGCTACTTATTACTCTGGTTCGGACCTGAACTTGCGGATTGTGGTTATCGCCAGCAAACGGGGCTAGACGATCGACGTGGACCACTTTTGGCTTGCCTCTGGGCGGTTTTCGGATGCGGTATATAACGTCGTTAATACGCTACACGACTTCATAGGGGCCCTCTAATTGCCTTTGCAGCTTCGGCGACAAACCACGTCTCCTTTGAGGGTTATACAACCAGACCATATCGCCAGGTTAAAACCCACCATTTTGCGCCTTGACTTCATATCTTGTTTTCATCCTGTCGCTGGCAATTTGTGTGTTTTTACGGACCTCTTCATGTACTTTGTCTAACCTCTTGGCCAGCTTGCTGACGTAATCTTCTCCAGCAACTTCTTCTTCCGGTCTTCGCCCAAATTGAAGATCGCATGGTAATCTTATCTCACGACCGAGCATGACACAGGATGGTGTTTGGCCTGTGCTTTCGTGAACGGATGATCGGTATGCCATTAAGAAAAGGTGCAAGTACTGATCCCAGTCTCTTTGGTGTTCGGACACTACCTTGGCTAAATACTTGCCCATTGTTCGATTCATCCGTTCAACCATGCCGTCAGATTGAGGATGGAGAGGCGTTGTCCTAGTCTTCTTAATTCCTAACAGTCGGCAAACTTCTTGAAACAGCCCAGACTCAAAATTGCGGCCTTGATCGGAGTGTAATTCCAACGGAACTCCAAACCGGCAGAAAAATTCTTTCACCAATACGTCTGCGACTGTAGCTGCTTCCTGGTTGGGTATGGCGTAAGCCTCCGTCCATTCCGTGAAATAATCCATCGCCACCAGGATGTATTTATTTCCCGAATCGGATTCTGGGAACGGCCCTGCGATGTCAATCGCAACTCTTTCCAAAGGGTTTCCTACGTTGTATTGTTTCATGGGTGCTTTGCGCTTTCTCGCTGAACCATTTCCTGATGCGCCGACTGTGCATTTACGGCACCATTTCATGACGTCCTCTTTGCAGTTCATCCAGTAGAATCGTTCTCGCACTTTACCCAACGTCTTTTTAATGCCAAAGTGTCCTCCCGATGTCCCATCGTGGAGATGCTTCAACACTTCGGTTACCCTGCTCTTGGGCACTACCAGCTGTAGTCTGTTTCCCGTGCCCTCGGCACTTTCTAGGGATCGCTTAAGAAGACCGTCTT
The DNA here is from genome assembly GCA_035610365.1 of Aquatica leii. Taxonomy (NCBI): domain Eukaryota; kingdom Metazoa; phylum Arthropoda; class Insecta; order Coleoptera; family Lampyridae; genus Aquatica; species Aquatica leii. The sequence continues at coordinate 41,540,601 of CM069432.1, read as the reverse complement.
CTACTATCAAGGAGTCCCACTGCGCCCAGTACGCTTTGATATTTTTGCCCAAAGCACTCACTTCTTCCCAGGTTGGTCGTCGGCCGCTTTCTTTCCAGTCCAGGAGTAGTCTTATTTCAGGATCGTCTTCTTGTTCGCGACGTAACTGCTCAGTTTCCCACTCATCATCAACCATAGCAGTTCTCCGGAGGCATTCGACTTTTTCTTCCAGTCGCGAACAATGGCTGCAGTCCGCCGGACATGGTCTTCTGGACAAGGCATCAGCGTTCCGATGACTACTTCCGGCACGGTGTTCTGTGTCGTAGTCATACTCTTGCAGTCTCTCGATCCATCTTGCTACTTGTCCTTCTGGGTTACGGAACTGCAGTAGCCATTTTAAAGCGGCGTGGTCTGTTCTCAGTAAGAATTTTCGTCCATACAAATACTTGTAGAAATGTTCGATAGACTTAACGACTGCTAACAGCTCCCTCCTAGTCACGCAATAATTCCTTTCTGGCCTAGACAAAACCTTGCTAAAGTACGCAATAACCTTTTCTTGTTCATCTTGAACCTGCGAAAGGACCGCGCCTATGGCCATATTGCTTGCGTCGGTATCCAAAACAAACTTTCCATCTTCTCGTGGATAACTCAAAATCGGCGAAGTGACTAGGGCCTGTTTTAGTTGATTAAAAGAATTTTCGCAGTCTTCATTCCATCTAAATTCTGTCAATGGTTTAGCAATATTGGCAAATCCGGGGACAAATCTTCTATAATAAGTGCACAACCCAAGGAAACTTCGGACCTGATGTTTGTCGATCGGTCTTGGCCATGCTTGCACTGCTCGGATTTTGTCTGGGTCAGCCCTTACTCCATCTCTAGATACGACGTGGCCAAGGTATTGGACTTCCTTCTTAAATACGTGGCACTTCTTTGGGCTCAGTTTGAGGTTAGCCCCACGTAATCTCTCGAACACTTCCTTCAAGTTGTTCAAGTGCTCTTCAAACGACCTTCCAACCACGATCACGTCGTCCAGGTAAACCAAGCACGTCTTCCAAGACAATCCACGCAAGATGGTCTCCATCAAACGCTCGAACGTTGCAGGAGAGTTACACAGGCCGAAGGGCATTACGGTGAACTGCCACAAACCAGTTCCGATCGTAAAAGCTGTTTTTTCACGATCCTTGGGTTCTAATTCTACCTGCCAGTATCCACTCTTTAAATCTAACGTAGAAAACCACTGGGATCCTGACAGGGTGTCTAGCGTATCGTCAATTCTGAGTAAAGGGTAGCTGTCCTTTTTGGTCACGTCGTTTAGCTGCCTGTAGTCTACGCAAAACCTCGTTGATCCATCCTTCTTCTTCACGAGTACCACTGGGGATGCCCATGGACTACTTGAAGGTTCAATCACGCCTTCTCTCTCCATATCCGTAATTATTTGTTCGGCTTCTTCTCTTTTCGCCAAAGGAAGTCTGCGCGGATGTTGTCGTATCGGCCGAGCGTCTCCGGTATTAATTTTATGTTTCACCACGTTAGTTCTTCCTTTGGAGCCACTCTCCAGCGCGAACACATCTTGGTACTCTTGGATCAACACTTTAACTTTAGCCAGCTGGTCTTGGCTGAGGTTTTCGCATTTGGCGGTAAGAATGTCCAATAGATGTTGTGGACACTTCTTCGGCGACGTATCTCTTCGTTCGACTTTCACGCATCTCACAATTTGTGATACTGGCGTGCATTGGCCTACCACGGTCTTCTTTTTCAGCGTTACAGGATCTGAGTTGATGTTTAAGATCCTTACTGGCATCGTGTTCTTTACTCGTACTAAAGTTCTGCCAACGAGTAGTCCCTTTTCAACTAAGCCGCCCTCCATTGGTTCAATCGCGCGTATGTAGCCTTCCCGGAGACTTCCATCCAGGCGTGCCATCACCACACTTTCAGTCCTTGCAGGCAGAGTCACGTCTTTACTCAATAAGACTCGCACGGCTGCCTTCTCTGACGAATCAAAAGGAATTTCTTCATTGTCGATCTTCAGGACATCGTTCTTCATATCCAAATGGAACCCATACTTCTTTATCACGTCCATTCCCAGGATAACTTCTTCCGTGATGTCGGCTACCAGTACTTGATGCTCGAGTACTCCATTTCCCAAACCAATGGTTACTGGTACTTGTCCGTGAGTAGGTATTTCGTCGCCCGTCGCTGTTCGAAGTCGTACTGTTACTGGTGATGTCTTCTCGTTTTTCAATAAGATGTCAGGACGAATGATGGTCTTCGTCGCTCCCGTGTCAACCAGTAACTGGACGCTTCTCCCATTGATCTTGCCATCGAAATAAATGCTATGCATTGTTCTCAGGCGATGCCATTTGGATGGTAATCTCCGGGGCATGGCTCGTTGAGGTCGACTTTCGCCCCATTCGGTCGACCCGTTCTAGTTTTCCGGACGCTCTTCTGGTCTTCTTTTGGGCTTAGTACAGCGTCGTCGTACGTGGCCCACTACCCCACACCTGACACCACTGTTACGTATTTATTATTAAAAACTAATTTATTTAAAACGACTAAAACTACGTTTACTTATTATAGAAATATGTATACTTTTAAATCAACCGAACTAATTAAATCTAATAATAAAAACACTTACACTATAATTTATGTATAACCGTTGTATAACACTTAAGATAATATAAGCTAACGTCCTCGGATTTGTTTACACTATAAGTCACGTTCACTCGATTCGGTGTACACTGTTATTTATTTAAAACGTCGCGCGTGCTAATCACTTATTTATCTTCACTTGATTAATCTTCTTAATACTGCATGCATTCACATTCCAGCAATAACTGACCTACGATTTCCATCTTCGGCTTTTATAGACATCGGCGAATCCTTCTCGAGCGTTCCTTACTTTTCGCTATATCTTCTAGAAACTAGATAACAGCTTCTAGAAGGCTCTTGCATTTGCAAGTAATTTCTCGGACGTTTCACTATGTTGAATGGAACATTATATATAGCTATCATCTTAGTTCGCGATATATTTGAATATTGTCAAATGCTTTAGTAATATCAAAAAAGAAAAATAAAGCGGGTATATTAAATTTTAAATGTTTTTTTATTTATTTGTCTAATAACAATTAAGGCGTAATTGCATAATCTTCCAACTCTGAAACCGTGTTGTTCATTCCTAAGCTTTATCATTTCTGCGAATTTTTGTGTTGCCGTTTTTATTAAATTTGGTGCACTTTGTAATAGATTATTATGCTAGCTTTTCATGAATGTAGAATTGTTGTTTTTTGGAAAGTGGTCGGCATCATCTCAACTAATTTTTGCAAGAAGACCGAGCCTCTATAATTCCACATTTTATTTGTTATCTCATTTATGCTAAAAGCTTTACTAATTTTTAATTTTCGTACAGCTATTTCTTATTCATCAACTTCGTGTCTGGTGCGTACTATCTTTATTTTTTTGTCGTCCTGCCTTCTATCTCTTGTGTTTTCTACTAGGGATTTTTAAAGTATTTGACTTGTATATCCATTTTTATTCTATTTGTTTCTATAGTATCTTTCACTTGTTTTATTTGTGTACGCATCATTATTATCTTTGTTTTTGTTAGCCGTAAAAGTTTTTTTAGAGATCGTTTGAATACTTGACCCAGTAATTCTTTTTTATTTTTCACATTTTATAGTTCATTTTAATTTGATCCCTTTTATAGTTTTTTTATTTTTTATCCGTTTGTGTTGACTTCTATTTTCTATATGCTGCTCTTTTCTTCTCTGTTAATTTTTGTATTTCTTTGTAAAACTATGGTTTTTTAAATTCTGATTTGTTTGTTTTTATTGGTCTTTTTGAAACCTTCTTCTGCTGCATGCGATATATTTGTCTTTAATTTTTTTAATGTTTTATTTACTTTGCGTATCTTATTCTAAAGTATAAATTGCTCTAGTCGTCTCTTATATAATATCTGTTCGCTTGGATCCTGTAGTAGCTCTATTTTAAGCATTTCTACGCAATGAAGTGTTTTTCTTTTAACTTTCTGTAGCTCTAATCACTTTTTATATAACACTAATTCATCGTCGGTATTTATTACGGGACTCAACAAGCTACTCAATCCACCTGTCAATAATCGCAGGCAGAATGTGTACATGGTGTATCTAAGACACGATTAAAATTTCAAGCAGTAGTTTCTTTGTAGCGTTAAATAAAAATTTGATCTAAAGCAACCCAGCTTTGAAATATTTTTAATCAAAATCTATCTATCTAAACAAATGGAAATTGTTTGTTGATTATGTGGTAAATGATAGGTGTAAATGCATCAAATCCGTGAAACGTATTGATGTATTGTGTTAATTATCGTTTTCTTTATATTTTTTCTATAAAATCAATTGTTAATAAAATAATTACTGCAGATAGTAACGTTTATTTCTTAGCATTATTACTGACCTAGCTTGACAAAATGTACTTTGTGTACACGATCACGTTTATCTCTGGTTGTTACCAAAACAACACTTCAGATAATTAAATGCAAAATTTAGCTTTCTTAGAACTGAGTTTGAAAAAAAACCCTTATAAAATTCAATAAAATGACTTTAAGTGGCGGTTTTTTATTAACGTTTAGGCGGGTCTTTTAAGAAATAGTTTAGCTGGACAGTTTATTTTATCAGAAACACTTACAAGCGACAAGAAACTTTTGCGCAAGTATTTAATGACTTACCCCTTAAAGTTTGCAGAACAACGTGGTTTATGCACGATAGAGCTCCTCCGCAAGTAGGTCGCTTCGCTTCGCTTAATTTGCAAAATATAATTTTTTTAGGTCGTTGAATTGGAAGAAACGGCATTAGACGCTGGCCAGCTAGTAGGCCAGATACCTACTCTTTAGACTTTTAAAGCTATGTGAAAGGTGAAGTTTACAAAACTTCCGTAAATAATAGACAAGAGCTGCAGAAGCGATTTTTTGCAGCAGAAATTACAATTGAATTAGACAGAATGTGAAATTATTTAAGCGAGTAACAGCAAATTTTCGGCGACGTTTAGACGTTTGCATTTTATCCAATGTTGGAGATATTATCTAGTGTACTTGCAAAGATTGTGCAGAATAGTAACTTCATTTAACACAGTAATTTAACTACGCGTTATCCGATAACATTTTTTGTCTTTATTTTTATTTTTGGTGTCAGCAACCTTAGGAGACTACAGGTTCGTAATTGCGAACTACTAGAAATTTGTGCTATTTCACTCAATACATCGCAACAGTTTTAGACAACAAAAGCCAAGTAAATGTAAATTATAGTGATTTTGCAAAAGCATTTGATGCTATCGACCATCACATAATAACACAAAAGTTTCATGTTTTTGGAATTTTTTCTGCATCAATATTACTTTTGTCATCATATCTTCGGAATCCTCTCTTAACATTTAATTTTTGCTGATATAATACATCTTATTTTCAAGCTTCTCCTGATATCTCACAAAGATCAAAACCTCTTTAATTTTTGATATTTATCTATGACATCAATTACGTTATAAGATAAAAATTTTTGTTTTCTGCTGACGATCTAAAAACGTGTCGAGCTGTTTACTCAAGTAATTGTTTTCCAATTCAAAATGATTTTCAAAGCATTAATAACTGGTGCTGTTTAAATGATTTGAATCTCAACCTCGGCAAATCCAAAGTTGTTTATTTTAATCGTAATATGGGATCCTCACACTTACCAGAATCAAGAAACTGATATTGAATTAATTCAACACAAATTTCTAAAATATGTTCATTCTAAGATGATAGGATCTTATCCACTAGTTGAAATATCTTATTTCAACTATTCTCAATAAAATTAAGTGAACGACGTAATTCTGACATTACGCAATATCTAATTAATATTTATTTTGTTTTGGTTTTTATTGATTTTATTTTCTGCATTTTTTACTTTGACTTGTTAAATATGTATGAAAAGTAATTTGTACCTGCCCTATTTTAGAATTTTGTTTCTGTTAGGCAGATGTATTGAAATAAATAAATAAACAGAAGTTGCATTATGCTACGGACAAATGGTGAAATATGTTTTTCTTTTTTGGTTCGATTCTAATCTTCTATACATAAATTTTAGAACGACTAGGTAAAATCATTGCTTTGTATACACGTTTATTGTGTAGAAAAATATTAATAACTAAAAGTTTCATGTTTTTTTAGTTTAATATTCAATAAAACACGTTTACAAATCTAATACTAAACATTGATTAGTTTAAATTAAAGCTTTAAATATTTTACTATTATATAATTATTAAATAATTTGTTAGATTAGGAATCAATAAAACTGCTACCCAATATATTCTGATAAAATCTGCAAGGTTTTTTGCACAAAAAATTAAAGTGCCATAAATATTGTTAAAAATTTGTTTTGCATTAATATAAACCGCATTCTATATTGGCTTATAATACTAAAACAATTTGCTACATAACAGCGACTATTTTGATCAAAAAATTTTGTTTATAACACAATTGTTATGTAGTGATCATTAGGGGAAGATATGCTATAATGTGTATATGCACTTTAATATGGCGCAAAAAAGTATGTATGTATTTTGCAAAAATGTTGATAATATTTTTAGTTATAAAAATATAATAGAAATAAATAAAAAATAACTAGAACTACTTACAACTACCAGAGATAAAAAGGTTTTTCCAATATTCACGTTAAAATCGACAGATTACGTATGTGTAAAGCGTTGTTGATTCTTTGGTAAAATTATATTGTTTCAATGGTTTTTATTATATCTGTAAAACATGATAAAAAAAACAGCATTTAAAATATATTTCTATGTACACAATCTTAAAAAAACTTAGATTTGTTTATAATTACTTGATTCCCAATAAAAGTAAGTAATTGATTATCTTCTCAAATTTACAAATACAAACCAGCAATGAGTTTGTTAAAATAAAACAATATTTAAATATTTAATTTTTAAATATTTGATTCATTTAGCTAAATTACTGTTTGATTATTTTTGCTAGTTTTGATAATCTAATTTTTTAACAAATGTAAAAATTAAACATCACTAAATTATAACAATAATGACCAAAATTTGTAGTAATAATTTTATGCAAACGTTTATTACTGCTGCTAAATTGTTTAAATCGTTAGTTTAATGAAACAATTACTATACACATGCTTTAATTATTAATTGTTTGCTATTATGCAACCTTTACAATGCCATTGTGTATTCTTAATGATATAAAAACGTTAATAAGCGATGCTTTATTTTTAAACAATTTAAAAGCAGTAAAAGTTTTGATACATTTTAATTAAGTTTAAATACTTTTTGTTTCAAATTTAATTTAATTAGACTAAATTTTTAGAAATTGGTTATTTAAAGGTTTGCTGCTGCTAAAGGTTAATAAAATCAATATCTTTTAAATCAGAATTGTTGTTTTCTCAACATTAAATAAATGTTAATTATATGAATTTAAGTTATTTTAGGCACAATCAATAAACAAATAAAAGTAAATGAAATAAACTTTATACAAAAAAAAATAAAATTGGAATAAAAATGTTGATTCTACCATTAACAGTTGCCAGATATTGGTTTTTTATAACTCTTAGTTAATGTTAAATTTTGATTGAGTCTGCACTAATTCTAGAATAATTTTTTTTAATTTCTTGTAATAAATTTGGTTATTTACTAAAATAGTTTCATTTGAAGTTTGCATTCTATGTAACTAAACGCTGTAGTAATTTAATTTATACTTTAATTTGACTATTAACATGAAATTAAAGAAAATTATGAATTAATTTCTATTTTTTCTGCGTTTGTAGGGGTAAACTTAGTACATAATTTGCTAAAGCCTAAAACCAACTATTACAAACAAATTTAAAAATTTGTAATAAAACATTACTATAAACTTTACTAAACTTTTAAATAAAATGCAAATAATGCAACTACCATATTGTCATTTTCTATCGCTAGGTGCGCAAATCTTAAAGTATGCGTAACGCCTATAATAATTCCCACACAACAGAAACACGTTCAATGAATATTCACTGAATGTTTAAGAAAAAATATTGAGTATTTGTAAAATATACAAGTTTCTACAAATAATATTATAGGAATGTTCTGTGAAGATTAAATGTCCTACAAGCGCATATTCAGTAAATATTATATTCTGTGAATATACAAATGACATTCACTCAATGTGTATATAATATTCAAGTTTTTAATAAGTGTAATTAAACTATTTAATAAACATTGTACATATATTTGAAAGATATGTTGTATTCATCCTCGTTAATTATACATACATTTGATTGATACTTATTTTTAATTGTAGTTAATCATTATTGTTACCTTTGTTTTTAAGACTTCTCCACATATGCTTCCAAATGTTTTTCCTTTCTTTAATAATAACTATTAATCTCTGTATTTTGTATCTTACCATAACATTCATATCATGATCACAAACTAAGTAGTATGTCTTCCACAGCAATTAATTCAGTTAACGTGTTTGTTGGTTGCCTTAATCCTTTCTAAATCATATACATAACCTCCAACTCACTAAAATAGAATCGGGTCTGTCCACTTTATTGCAACAAATCATTTCAAGCAAGCAATTGCATTAATAACAAACAATATGGCAAAATTTAACGGGATATATAAATAAGACTAACTATATAAAACTGAATTTGTATGGTTATTATTTAAGTGAATAACTCGGTTAATTATGTTTATTACCATTAACTTTACAACTGCTATCTTTAGCTCAGTTATTACCTCTAATCTACATAAGTTAGCATTGTGAGCATTAGGAGTACTATCTGACACTAAATGTTCACTTTACTGGTTTTTAGTTGTTTCATTTTCCTTGTAACTCACTACATCTTAATTACTACTGTTAGAAACTAACCGTAACTAACTAAGGATTTTTTTTTTTAAATTAACATTATGAATCGAGTATACTTTTCTCCACTTAAATGTGTACTTACCAAATAAGCTAATGTGTGCAACGATAGGGAATACGTACCGTCAGCCACTCGAACAGGAAAATGAAACAAATTCGATTGAGTGACAATTTATTTTATTTTTGAATATAATAAAAGAAATGAAAGAAAAATGAAAAGGACTAAAAGAAAACTATTTATATTTTAATATAGTTAGCCACGCCATCAGCCGGACGGATTTACGTTGTATCCGGGTCTCTGAAACAATTAAACAAAATCTCAGGCGGTGAGCCACGCGAATAGAAATACTAAAGGAGAAAAATGGCACACTCAGCGCATTATGACAATTAATTGACAATTTGGTTGGTACACGGTTCAGACCGATTTATTGTTGATAACACAAAGCACAACAATTATATGGTGGCGCTAAACCCAGATTAATTAGTTGATCACACAAAGCACAACTAATTATATAATATGGCGCTAAACTCAGATTAATTAGTTGATCACACAAAGCACAACTAATTATATAAATAAGGTTGTCTGTCATATCAATTTACCCAAGTATTAATTTCATGACTCACCCTTTCTGTATAAATTCCTGCTTTTTCGCACTAAAACAAATCTAATCACACTAAGAACTAACTTAAGCGCGCAGAGTGACGCTGCTTTTTACAGTCGGCTTTGCGTCTCTCCGTCTCACCACTTAAGGCAAGGGATCCCTAACTACATTTCGCTAAACGTCACCTCGTGACGTATAATACTTCCCCATTTAAAACTTTAAGGGTCTCTCTCTCTCTAACAGTATACGTTTTTATTTTATTTAATTTTATTTTTTTAACTTAAAATATTATTTACCTAACAGTCGTCCATCTCTGACTACCGAGCGTCCCTGCCTGTCTCGGTCTCTACATCATCTTCGCTGGAACTTGATATGCCAGTTGTAGGAATCCACCTCTTCATTTTGTCAACCGCCTCTACGGTCTCATATCTCAGTGTCTCTCTTCTTTTTCTCTTGGACCCTTGTAATTCTTGGAGTAAATACCTGTCATTTGGGAGCGCCTTTGCTACCTTAAATGGCCCTTTATAATTGTCCAAAAGTTTTTTACTACCTTCGCCAGACTTTTGTTTCCTGACAACAACCAATTCCCGCCGACATTATATTTAGTTGGTTGTTTCCGCTTAGCGTCATACCGTCTTTTACTTGTCAGCTGTGCCTCCTTAATATTTCGAGCAGCCGTTTCGCGCTCTTGCTCAAGGCTGTTAGCTTGTGACCGGACTGGCTGTATGATATTTGTCAGCACTGCATCCGCTGCTGACCTTGGCCTATATCCCATCATTAATTCCGAAGGTGTCTTCTTTGTAGTGGAATTCACCACGTTGTTAATGGTGAACTGTATTTCAGGAAGACGTTTCTCCCATTCTTTTTCCACCTTTATTGTTGTTGTTAAAGCCGAAAGAATGGTTGCATTGTATCTTTCGACTTGACCGTTCGCCCGTGGCGTAGTCACTGCATTTTTCACATGAATGATGCCCTTTTCTTTGCAAAACGTCTCAAATGTTTTTGCTGTATAGCATGTCCCTTGGTCGGTTATTATTCTCGTAGGTACTCCATACGTACTGAAGATCAGGTTTAATATCTTTAATACGGGCGCTGTCTTTGTATCTCTTGTAGCGGCTAAGTGTGTGAACTTCGTGAAGCCGTCTACTACCGCGACTATATATTTTTTTCCCTTGCTGGGGTTAAAGGTCTCAGATGGTCCACATGAATCGTGTGGAACGGTGTTGTGATTTTCTCTATCGGATGTAATAAACCTTCCTGCTTCCCTCTCGGAACTTTGTATAGTATACACCTTATGCAGGACGCTATATACTTAGTCACATATTTACGCATTTCGGGAAACCAATAACACTCTTGCAGTTTCTGAATGGTTTTATCTGTTGAAAAATGTCCCATCTCGTCGTGACAGCTACGGACTATGTCTCGTCGCATCTGCTTTGGGACAACCCACAGATTTTTCCCATTTATTTGCTTGTATATTTTGCTGTCTACTATTTTATATTGATTATGAAGACTTCGTTCGTAGTCATCTGTTTGTTTTCTTAGCAGAATTTTATGGATGACTCCCAAGTCTCGATCAGATACTTGACTAGCAAGTAATAAATCTTCAGCCTCTATCCTGAAAACAAAGCTTTCCGAAATCTGATGCTCGTTTTGTACTGGATTTCGGCTGAGCGCGTCTACATGACTCATCTTGGTTCCTGCACGATGGACAATCTCAAAGTTAAATTCTTGTAGCTGTAGCCACCATCGCGCTATCTTTGGCACCATATCTTTCTTTTCGGCCGTAGCTTTTACTGCACTGCAGTCAGTAACGACAGTAAACTGCGTTCCCACCAGATACGATCTATACCTCTTTAACGTCTCTACAACTGCTAGAACCTCCAGTTCGTACGAATGCCATTTCTGTTCTGCTGAGGTCAGTATTCGGCTAAAATAGCTAACTGGTCTTAGACCATCCTGACCTTTCTTTTGCAGTAGTATGCCGGCTATGCCATTTTGGCATGCGTCTGTGTAAACTTCCAACTTCGCTTCGGGGTCGTATATGTCAAGTACAGGTCTCTGAACTAATATATCCTTCATTCTTTGAAAAGCTTTGTCGTATTCGGCTGTCCATTTCAGCCCCTCATTCTTCTTCAACAACGTCGCCAGAGGTTTGACTATCCTTGCGTAGTTTTTAACGAACCTTCTGAAAACCCGTCAAACCTAGGAATTGGCGGACCGTGTGAACATTCGTCGGTATGGGAAACTTGTCGATCGCCTTTGCTTTATTCACTCCGGGCATCACTCCTTTCTCGGATATTTCAAATCCCAGATAAGTGATGGATTCTTTGAAGAAGTAACATTTGCGCGGATTCAACGTTAAATTATTTACTCTAAGCACCTTAAAAACTTCTTCCAAATTTCTGAGGCCGTCTTCCAACGTTCTTCCTGGGCATAAAACGTCATCTAAATATGCCATGGCTACGGTGCCTCTTAGGGGACCCAGAACTCGATTTATGAGTCGTTGAAAAACGCTAGTGCAAGTTGCACAGTCCAAAAGGTACACGCTCGAACTCATACTGGCCATCAGGGGTGACAAAAGCGGTTTTGTGTTTTGCTTTCTGCTATTCTTACCTGATAATAACCAGAAAACAAGTCTAAACTTGTATAGAATTTATAACCTCGAAGTTGATCTATTTGGTCGTTTATGAGTGGGAGGGGATATCTATCCTTCTCTGTTATGGCATTTAACTTACGGTAGTCAACGCATAACCGTTTTTCTCCGTTCGGTTTATTAACTAATAGAATGGGCGACGAAAATGAGGAATCTGAATCCCTTATGATCCCAGCTTCCTTCATTTCCTGAATCATTACTTTCACCTCTTGTCTTTCGGAGAGTGCCATTTTATAAGGTCTATAGGAGACGGCTTTGCCAGTTGTTAGTTTGATGTCCATCTCCGCACCAGGACAACACCCTATTTCCCTAAGTGATGTGGCAAAACAATCGCGGTATTTGTTGATCAATTCCAAGACGGCATTTTTAACCTGAGGCGATAACTCAGTGTTTATGTTGACGTCTTCTTGTTCAAACGGCACTAACATTTCTTCCATGTGATGGACAATCTCGTCTTGACTTTCTTCGCAGTTTACTCCGCGGGCCACAATCTCACCCTTTTCCAAAAGCAGGTCTTTGTTTGACAAGTTTGTCACAGGAACTTTACACTTATTTTCAGTTGATACCTGTATAACGCATCTCGGAATGTGACGCTCGTCTCCCACTTTGAGCTTCAAGCTCCCATTAACGTAAACATCTCCTGACCTCGTACCGACACATTCCACAAACCCTACATAATTTGGAGGGACAATGGTATCTTCTGAGACCTGTAGTACACACTTAAGGCTTTGTTTCTTTTTGAAAACCAACGCATCAGATGTCTTCAAGACTACGATATGGGGAAGCTCTGTAAAGGGCTGACCGATAATAACGTTCATCGTCTGCACGCTATCAGGTACAACCAAGAAGGGTAATGGAGCCTCACATTCACCTATCTTTACCTTCAATTGGCTTGTTTTCCCCAGAGCATGGACGGATCCGCCACCATATCCCCTGATCAGTACAGCTACAGGTTTATATTTTACGGCGAGCCTTTGAGTAGCGGACTGGGTCATGGTCATTACATTTGCACCGAAATCAATAAATGCATTCACGGTTTGACCTTCGATTTTGGCATGCATTAGATATTTAGGAGACATTACCTTATGCGACATCATGTTCACATTTCTCTCCTTGAAGTTCGTGGCTTTTCCTGGTTTCCTGTTCTTCGGACATTCCGGAGCTATGTGTCCCAAATCCTTACAACTGTAACATCTAACTATTCTCCTGGACCTGAAACCGTCAACCGGATTCCTTTTGAAGGTTCTCTTCATCGGTTGTATCTTCCTAGCAGGCACTTCAGGAGGAAACGTCTTCAGTAACTGAAGAAGTGCTGCCGGCGTTCTGTGCTGCCCTCCTCTGGCAGCCGATTGAATAATTGGTACTGTTTTTAGTCCTCCAATCAAGAGGCTGACCTGTATGTCATCCCCAAATTCGAATGGTTCCATAAGCGAAAGCTTATTATAGTAATACTCAATCATGCTTTCGTCCGTCTTCTTCACCCTATTCAACATTTGTGACAATGCACCTTCATAATCGATCTCCTCCGGAAAAGACTCAATGAGAAGAGCTCTCCACTCCTCCCAAGTAAGATCCAATCTTTTTTTTGAATTAAACCACTTTAAGGCCATCCCTTTTAAATTTGACGTAGTAACAAAAATAATGGTCTGATCGTCCCAACCATTTATACTAGCCAACTGTTCAATCTTTTGAATGTACGTTGTTATTGAGCTTAACTCATCTGAGGGATCATATTTGGGCACAGGCATGTTAAAGCCAGTAGGCCGACTCGGACCAGCTACATTCGTAGGAATTACAGGCACGCTGCTCAAAGCATTTACATTTTGCGTGAGGCTAAGCATTATTTGGGTCATTTGCTCCATATTCTTTAATATCTTGGCAGTATCTGACGATGCAGCAGCCACCTCAACGCCATCGTCGGTCGAAATTGACGAGACAGCGCGGTTCTTCTTATTACGGTGAGCCATAATACCTAAATTCAGCGTGAATTAGGAGAGAGATAGTACCTCGCAACTACATAAATTTACACAGCCAAATATCTTCCTTCAGTATTTCAAATGAAATGAGCAAAATAGATCATTTTATAATATTTAACTGAGCTACCTCTTTTTTTTGCAAGAAAAAAAAAGCAAAACAAACATTTTATTAAGTTTTAACAACCAAAGAAAAAAAACTTGTAGGTATCATCAGTTTGTTTTTGCATCCAGATTGCCTTGAGGTAGGTACGGCGTAAGTAAATGCGAACAAAATCAATCATAAAATAGATGCTCACACAATGAATTTTCCCTCGTTCATTTATCAATTCAAATTTTTTATTTGTAAATTAATACGTGTGTCCATTAAATGTACACATACATAATGTGTATTTACACAAGTGCCAAAATCATTGAACGTGTGAATGTTCAAAAGTTAAAATAACTTCAAAATTAATTACAAAATTAATCAAAGACATACACCCATCGTGTGCCCCTATTCATACTGTTAACGATATCTAAAAGCAATATCTCAATCACATTTAATGTCGAGATCGTGATATTTATGTAAACTCTACTTTTGAACACTTTAGAATTATGTACCAATAAAACAATTCAATTCTGTTTGTTTAAATTTTGGTAAATCGCTTCATATTAAGAATTTACATCTGGCACTTGACCTTAAAATATTAAAAAGGATTCATTTACAGATATAATACCTAAGTTATGATAAACCCAAATTAATAGGTGAAACGTTAACTTTTAACAATTAAAACAAAGAAAACCAATTTGCTGTCTTATTTCTTCCAACAATTAAATAACCACAATCGACCTATTTAGTGTCGATGTAACTACGTATTCGTTCTAGGTAATTATAATTGAAAAGTCCGGCTTTTATGGCGGCTAATTTACAGCTACAGTATCCCGCCCCGTCCGAGTACGCGGCGGTAACGACTCATCGGTTGCACAGATGGCTTGCACGTGAATTTCATCCTGCTTCTGAGATGTTAGAAACTAACCGTAACTAACTAAGGATTATTTTTTTTTTAATTAACATTATGAATCGAGTATACTTTTCTCCACTTAAATGTGTACTTACCAAATAAGCTATTGTGTGGAACGATAGGGAAAACGCACCGTCAGCCACTCGAACAGGAAAATGAAACAGATTCGATTGAGTGACAATTTATTTTATTTTTGAATATAATAAAAGAAATGAAAGAAAAATGAAAAGGACTAAAAGAAACTATTTATATTTTAATATAGTTAGCCACGCTTATCAGCCGGACGGATTTACGTTGTATCCGGGTCTCTGAAACAATTAAACAAAATCTCAGGCGGTGAGCCACGCGAAAAGAAATACTAAAGGAGAAAAAATGGCACACTCAGCGCATTATGACAATTAATTGACAATTTGGTTGGTACACGGTTCAGACCGATTTATTGTTGATAACACAAAGCACAACAATTATATGGTGGCGCTAAACCCAGATTAATTAGTTGATCACACAAAGCACAAATCTAATTATATAATATGGCGCTAAACTCAGATTAATTAGTTGATCACACAAAGCACAACTAATTATATAAATAAGGTTGTCTGTCATATCAATTTACCCAAGTATTAATTTCATGCGACTCACCCTTCTGTATAAATTTGTTTCTTTTCGCACTAAACAAATCTAATCACACTAAGAACCAACTTAAGCGCGCAGAGTGACGCTGCTTTACAGTCGGGTTTGCGTCTCTCCGTCTCACCACTTAAGGCAAGGGGATCCCCAACTACACTCGCTAAACGTCACCTCGTGACGTATAATACTTCCCCTATTTAAAACTTTAAGGGTCTCTCCTCTCTCTCTAACAGTATACGTTTTTATTTTATTTAATTTTATTTTTTTTTTAACTTAAAATATTATTTACCTAACACTACATATTTCAATTTTCTTTGTCATATCATTTGGTTGTACACTTTCTGGATAGATGTCCGAACTTGTATCAAACCAATTGTTTAGTCCTTTAGTGTTTCTATACTTTTTCATACCTTGATGAATTGTAAACTTGATGGAATAATAATACGGATCCCTTAAAGTAACAAGTTTTCACTATGGGTTATTTCCGTTTTAAATTGATGGTAAACTAAAATTTCTGTAGGTAAGTTTTCTTTTTCTGGTCATTCTCCGAGGACTTACTGTTTTAGTTGTTTGTATATGTTATCATTAGCTTGTTTTTTAAGCCCAAGTAAGTGCTAATGCTTCACGTTCAATTTATGCGTATTTCGTTTCACTTGCACTTAGTGTACGTGATGCATAAGCTACTACTTCGCGGTTGTTATTATTTATTTGGATTAAGGCTGCACTGAGCTTAAATGAATTTGCATCTGCGTTAACAATTATTTGTTTACTACTATCGTAATGTGCTAACCAAGAAGCTTCTTAAAACATTATATTTTCTGGTTCTTCCATGTTTCTTATAGCTTTGGTTCTGATATAATCAATAGCTATCACTTCTTTTGAAATAAGATGGAGTAAACATGATTTTGAACACCGAATACACATTTGTCTTTATTTAATGGGATACTCGCTTTATGTATACTATTTAAAACTTGTCGCAATACCATCTTATGATCTTCCCTACTCTTGGCAAATATTAATACATCGTCTACATGCATAACTATAGAATTTATTTTTTCTAATACCCTAGCTAGCCGTAAACTGAAATATTCGGGAGCACAAAAGATACCAAATGAAAGTATACAGTACATAAATCTCTCAAAAGGAATTATAAATGTTGTTAAAGCTTGGCAACTCTGTTTTAATGGTATTTGATAAAATCCTGAATTGCAATCATTCTAGATAAATAATAAGAACCGTGAAACTTTGAAAAGTTTGTTTCTAACCTTCCTTTAAGAAAATATAGTCGCAACAAATATGTACTGAATATCAATTGAAATATTTTGCTGTCTAAATGGATTAGTCAGCTGACGTTTCAAATTGTGTCATATTATCATGTTATGTTCGCTATAGTGAGTGTACAATTAATAATATTAGAGCTGTCAACCTACTATCTCAAATGATAAGTTTAACGCAATTAACAATTACATTTAAAATAACTGTATTGACTAAAAAATGCATAGCTTTGTGTATTAATAGTGCTGCTGCATTTACTGGAAGACATGCAGGTGTTGCAAAACAATTGGAAACGTAGCATCAGAAGATTTAGCATTCACTTACTACATTATTCATCATGAACATTTAGCAGCAAAAAAAATGTTCACAACTGAATGGCATTTTTCTGTAATTAGTAAAAATTGTTAATTTTATCAGAAAATTGTTTACAACATTATGAAGAAATAGGATTAGATTATGTGCATTTATTCTTGCACGCCATAGTACGCTGGTTATCTAAAGAAAAAGTTCTTAACCGATTGCATCAGTTAAGAAACAAGAATTATTCTTAAATCAGAGAGGAACATTATTAGACAGACATTTTCAGAACAAAGAATGGGTAACTTTGCTTTCATTCTTATTAGACATATTCTCATTGACAAACGAACTAAATTTAAGTCATAAGGTAAAACGTGCAAAAGTAAACATTTTTTTTTAATGTTTACTTCTTTTTTTGGTTATAATAATACCAGAAACATTGATCACAAAACGATTACGAGTGCCATTTTATAGAACCACAATTTTTTGTGGCTGTTGACTAGTACTATCTCCTAGAAAAAAATGTGCGTACATGTAACCTATAGATAATAATCTATTTGTTAATCATTACATTAACAATCTTACGACTCTAGGTAAATTTCTCGAATGAAATTCCTGAAATACAATTGTTCGAAATCAATTGTTTGAAAATGAAATAGCTCGGTTGTAATTTTTTTTAAAGTTCTTCGAACGGCAATTTTTCAAAAAAATGTTTTCCGCAAATTAATGTGGTAGAAAATAATTGTCATTGGAAGGTAATAATTGCGGATATTAGAATAGATATTCAGGCTAATGAGGTTTTTGTTATTACATATAATGTCAATTTTTCATCAGTTTTCATTGAAAACAAAAGGGATTATCATTGGAATGTAATTACGGACTATTCATGATCAGGATAATAGTGTTGTTCCTACTACGGATTATCTAAATAAAAATAACTATAAATATCCTGCTACCCAAATAAGCTTGTTAGTTCGATAAAAAAATTTACTAGTAAAAATGGCGTTAAAGTTCGTATCTAGTGAGAAAGGTAAACTGATGCTGTGTTTTGAAAGTTTTTTGTTTATCAAGGACAAACAAGTTGATACAAAAAATTCTCAGCACTCCTAGAGAATGAAGTGTAAACTTCGTGTGACTACTCTAAACAACCTTGTGTCGTCAAGTAATAGCAACCACAACTACAATGCCGACGCAGCGCAGCTGTAAGTTGAT
This sequence comes from Aquatica leii, assembly GCA_035610365.1. Taxonomy (NCBI): domain Eukaryota; kingdom Metazoa; phylum Arthropoda; class Insecta; order Coleoptera; family Lampyridae; genus Aquatica; species Aquatica leii. Next base: position 41,522,098 of record CM069432.1, on the reverse strand, counting down.
AAAGTTATGCAGACAATCCATCCTACTTTATCGTGTCCCAAAATTCTGTTAGTTTGAAAAATTCAGTTGCAGCTATGTTGCTATCCGTTTACATTATCAAGCGGGCTATTAGAAGTGGGAAAAAACATTGCACCGGCAATACCAAGACTTCGAGATGAGATCATATTTTCAGAAAATTAAACAGTTATTGAAAACGGCGATCATTTTAAATTGTATTATTTAGAACCAATAAATGATAGAAATCTCCTATTTTTAACTGCTCGTAACATCATCCTTCTGGCAACGTCAAAACATTGGTATTTGGACAGAACTTTTTTTACAATTTTACACTGTACACGGAATGCAAGACACCATTAATCTATGTTCTTTTACTAAATAAGACGGAGGAAACCTATTTAACATTTCTTCGAGAAATAAATAACTTACTTTCCGATGGCTTCGCACAACCTCAGACCATCATTATGCCGCACCAATTAAACTCTTGCAAATAATACATCGTGGACGTTTCTTTCACCTTTGTCAAAGTATTTATTAACCACATTCACGAAAACGGCTTAAAACGGTTATACGAGCTGAAGCATTGTGATCCTGGTTAATATAACAGATCGGTTAAATTAGTGCGCAGTTTGAAGTTTCTATGCTAATCAATTACTTGACTAAAATTTAATATATTTTGTTTTAGTTTTTGAAATACAGAGACGATATCAAACTTTGTTTCTCATTCAGTAATATTTGTGTTTTTTGTAGGTAAGTACTGAATAACAGCTGTAATTTTAAGGTTATCTACTTTTTGCAATGTTATATCAATAACGTTTTACAACGTATACTTCTGGACAAGACACCGTTATTGTAATGACGCATTTTTGAAATGGTATTTATATCCATATGGAACTTGGTCGTATTCTCTTTAAAGTTACATCGATCTATTTATCTAAGATTTCCTAGAAGCAAATAATAATTACGATACATTTCCACAAGATAAACAAGTTCTAATTTATCTTTTTTAAATAAGAATTGCGTTCAAAAAACAAAAAACACAGGAATGTTCATCATACTCACTGCAGCTTGGTTAAGACATTTGCAATTAGATGGAACCGAGTCTTAATAAATCGGTAGCAAAATTATCTGCAGAAACAGGTATAAACTCATTTAATTTAATTTTTAGTTTACTAGCATACAATTTTTAGGATTGTCAGTAAACATTTTTTACAAAGCATTAAAAAAAGAACAAGATCTATTTATTTTATATTTATTAAGAACTACGTGCTTTTAACTTATTGCAACATTTACAATTATGTGAATGGTTTAATCAACGTTTAAGTAACTACAATCTGTCCGATGTAACTTTCCTTAATAACAAAGCATGAGTTCTTTTAAATGGATACGTAAAAACTCAAAATTATCATACTTAAGCAACTAAAAATTTACATACTTTTTTGGAAACTACTACCACGCAAATTGGTGTATAGATTCGAATTTTAAGGAGAAGGATAATCAATTTAATATTTTTTTACATTTCTGTAAACGTAGAACGTTATCTTAATATTTTGAATCAATTTTTTATGCAGTTAAGAAAAATCAAATTTCAATTTAGTTACTTTTAGAAAAACAATACAGCTGCTGATATTACTTGAGCTACAATTGAGTTTATTCAAAAATTTTACAATAAAAGTGTTTGAAATATTGAAGTTGATCAGTTTTGTAATGTTTTAAAAAGATGAAAAAGAACAGTTAACACATGTATTGAAACTAAAGTACAAGTTGTTATTGTGTTATTGTTTTTAATTCATTTAGAGGTTACAAATCATATTACTCATTTAGTAATTTTTGTTTTACTTTATACCAATCCAAGCAATGTTGGTTGCCTAACATATATGTTGTTGCCCACAACTCACGTAGTTTTAGATAAGCGAAGAGTGCGCTAACAAACGATGTAAAGAAATTAATTAAACAATCAGTAGAATTGCCAAAATTGGTTAATTAACTTCCTAAATCAGGGATGCCAAATAGTTACATTTTTGAGACTTAACTATTCAAGTCTAAACTGCAATAATAAGAAAGAACTCATCTATTAAATCAAAAAAAAAGGTTATTATATTATAATCGATAAATCAAACAAATAAGAAAGAATATAACTAGAATCTAAACAGTTAAAAAGTTTACCTATGAATGCATGATTCATTAAACTCCTAAGAAAATACCAGTAAATTTTTACAGTATTAGAAAAAACAATTTTTAGCTAAATAATTTTAAAAATAACTAAACTAACTAACTAACTAAATAACTAAATTCGCTTTTGTTTCAAATTAAACAATTAAGTAAAATTACGAATATCAAGTTAACTAAAAGATTTTACATTTATTTTTCTTATTACTATTTAAATTTTAGATAATAATTGAATTGAAAGAAAGAACGTTGCAAGCAACCACGGTTCAAGGTAACGTTCAAAATTCACTTACAATGCAAGTGTTGAGGTTTCGGGTCGATAACATAATTCATGCCACGTTTCAAATACGAGATAAGTTCTTGGGAAAATTCTACGATTGAAAATTTAAAGCAAATTTGGCTTACGAAAAATCGATCAGGATCTTTTGCATTTTAGTTTTATCGATATTCCAAATCGATTCGAACTATGACTGCAACTGTAATCTCAAAGATAATTTCGGTAGTAAATAAAAAAAGTTTGTATTATTAACACAGACTTTTTAAATAAAGATATTGTAGATATAAGGTAAAATAAAACCTACATTGCTTCAAAATTAAATCCAACAAGCGTACTACTCAAAAGCTAAGTACCGAATAAATTTCAAGGCCGAGCTCGCCATAAAAAGTAGCGACTCCACAAAATAAAAATAAAGGAAAGTTTACACGCAAAAATTTGTTGAGTTGAAGCGACACTAAATAAAAATAGTAACGAGAACGTTACACACCCAGTTCGACCAAAAAAAAATGATAGGTACTATCAAACGAAGTACTAAATACCATAGTAAATCTACGATAACACTAACGTAAATATCAACAAAGGCAACGACAACGATAAGGCCAAGGCAGCGACAAAAGGCAAAGGTATCGACAAAAATGCAAGATGTAACTGGAACTCTAATCTTAGAACGAAATATTTACAGCTTACTCTAACTAATTAGTAACCTAAAACTATATATAAAAAAACAAAATGGGAAAAGAGGGGAAAAATCATGAAATTTGGTTTCGACAGCTAAATAATTCTGAAGGAAGTACAAGAGGACGTGACTTTGCGTCACGAGATCGGCAATTAACGTTATCCTACAAACAGCTATCCCAACAAAACTACCGACACCTAGGCACAATAAGATCAAGATAAAGAAGAAAATGAAAATGTCAAAATCACTACTTATCATCTATGGTATCTTCGACAATATAAGCTTTCAAATCTTTAATATGCCATTTCTCTAAATTGTTCCCAGATATATCGGATAATTCATAAACAAGACGGGAATGAACTTTAACAACTTTACATAGAATCAATTTTGGTTCAAGCTTAGCAGCAAAACTTTTAGTAGCGTCTGAAAGAGCATAATTTCTTTTCCAGACAAAATCATCAACTTTGAAAACGATAGGACGTTTCCTTAAACCATATCGTTGTTTACTTTGCTCGTAAGTCTTTTTCAAACGAGATCGCACATCTTTATGCAGTGCAGGTAAAGATAAGAGATCTTCCTCCCATTGTTTGCTCGATATGAGATATAAAATCATTAGCATGATTTTCAGATACGGGACCATACAAAGATCCATCAACAGGTACGGTACGAGCAAACATTAGAAACGAAGGAGAATATTTGATACTAGATAAGTTAATGGCTTGAGCAATCTTAAAAACATTTTCGTCCCAACAACGATGGTTTTCTTTAATAAAAGAAGAGATCGTGGTTAGAACAGTTCTGTTTCTTCGTTCGGCAGGGTTTACTTGAGATAAGTGACGAGCACTATACCAGATATCAACTTTATGATTAGAGATAAAGTCGGTAAATTATTTAGCCTTAAAAACGTGTGCATTGTCACACAAGATAATTTGACGTACGCCAAAGATAGTGAAGACATTTTCTTCAAGATATTTAACAACAGAAACGGTAGTGGCATTAGATAAAGGTTTCAGCATAAGAAATTTCGTAAACCAGTTGGTAATTACTAGCAATTGAGTATTTCCTTTCTTAGAACGAGAGAAGGGACCCATAAAATCAATAGAAATCATCTGAAACGAAAAGTTGATGTTTTTGTATTTGCCCATCAACCCAGCACGACCAAGATTAGGAGCTTTTTGGGAACCACAAACTAAACAATTAAAGACATATTTCTTAACAGAAGATAATAATTTTGGCCAATAATATTATTCGTTAATACGAGAGACAGTTTTAAATACTCCGAAATGACCGGAAGTAACTTCATCATGGAATTCAAAAATTATTTTATTTCTATTTTCAGTAGGAACGACAATTTTCCAATCACATAGGTTAGAAACTACGTTATGTTTGCGACGCAAATGTTTATATAAAATACTATCTGTTACTGTAAAATCAGGATAATCAGCGGGATTAGATACAACCTTAGATAACACACTTTTATATAAGTAATCAGAAATTAATTCAAAATTTTGAAGAAGATTAACGGAACGAGAGAGATAGTCAGCAGGAACATTTACGGAACCTTTACGATGTTTAATAGTAAAATTAACTTGAGACAAACAAAAACACCAAGCTAAGCGATTTGCAGGATCTTTGAGTTTAGTTAACTAGAGCAAGGAAGAATGATCGGTAAAGACAGTAAACTTTGTACCTTTAACATAAATTCGAAAATGTTGGCACCCAAACAAAACACCAAGACACTCTTTTTCGGTAACGGTATATTTTCTCTCAAATTTATTTAAGGTACGACTTGCATAAGCTACAGGATGTTCAAAACCATCTGCTTCTTGAAAAAGCACAGCACCTAAACCAACGTCAGAGGCATCAGTTTGAACGAAGAAAGGCTTAGAAAAATCGGGACTAGATAGGAGAGGAGCAATAATTTCTTTAAAGTAGAAAAAGCTTGGTCGGCTTTAGAAGTCCAAACAATAGATTGTCCTTTGGGCTTACAATGCAAGAGAGCATTAATAAGGGCACTGATAGTAGAGAAATATTTAATAAAACGACGATAATATTGTAACAAACCCATTACTCTACGAACTTCAGTAGTATTTTTAGGAATAGGAGTTTCTAAAATTGACTTAACCTTTTTAGGATCGGTACGCAAACCATCTTTATCAACTACAAAGCCAAGAAGTAAAAGGGAATTAAGCATAAATTTAAATTTTTCAAAATTTACAGATAAATTAGCTCCTTTAAGCTTTAAGAAAATCAAATTAAGAACCTCAGTTCTAGACCAAGTACTGCATCCACAAGTCTTTGCATTGACTGAGCACTATTACATAAAATGCGTTTCAGGTAAAAAGGTATTAAGAGATAACGACTCAGATTTCTTAACAATATCTTCAAGTTTACTTATATTTTCAGGAATTTGATCAGAGAGACCCTTAACTTTATTTACTCTACAAACGGAAACTTCTTTAGGTATGGAGAACGAAGAAGAAAAAAAATCTATAGATATATTAAACAAATGACAGAAATCCATTTCAAAAATAAAGCTAGTAGAAATAGTAGACACGACTTAAAATTTCACATACTTGGTGACATTATTAATACTAATAGGAATTTCAATAACTTGAGATACTGTTTGAAGTTTTCCATCGGCAGTAGATATTAGAATAGAAGGATCGTTAAAAACTGTAGAGAAAGAAGAGACAGAGATATTTGCACCTGTGTCTAAAAAAGCTATATGTTCTTGATTATTCAAGAAACACTTAATGTAGGGACGATTGTTATTCGGCATAGAGACAAAGAGAGGAGATAATTCAAGTAAACTTTGTGAGGAAGAGTTACGATAAAATTTAGAAATAGTTTTTAACCAAGCAGACCATTCATTTTTAGAAAAGTAGGTTTTAGACAACTGTACTCTTTCTTTCGGATGGCACGGGAGATATTTTTGTTGAGATGACTTGGACTTTCGGAACACACTGCAACTCTTCGCAGACTCGTTTTTTGGAAGAGAAACAGTTGGTTGACCAGCAGGAATTCCAGAAACCACATTACGTTTAAACGAACAAGGACCCTTTGACTTATCAACATTGGGAGTTCCACACCCATAACAGAAAATTTCCTTAGGTAATTTACAGTTAGAATAAATATGTCCATTATTTTGACAATTCCAACACGTAACGACAGACAAAGATAATTCCGGGGTTGAATTAGTCATATTGATATCATCAGTATAGGCAAAATTAGGAGCTAAGAAAACATTCACTTTCCTTGAAGGTGACGGATGAGATTTTTTTATTTGTTGGCGACTATTTATCCTGTAAGACCAAATGTGAGATAAAGAAAGGGCAAAGATTGTTTTTTACAATACAAAGTTGATCTTCAATGTATTTTGTAATTGTGACTCAATGTCGGAGACACTATCTAAACGTAAAAGAAATTTACCTTTCAAATCAACAAAAGATTCATTTAATTTAGCAATAATATTTTTGTTTTCATCATTTTCGACAGTAATTCGAGAAATTCGGTCGGTAACATGAGATAAACGGTACTGCAGACATTTAACTTCAGGATTTTCAAAAGAAAAATCAAAAAACCCTTAAATTTTCAAAATCAAATCTTTCAAAGAATTAGATACTTCGGAAACATCTTGCTCCAAAGCATAGGTAGACACTAAAACCTTAGATTCGTCACTAGATTCGCGATGCAGAATAGAACGCAACTGTCTACGACGTTGATCCTGAGTAGACAAAGGGGTTTGTCCTCTGATAGAAACTTCGTAACTAATTTCTTCAGAACGTAAAGCATAGATAAAAGACATTTTAGATAAAGATACGATACGAGATAAGAAAATACATTTAGATATAAAATAGTATATTAAAACACAAGTTACAGAATGAACGCGCTTCAATCACGAGACCGGCTTTCATACGCAAGCCGCGCAGCGGCAAGTTTATGAAGCGGTAGAGTGATTGAAACGTATTCTATGACGTGTATTTTATACTATTTTCTCTATTTTGATACAATATTTAATAATTTTCGTATAATTTTAATTTTAAAACAACATTGGGAAACTGTTATATTTTATTGAATTGGCAACACAAAATTCCACGATTGAAAATTCAAAGCAAATTTTGCTTAAGGAAAATCGATCAGGATCTTTTGCATTTTAGTTTTATTGACATTCCAAATCGATTCGAATTATGAGTGCAGCGGCAATCTCAAAAATAATTTCGGTAGCAAAAAAAGTCTGTATTATTAACACAGACTTTTTAAATAAAGATATTGTAGATATAAGGTAAAATAGAACCTAAATGGCTTCAAAATTAAATTCCACAAGCGCACTACTCAAAGGCTAAGTACTGAATGAATTTCAAAGCTGACTTCGCCTTAAAAAGTAATGACTCCACAAAATAAAAATAAAGGAAGGTTTACATGCAACAATTTGTTGAGTTGAATTGACACTAAATAAAAGTAGTAACAGGAACCTTACAATGTCACGTGAGAAACAAATATTTATGAAGTCCCTGTATTACAAACAAATTTTTATTTTTTTAGACAGTTTTTAAATGTTGTTAAACTACTTTTCTACGGAGAATATACTAAATCTATGATTGCATTTTTTTATGACTGCTATTTTAAATTTCTGCTTTTTTAAATAAGTTTTGGTTTTCTGCTTTCAAACGTATGTTATACCATATGCTTTAATTTTTACTTTGAACCAAAATTTTAAAAAACGAATTTTGCTAAGAATGTCTTTCGGTTTGATATTGTCAAACATCTGTTTGTTAAACAGAAATGTGGTGGTTGTTTCTAACGCACTCTTTGCAAAACAAGTTTTTTTTCAGTTTGAAACAAAATTTCAATTTTTGGTAATAATTTAAAAACCTAAAGTGAAACCAATTTTGTTTCTGATAATTGTTGGCTATAACAAAGGGTCTGTAACAGTAGAATGAAATTGTTAAATGCGCTTATAAAATGTAACTATTTTGTGTAACAATAAAACGCGATAAAAGTTATTAAAAATGTTGATGTTGTTTGGTTTAATATTTAAGTAAAGCTAAACCAACATTTTCAAAATTGTTCAATGTTAGAAGAAACAGAGAAAGTTACTAACTTATTATATGAAAAATGTGACTCTGATGATGTGGCGCACCAATAAATGGATGAGGACTATATAATTTGTACTTGTGCTAAAGGTGTGATCGACTTTTAAATATCAATTAAAAAAGTTATAAATATTGAATATGTTTTACATAAGTTATTGTTAATTTTTGTGCTTGACAACGATATTTTTTTGTGAAAATCTAAAGTTATTACATTAGATGTAAAATACGTACAATACTTTAAACATTAAACAATTAGATACATTTTTGTTATAAGTTTAATCTGTTAATGTTCATCAATTCTAAATAATTTCCAATTGAATTTTTTTGTAAAATAAGATACATAAAATTCTAAAGCACACATAAAATAAATAAAACAAAAATGGTTAGTTAACGTTTTAGATCATTTTTCATTACAGTAGTCATTAATTTCCATTTTTATGATGAAAATTGAACTGTTTATACTTTACTTTTCTTCTTTTTTACATTGCAATCATTTTTTAAATTAAAAAGAATTTTATGACCTCAAAGTGTTATTATCACGCTGCCGTTAATAACTTTTTCCATTTATTCACTTTGTTGTAACTGTTCGTGCTTAATTACGCAATTGTTTTCATAAGTAAAACCCCAAAAATAGTATTTAGAAAAATGTCTTGCAATTTAGATTAAATTGCAAAGAAAATTTATTAAATTATAAATGTAATTATTTTCAGGTGTTAAATCGAGTTTTATTAAATTAAAGAAATTGCTTTAATGGATCAACGATTATACAAAATAATTAATTATTTTAAAGCTAATGAATATCATGGTATAGGTACGCATCAGAAACAGGTATTAATAAGCAATTTTTGAAGTTTGAAAGTACAATTTAATAATGTAATTTAAAACGGTGCAAATTTAATCATGTAATTAAATTCTAAAATTACTTTGATAAAAATACGTAAATAAAAACACAAAAAAAATTGAAAAAAACCAACACTTAGTTACATGTAATTTTAAGATGCAAAAAAATCTACATATTAAGTAAGTAATAAAAACACAAGTTCTAGTATGTGGTATAATAGTTATGTATGAATTTAGAATACGTCGAAAACCATAAAAGCAAGTTACACCCATGGTACATACACAACTTTAAACACGGATGAAAATTTTTTAATTTCAAAACATTTCTCAAATAAATTCAATTTGTGACACAAATCTAGTGTTCTATATTGCTTTGATTACATTTGAGTTTTGAAACGTAACATGGTAGCATGTAAACAGTGATAACCATATTGTCCAAAATTTTAGTTTCATTTTGTGTTCGGTTATTGAGCGGGTTTTAAAAGGTGAAAAATGATCCAAGTTGATGAAGCTGCAGAAAAAGCAAAAAACAGTAGCTTAGTTCCTAAAAAATCCAAAAAAGTGTATAGAAAAACATATGGATATCTAACTGGTGCGACATACGAAAGGTTTTCATCGAAAACAGTTATTTCAAAAAGAGTCTTCTGGCTTATTTTTGGTATTTATCAAAAGAAACCGCTCTTCGTTGTGGTCTTATTCAATCCTTAAGGCCACTATCAAAGCCAACTAGAAGATAGACATAAGCAGTTACTCAAGCTTATTCGTGTTTTTAAAGAGAAAATCGGATGAATTCAAGCCTATAAAGTAAACAGTTTTGACCATGGAAGAGAAAGAAGCATTATACACTAAGTTCCAGATGAAATATATTTAATGAACAAGGTAAATTAATTTGTTGTAATTTAGAAGTGTTTAAAGATTTTTAAAAACAAGAGCCTGTTCAGTTAGAAGTTGATGATATTCAGGATCTGCAATCCTCTTTACTGATCAATATTTGAGATACTAAAACCAGAAGTAATCGAATGTTTAGTGTAGGTGATAATTTTAGATTACAAAGTTTTGTAGATATTTCTAAAAAGTATGCTGCTCTACGTTCGATAAATATGGAATATAGAAAACAATTTAAACATCAAAATGGTTTTCCTTTACAATCATTGCAAAAAGTGTCAGCTTTACTTGTTTAGTTCGTAGCATATTCCTTACTATGGAGATCGGAATTTTTTACCGTCACCATCCGTCTTTTTCAAAGAATGAGTTTTTTTTCTGTGGTAGTTTATAGACATCTTTTTCTGTTTCTGTAGCATTTAGCAAATACTGAATAACTTTCTTTTGAACTCAGTAATACTAATATTAGTTTGAATGGCCTGCTTACACAATATGAACGCATTTACCATAGAAGTTGTGAGTAAAATCTTAAAGGAATTTGTTCTACACCACTTCACATAGCGTTTTAAAGGATTTGAAAATGGCCGCTTCTAGTCAGAAAGATCAACTAAACGTTTTCCTACATTATGAACTATAATCATTTTAGGTACCTGTTTGGTGTTTTTATTTGTTCTTTTCTCTTCCATTTCGTCGTGACGTTTAGTAGAGCATAAGTACCTCTACTTGGTTTTTCCACTTTTGTACAGTTATTTCCTTTTCTGGATTTCAATGGCTTCCTTGGGTAGTCTAGGCCAGAAGTTTTGGGATTTAGCCAACATTGTTGCCTCTTCAAATTTTATCGTGTGACCGGTGACTAAAAAGTGTTCCGCAACAGCAGATCTTGCGTTATGTTTTTTTGTATCCGCCTTTGTTCTTTTAATCTGGTAGCTATGTTGAGTCCCGTTTGTCCTATGTAAGTCAGCCCACACGAAAAAGGGATGTGGTAAACCCCTGGTTCTTCGAGTGGTGCTTTTGTTTCTTTGGATTTTGAGAAACTGACGGTTATTTTATTTGTTACAGTGAAGATCACTTTGATATTTTTTCCTCTAAGTATTCTGGCTATTTTATCCGTGCAAGGAAGGAGGGAAGGTGCCACGGGTTCCTCCTTCTTTTGTTTTTGCTTACTGTGTTTGTTAATTGCTCGATATATGTCTGCTTTTCTGAAACTGTTTTTTATTAAGGCGTTTGTTAGGTGACCTTGCTCGGTCTTTTAACGTGTTCGGTTCACTGATCGCATTGGCCCTGTGTACTAAAGTTTTTAGAACTGCAAACTTTTGAGCTGGATGATGATGATGTGATTCGGCGTTGAGGTATCTGTCAGTATGTGTCGGTTTTTTTATACTTGATGTCCCAAATTGTTGTTTATATTTCGAGTGACCAGTATGTCCAACAACGGAATGCTTTTGTTTGTTTCGTTTTCCATGGTGAATTTGATGTTTAAATCTAACTGGTTGATGTGATCCAGAAAGTTGTGTAGTGTTTCTGTTCCATGAAACCAAAGTACAAATGTATCGTCCACATGACGTAGCCAACATTTTGGTTTAAGGGTAGCGGTTTCTAATGCTTTTTCTTCAAAATCCTCCATAAATATATTGGCGATGACTGGAGAAAGTGGTGATCCCATGGCTGTTCTTTCAATTTGTTCGTATACAATATTGTTGAATGAGAAGTACGTGGACTTTAAGCATAGCTCAATGAGTTTGTTAAGCTCCTCATCCAAATCCGCTTTTTGTAATTTAGATGATTTCCAGTGCTGTTTGTAGTGGCACTTTTGTGAAGAGAGATGTCACATCAAAACTGACTAAAATATCTTCTGGTTCTAATTTAATTTGTTTAATTCTTGAGACGAAGTGCTGGGAATTCTTTACGTGATGGAAAAAAAACCAAAGAAGGAGGAACCCGTGGCAACTTCCTTCCTTCCTTACATAAAAGGCTGCACGGATAAAATAACCAGGATACTTAGAGGGAAAAATATCAAAGTGATCTTCACTGCAACAAATAAAATAGCCGCCAATTTCTCAAAATCAAAAGAAACAAAAGCACCACTCGAGGAACCAGGCGTCTACCACATCCCTTGTTCGTGTGGGCTGGCTTACATAGGACAAACGGGACGCAACATAGCTACCAGATTAAAAGAACATAAAGCGGATACAAAGAAACATAACACAAGATCTGCTGTTGCGGATCACTTTTTAGACACCGGTCACACGATAAAATTTGAAGAGGCAACAATGTTGGCTAAATCCCAAAATTTCTGGCCTAGACTATACAAAAAAGCCATTGAAATCCAGAAGTACGACAATTTTAATAGGGATAATGGAATCGATCTAGCGCCAATATGAAAAAACATGTTCCGGAAAACTAATGAATCGGAACCGTCACGAATCGCTGACCCGAACGGCGTAATATAAAGGCTTGTCAGGATCCTATATCTTCAGTTTCAGTTTTTTCTGAAGAAGACAGCGACATGACTGTCAAAACGTCAAACATTGAAGATTTGTCAAAATTTGTAAGTTTTATAAATTTTGTGAAAAGTGTAATATAGAACGCGGTTCAAAACCCAAAAATAATTATTTATTGTAAAATCATGGCCGCGAAAGCCTCAAAAATAAGGAAGAGAAAAATATGTCTTTTTAAGGTTATCAGAAAGTGGAGTAAGAGTTGAAAGATTTTTCACATTAATAGAATTACAAGTTTTTTGATTATGTTTAGAGGATAATTGTTATTATTAGCTAAATTATAAATAATATTAAGTTCTTTATTGAAGTTTATAAATTTATCAAGGAGTAGTTTGTATAAACGATTATAAAAGAATCTAAAAGATGACATTTTGTGTGAAAAAAGAGAAACAGAAGAAAAAGGAATGACACGATCAGTAGTAGTATTTTTACGATGAATACCAATCTTGATAGAGTTATTAACTCTATTTAAAGATAAATCTAGAAAATTAAGAACGTTATTAGATTATTTTTCAAAAGTGAATTTAATGTTGGGATATAATGAATTTAGAACACTAAAACAAATATCTAAGTCATAATTATTACCTTTAAATATAACCAAAATATCAACATATCCTTTATAGTAAATAAAATGTTTTTTAATGAAATTATTCAAAAGAAGGTTATTAATTTCTAGGTTAGTAAGAAAAGTTTTAGCAAGTATAAGTGAAATATTATTACCCATAAGTAGACATGTTTTTTAAATATAAGTATTATTTATTTTATAAAATTTTGACAATTAGACAAAAATTCTCAAATATGACTAGAAAGGTTAGATTCAAATAGATGTCCATTAACAATATTTTGGCATTCTATAAAAGGAATGCTTGGAAAAAAATTAACAATATCAAAAGATATAAGAAAAACATTTTTTATCTAACGTTAAACTAACTAATTCATCAGCTAATGATTGTAAATTAGAAATAGAATAAGGAAATTAAAAGTTAAGGTAAGAACGTAAAGTTTGATTTAACCAAGGTAAAATTTTTGAAACAGGATTGTTATAAAAAGAAACAATCTATTAGGATTGTTTAGTTTATGAATTTTTTTTTCTTTACATTGATCGCACACAATATTAACATTTATTTTTCATCTAAATTTAATTTAAAATCTTTACTTGTTAATAGTAAAGATAAAGTTGTTGTTCTAAATAAATCTGGTGTTTACAAATTAAATTGTGGTAGCTGTAATTCTTTTTATATTGGACAAACCGGTCGTAAATTTCAAACAAGAACATTTTTCTTACATTAAAAACAATAATGTTGGTGTTAATTTATCGAACAAATCTTCTTTTGCTAATTATGTATTAGAATATAACCACTCTTTTGATTATAATAGTTACTATAAAATTCCTCATATTTGCAATAAGTCTTAAATTAATTTTTTCAGAAATAAAAGAAATTGTTAAACATTATAATTTACAACCAGATGCGTGTTTAAATGAAGTTGATAATTTTGATAATTTTTTTTTCTTAACTAACATTTTTTGTTTTATTTTAAATTATTATTTTAATTATCTTGTTAATCTTATCATAGTAATTTTTTATATACCTATCTTGTTTAAAATCTGTTTAATTTATATTGTCATTTTGATATAACTTGTATATTTCAAATTTATTTATTTATTTATTTTAAATATGTTTTAGGGTTTAGATTGAACTATTAAGTTACTAATTTTAGAGGCCTGACGATGAATACAATGTCAAAACTTGTAGCCAAAAATAATGAATAAATGAAATATATATAAATGGGAAAGGCATAAATTAAATTATTTATAATTATAAAGTGTTTAAATTGTTGTCAATTTTCATTGCAAAAATTTTGAAATTGATTTCATAATTTTAAAAATTATAGTATTGTAAAAATATTCACAACAATATCAAATCTTGAACAACAAAACATAAGTTATTGCTATTATTGCATTTATTGACTTTTTTGAGGAGGCGATTTGAAAAAATACGTGTGTAAATGTAGATCTATTTAATTTTTTATCATGTTCACTGTGGACATAGAAACGAATCAAAATGCATTCTAGTCAATCTTATTCTTTCTTATAAAAAAGTGACTGCAATAAGCGATATTTCTTCCCAATTGTTACAGTTTGGATTTAGTAAAAACGATCTTGAACCTATCTTTTAATATAAAACTTTTTTATACAAAAAATACTAATTTTTAAGCAAACTGATCGAAGAATAAACTGTTAAGTACATGATCACAAACTTTTTTGTTTGTAGACTATGATTAATTAATGATTAAACCGCAAAAGTGTTTTAGATAAAACCTTTTTATAAAAATTTTGACGTTAAATTAAACGTTTTTAAAAGGTTGAATATTCGGTCCAATGCTAGGACGTAACACTTAATCGATATTAATTAAGTTTTATTGAATTTGATAATACATTACGGGGTATTAAAGACAACAAAAAGTGTTATTTCCGCTCCAATTCGTTCCAATTTAATTTCTTTGGATATAACCGGTTTCTTTCATTTTAAAATTATTTCAGAAACAAATTTTGTCGTTTTACAGTTGCTATGAATTTGTAATTTGTTTTAATCTGATTAATAGTGCTCTAGAGACATTCATCGTAATTCAAATCCTAATTTCCATTTCAACTAATTTGGTTTATTGTAAATGCGTATGTGACAATTGTGTTACCAAGTTCTCAAGCACGCACACTTAGAACTTTTCAACTGCAATAAAATTTATTAAATGTTAATAGTACAATTAAAAAATTACACGATGTAGTCTATTTAAATTTACAATAATTTTAGGGTTACGCAATTATTTTAAAACAGTGGAAATGTAGTACAAATAATAAAAGAAAAAGTTTTGAGAAGAATTTAGAAATTTGTTTTAATTATTGTTTTATATAACCACATATAAAAAAAGTTAAAACTTTTAATTATATCGCATGCTGTACTAAAATTACAAAAGAATTGTTATCGCCAGTTCATGTAATACAATAATTTACAATAATTAACATACAAAACTATGTTTAACACTTAGGTAAATTTTAAAAAAATTGATTGGAAATAATTCAATTTGTTTATTTTTTATATAACTTAGTGCATAAAAAAGCAATTCCAGTGTTACACGACATATATCAAAATCTGGGTAATGAACGTTTTTATAAAATAAACAAAAACAATAAATAAACATTTATTGAAAACTTATGCAGTTAGATTAAATATTTTAATTGAAAATACGTTTATAAATAAGTTATTCAAATTTTAAAACAAATATTTGTTTTTCTGGGTTTTTATTATCACAAAAGATACACTTACTTTTGTAAAACTGGAACGAATTTAACGTTACCTTTATTTCAAACAAAAGAAAAAGTTCTTGAAGAAAGTTTGTTCCTTCGTCAAATTAATCTTGTTTTTATAAATTATTCACAATGACAATATGGCTGTAAAATTTTAAAAAAAATTTAATTAAAATAAAAAGATACTTAGACATTTGTTATTAAAATTCTGTGTGTATGTAAAGATGTTAATAACTATAGTAGGATTGATATTGGAAGACACCAAACTGCGCGAGAAATCTGACGTCAGAGTGTAAAACCCAACTTAAAAATATAAGTTTTCAAAAAATTAAAAAAAATAATTTTACGAGTTTTATTTTTTAGTTAATTATGCTTCTGTTTTATTTTTAAGTTTGAATTGAAAACTGTAAAGGTATATTTTTTAAACGAATTTAGGAAAAATAGCCCAACGAAAAAAAATCCAGGGAAAAAAATCCAAGGAAAAAAAATCCTCGGGAAAAAAACCAAGGGAAAAAAACCTATATTTTTATAGTTACTTGCCTAAGGTATTTTATACCTTTTATATAATTTAGCTTAGTTTTAATATTTAATCATTCTGTATGTTTATTCATCGACACCGACTCATCCCAATTTAATTTTTCTCTCCACAATTTTTGCATGATTAATTTTACAGATGTTATGACTGCTCCGATTAAACCTAGCGGATCGAAAATTTTAGCGCTAATCGATAAAATAGATCTTTTTGTAATTTTTTTATTCACATTTTCTATATATAAACCATAACTAAAATAATCTGTATTTATGTTCCAAAATAATCCTAACGTTGAGTTGGTTTCTGTATTAATTACATAATGTTCCTCTAAATCGTGTTTATTGTCAACCTTTTCTTTAATAATATTTGAACTATTTGATGCCCATTGTCTTAAATTCATACCCGCGTTTTTTTAATATTGTACTTAATTTAACCTGTAATTCGATATAGCGTCCCTTTCCGTGAATGCTCTCGTTAATAGATCGTCCATATAAAAATCGTTTACTATAACCTTACTGGCTGAGGGAAAATTTGCTGCATTATCTAAACCTATTTGGCGTAAGCACCTAGTTGCTAAAAGTGATGCTGGCCCTGTACCATAAGTTAAAGTATTTAATTGATAATGTTGCGGTTTTTCAGACGGATGTTTTCGCCAAATGATCCGCTGCAAATTACGTTGATCTTCAGAAACGTTAATTTGGCGATTGCTGGATTGCTTTAACACGCCATGGTAGGGTAAATAATACAAGTTTTCATCTTTTTCTTTAGGATTAATCTTGGACATGTGCCCAAGAGCTTCATATTTCTTCATACGTTCTAAATACAATTCTTTAAATTCTAAGTCCCTAACTAATCTCCTCTCTAATTGGTTAAATCTCTTTACCGCTATATCTAAATTACTTTTAAATCTAATACGTTCGTCCCGCATAGGTAAATTTACTGTACATCTACCGGAATTATCGTACTTAAAATGTTTTATAAAATGCGCAATAAAGTTCATTTTCATTAAAATCCATCCAATGCATTTTGGGGCATTACGGTTCGCAAGTACTCCATTCCTTGTACAACATCTTTAACAGGAAGGAAAGCAAGTCCATCGAGCATACCACAGAATAAATTAAAACCTTCGTCTTCTTGGTACGTTGTTTCCAAACCTAACTCTTGAATTTTTCTATGGGTGCTTTGGGTTAGATGATAGAAACAACCGCGGATCACCAAGTGTTCTCCGAGTACCTCCTTAGCGGCATTTATCATAGCCTTTTCAAAATCAATGTTAATTGTGACTGGATCCGGATAAAGGTCTCTTGCTGTACACTCTTGAATTACAGTATTCAGCTTATTTTCATATATTGTTTGCGATTTGCATTGCAATAAAGCATATACTGTTGTTATAAATATATTGTCAATGGCAACTCTTATAACGTACAGTTGTTGCAAATGTTTCGGAGCTAATGAAAAGTTTCCATCCATATACCAGGTTCTTGCTTCAGAAAGCTGTCGAAGATTTTCGTCAGTAGCAAAGATAACAACCCGTTCCTGTGAATCTACACCACTGTCATGAAGAAGGAAGCGTCTGTGGTAAGGGTGGTTAAACACCATTCTCCTGACGCAAAGTAAATAAAATATTATTACACTAATAAAGTTCAAAGTATGGGAAAGTCTAAACAAAACTTCTTATTTTTTTTACAGAAATTTAAAAATATTAATAAGGCATAAAGCAATACCTACCTTCAATAATGAGTTGTAATGTTTCTGGATCTTTTAGATTATTCTTTCAGCTCTGGTTCCGCAAAGTGCGTTTTGCCGAATCCTCTAACGGCATACGTGGTTTAGTTGCATTATCAAGTGTCGAAACTCCTGCAGCAAAAATTTCGGAAGGATTGACTCCGCTGCGTTTCCCTGTTGCTTTCATTCGTTGTAGGTATTTCACCGCCTTCACATCTTCTACATCTGCAGGATGATTATGAGGTTTTGCGTTGACAGGCTCCGTTTTTTCTAATGTCGTCTTCTGAATCGCTCCACATTTTAATGAAGTGTATTTGGCGCTGAAGGTCTTACATTTAACATGTAAAACATATATGTAGCCGTTTAGACATATTTTTTTTACCTTTATTTGAATTAATAATTTCCATGATGCGCAGAGCAGAACACCATCAAAACAGGGCACAACAAAATAATAACACGAACGGTTGATGAAAAGTAATCAAGAATGTCTCCCTCAACCCTATTTATACAAATTTTGAAAAATGTCGTTAGTAAAATTCCTGTATAAATAAACATAACCGCTTCTAATTGTTGTATTAGAAACTAACAATAAGAGGATTTGTTTAATGAACCTATTCAGCCCATTAAGCATTTTAAAGAAACTATGGAATGTATCATTTATTACTGAACAATGAAATATTTTGAATCCAGTAATATACAAATTATTTTGTTTGCTAAAGAAACTATTACCGATTTTAAAAAATTGACAACCAGATTTCAAATCAGCAGGATATGATACTGCTTAGTTAATTTTTGCACGATCAAAAAGTAATTTTTTTTGCGCGCTTAATCCCAAAATTAATATATAATTGGTGAGTAAACAGCTTATTTATAGATAACACTTCCTTATAAAAATGTTGGATTTTTTCTCCTTGGATTTTTTTTCCTGTGGATTTTCTTTCTTGGATTTTTTATCTGTGTGTTTCTTTTTTCCTGGATTTTTTTTTCTTTGGACGATTTTTCCGCTTTCGTTTTTAAACATTGTAATATAAAAGTTATGTTATTCTGTACTTATTTGTGACTGTGTTAAACTTTAACTAATTTTTAATTACAACGTTCAATTTAAAGTTGATTAAACAAACTTAGAACTCATTTTTCAAGATTTCATTAAAACGACTGTAAACTTTAGACGTCAAGCATGTAGAAGTACTTGTGAATAGTAATATTACAAAAAACAGAGTAGTTTATTTAAACAGTAACCATTAATACGAAACAGCTTAAGATTTGTTAATACGACATAATTACAGTTAGTTTAACATCTTAAAACTATAGATTTCATTTGTTTCAGTTACATAAATCGGAAATACATATTCTAAGCGATTACGTAAGAAGTTTCTTTAGCACTCAAAATCAGACATACAGTCGAGGTCTTTATTGAAACTATCACCAGTGACGTGTACTTCAAAATTTTCATATTCAGTATCTATATGTTCCTATTTCATGTAATCCTTTTCAATTTCTTTTACATAAAAATGCAAACATTGGACCAATATCGTATTGCATGTAGTTTGCTTTGTTTAATTTTATTAAGTTATATAATTGTGGTTGCGTTAATTTTTTGTAATATGAGATGGCACGTTCCATTATCCAGGTACTCATTTCTGCCTTCACACTTGTCGAAATTCGATGTTTCACAGCTGACACGTTATGGTAACTTGCATTGGTCCTCAAACCACCTTTTATAATTTATTTAGTTCATGTCATCATGATAATCTCCTTTTTTGTTCGATTTAATATCAATAAAACATTATCAATAAAACCCATTTTACCTCCTAAAATAAATAATAGTAAATGACAAGTTTAATATAAAAAAATTATGTAAACATACCAACATGTACCAGAGGAGTTTGGGGCAAAATGGTTCCTTTAACAGTAAAGTGGGCGAAAAATAATGAAAACCCAAAATAATTGAATAAAGTTTACTAAAACAACATAAAGGCCATATTAACACATATTTTAGAACATAATTTTTTTTCAAAATAATAAATACAAAGAAGAAAATAATATTTTCTTAAAAACCTTCAAAAAGACCATTTTACCTCACTGTTGGTGAAAATGGATTCTGTGTTTGGGTAAAATGGTCCTTACTTAAAAACAAAGGTTCACTTGCAAAAATCACAGATGTACACTTTCTGTTTCCCAGTGACAGGCGCGCACAGTAAATGACACCATTTTTGGCATAAATGGCATTGAATCCACACCTTCTTCGACCGAGATTCTTTAAACAATTCCTCACAAAACATGCAGGCAGTGTTTGGCTTCCTGAACACTTGCTTTCTTTTTTCTATTGTTTGTTGAAAACACGTTTTTCGTTACAGCCTTTTTAGCTGCCTTGGAGGGTGACTTAGATAGCTTTAATTTTTCTTTTATCACAAGGTAGTTTGGCGTGGAAGTGAAAACTGTTGCGCTTTGGGAAGGTCTTGTACTTCTAGTTTGGGGAGGTGTCACAGGTGGTGGCGATATGTCGAAAGGAGTTACCAAAGGTCGGAGTTCGGAATCTTTGGGGTCTTCAGCGACAACATCAGAGATTGGGGAAAAAATTTTCATGGGTAAATCCTCCCCATTATCCGAAAAAAGACTGACTTCATCTGAAGATCGTACACTTGCCTCCCATTCCCCTTCTTCATCAGATGAAAATTTGCTACTAGCTTTTCTTTTTCTTCTTTCCGAACGGGGTGTGCGTGGCAATGGAGAAGAAGTTTTTTGTTCACGCTGATATCGGACATTGATATTATTGGCCACGAGGGGGCGATCTGTTGTGCTAGATGGTTTGTATTTCCAATCTGGAAATATGTTTGGATTAAAGGGGAAGATTCCCGTACTTTCAAACCCACTCAGTCCATTATTGAGAGTGGCTGCTCTTCTATAAGCTTTTCCAAATACACTAGAAATGTTACAGAGGCTGACTACTTTTCCGAGATTCAATTTTAACCACAGAACTACTTCACTGAAATACGCCATTAAAGAAGAAAACACTGCCACGTCTAATGGCTGCAACTCATGTGTGCAGTACGGGGGAAAGCACAGCATTATAATGCCATTTTCTCTACAATATTCTATTGCTTGAAGGGACTTATGGCTAGTATAGCCATCAAGTAGCAAAAGGACCTTATTCTCAACTGAACACGATGTGTGTTGTTTAAAGTGATGCAGAAATTGGAAAAAGGTATCGGATTTCATATAGCCAGATTCATCATAAAGACAAAGTGTTCCATAAGGATGACCTTGATATAATAATTCGTTTCTTTTTTTCCGAGGAAATATTATTGCTGGGGGAATAAATAGACCAGCAGCGTTTACACAAAGAACAACACTGACATTTTGCCTCCTTTCAGCACTCGTTAGAAAACCGACCTGTTTGCGCCCTTTATGTGCCAAAATTTTTGGTAGTTTACTCGGAACCGTCTGGATACCAGACTCATCCATATTGTACAATCTTGGTGAATTAATATTATTTTTGGTTACTGTTTCATTCAGAAGTTTAAAAAATTTTCCTGCTGCCTCTTTATTAAAGCCTCTTGCTCTGGCAGCTGAAGTGGCCTCAGGAGTTCTGAATGAGATTTTAGTATTTCTCTTCAAGAAACCTTTAAACCAAGCCGTTCCTGCTGCTTTCTTGTCTTTTGAAAACCTGTGGTTAATGCCATTCCCCTCCGCAAGCTCGTAAGCCATGGCGCAAACATTTTTCTTTGTTAAACCAAATAGTCGGTTCTCCATCTCTAACACATAGTCCTTCAGATAAGTTTCCAATTCTTGGGGTAATGTTGTACGGAATCTGCCTAAAAAATTTTTATGTCCTGTTGCCACTTTATTTTGATTTTGTGCTCTTCTTTTTAAAGTAGTTAGTGGTAAATTATAAATTCTAGCAGCTCTTTTGAAAGGCATGCCGTTAAAAATGTCTTGGAGAGCAAGTTGCATTGACTCTGCACTCTACTGCTGCCTTGTGGTTTTGCGTTGGTAGTTCCTAACCATTCTGTAAGAAGGAAATTATTAAATTAGATTAGGTACCTACCATGAAAAATCTATTGACAACTAAAAATTGAGGTAAAATGGACCCCGGAACCATTTTACCTCAAATACGAGGGACTATTTTACCCCGCACAACAACAAAATTTTAAATTAATATTTATGTAGACATTCCTTTTATTAAAAGCAATGGTAACAGCATAAAAACATGCAGAAAGAGATCAGCTTTAAAGACCATATAACCACTTTACTCTTACATTAATTTAAACAGCCTTTTCGCACAATTTTGCAACACACAAAAGTTACAACCATATACACTGTTTTATAGGTTATGATAGATGAACTGTTTGTGTCACTTTTAGCGCGGCGCACACCTCCAGAACTTGTTTAATAGATGGCAGTAGTGGTATTAAAAGTAGTTATTTATGCAGAATTGAGTATTTGTATAAGGCACGTGAAAAATTTGATAGGTCCATTTTACCCAGTAGGGCCGTTTTAACCAAATCCCCCCTATAATTAGTTTTCCCTTTTGCTACTGTAGGTTTCTTGACCTCCACGTAATTCATCCGTCCAAGTATATGGCATTGTATGAGAGAGATAAGTTTTCGGTATCGAGGTTAAAATCACAAATGAACTTTTTTCAACACAATTAATTGCACGACCCTATTTTAAGACATGTACGACGTTACTTTTAGATGCTCCCATTGCTTACACAACTGTATTCAAAAGATTACCTAATAAAAATGAAATAATGTAAAACAAAATAATCTTTATTGTAGCTAATAATAGTTTATATTATACTTGGTGAATTTTAGTTTTCTTTTAAAAAAGCTGTAGATGTTTCAAATAATCTCTTTAGCATCTTTCGATAACACAATTCGTTTCTTTACAAGAGACCTATTTGCTGATCACATTATAAGAAACTACAAATGTTTTAATCAAATATTTAACTTTAATAGCAATTAAAACAACTCACCTTTAAAATTAATACAAACAGCAAAATCATTTTTTGTAAAATAAGTAGAGTAAAACAATGAGGTTATAAACGAAAATCAACAACAAACAACAAAAAGCTGACGTAATTTCCAGTAAATGTTTTTAGGATGTACTGTAATACCTTTATCTTTCTCATATCGTTACTGCAACTTTTTTTAATTTAAAAATGCGTTTTTGCGCTGGTGTCTTCCGATCTTGATCGTGCGCTAGTATGTATCTGATAGTGTTGATAAAATGTAAGCTAGAAAACAAACTTGCAGTTACACAAGGCGTAATAGAAAAATTTATATAAACAAAAGGATTATGCAGTCCAAGCTTTGTCTTTTTCGAGTTTGACAGATTTTAGAGCAACTTTGATAAGAAACCGATTCGTGATAGACACAAAAGAACTACAATAACTACAAAACTATAATATTACTAAAATTAGTTACTAAATATCAATGAAGTTTTACTCGTGTAATAAGTACTAAACGTTACTATTTCTATTTAAATAAAGACCTTGAAAATATCAATACTGATTTACCAAAACATTGACGTTTGATTTTTCTTAATAATAAATTATTTACAACACCATCTAAGAGCTGTTTTAAAATTCTTGTTTCAATTCACGCTATAAAGCTTTCAAGCAAAGGCTTGCTTGTACGCTGCTGCTTTATTATAAAACTTGTTTTTGTGTATTTACCAACCACATACTTATTTTGCTTTATAAAACTTAACTTAGAAAACTAAATGTTATATATGTTTCATAAAAATTTATAAAAAAAATGAATAAGCGGTTAGTAATTAGGATTATAAAGACAATTATTGTTAGTGTCTCGATACAAATATCTAAGTATAACATAGGACATTAAGAACGAGTTCTTACATAAATATTTGCTATCTTGTGTGTAAATCTCCGTTTTTAAATAACATTTAGTCTAAGTACGCGAAAATAGCTAGAATATTCACAAAACGTGATGCAATTTTTGGAATTTGTACCTTTTAAGGGTTGGCTGCTGTTAGCTACGCTGTTTCAATTAGTCTGTCTACTACTTTCTTTACACATAATATAAAACGGTGTGTTTTACTTCGAGATTTGAAACCTACGAAGCGAACATCAAAACGTATTTACAGTTGACGGTTAATTACCAGCGCTTAAGATACTTTCTGTTTATTGTACGTGGAATTATTAAATTTTAATTGTACAACATACAAATAAATTTAAACTGATGGTAAAAAATAATAATTTTATATAAATAATATACTTATATTAAAACAATATATTTTATAGCTAGTTTTAACCACAACTAAATATAAATTATTTGTTTGTTAACATAAGAATAATTATGTTGTTTATTAAGTCAGAAACTTTAAAATATACGTAGTTCTTATCAGTCAATTATTATTGTTGTGCTACAAGTATTATACATACTGGGCAATTTTCTATTTAAGTTGACAGCTACTTCTGTATTTTATAATTTTTTTTAATTTTACAAAAAATATAAATAATTTTTTGTTAAAGAATTCCTATGCTTAAAGTTTTAATTTTTTTGTAATTGTCAAAAATGTAAGGTGACAAAAATCGCTTTTTTTGTACCGGGTGAGTCAATGATAGAAAAAAGTAAGTTAAGTTACCAACAAAATTGTTTTTTTGTTTGAACAAATTCATGCTGATCTCTGTGAGCCTACGCAAGAAGAGTCAATTGGAGGTGCGAGATACTTTTTGTGTTTAATGAATGATTATTCAAAATTCCGCCGAGTGTTTTTTATTAAAACTAAAAGTGAAGTAGCTAACTACATTAAAGTGTTTTTTAATGAACTGATGGTGGAACAGAATTTATTGATTATTGATTAAAGACATTTTGAGTTCTAATGGAATTAATTTTAGAATTAGTATGTCATACACCAATGAAAAAAATGGCGTTGCAAAACGTGAAAACAAGACGCTGGCAGAGTTAGCACGATCGATGATACATTTGAAAAAATTGCCAATAAAGCTGTGGGCTAAAGCAGTTAATACAGCTGCGTATACACTCAATCGAACCGGTCCTACAACAGTTAAGGATCAAACACCAACAAAACTAAGGTTTGGTAGAAGTATTATAAGATTTGATTATATGAAAATTTTTGGCACTGACTGTTTCATACATATCCTTAAAGAAAAACGAGATAATCAGTTACGGATTTATATTTTAAACGTTTCCCTTATTCTTTTTTTTTTATTTTTGCTAAAAACTCTAACACGATGTTCTAACGATTTAAATATGCTTATTTTAAAAATTATTTTTATGTGAGTATATTTTAATAAAAAGTGATCCAAAATCATAGTATGTAATCTGTTAAAAATTGTTTAAAAAACGCAATTTAATTATTAAAAAATTACAGAAGGAGAATATAAGATCGAGACATCTGTGTTTGAATTGAATTAAAAAACCAATTGCGTTATAACTAAAAATATAGTAATTTTACAATAATCAATTACATTTGCTGCAAAGAAATTTTAGACAAGATACTGTAATTCTGTTGTAAAATTATTAGTAGGAGTAGAAAGGGCCCACTATCCCCTCCACTTTGACGTCATTACTGACCTCGGAAGGAACGTGGGCGACTTTTGGGAAAGTTTTTTTCTCTCTCTCAATGAAATTTTTCTTCTCTCTCTTACAGGAAATTTTTTTTCTCTCTCACAATGATTTTTTTCTCTCTCTCACATTGTTACGTCATCGCATAACTGGTAATTTTTTATGCGTCATAAAATCTCATGACGAGCGAGAAAGAAAATATTTTTATTAAAAAATGCTGTGGGTGTACCTGGATTCGAACTGGGGTTTCTTCGATTACGAAGCAACTATTCTACCACTACACCAATACCATTGTTAAGTTTAAACCGTCAATTGTAAATAAGATGGTGAATTTAAGTTTTAAGAATTATTTTATAAAAAGTAATACTAAATAGCGGAATAATTTAGAGAAATGTGAAACTTCTAAATTACTCAAGCACTAAAAAATAAAAGAGTATAGAAAAATATTTTTTTTTTAGGTTTTAATGTGCAAATAATTTAATAATAGTACTTTTGATTAAGAAGTAATGAAGTTGTAAAAACTGTAAACTAAACTAACTAAAAAAATTACTAAATTAATTTGCGCGTTTATCTTTCAAACTCAAGTTTTAATGTTTTGAAAAATTATGTGATATACATATATCTATCAAAATTCTAAATAAAGCATAATTTTATATCGTCAACATTCATGTTTTAAAAGACATTTTAATTATGGGAAAATAATATTAATAAATGAATTCAATAAGTAAAACAGAAAAACAATGTACAGTCAATAAATTAAAAATCGAGACACTACCTGCGTCCGAATACAAGAATTTAGTTGTTTAAATGGGGTTTAACCCTATCAATTACAGACCCCAAATAATTTCAGGTAAACTATTTATTGTCCATACTTTGAAATCTGCTAGTTGTTTTTACTAAAGAATGATTTTATCGTTTACGTTTGCAATGCACTGCTTTTGGCGGTTACATTTTTAAAGAAATTTAAATTTGGAAACGCATAATCAAATTGGTTAGTAGTTTAAGCTTGATTATTAAGATAAACAACTAAAAGACTAAAGTAGATTTAAGAAAAGCACAGCATTATTATTAACAGATATAATAATTAATAGATAATCTACATTTTTTTTAAAAGCAATTACTTCATTACATCAGCATATCATTGCTTAAATACCTACTAATGCTAAATCGTTGAAGACGAAACGGGTTATTGAATTGTTACGATCATTTTATTTGTTCTGATTGACTTTTTGTCATTCAATTTAGATCGAATAAATTAAATAGCAGAAAACAATTAGTTTCCCTATAAATTAGACAAATCGTTAAAATGTAAAGTAATCGTATTCAAAAAAAAATCGTCTACCAATGTTTGTTTTCTTAAATGTAGCAAATTATTATATTCAATACGGTAACAAGTAACAAAAGAATCGGAAAATACCGGAAATGTATTTATTGTGATGATAATTATATATTGTATAAAAATTTCTTAACTCATGGTATTTGGGAATATTGATTTAAATCAACTAAAATTTAGTCTACTAGTTATGCACGTTTTCACACTCAATTATAATGTATAATAAATTCCAGAATTTCTAAAAATCGCAATCAAAACAATTTGTCTTTAAAAAAAATAGCATTACAAATTTACAATTAAGTAAGAAATCTTTTTTGATTATTATTTTGTCACAAGGTAATCTTAAATTCTGACTGTGTTATAATACCTAAATGTTATGCAATAAACTGATACTCATATTCGTTAATGAAGCGTTTATTATACTAAAATATTGTATAACCATATGGAGCATAAAACTAATAACGATATAAACTTCTTTGTTTTGAATACATTCCTTTAACCGCCTGGGTATGGATGCTATCAAGTGATTTAACTATTCCACACTAATTGTCTCCCAAGCAATTTCAATCGCTCCAACTAATTCATTGCGATTTTTAGGTATGAAGATGGGACCTTGTTGTTCTTAAAGATATGCACCATGCACTTTGTTTGTTGGGGCAACACATTTAGGTTATTTTTTGTAACCAACGACGAACCATCGTGGATGCGTCTATAGGCACACTGCCCTTGTAACAAAAAATGTGTCAAAACCATTGTGTCAAATCAAGAAAAATTAAGTTTATGATATTTAACAGAAAACTTATTTGTTGAAATACATAATTTCTGTCTGGATATACAATTTCGACAGACGGCTCTATAACTCAAGCACTAAAAATAAAAGAGTACAGAAAACAATTTTTAAAATTTAGATTTTAATGTGTAAATAATTTGATAATAGTACGTTTGACTAAGAAGTAATGAAATTGTAAATCTGTAAAACAACTAAATTAATTTGCGCGTTTACTTTTTTAAATTCAAGTTTTAATGTTTTCAAAAATTATGTTAAATGATAATTGTGATATATATCTATCAAAAGTTTAAATAAAGCATAATTTTATATTGTCAACATTCATGTTTTAAAAGAAATTTTAATTATGGTAAAATAATAAATGAATTCAAATAAGTAAAACAGAAAAACAATGTACCTAGTATTTATTTTAAATTTGGATTTTAATGTACAATAAATAATAATAAATATTTTTATATTCAGAAGCAATGGAAAAACTAAAAAAGAACGAAAATATAATTTGCGCGTTCAAACTAAGTTAAATAATAATTATGCTATAAATCTATCAATATTTTAAATATAGCACAATTTAAGTCGTTAACGATTCATGAATTAAAACGAATTTTTTTAATTAAGTTAAAACCCAGTAAACACGGATTGAAACTGTTACAGTCACAAAATTAAAACAATTGTTTCAATACGTTGTTTCGTGTTAGTTCCATTTTTATATCATTTACATGTAACTGACAGTGAATAAATTGAAAGAGTTCCGATTTTTCACAATCAGTTTTAAACCGTTTCAGTACTTGCAATTTTTTTCCTATAATCAGCAACCGTCTAAAACCTGATTTATTAAAACCGAATATTTTTTGAATAATTAGAATTGCTTGAAGATCGATTAAATAAGATTGAATTATTTTCAAAACAGTAGAATCGTTCTAGGAAAAACGAATACTTTGTAATTAGTCAGCATTAGTCGTTGGTATACTTTTGATTACTGTCGTCAACGCTTGCGCTGCAAATTGATATCTTTTCACTTGTTCGGTTGCAGTTTGATAAGTGATGCTGTGTGTACAATTACGAAATGGAACAATAAACGGTAAGTCGAAACATTTTATTATAATCCATAAATGTAATCAATATTATTATCATTTCTGTTCTTTATGTATCATGTTTTAATTTGTATGAAAAAAATATAAATTAACACACATGGCTGCGTTAAGGTAGATTATTGCGTAAATCTGATGATACTTTAGGATTTATAATTACAGTTCAATTCTTCAAGTTTTCTATACGATTATGTACAGCTAAAGGTATTCACAGTGTTTTTATAACTTTCTTATAATTGCTAAAGTGATATTTATATTAAGTTTGTGTTGTTTTTGATTTAAAAATGTAATTAATTTTGTGTAACTCTATGATTATGTATGTATATAAATGAAATATTTATTGCTATGTTACAGATGCGGTTAAAAGTTGCTACCCAACAGTAACTGATGCAGTTTTCGAGGCTTCCGTGAAAAGACCACATCAAAGAAAGTTGCAATATGTAAAAAACTCAATGTGATAATGTATTTAAAAATATTTATTGTGCAATAAAATTTGAAACGTGCATTCGAAAATGTATTATTATATTATTGAAAGAATTGTTTTAGTTCATTATTGAAACAACAAAATCATACATGTATCGATCATTTAGTATCAGTTCAAGAACGAAGCTTTTAAAACGTAAACCGAATGCAACGTTTAGTTTGCAACATATTTGAATTTAAAATACCGAAACTATACTGATTCAAATAAGTGTAACAGCGATGGACTTATAGCTATTTTATTGCAGTTAGGTTTCTTTTATGTTTGTAACAAGAGTGAATCATAAATTTTTTGTTTTGAAACTGTTACTAAACATTATCAATTTTGTGTTTACTGGGAATAATACTCATAAATGAATTCAAATAAGTAAAACAAAAAACAATGTTGTATTTATTTAAAATTATTATTTTAATGTGCAAATAATTTAACAATAATAGTTTTAAATTAAGAAGAAATGAAAAAAAAAAACTGCAAAACAACAAAATTAAATTGCGAATGAATATTACAAATTTAAGTTCAAGTGTTTTTTAAACTAACATAAACAACAATTAAGTTAAATAATAAAAATAGGTTTTAATGTATAATAATTTTGCCGTAGTTTTAGATTAAGAATTCTTTAAACTGTAAACTAAAAAAAAATAGCAGAATTAAGTTGTACGTTAATTTTTCAAAACTCAACTATTAGGAATTGGAGATAAATAATAATTCTAATCTATATAAAAATTTAAAATAAAATATAACAATAATTAAAAAAAAACATATGAAATTTTGTTTTAGTTAAGTCAAAATAAAGTCGAAAAACAATTTTGAATAAGTAAAACAAAAAAAAATTTAAATTAGCGACAAAGATACTTTTAAGATGGCTACATAAATTTAAAAACTGGTGACAAAATAGTTTTTAAAATTTTTCAGTTGGTATTAAAAATAATTTTGAAATGGCGTAACAACTTTTAACAGTTGGTAGTAAAATATAGTTTTAAAATGGCGTAACAACTTTTACAATTGGTAAAAAATGTTTTAAAAAAGGCAGAATAATTTTTAAATTTTATATTAGATACTTTAATCATAATAATTTACAAGAGCAGGTAAAACTGATTTTTTAAATTTACAAATTAGTTGCTAACAGTAAAAATCATTTTGTAAAACTTTAAATAATATCTACGTTTTTGAAATACCTACTTAAGAATATAATTTATAGTTCCCAAGCAACACATTGGTAAAAGAAACGTCTAAATGTCCGGCTAACAGACGTTTATTAGACATTAAAACGTTTTTAAACGCGTTATTAACGTTTATTAGACGGACATTTAGACGTTTTTTGTACCAATGTGTTGTTTGGGTTATAAAAATTAAAAAAAAACAATTTATTAAGCAATAAACTTAGATTCTGTTTAAGCAAAAGAAAAAACAAAACAATTATTTAAAAAAAGTACACTTACCCCATATGCCACTAACTTGTTTTTAAATTTATAAATTTTAATTTAATATTAAAGAGCTCACTCGTACACATTTTAACACGAAGAAGACACAAACTATACTAAATACAATTAGAAATGTTTGAAAATCCCCACCTTCAAAATAATTTTTATTAATTATTGTATTGACTCATATGCAAAATCTTATTGAATCATAACTTTTCAAACTTAGAATGTCGATATAGAAACAACTATTTTTGACAGAAGAAATCTATATAAATAAAAATGAATGTTGCTAAGTGCAAAACTGCAGAACGACTGGACCACTGCGGCTAGTTTTTTTTTTCATAAGTTCCTTAAGGCACAGTTTTAATGAAGAGAAAGAAAATGGCGTGGAAAATAGTAAAAACAACATACACATACATGCAAACAAGCTGTCAAATATTTGACGTAAATCGTCAACTTCAATCTAAACAAAACAAAGGCGCGTTTGGATAATCTATGCCTCTGGAAAAAATCGTCAAAGAAAATAATATTATTGTACGTGTCATTCGCCATTAATTCTTCTGTGCGTGGCAGTTTCTTGGTTGTTTTTTATATTTTCACTTCTCTTTAAAACTAATTGTGTGTTTAGTGTGATTACGTTTAGACCCATGCCGCCAAAACGTGGGTGCAGTAATTTGGATCGAAGAACTCGAAATGCTACAAAGCAAGCATATTTTCAATGTAATCGGACACCGCGTCTTTTTAGCGGCACACGGCTAGCAATAAAAAACTTACTTAACAATGTGATCGAAGCAACAATTCTAAAAGGAAAATATAAGGGAGAGGAAATGTGTTGATACCCCGCATCCCAATGGTACCAACTGACGTACCATTTGAATTCAAACAACTGCAATTTCCAGTGCGACTTGCTTTTGCTATAACAATAAATAAACCTCAGGGTCAGTCATTGAGTGTTTGCGGCGTTAATCTTGAAAACTTATGCTTCTCTCGTGGACAGTTGTATGTTGCTTGCTCTCGCGTTGGGGAACCGTCAGCTTTATTTGTTTACGCGCCAGGCAACCAAATAAAAAATATCGTATACCATAAAGCATCAGAATGAATATAACATTTGTAAAGTATTGCAGTGTACGAGATAGAAAACTTATTTTTGTAAGTAATCGTCGTTTATTGTTGATACATAAACAACGTGATCACTCCGAAATATGTTTTATTTATTTAATTTTCTATTAACTTTTGACAGAATGAAGACTGTCCGGGCGGCTAGTTTAGAATACAATTGTTAGAATAAAGTGTTTGAACTTGTTATTTAAAAATTAAAATATATTTTATAAAACGTATCTATAAGAAACCAAAGGGTTTAGGAATTTATTTCTAACATATTGTTAATGCCGATGTAATTAACATGCAATTTCAAAACCAAGCAATTTCCATAGAACAAGATTTTTTTTTTAAATTTTAGATTGTGATAGTAACATTAAATTTAACCACTAACTTTGCAATTTGTTTTAATGAAAGCTCTAAAACATTGCTTTATATTTTAATTGAGTTTAAATCGTCAACACAATTTCCTTGTTCGTCTACTAAAAAAAAGTTTGCACTTTTAAAAATGATCTTGTAACTATTATAGCAATAAAAACTTAAAATGCCACCAGTGTCTATACTAAAGTCATTAAATAATTTGGGAGATCTTCATTTAGCACATAATTCCATATTTTATAATAAATAATAATAATTGAACGCGCTTATTCAAACGTTTTTGTAACAATACTGCGGTAATTACAGATATGAGTCGTACGTCATTACATTAGTAACAATATAAAATTAAATTTTTATATTATTATTTAAAACTTACATTGTACAACGGCAACGTTATTTGTACACTTTACCAAAAGATACAAAACTGCTATAAAACATACATATCTACAAGAAATTAAACGTAAATAAATGTATTAGTAATGCAGTTAATGAAGATGTAATTAACTAAACTTTTAAAACCAAGCAATGTTGTTGCAGTAAGAAAGGTTTTTAGCAAAGACAATTATATAATGTAATTAATAAATAAATTTTTAAGACTAAAAAAACGTCATAGAAATGACAATTGTAGCTAACGTCGAAACTAAACAACATTGTTGAAACAATAAAGTTTTTCGAGTAACATTATTTTGTACTTTATTTGTCAACAAAAATTTCGATTAACCCGTTAAAACTTGTTTTATATCCAATTTCTCTAAAAACACAATTTAACAAAGTTTTTGCAATGTCAGCTAATTCAAAAACTATTGCTAAAAAAATTAACCTTCCTCTAAGCTGGTGAAACAAAATTCCTAATAAGATATGTCTACGTTTCTTTTACATTAGTATTACAAACTGTGTACATCAGTCTGTAAATATTATAACGTTAGAATTGCTTAAAATTACAAACAGACATTGCAAGAACATATTTTTTACAGTTGTATTTTATCTACTAAATCAAAGTTATTCGAAAATCATACATAAAGAAATATATTTTTATAAGTATAGAACGCGTTTAAAAATAGTGAATAAGTTGAAGACTTATTTTACACTTCAACTAGACAATGTAGAAAAATGTGGTTATTTTCACGATTTTATTGAAAATGTAGTATACTACTTAGCTAATAAATGTCTAACCAAATGAAAATATTAATCATTTTTGTAATAAACACGTGATTACTAACCAATAAACTTTTATATTATAAGTTAATGATTTACTGAAAAGAAAGAAAAAAACATTTTTAACAAAAACAATTGCACAATTTAAGATTATTAAGGTAAGACAGTAAACTACTTAAAAGCAAAATTAACAAAAATTAATTAAAATCATGTAAAATAGGAAATTTTGCTTGCAGTTAGTAATTACAGTGAGTAACAATGTAGTTAATGACTAAGTTTTTCAAATTAAGGAACGCCACACAAATATTTTAAGCGAAAACTATCTATTAATTTTATTTTGAAACGTTTATAATTAGATATATAATTAGATTAGATATGCTGTAATCTCAAGAAACAAATAAAATATTCTAAAAAAAAAAAATTCTGTAAGTGCAAGAAAAGCAATAGGAATTTACTGAAGTCATTAGAAATAAAAGAAGAGAAAACTTTTGTCAACGTTTATAATTACTTAGTCATACTGTAATAGAAAACATATTGCGGGTAACTACAATCTAATTAAAGACAAAATTTCTAAAACTAAGAAACGTCACAAAATGTTTTTCGTTCAAATGATTAAAACTAGATACTCTAATATCCTAATCTCAAACAGCAAACAAATAAATAATTTTTTTTAATACATACCTACAATAAAAGCAATAAATGTACTTAAATTATTGAAAATTAAAAAAAGAAAACTTTTTTTGCAAATAGATATCAAATTGTTTAAACAAGTAAATGTTACAATGTTACAACTACTAAAAACTTTTAAAAATTTTGAAAGAACAAAAAAATGAAAAACTGTTTAAAGAATATCTGTTATAATAAAAATTGTTTTATGAGAAATGGTGTTATTTTTTGATTAAAAATTTAAAACTTGCAACCTTTTGAAGGTGGTTTACGTTCTTCTTCGTCAGGTAATAAATCACAATCGCAAATATTTAGAAACATTTTCTATTTAACATTTGTTAATATTATTAAAACACGCCAAAACAAAAAAATTTGAAATGAGTGTCCGATATAATTAAAGTGATTTCTTTTTTCTTAGTTACGATCTTTTAAACTAGTTATTTAATTTTGAACGAATTTTAAAACTATATTTTACTACCAACTGTTAAAAGTTGTTACGCCATTTCAAAATTATTTTTAATACCAACTGAAAAATTTTAAAAACTATTTTGTCACCAGTTTTTAAATTTATGTAGCCATCTTAAAAGTATCTTTGTCGCTAATTTAAATTTTTTTTTTGTTTTACTTATTCAAAATTGTTTTTCGACTTTATTTTGACTTAACTAAAACAAAATTTCATATGTTTTTTTTTTAATTATTGTTATATTTTATTTTAAATTTTTATATAGATTAGAATTATTAATAGTTGCTTCGTAATCGAAGAAACCCGAGTTCGAATCCAGGTACACCCACAGCATTTTTTAATAAAAATATTTTCTTTCTCGCTCGTCACGAGATTTTATGACGCATAAAAAATTACCAGTTATGCGATGACGTAACAATGTGAGAGAGAGAAAAAAAAATCATTGTGAGAGAGAAAAAAAATTCCCTGTAAGAGAGAGAAGAAAAATTTCATTGAGAGAGAGAAAAAAATTCCCTGTAAGAGAGAGAAGAAAAATTTCATTCAGAGAGAGAAAAAAACTTTCCCAAAAGTCGCCCACGTTCCTTCCGAGGTCAGTAATTACGTCAAAAGTAGAGGGGATAGTGGGCCCTTTCTACTAGTAGGTGTTTATGATTTTAGAGGTCATCTTTTCCAAATATTTTTGTGACATATTGTAAACGGGTTTACACAAAGTACATTTCAATAAATTTCGTAAAATTCTTTGCAACATTGAACTTTTTAAGAAGTATACTGTTTACCTGCTTTTGGGTACTCAGGTCAGAAACAGTTATATAGATTGTGAACAAAAATAAGGAAATTTTTTTTAGTAATATGCGTTTGGATTTCGTGTTTGCAGTTTGCAAAGTTTAAATTTTTATATCGAGTTTTAGTGCAACGTAATTGTATAATCAGGTAAGTGCTTATTAATTTTCTTATTTTTTAATTTTGCATTGTGTTTTCTAAATACAGAAAAGCAAAACTCATTTTGTAAATAACTTAGTTGACTGTTCAACGTTTACAGAAAATAATTTAAAAAAACTTCAACAGTCATTTATTTACGTAACTATGGTCAATAATTATTAAACATCACATTTTAAAAAACATATACGTAAATATATGCAAAAAACAGTTTTTAAAATTTATTTAACTGTACAATGCGTAGCAATAAAAACCCAGATTAAATATCAGTTGCAAACATACACATATGTAGCACGTATAATTTTACAAATACCTCACAAATAATAGTGAAATACATCTTGAACAGATTAAAAAGTATTATTTCCCATATATCGGAAACAAATGTTGACACGACATTTACACCTAATATCTGCCATATATTTAAAACATATATTTAGAAGATATTTATAACTAATATTTAGAAAAGATTTATTTTATATAAATTATTGATATAACATTACAATAAATGGCCAATATAAAAAAGTGTGACATTTAAATATTTACCGGATGTTATTTAACAATATATTACGTATATTTTGTGCTTCTAGGGATATGATTATTATAAATGTAATTAATGTTTAACTGACTAAAACAGAATACCTAACACTTATAAAATATATAGCTAACATTATTTAAGTAAAACAACTTACAAGTAATTTATATGTAACTATAACTGAAAATTTATAAACACCGTTTGCTAGTCAGGTTTACTTATATTTATTTACACTGGGACACGCGTTAAAACTTATTTTGCAACTTATTTATTTAAAGCGCTAAATTCTTCTTAACGCGTAAGTCTGACTGACTTGCAACCTTCAGCGATTACCTTTTATATTCACATCTGATCTGGTACTACAACATTCTGTCTCTTTTGGTAATAGTTTTGAATGATTTTGAAGCCTTGAGACGTTTCAATATTAATAACAGAATTTGATTTTATACATGAAAACATAATGCTTTATATTTTTATTTTATTTTTTTATGTTTCTCTTGTTTTGTGATATTAATTTGTTCATCATACATTACTCTTTAATAAAAAAAATTAACTGATAATAACAATACTCAAAAATGTTTTTACAACAGTTATGTATAAATGTACATATATTTTTTCTTTTGATAACCTTACTATTATGCTGTCTATAATTTGTGTATTATAAAATTATATAAATAATAAACGTTAAATTGTATTCACTCTCAAAACTTAAGGGTCTGTTAAGAGTCTTCTTGCTAGATCTTATGGTATAAAGATAATATTTTACTACTTGTTGTAAGATAACAAAAATTTAAATTATTTGACAAATATGTAATTGAAATGTCCAACATTTTCTTGCTTCTTACTAATAATATTCTTTGAATTTAAACTGGAATTGTTATTTAACTTATGAACATAAACTTTGTAATATGTACATTGAAAAAACTTCTAGAAGTTTATTCGCGGTTCAGCAACGTTTGGTTAAGTTTTTATTCAGACAATACTTTAACACACACATTTTTATTTCTTTTACACCTACTATTGATTTCGTTCTGTTACACATTTCTAAGTAAAATACACAAACGAAGTAAGGTAAATGAAATTAAATCAAAAAAACCAACTTAGAATAATAATTAATCTATAAATTCACTTGAAATGCACAATTTTAGTGCAGCTGACGCTGCTATAAATTTATTGGAATAACTAGGAAGTTCAATTAACAGCATTTCTATACAAATTTAAGCTAATACTGCTTTTCAGAAAAATTTCTATTTGATTTTGCTTTGTGTGCTTAGTCAATTAAGGAATTCAAATAATGTGAACTATTTGAATTACTCTTTATTATTCACAAAAAGAATGAATTTATGTAAATTAATAAAAGTACTTAAATTTATTTTTATTCGTTAATAATTAAAATTATTTCTACTACGTAAATCTTAAAACAGTTTATAATTTTTATTATCATTAACTTAAAATTATTTTAAAATTTAATTTTTATCCAAAAGCAGTATGCAAATATTTATTTCTAACGTCGTACTATATTATTTTATTTGGTAAGTTTCTTATTACGCTTTTAAATAAAATTGTTTTTAAACGTTAATTATTTTGGTATAATGTTATAACTTGCAATCGAATAAAAAATTGTTAAAATAATCTTTAATACAAATAAAGTTTACTAAACGAAAACAATTATTTATTATTTCTCAACTATAACTCAGTTTGTTTTTAGCAGCAAATATGTTTTCTTCAAGTGTAATAATTTAAATAATTATTCGCAATAATTTATTAAGTACTAATCGGAAACTGTTGTACATATGTAAATTACAAATTACAATTTTTACTTAACGAGTTTGTTCCTTGAAGTATATTTAAGAAACGATAATATTTAATAATATTTTTACATATCTTGTTCTCATGTTGTAATTTAATAATAACAAGCCTAAGGGAAGTTGTTAAAGTTTTTGCTAAACTTTTTTAGAATAACACTGTTTTTATTTCAATCTGCTTTTAATAAAAAAATTAGTAAGTACTTTAAAACTTTGCTTGTAGTGGTATTTAACTAAAACAATAACGCGTAATGAATAGGTCAACTAAAGCGTGTGAACTGAAGATATTTATATATACAATAAAAAAAAGTTTGATATAGAAGCTTAAAAAATCATTTTTGAATTGTTTAAGAAAATTTTGCAATTAGTTTTAGCTTTATACCAAACGTATTTTCCAACTAACTGTGACTTTGTTTTTGTTCAATAATTTTTATTATTAATTTTTGTTTTGAAATCTTTAAACTAATTGTCAAAAATAAAGGTACTTTATTCTTAAGCAAAATTCATACACACGACGGAAAAAATTTAATATAAGTAGACACACTACATAAATTAAATTATATTTTATTTTTACAAAGCACAAAAATTTGCAATAACAATGTATTCTGTATAACTGCAGCGCATTTCCGGAAATGCTATCGATTACCTCCAACCGTTCACCGGCGAGCCGCCCGCTTTTTAGAACATGCGTGCCCTTTCTGGAAAATAGTTATGCATACGTTCTGGCAAAAGGAGAATCGCCAGCGACTCGCCAGCGAACGACTATAAATACGGCTGTTAGTCTTATCAAACTTTAATTTTTGTGATGTGTTCTACAAGTAACGTCTGTAACCATTAATCGCATCCAAAAAGTAGAAAACGAGTTTAAGGTTTATCTATGGATTAAAAAAAAAGTATTTTAAACCATTTACATGATTATCATAGATACGATTACTCTAAGATTATTGTGAATTTAATAAACTAAAGCACAATACAACTAACACTAATAAAATGTATAACTAACGATATTTAAGAAAAACAACTAACAAGTGATTTATATGTAACTATCACTGAAGATTTATAAACATTGTCTGCGGTTAAGATTTACTTTTATTTATTTACACTATTTATTTACATCGGCAATATTCTGTCTATTTTGGTTATTTTTGTATGTCAAACAAAGGATATAGTATTATTTTAATACGTTGGTACAGAGATTGTGTTGGATCAAAATTAATTTGATTTTACTTGTCTTTAACTTGTATTAATTAATAAACATACTTTATCTTATTTTATATTAAACTTTACTATATATATAATACCCTGTAAATTTGTGAATTTTTTATTCACACATAATTGTTTTTTAAATCATTAGAAGCGTGATTTAATAGACGACATCTGAGTTGTGTACTGCTCTACTGTGTTTTTTCATAATTGTAACACTGTATTTCTTTCTTTTTCTCAAAAGTGTGTTAAAATAACTATTAATAGTGAAGCATAAGCGTGCGCGTAAAACTACTGCACCAGATAAAGACAACAGTGCTAGTATCACCACTCGTCAAAACAGTAAACACAGAGATGCTTTGATAGTTCTTGAAAAACATTTTCAATATGCGTTGTAAATGCTAGAACTTGATCACAACAGTTTCTATTAGGTCCAAAGTCGGTCTGTTCTAGAAGTAAGGCGCTTTTTACTATAAAACTCAACTAATTATAGATTAATCGCTCCAAAAGTTTATAAAAGACTATGAGCAAAGCAATAGGACGATAATTTTCTGATTTTGGAGTTTTGCCAGGTTTTAAAATACTTAAAAACTTAGTATTTTTAAAATTTCGCGGTATTCTATGAGTAGAAATTACGTCATTATAAAATGTTAATAGCCAAAGTCTAGTTCTTGGTCCATAATTTTTAATAAATTGTGGTGGAATTTCATCAAAGCTTTTTTGTTTTAGATTTGTATAATTGCAATATTTAATTCTTCAATAGAGAAAGAATTCATAATTTCAGAATTTTGTTGATGAGATTTTTTAACTATTCGTAATTTTTTATTCACAATTTTTCTAATCTAGTTGTCGACAGTTAATTTTGGCATTTTTACAATCCGTCCAGCAATTTTGTACAGATGCGGATTTTTGGTTTCTTTATAAAAATCGTTGGCTTGTAAAGTGGTTAAAAATCATACTGGTTAGATTGAATGTGTAAAATTTAAGTTTTGTGAAGTACTTTTCCATTTTTCTAGCTTCATCTAATCTCTTTATTAGGAGATTAGCAGTTTTAATTTTTCGAGGTTTTTAAATTTTTTTATAAAGTGTGTTACATTGAGCATCCCAGCATGGCACATATTTCTTTCGGTGACCTCTAGGAATCCATTTTTCATAACTAATCTAGAAAACCGAATATAATTATTCAAATATGGTTTGATCCATCTGACACAGTCGTCCAATTTTCGCAAAAACTCATGCCATTTTGTTTTAGTCAGATTCTATCCTGGTTTAGGACTTATTTACATACATACAATATTTAACAAATTATAAAATAATAATACCATTGGCCAACGTCGTGTATTTCTGGCTACATTTCACTTCTGTCATAATTGGTCTACAATATCTACAATAATTCTTGTATGATTGTAGAACGTAACAATTTTACTAGTATTATCTCCCTTCAACTCATCGATAGCGTTATCATGGTAAATTGTTAAAATCGATAGAACTGATTTCGTTTTCTTGGGACAGTAAAACACAAACGTAGTATTATTCTGAAACCCGAGCAATAAAGTGTTAACGTTCCTATTCTTGTCTGCCAAAATTTCTTTGGGCATTTCTTTCTAGGGTTTTCTTGTAAGTAAATTTCTTTTCTTTTAAAAACTTGTAAACTAGATACTTGAAAACTAGATATCTCTGGTTAGATTTCTATAGGTACCTTCAATTGGTTCGACCATTTGCAGAACTACATCCTTTGGGTTATTGCTTTTATTATAAAGACCATCAGATTGTGGGTCTACATACATCTTAAGGTTCATAGTGTATGTCAACTTTACAAAGACTACTGCAAAACCTTTTATTCTGTATTTTGCAGGTTTGCTACGATTATATTGGTAAAAAGAACATCGCCCCTAAAATGCAAGTAATTGATCGTCTATTGTAATGTATTTGCATAATGTCTAAAATTTATCAACATTTTTGCACATTTTTTCATGACAATCTTGGATGAGTCACGAATAGGAGTTTTATAAATGCTCTGATTTCTATAGCATCCGTCACGTCGGCTTGGCGTGCCACGCTCGCTCAGTTATGTTTGACAGTTTCAATATAAATATTGGTTGAGGTGACAATAGGGGTCTATAATACATACATCACAAAATAAATTTAAAATTTTGATTGCAGACTTTTAATTTGTCTCGTCCTTTGAACCAGGTGAACGTATTACCAAATTATGAGCAAAAATGCTGCAACACAAGTTTGGTGCCTTCTTTGTCCGTTGAGTAATACCGTCTTGTACCGCAAAAAAATCGCCAATTTTATTTATTGTCATTTATTTCTTGCGCAGACACAGAATCGCGATAACTTAGAGCACTTTCCAAGATGTGTCAGTGATAGTATAGTGTATAGTGTAGTGTAATCTTTTCATTTTTATTTCTAACAAATCAGAAGTATCCACAATTGTTCACTTGCAGACTTAATGTTGTTGAGTGTTTGCGGTGTGTAAGTGTAATCTGTGTTTGTGTTTTGTGTCATGGATTGTCAGTCTTTTACGCCTCTCCTTTCCCGAACCGACGGCGTGAGTGAAAGAGAGACACAATAAAAATAAGAAGAAAATTCGCAAACTTGAGAGACGTCTTCGCAAAATCGAGAATCGACCTCGAGTGACGTATTACCTAGGAGATAAAAATTTGATCCTTAAGTATGATCGCAAAACGCTGATTTAGCGGTCGATGTGTGGGTTCGTCGCGTTGACGAGTTAGCGAACAATTATCAATGGGATGATTTGATCATCGTTAGGCTTATGTCTAACCGTCTACTAGGTACAGCTCGACGCTGGTATGACACACAAGAACAGTTATCTACGAGTTGGAACACGATTAAAAAGAAGTTGATGGTGCAGTTTTCAAAGCCGTTACCGTTTGGAAAACTTCTGCGAGAAGCTGCCTTGTATGAAACTTACGCTCGGCAAGATTTAAGCGAATATTGCTTTACTAAACTAGAATTGCACCTAGTAGATGCTGTTACAAGTGGAATCATTAATGAAAACATTGCCAGATCTGCGCGAGTCTCGCGTTTTCGAGCTGCAAGCGAATAATACGCCTGTTTGAGCACGGAAATACGCCCAAGAGATTACCTTAAGTAGAGATCATAAAACACGATTTCAATAACATCATGTGCCAGCCGCAAGTCAATCGCAAGAAAAGGTACCACAAACGCAGTTGCAATGTTTTATCTGTAAGGGCCCACATCGCGCCCGAGACTGTAAAAAGCAAAAATTAGAATGTTTTAGTTGCGGTCTTTTGGAGCACTTTGCCAACAAATGCTCTAAAAAAAGATCAATGTTTGAAGGCTACAAAAGCATGACACTAAGTCAAACTAGCGGCCAATGACGTTAATGCAGTAAAAAAATAAACAAGTGTGAACCCATACGTCATGTTTAATAGATACCAGAAATGCTTTCACTATAATTCGCTAGTGTGTGGCTACTAAACTCGGATTAGGGGTGCGACAAGAGAACACTATACGTAGTTTTGACGGGAATTACGTCGTGAGTGTGGGTGACATAGAACTGCACTTACGGGTAGGTCACCTGAACGCGGTGATACAAGTAACTGTGGTTAATGACGACAAGTTATTGTATGACTGCATTATTGGTCGCGATTTTTTAAACTTGCCAAACGTTATGCTCTCTATAGTGGACACTCAAGTGCGCATATTATAGTCAGGTGAAGTAAAGTGTGCGGACTCGAAGTCTGTAGTAAAGACGAAGAGTGTGAAATAGTGTTTAAAGACGACATCACAGAAGACGATAAAGTAAACTGTAAACAACTATTACATGAATTTAGTGATCGAATTTCAACCTCTGTGGCTACAATGAAAAACACTGATACTACAAAACTAGAAATAAAGTTAGTCACACAGGAGCTTATTTCTTGCAACCCGTACCGAATGTCACCACATGAAAAAAAAATTATATTATTCTATATCTATTGTTAGTGAATTTGTTAAAAGCTTATAGGTCTTACGAACTTTGCACGGCCAACTCACACAGTCGGA
Organism: Aquatica leii; assembly: GCA_035610365.1. Classification (NCBI taxonomy): domain Eukaryota; kingdom Metazoa; phylum Arthropoda; class Insecta; order Coleoptera; family Lampyridae; genus Aquatica; species Aquatica leii. Next base: position 41,479,162 of record CM069432.1, on the reverse strand, counting down.
AATAGGGGAGTAAAGTAAATAATATTTAAAGGGCGCCAAATCTTTTATAAGTAAAACTTCTGTCTCGATCAGGACAGAAGGTCTAAGCTTGTAACGAACTTTAGGTTCGTAATCCTTGTTACCCTGTTGTTCGTGTAACCACAATAAAAGAAATAGGTATGTTACCATAAATGAAAGATAAGATATGTATTACAACTATAATTCAATAACGTAGAGTATTAACAACGAGCTCTAGAAATTTTGTAGTACATTCTAAATACATAAATGCCGAAAGTGTCAGCAACACACAGTTCATAAGTTACACATCGGGTGTCGATAAGCGAAGAAAATTACACGTTAAACAACTAAGGTTTACAGCATGCGATATCACAGAAATAATTACTGACAATACCTAAATGGTATTAAAATAACTATCGTAATTGCGTAAGTTAAACAAGCTAAATTCCGTGAGTGACCTTTTTTGACAGCGACATAATAATAAAAATAAAACTTACCCACAATCCAGTACTTGCCCGAAGAAAACGTTTTCCTCGTTGAGTAAGCCTAAAATAATTATGAATAGTAAATCGTGTCAACACAATGACTACGTAAGTAGAAATCTACAAAATTGTTAATACTAAAAGAAATTAGATATAAAAATCCACTGTATCGAATGCTGTTCCTCGCAATTAGTAAAAGTTGGTATTGCAATCGAAGTAATATCTCGGAAACAAATTCTTGGCGAGACTTAGTTTTCGGTTTGGACATAGGCCTTTCAGAATACTAATCGTTTCGTAAAGGTATTTGTCGATATTAATCCTTCATCGATCGATAATGCCTTGAAACATGTAGCCAAAACGAGGCGGAACCTGAATTAAGAAGAAAATTACCAAAGAATTCTAAAAACTAATAGGAAAAGCTCACTTTGTGATAAATAACTTATTCGAAATACATTCTCAAATTAGAATTTTATATTCATCAACGTTGATTTTGTAAGAATCAGAATCATTTTTATCACAAGCACGATTTTAAGTAGTTAACGGTTTGACGTCTTGACAGGAAATGCAAGAAAACTACACTCGGCAGAGGGCGTCAAAACAGAAATCTAATTTTAATTCAACCAATATACAGGGTATTACGTTATGAAATTTTTGCACTAACATATTGTTGACGAATGAATTGATTAGAGTTCAACTCGGAGTCTTACTCTTGCAGAAGAAGACCGGTGACTACAGAATGTATATAGACTACAGGCGATTGAATGCCAGTACTGTTAAAGATAAGTATCCTCTTCCCCTTGTTGAAGATCAACTCGACCGTTTTGGTGATAACGGGATAGGTGGTAACATTAAGTACTTTACAGCGCTTGACATGTTTTCGGGGTTTTATTAACTGTCGGTCAGTTAAGACTAAATTAATAAAAGTGCATTCATTACACCCGATTCACACTATGAGTTTTTACGCATGCCGTTTGGACGTTGTAATTTACCGGCAGTTTTCCAAAGACTAATGAACAAAGTGCTTGAGTCATTAAAAAATACAATCGCGTTTTCTTACATAGACGATATAATTATTCCAACAAAAACTGTGGAGGACAGTCTTCATCGCTTACGGTTACATTAAGACTTAGTAATTGCTCTTTTTTTTGTACTAAGATAGATTATTTAGGTCGCGAAGTTCGTAGTGAAGAAATTAAACCGGGACGCACTAAAGTTGCGGCTATTGCAAACATGAAACCGCCGAGAAACATTAAACAGATGCGTCAATTTGTCGGTCTAGTGAGTTACTTTAGAAAATTTGTGTAAAACTTCTCAAAGATTGTTGAGCATCTAACACGATTAACACGTAAAAACGTTAAATGGTCTTGGAAGCCTGTAGCACTTATGCCACATGTAGACGCGTCGATTTGTAAAATATTGAGAACGGGGTTTGAGAACTCAGAAACAAAGCAGTATTTTCAAGAATATGTGTTGAAAAATAATAAAATTTATAGAAAGTTGCCAGACGAAAGACGAGTATGGGAAGTACTCCATGCGGCGCGATGGCAGATAGTCAGGCTGTGACATGATCACTAGAGTATGAAATCAACACTACATCGGATCGAAATGCATTACTATTTTCTTAAAATGAGACGCTTTGTTACTAAATATATCAATGCATGTCTGAATTGCGCTTGCTATAAAAGTTGTCCTGGTAAAAAACAAGACAAGTTGTACCCTATTGATAAAATACCGATACCTTTTCACACTTTACACTTAGACCACGTCGGTCCCTTAGAGACTAGTAGACATAATAATAAGTTCTTAGTTGTGTTGGTTGACGCGTTTACAAAATTCACAATTGTCAGATCGACGAAAGTAAAACCCGTCCTAAGTATTTTGCAAATTATCATTAGTTTTTTGGAGTCGCCACTCGTTTGATAACTAATCGTGAAAGTGCGTTCACGTCTTAATTTTTCAAGATGTTCTGTGTGACTTATGCCATTCGTCATGTGTTAAATGCAGTAGTCACTCGTCAAGTGTTAAATGCAGTAGCCACTCCTAGATCAAACGGGCAATGTGAACGTTACAATAAAACCATTGTCACTATGCTGGCTATGACAAGTGTACCGACTAAAGTAGAGCTTTGGGACACTCACGTAAAAAATTACAGATTGCGTTAAATACGTCATTTAATCAGGGCATTAATAGCACTCCTTCATTATCATGCGAAGTCAATGACAGGTACATTACTAAATTCCTTAAAAGATACGATTAAAGAATGAAGGACACGTATTAAAGAACATATAGTAGACGATCACCGAAAGAAAAAAGAACGTTAACGCTCAACGTGAAACGAAACGATATCAAGTTGTAGCTACCGACAAGTTGAAACGCTGGATAGCTATTCTATAAGTTAAAAAAAAAGAGGAAACGTTACAAGATTGAAAATGTTGCCTGGTTTTGATGTTTACGTGGTTGGTAGGCACATAGAGGATGAAAACAATGTCCGGGATCTGTACTGTCCGCATATTGTAAGAGTTGAAGTGGCCTATTCTGCCTGCGTGTCATCTGAGTTGAGGCGTAATATGAATTGCTCGAGACATGCAATGTGGTTTGGTCTAAAAGCTCGGTTTTGGACGCCTGAAACATTTGGTACCGATACACTTGCGTCATTGTTTTTCTAACGATTATGTATTATTGAATTATAGTATTATGTTATTACTAGCGATTGCCGTTGAACTTCTACGTTTTACTTTAACTGTAAGTGCATTCTTATATCAAAGTTTAATGAGTGTGTACGTTTTATTTATTAATGTTTTCATTTTTATTTCTAAATTATGTCAATCATTAAACTTAAAAAAATTTGGTATAGAAAAAAAATTTGTTAAAAAAACTTTTAATTTTTTACTACTATTTCAACAGCATAATGATAAATTATTTTTGTTTATTAAAAACAAATATAACTTATAAATAAGTATACCGAGAATAAAGTGGGTACGGCAACAGCTGTATAAACAGAAAATAGGACATGATTATAATTTATTAACGCTTAAGTGATATGTTAAAATTTTGTTTTGCCGCTATTATTATTCTTAAAAGTAAAAAATATCTAAATAGAAGTAAAATCTGCTTTTTTAATTAAAATTTGAACTTCTAATAGTCGTCAGTACTTACAATAAATTTTAAAACAAGCTTAATATTAATTTAAAAAAATTAATTTTACACAATGAGAAACACTATAATAATAACTTTAGTTTGAAATGTTTTATATAAATAAAAAAAAAATTATTTAAGCCAATAATTTCAACACTGCATACAAATAGTTTTGTTTGTTTATATATATTTTTTATTTTATTTTAGTTTAGCAACTGTTGACATTAAAAAAATGATTTGTTATATATATTCAATTTTGAACTATGTTGCTATTTTAAAGTAACAACTATTAGGTATTTGGTTTTAAAAAAGATGTCAAAGTAATTACTGCTGCTGATTGAAAAAAATTAACGTTTCTTCAAACAAGTCTAAAAGTAAAATGATTACATTTAAAGATATGATCCGGTTACTGACTACAATGTTGCAAACATTTTTAGTTTTCTGCTACAATATTAAAATTGTACTTGAGGTATTACTCGAAATGTACCATAAAACCAATCGAGTCAAAAAGATTATCGATATCAATTATGAGGTATTAAAAGAAGCGATACATAAATTACAAAATTTCTGTTAAACAATTACATAAAAATATTTGTATCAAAATAAGAATAAAAACGAAAATTGTTAAGAACAAAAAACCGATGAATTTGTTGTTAATAACGACATTTGAACGACCGTTTGGAAAAAGGATCGGTTGATAATCTACGCGATTATAATAAAATTAAATACACAAACAAAAGGAAAGTGAGAATTAAATAGGTTACGAAAGGAATCTCCAGCTATCGGTTATATAAAATAAAACAGATGTAAGCTTTTAAATGTATTAGAAAATCAAGATATAATTTTGTAAAATACAGAAAACTACATTTACGTTAATAATTATAAACAAACATTTTTGTGAAATTAATGTCTATGTAAAATAAGAAACATTTTATATAATATGGTTTTAATAACAGAAAAAAAGCAACACTAAACCATTGCATAGATGGTAAAAAACAAACCATTTCAATATATGTTGTACAGAAAGTGTAAAATATGTTTTAGTAAAACAATATTTATTATTGTAATATTATTCATATTTTTCTATTTCTTTATTTTTTTGTATACATTTTTTTTTATTATAATACTTTCGAGGTGTATAAATGTTTAACTAATTGTGACTATTTATTAAATTCAAAAACAATGTTTGGACTTTTACTTACTTTTAAGTCAGAAGTCTTTTCTACAATAATTTTTAATCAGATATTTAAATATCAGCGTATTGGACACTCAAAACATTTTTTTAGAAAGTAACAGATGTAATTACAACAGAAAAGATAAAAACAAAGAAACCATATGTACATCAACAATTATTTTATATGTTACTTTAGTAACTAATAGCACGTAAATTGAGAAACCAAATTTAATAAAAAAAATACATTTTATTCAAACACTGATAAAAATAGTTTTGTGGTTTAGAATAAAATTATCAAAAAACAAAAAAAAATTAATTTTTATTACAACTTACAGTAGTGGTCATTTCAACACGTCATAAATTCTTTATTTCTTAATAAAAAACATAATAAAATAAAAACAAAATTTTAAACTTACATATCATTCGAAGTTTAGATTTTGAAGTGAAAGTGTCGTATTTTGATATCGTCGCGCACACGTTGTAAACATTGCTGGTAATTATTAAATTAACTTAAATCTAATAGTGCATAAAATCTGTGTAATCCGAATTTAATTCCCCAATAATAATTGGGGAATTACACAAACATCTAATACCTTAAACACTATGAATCTATCTACATCCAGTGCCCCCAGCCACAGGGGTCCTGACAACAACGAACCAAAGACATCAAGCCTTACACCAACTCAATTATTTTCAAGCATCCTTAAAACAACACCAACCTTTACATATCCAAAAAAAGATCAAGCTATTTTACTAAATTCAGTCACAAGTTTAAAAATTAAAGATTATATATACGCAATTGGTAACATAGTGCACCCGAAAAACATAGTAGCAGCATCTCGAATTTCAAATGAAAGAATTTGTATATACTTTACAAACAAACAAATCGTAGATAAATTACTCGAAACCAAAAATACAATCGTCATTGAAAACAATTTAATACATATTAGACGATTAATCACACCTTCAATAAAATTAATCTTATCAAATATTCCGCCAATCATTCCAAACGAGTATATTGAAAATGTTTTAAAAGAAAATTTACATTTGAAATTAATTTCACCAATACATTTTATTAAAGCGGGACTAGATAACGCAGAATACGCCCATATCTATAGCTTCCGACGTTTTACATATGTAACAATGGAAGAAAATATTGATATTCCCAATTCATGTTTGATAAATATTGAAGGAGATAATTACCGCATATTTTTACAAGTCGACGAATCTAAATGTTATAAATGTGGAAAGGAAGACCACTAGCAGCAAAATGCACCCAAACAACTAAAATACCAACCGAACAAACCTTTAATTTACAACCCGAAGAAACAGTTCAATTTAAAGGAAACAAACGTACGTTTTCAACTACGCATACTGATTCATCTCCAGATATAATAGACATCACAAACCAAAATCAAATAGTATTTGAAACTCAAAAACATAATCCAATAGTACAAAATAATGAGGAAACCCTAGAAACGTTTAAGCAACCAAAAAAAATTGTTACCACTAAACGAACAAAACCTACAAAGAAACCTAAACAAAACTCCGACACAGAAGACGCAGTAGAAAACATGTTATCTCCAATTAAACAGTATCTAAGTAATCAAGAAAATTTTGAATTTACGTTTTCCGAATTTCAAAGTTTTTATAATAAAATTGTAACATCACCTCATCCATTAGAAGTAGCAGTATCATTTATGCCTAATACAGAGAAATTAATCGACATATTAAAAGATCTATATCCGCTCCTCACCCATCAAAAGATAAAATATCGCTTTACTAGAATAATTAACGTCATACGCAAAACGAGAGACCGGGACAGCGAATACAGCAGTTCCTCTCAAGAATCATATATAGACAATGCTGATATACGATAACGTTATGAAAATTATCCAATTTAATTGCAACGGTTTTTTGCCCATATAAACGACATTCGCATACTTACCACTAAACATCAACCTGTAGCATTATGCATTCAAGAAACACATTTCAAAGAAAGACACAAACCATACCTCCAAGGATACAATATACACAACAAACCACGTATTACAGAACACGCCAGCGGTGGAGTATGCACTTTTATCAAGTCAGACATACATTTTGAATCAATTCCTCTTACTACTACATTAGAAGCGACAGCAACAGTACTTTATTTAAAACAAAAAATAACAATTTGCAATATCTACATACCACCCAACTATCAGTTAAACACAGAAGAAATACATGAAATTATTCAACAACTTCCTATACCGTATATTATAATGGGCGATTTTAACGCACATAGTACACATTGGGGATCATCTTACTCTAATAGCAAAGGTAAAATTGTAGAAAAACTTCTAGATATATCGGATATAACTTTACTAAACACTGGCTTACCAACCCATTTTTGCAGTAGAACAAACAAGTTTTCGACAATAGATTTATCACTAAGCCATCCAAAACTAACCACTAACCTTCAATGGACAGTAGAAAATGATTTTTATGATAGCGACCATCGCCCAATAATAATATCCAGCACAAACACTAACACACAAACATCAACAAATTACCCAAAAAAATGGAGAGTGCTACAGGCTCAATGGGACATTTTTCAAACTGAAATCATAAACAATCACTATATCTTTAATCCTACAGACGATATAGACATAATGAACAATAGTATAACCAACATTATCATTCAAGCAGCTCAAAACGCAATACCTCAAACTGGAAATAGACATCAGTCACATTATGTACCATGGTGGTCACAAAACTGCAAAACAGCCGTTCAAAACAAAGCTATTGCTTTCAAACAATATATAAAGTATAAAACCATGAATACACTTATAGAATACAAAAAGTACAGAGCAATTGCAAGAAGAACAATAAAACAAAGTAAACAACAAACGTGGACCGAATATATAAATTCTATTAACAATAAATCAAAAAATAAACAAGTATGGCAAAAGATCAAAAGCATGAAAGGTTACCAAACACCGTTTCACATAACCGGATTAAACATAAACAACAATATTATAACCACACAAATAGATGTAGCAAACACTCTTAGAAAAAACTTTGCCCTGGACTCCAATTCTTCCCAGTACGATCCAGAATTTTTACAGTATAAAGAAACTAAAGAAAAAAAAGCATTGTTCATACCAAACAATAATACTGAAGAATATAATCTACCTATAACTATAGAAGAACTCGAATATAATTTACAATTTTGCAAAAATTCTTCTCCCGGTATAGATAACGTTCATTATTTTATGATTAAACACCTTCCTGCTTCATTTAAAATTCAACTGTTACATTTTTTTAATCATATATGGATAAACAATGTTTTTCCAAGACAATGGAGAAAAGCTATAATCATACCTATATTAAAACCAAACAAAACTAGAACAGACGTCAATAGTTACCGACCAATTTCACTCACTAGCACACTTTGTAAAGTTATGGAAAGAATAATAAATAACCGTCTCACCTGGATCTTAGAAAAACAAAATAAAATTTCACCATACCAATATGGTTTTAGAAAACATCGATCAACTGTTGACGCTCTCACACAGTTAGGGAGTGATATACAAAACGCAATCGTTAACAGAGAACATCTTATCGCAGTTTTCTTTGATATTGAAAGCATACAATAAAGCCTGGAAATACAAAATAATAAAACAACTACTAAAATGGAAACTCCAAGGCCATATAATTTTTTTTTTTCAAAATTTTTTAGGATCCAGAACATTTGTGGTTAGATTAGGTAGTACCTTTTCAGAAGAATACAAACAAGAAAATGGAATCCCTCAAGGCTCTATTTTAAGTACTGTTTTATTCTTGGTAGCAATTAATGATTTGACCGACAAGCTCCATCCCGGCCTTAAAATAGCTATGTTTGCTGACGATATAGTGATCTACAACAACGATCAAAACATAAATCAAATTCAAAGAAAGTTACAACGATCAATAAATGTGCTAAAAGGATGGTCTAAAAAGAATGGATTATCCTTTTCTGAAGAAAAAACAAAATGTATGAGTTTTACCAGAAAACGATTGTACGAAAACCCAAGTCTATTTATGAATAACTGCCCCCTTAAATTTGTAAAAGAACACAGATATCTTGGTCTACTATTTGATTCAAAAGCAACGTGGGTTCCCCATATAAAATATCTCCGCAAAAAATGCCAACAAACATTAGACTTAATAAAAACTATCTGTCATAGTAGATGGGGTTCAACTGATAACACCATAATACAAATCGTAAACACTCTCGTAAGATCAAAAATGGATTATGGCTGCTTCGTATATCAAACCGCACAACCCAATATATTAAAACTGTTAGATACAACCTACAACAATGGTCTACGATACGCTACACATGCTTTTCGAACTAGTCCTACTATTAGCATGTATTCAGAAACTGGACAATTTCCATTAAAATACAGGCGCACTCAGCTACTTTTGAACTATACAGCTTCAATATTAGCAAACAAACAACATCCGAACTACATTAATATAACGTCTCCAAGATTTCAAAATCTTTACGCTAGCAAACAACATATTTCACCACCTTTTAACATCAGTGCGTATAAAATTCTAAAAACTTTAAAAATTAAATTTGACCACATTTTGCAAACTAACAACTTTAATTTTGCACCCTGGCTTATCCCGTCTTTTAACATAAACCTAGAACTAGTAAGTTTAAATAAAAGTGAAACTTCTCCTGGTACAATTAAACATACATTAAACGCTATCCTAGACAAATACACACATCTCCCTCATATATATACAGACGGATCAAAGACCAAAGACGCAACCGGATGTGCTTTACTACATAATAACATACACCAAACTTTTAAGATCAACAAACTAAGTTCAATTTTTTGTGCAGAATTGTTTGCTATAATCAAAGCATTAGATTATATAAATAGTAAACCTTTTAAATCAGCAGTGTTGTTAGTGGACTCTTTAAGTGCTTTACTATCTCTCAATAAAATGTACAGCGATAATCCATACGTCAAAGAAATTCAAGACCGGCTCGTACAGTTAAGCAGCGAAAATAAAAATATTATATTTATATGGATACCTTCCCACGTTGGTATACAACAAAACGAAAAAGCAGACCAATTAGCTAAATCAGCAACACACAACAAAGAACAGTATACAACACAATATACCAAAGATGCACTAAAAGCAAGATTCAAGAAAAAAGTTACTTTAGCATGGAAGCAACACTAGAGAAACCTCACGAATAACCACCTTAGAACCATTAAAGACGAACCAATAAAATGGACACCTGGCGTTGAACTTAACCGCAAAGAAAAATCAGCCATCACCAGATTGAGAATAGGACACACGAAACTAACGCACGATTATCTATTAACTAAAAAAGTTCGACCAAACCGTACTGCATGTACGAACCAACCGTTAACTGTAACCCATATAATAACCGAATGTACTAAGTATAGCGATATTAGACAAACTTATCAACTAAGCAATATCACATTAAAAGATATTTTGTGCAAGAACATTGATAAATTACTATGTTACTTAAAAGAAACACACCTGTTAAGTTTATTATAGTACCTATAGTTATAGTTTTTACATAAATAATCAAATTTAGTTAGTTATAAAGCCAATGACCTCGCGGTTATGGCTATTCCTTTTCGTTAAAAAAAAAAAAAAGAAAAATTACATATGTACATCAAAGAATTTTGATGATTGCACGCTTTAAATTTGTAATAATTTAATAATTATTGCTAATTTAATCACAATTACATAACTGTCGGAAAAAAGTACATTTTGGAATTAAAAAATTGTCTTATGCAACAAAGATGAATTATTGAAGGATGTGTACAAAATTTTACAGAATTTTTGTTGCATTTAATGGTAAATATCAATGCTTTTTTGTTTGCATAAACTCACCCACACCCGTCACACCCAGAGGTAAAAATAATTTTGTTCTAATAATAATTTAATATAGTAATATATATTTTTATTTTGTGACTATCCACTTAGGGCTAAATATTGAACGAAATAATTACTGTGAATTTTTCTAAATTTTTAATTGAATGAATATTTTGTACTTTATATTTTTACTTGTGTTGTGTATTTTAGGTTTACGATTTATTGCTGAATTTGGTTTTATTGTATTGTGATAATGTATTTGGTCGAAGCTCTCAGAAGTGACAAGCTATGTCATGAATTGTTTTTGCAAGGCGTTGATGCTTTAAATGAAAATACCGATAACCGACAAAAGTTGTTACCAGCAAAGTTATTTCTCGAAGTTACAATTTTATTATGCGATTTAACTTGTTTTACAGACTATCATTTCTATTCCTCAATTCATTTCTTTATATAAGACTTTGGAAGCTGTTAAACCAACCAAGTCTCAGACTAACATGTAAAACCCAAATCGACGTTTTTCCAAAAACTTAATATTTACTCTACTAATTCTAAAAATTTGACTATTAAAAATAAATCAACTTTAAAACCTATTTTAGTTAATACTACCAAATTAACTACGGTATGTTATAATTGTAGTGAAACAAGTCATTCGTTTCATACTTGCTTGCAAATTCGAAGGAAATTCTGTTATTTTTGTGGATATCCTGGGGTCACTGTTATTGATTGTCCAAAATGTACTTAAAAAAACTAAGTTTTGAGAAGCAGCAATGTTTTTAACTCCTATTTATAGAACTGACAAAACAGATTAGAATAGTTGGCTATTAAAAGTCAAAATTTTTTACAAAGTGCTTAACGTTTTTTTGAAATTTTCTCAGAAAGCTAAGGATGCCAGACCTCATTTAAATGTTAGGATTTTTAATGGCAGTTTTCTTTCGCTTTTAGATTCTGGTGCTAATACTTCAATTTTAGGTAAGCCAAGCTTTTATTTAATCGATAAATATGATTTGAAATTGGATATGAATCATGAATTCTCTTCAATAACTACAGCCGATGGTCTTTTCACAAAATTTTAGTAACAATTAATTTGGCTTTTGTTATTAGCGGAATTATTAGAGTGACTTAAGTGACTAAAAAGGATGCATATCCACATCTTTAATTAAACGATATTTTAGATAGTTTAAAGATTCTCGATATTTGACTTGAATTGATTTAAAGAAGACTTTTTGGCAAATTCCTCTTGATGATACAAGCAAGGAAAAAACTGCTTTTATTGTACCTCGCAGGGGTTTATTTGAGTATAAAGTTATGCGTATGGGTTTAACTAATACTCCTAGCACTCTACAACATTTAATGGATACCTTATTTGACGAATCTTTATCGCATTTTATTTTTGTCTATCTTGATGATATAATTATCATTTTCAGTACTTTTAACGAACATTTAGAAATGTTAGCAAAACATTTGTCAACGTCTAAAAGAGGCCAATTTTACAATTAATTTGGCTAAATGAGAATTTTTAAACCTGAATTGCCATCTCTAGGTTATCTTATTAATAAGAATGGACTTTAAACCGATTTTCTAAAATCGATGCAATTGTTAATTTTTTGTTACCTGAGACAGCCATGGTATGTGTAGTTGGTATTGTAGATTCATTTCAGATTTTTTAACTATTTGTGACTTCTATTAATAATTCGCTGAAAGGTAAGAAAAAGAAAGAAACTGTTGTTTGAACCGAGGGTTTTAGAAGCATTTGATAAAATTAAATCATGTTTAGTAGAAGGTTATATTTTGATTAGTCTTGATTTTACTAAACCTTTTTTTTACAATGTGATGCTTCCAATTATAGAGTAGGTTGTGTTTTTACTCAAGGGGAAGAAACAAACGAAAAAGTACTCTCGTACATTGAATAAAGCCGAACGTAATTGTTTAATCACCGAACGTGAACTCTTGGTTGTTATTTTAACGATTCATAAATTCCGTTCTTATATTGAAGGTACTCATTTTAAGGTTAAGGTCATTCTATAATTAATAATTTAAAAAAATCTTTTAGGTCGTTTAGCTTGATGGACCGTAAAGCTTCAACAAATTGATTTTGAAGTCATTCCACCACAAAGGAAAACTTAATGTAGTTTCTAATGCATTTTCTCGTGCGCCTTAGGAAATTAGTTTATTGGAATTTTCTACTATTGATGTTGATTTTTGGTATTTAAACATGATTGATAACATTATTAATAAACTAGATTCATATCAATTAATGAATAGGTTCTAGAATACTCTTCACTAGGAGGGGTCCCTTATTTAAATACAAAGGAGGACGTAACCTACAGTACTTAGGTTCATATCCTGATTGGAGAATAGATGATGGACACCTTTATAAATTCGTTAAAAGTAATTTACAAATTAGCTCAAACTTAATTGAATAGAAGTTAGTGGTTATTAAAAGTTTACGGAAGTCAATTCTACTTCAGTGTCTTGTCTTCTTCTTTGCATTTAAGTGTTACCAAAACCTTTTCGAAAATTAAAAAATTATATTATTGGCCAAAGTTAAAGTCTGATGTTGCAAAATATATTCGTCATTGTTCTGTTTGTTGTAAGAGTAAATCTTCTCAGTTTAATCACTTTGGATTTATGGGTAAAGAAAAAGAAGTTTCTTTCCTTTTTCAATGTCTCTCAATTGATTGTAGGTTTTTTCCTCGTTCAAAATAAGGCAATACAGTTCTCTTAGTTGTTTTTGATTGGTTCACTAATTTACATTGATTCATCCGATGCGCAATGCTTCTGCAAAACGTATTTGTGACTATTTGAAAAATTAACGTATTTTTGGTTTATGGTGTTTCTCAGATTTGTATGGTAGATAATAGTCCTCAATTTAAAAGTGCAGTGTTTAATAAATTGAGGCAATCGTATAAAATCTCTTCTGTTTGGTTTAATGCTAGTTATCCCCCTAAGTTAACTTCGGAGAAACAGTTAATAAAGTAATTGGCACTGCTATTCGTAGTTATATTTCTGACAGTCATAAAGACTGGGAAGTTGAAACTCACAAAATTGGTCACGCGTTACGCAATGCTGTGCACGAATCCACTAAATTTACACCTTTTTTACTTTTGATCATATTGTTCCAATTTCTGGAAATTTTTATGATAAGTTCAAAGATTTTAAGGAGGAAAAGTTGACTTTGAATACACCCGAACAGTTAGTTCAAGATATTAATGAATTGTCTCTTATTATTAAGGAAGTTAAACGTAATCTTCATTAAGCTTACGAGCGTAATTGTTATTCTTATAATTTACGACGTAGACCTTTAAGAGATTTGGTTTGAAAGAACAATTTCGTTCTTTCGGATGCGTCAAAATATTTTAGTTCTAAATTAGCTCCAAAATTTAATAAAGCGAAAGTTCTTGAAATTATGGGTCCAATGACTTATAGATTATCTACACCTGTTGATAAGCCGTTAGAAATTTTTCATGTTAAAGATTTGAAACCTCATTAAATTTTAGTAGTTCTCCTTTACTTCAAGCGTCGGATTTTTTTATTGATGCTCAACTTCAAAGGCCTGTAGAATCTAAGTGATTGGCTGCCTTATATTTTATATTTTATGTTATGTTTAAGAAATCTCAATGTGTAATGTATACAACAGTATGGGTATATAAATTCTTCCGTTAATGCGCTGACTAAAACATATATTTTATTTGCAGTTGTTTTACTGGTTTATTTAGATGTATTTGATAACATTTTTGCGGCCGATTTTGAGAATTTGTTCTCTGGAACTCGTCTTCTCGAACTTGAGTTTTTAATTGCTTACTTGCAATTGTTGTTTGAGCATATAATTATATGTGTAACTTTGAAACTCATATAGAGCATACCTATTTTCCTTGTTTGAAATATTGGCAATAATTTTTATTTTGATTTGAAAGTTTTATATTTAACCTTGTGATTTACAAATTTTTCTGTGTGAGGACGGGATTAGAATTTTCTCAGAAGAATACCTTTTACTTGTCGTAAGCGCCGACTAACTTTGGAAACATTTGTTTGTATTTCATCTTCAATTCTACCTTCAATCTCTTCTCTTTTAGAATTATTGAGTGATGTGGAAATTGTATCGGGTGATTTTGGTGTTTGTCGAATTAACGTTAAACGATGATGCGGATTCGCGCGACGTCCCTTTTTTATCAGCATCCTTCGTTACGTAGTAGTGTCGCACCTCTAATTCTAATTTCTTCTTTTGCTTGGAGAAAATGGTAGGTTGGTTGGTATTTCTAAAGTGTAATTTGCTATCCTCGATTGTAACTTATTAGGTTTTACTATCTTTACAGATTTTGACATCTACTTTAAAATTTAGATTTGGATTGAATTAGGTTGTTATGTTGTTTAGGAAATACGTTTTTGAGACTCGATTTTTGGGCAACGATGTTGCGAGATTTGCTTTTTGCGTTTGTTGTTGATTTTTGCGTTTGTTGTTTTGTTCTGCATTTCGCAGTTTGAAACCTGCCGATTTAAAATTTTATGCAAGGAGTGTGTAACTTCCTGTCACAATTCATGACATTTAAAATTCAATTTTGCATTTGCTTATTTTCTGCAACTAATCTTGCATTTAAATTTTCTTAATAATTGCGTAAATTTTGATTTGATTTTCAGAATCCAGTTAGTGTAGAAATATTGTTTTCCAAAAGATAGTGATTAAAAAACTATTGTTAAATAAAGACAACATAGTGTAAGACTTGTGGTCGTTTTGCAGCTGTAGAATTACTTAATCCCTTAACATTTGTAGGTACCGTTTACCTGTTACGTGGCAACGTTTACATTTTTCAATTTTGATAATTCTTGCCTTGCGTCTTTGTAAGTTAGATTATGTTCGAGTTTTAAACAAATGGTAGCGTAACGTGGTTGAATTCTTTCACTTAGGCGATTTACATAATACGTAGTACGTAGTAACTATAATTCTTTTTCGTGTTTATTTTTGCGCGTCATTTTCTTCATCTGTGATCATTTTGCAAGTTAAATGCCTCCCGTAACCCGAAAAGCTAATAAGGGCGACGTTATTCGTACGGCAGGGTTTAACACTGAAGTAATGAATGTTCAAGGTACTAAAAATATTTCACCCAAAATGCATCAAGCGAGCCCTTCCGAATTTTCTGTCGATTTAAATAAATTAATTTCAGAAGTTGCAATGTGTAATCATAATAATCCGGAAACAATTATACTTTTTATCGAAGCCATAGAAAAGGTTCTACAGTTTCCTTATATTGATAAAGTAAGTTTTTTCATAGCCTTAGTCGTTAAAATCGACGAGCAAATTTCTCAATGATGGGCTTCAGTAGTAAATCTTGATTGGAATTAGATAAAAGCTATACTTTATAGTAAATATGTATGTAGTTCAGATCTTGTTTTCCCGCGAGATAAATTTATAAATCGCAAACAGGGCGTCCATGAATCGTTCTAAAATTAAATTTGGAGTATTCTGAACCTCAACTAATTTCCATAATGTCGGCTCATTGTAATAAAACAACCCTTAACATTATTAAATATTTAAGTAAAACTTCTACGTTTAGGGAATTAGATGATCCGAAGAGAGACAATCCAAAAAATCGAATCTATAATTAGACGGGATAAGTCATCTTCTCAACCTGAAGTCTCAACTATCGAATCTCAAGTTAGTGTTTCTTCGGAATTGCAGCCAGTTTTGACTAATAACAAAACAGAACATTTAAATCATTTAACGCCATTTTGTAGATACTGTCGATCGTATGGTCATCTTATAGTTAATTGTCGAAAACGAATTAATAGACAGAATAGTTATCCAAAAAACTAATTTGCTGTTTTAACCCTAGTTTTAAGGAATTTAGCTCTAATTGTATGCCAGTTATTTTTGTTGAAATTGCACATTTTAAAATATTAGCCTTACTTGATTCCGGGGCAAACCATAACTTCATGTCTTCGAAAGTAACTGCTAAGTTGCTTAGAATGAACATCGTTAATTGTGTATCAGTTTCTAAAATAGCAATATTACCCGATTCATCTATAGTAAAGATCGATAAAAAGGTTAATTCTTTTATTAAAATTTCTAATTTTTTATGGCTTTTAGAATTTCTTGTTGTAAATAATTTAAATTTTGATGTTAAAATTGGGGTATTTTTGCTTCAAAGGATGAATGTTATGTTAAATTTTTCGGAGAATCATGTTGCGTTTAAATTTAATAAAGACATTATAATTCCACATTATAATTCCACAATTCAAGAAAAAATACTTCTTCCGTAATTAATTTGATTTGTGAATTTCGGATAAACCAATCTACAGAAATCCATTCTACTTAAAATCTTATTAAACAAAAGGAACTCGATGATTACCTACAAGATCTTTTACATAACGAAATCGTGCGTAACACTTTCTCATATGCAAGTCCAGTTTTTTTAAATCCAAAAAAGGATTCAGGCAAACGTCTTGTCGTTGACTATCGTGCTGTAGATAAAATTATTCAATATGACCCATTTCCTCCTTTCCCCAAGCACTTTCTACTTATCTTCAAGGAGCTAAAATATTTACCATCTTTGATATGAATACCACCAAATGCCGTTAACAGAAGAGTCAAAATAATACACAGCTTTTGTTACGATGACCTAACACTTGGAATATAATTTCTTGCAATTTGGGTTGAATATATGTAAGTCCCACAGGATTAAATAGACTCATTGCGCATGAGTTTTCAGATTTTCGCTATAAATTCTTCATAAACTATTTTGACGATTTTATTATTTTTTCCAAAAATCCTTCCGAGCATATTGAACATCTTAAAATCGTGTTAGAACGCTTTCGTCTATGCGGAATAACAT
Source organism: Aquatica leii (assembly GCA_035610365.1). Classification (NCBI taxonomy): domain Eukaryota; kingdom Metazoa; phylum Arthropoda; class Insecta; order Coleoptera; family Lampyridae; genus Aquatica; species Aquatica leii. Next base: position 41,461,652 of record CM069432.1, on the reverse strand, counting down.
TAAATCAAGAGAAAGCAAAAATTGCCATGTCAAAACTTCGTATTTTAGGACACATTGTTTCATCTGGTAGAATTCAAATCGATCATCTATGGATTGAAGCTATTTCTCAGCTACCAGTTCCAAAAAACTTCAAACAAATTTAACAGTTTATTGGAGTTGTATCCTTTTGTTTCAAATTTATTGAGAATTTTTCTGAAATCGGTGCTCCTCTAAATGAGTTAAAAAAAACACTAAATTTCAAATAACTAATGTTCATATGTCAGCAATTAATAGACTTAAAAAAACTAATTCTGAGACACCTGTTCTTCGACTACCTGATTTCTCACAACTATTTATAGTACGTACCGACGCTAGCAATATCGGAATTTCCGGAGTATTACTTCAAAAATTTGAGGGTGGTATTCATCTTTTTGTTTCTCGAAAACTTTCTATTGCCGAAAGAAAATATTCTGTTTTTGAAAAAGAATCCTTAGCTGTTATGTTTAGTCTAGATAAATTCAAGGGTTATACTACTGATTCACATTTTATTCTTGAAGTAGATTGTGACGTATCCTTCACAATTATTTAAGTTTGGCAGATGGCTTAATAAACTTCCAAAATTTAATTTTACAATACAGCACATTTTCGGTTCTTTAAATAATACCGCCGATGGTTTATCTCGGTTATTTTACAATGATGATTATATACATCTCAATGATTTTCCCAATAACTCACGGATTATGTTGAACTCAGCAGTTGAAATTCCAGACTCTTTTATTTTTATTGAAAAGCATTAGCAATTTGATGAATATTGCAAACACATTTGTAGCCGCATAAAGAATGGTGAGAATGTAAATAACTTTGCAATAGAAAGCAGTTTGTTGATTCGTTTTGTTGGTAGAGAGAAACTCAAAAGGGTAGTTCTTTTAGAAAAGCTTAGGGATGTCATTATCTTTTATTACCATGATAACAAGATAGGTAATCACAACTCTATTTTGAAAACCTACGGATCAGTTGCAAGAAGATTTGTTAGTTAATGCCCATCTAGCCAGCATTCCTCTTAAAAGTACTTGAGAAAAGATTTACATCGATTATGTTGGTCCAATTATAACTTCAGAAAACAGTTACAAATATATGTTAGTTTGCGTAGATTCATTTTCGAAATGGTTGAAGGACTATCCAACTCGCAGGTCGACTGCCGCTGTTACTGTAAAATGTTTAACCGATTTATTTTTTACGTATCGTCCTTCTAAAATTATAGCCTCTGATAACGCCAAATGTTTTTCAAGTAACGTTATGTTCCAATTTTGTATGTATTGAGGCAGACAACAAGCGTTTGTATCGTCTTACTATCTAAGTGCGAATCTTAGTGAGAGATTTTTCCATTTTTTGTCTTAAATTACAACAGTACATTTCATGAGTCTATTGGTACATCTCCAGCATCAATTTTCTTAAACAAAGAGATATCTACATCTTATGGAACCTTCAGTCATTTTTATCGCACTCTAAACCTCCTCCTATAGAGGTAATTCAGGAACATTTAGTTCAAGCTCATGAAAAAGCTAAGAGATTCTTGAACCGCGGAAAACATCAAGTAGCACTTTTTGCTGTTAATCAAAAGTAGTAGTACTAGACGGCAATTTCCAGCTTGTGCTCTATTTTCTAAAAATAGAAAATTTATGCCAAAGTGGTCTCCACCAAAGATTATTCAAGAATTCACTACTCCCGTGTCCGTTGTATTAAAGGATCCCTACACTAACAAAATTACAAAATCTCACATTCAGTTTCTCAAGCCTTATAAAGATTCTAATGCTTAGTCCAACTTCCCTTTTCTTTTATTCTTGTTGTACGTTATACGCTTTACTTTTTTTTTGAAAGGGAGAGTGTTACGTGGCAACGTTCACATTTTTTAATTTCGATAATTCTTGCCTTGCGCCTTTGTAAGTTAGATTATGTTCGAGTTTTAAACAAATGAATTCTTTCACTTAGGTGATCATTTGTTTAAAACTCAAACATAATCTAACTTACAAAGGCGCAAGACAAGAATTATCAAAATTTAAAAATGTCAACGTTGCCACGTAACATACCATCAACAATTACAGAGACAGCCTTACCATTCTGTATTTTCTTGAAAAAGTATGTTGTAAACTACACCAAACGATTACTGTTTTGTCAAGATCTTGCTGGGCGATTTCATGTTAATATTTTGTTGATCAGTCAATATTTTTATTAAAAAATCATACCTAAAAGCAAAATCTGCATTCTTTAATACAAGCAACAGTTGCAGTTTATAAGGGTACATTCTTAAGAATCTATAAAGTTTTTCAAACCATACATTATGGCATTTGTAATCGTTTTCACATTCACAGTCCTGATTGTTATCGTATTGATTTTCTTAAAAAGCTTCTGCAACGTGAACATTAGTAATCCTTAGTCTACCTAATCCTGGAATGTCAATGTTTTTTTTTTAATTACTTGTATTTAGCACGGTCCTGCTCTTAAACCCATTTTCCTACAAAATATTTGTAATCTAGGAATATTGTAATTTTTACCGCATTCATAATAACTTTGCACGAAACCAAGTCATCATCAGATGATCTAGTATTCACCATAAACGGTATGTTTTCCACAGTTTTATCCAGTAGCCCATTGCGTTGCCACATTTCTTGTGCTAAGTAATTCACATGTTGACAATGTTTGTCTTAGTCCGAGCAGTTATTTCAGAAAATACATTCTTACAAAAACTAACATTATTCATTGCAATTTTTTGTTTTGCTGAACTCCATACCAACTCAATCGGATTTGGTCGCAGTGGTAAAGTGACAAACGTAAAATTGTATTCTGGTTTTTTCTACATAAAATGTTTTTGTATAATTAAATTGTTTTACTAACATTATTAGTTTTGCATTACGCATTTCATGTTCTGTTGTTACTCCATAACTTTTAAGCCATTGTCGAATGCTTTCCTTACGTTCTACTTGAGTTGGAGGTTTATTTGTACACTATGGTAAGGTGCACAATAATGTACTTCTGACCTGCTCTGTCCGTATAATAAAGCACAGCTTCTTCTTTGGATTGTCAATACTGATGCATGTATGTTTAATCTAAATAAGTTATTAACTTTTTGTAATAGCGAAGGCTTCCACGGCCGGAATCTATACTAACATTAGAATGTCTTCCGGGTTTGGACCGTGTCATAGTTGCAACCGAAGCTTCGGTTGCAACTATGACACGGTCCAAACCCGGAAGACATTCTAATATTAGTATTAACTTTTTGTTTTTTTATAAAGCAATATTTCTTCATAACTTTTCCAACGTTATTTTAGTGGTATCACTACTTTGTTTTCTTCGAAGGAGATCTTAAAACTGCTTGTCATCGTTTCACTTTGGATTCCTTTATGGTTGATTTGCTTGTTGCAGCAGCAGCTAGCCTGATTGCCTTCTCTAAAGGGTAAGTCCATAAGCCTGCAGCTTTCTTTTTATAAAAAAAAACTGCACGACATTTTTAATAATGTTTTTGGCTTTGGAATGAACAGTTTTTTTCCTGTTGGTAAATAACAGCAAAAATAATACAGAAAGTAAGTAATGTAGAAATTTTTATCAAAAATTGGTTATTTTTTGTAGAATTAACACTGAAATTAAATACAAATTTCAAAATAATGAACACAAAGCAGTAGTTGATCTTGAAGTTAAGCCTTACAAAATGTTGATAAATACACATAACGGCGCTTAGAAGATTCTTAATAAAGACTAATTTAATAGCCATGAATTTTTCAATAAAACAGCAGATAAAAATGTAAACAAATACAAAAAAGAACGAGTTAACATTTATACAATTTTTAAAAACGTTTTAATTTAATACTTTTTATTAATTTAATTTAGAAAAAATGCGCTGTTTAGTGAAAAAAACTTAAAATGTAATTCTTTATTTCTCACGTTAGTTAACTTATTTTAAATAATTAAAAGTACTTATAAGCTATAGCTGTTCTAACTATATACTGTTCTATAAAATTGTGAAACTTTAATAAAATTATTAATACTCCTTTATGGTTTTGATGTGTATTATGCCGCTTCTGACATGTATACAATACATTATATTAGTAATCGTAAGTTATTACGTATTCATATCTTTTTTCAAGGAACAGCAAACGTGCACATTTCAAGCATCAATTTACTTGTATTCATTATCACCAACTTTCTTTACACTTTCGTACTTTTGTATATTTGCGCTTCTACTACATCTACGTCTCGTATACAATACAACCTTATATTCAGTAATTTTTCTTATTACAAACTTGTTTTACATTTTAAGTATGATTTATGAAGACAACTTTAAATGCAGCTGGTATACGTTTATAATAAAAACACAAATACATTACCATTACTTCTTATTTCTTAATAAATACTCCATCTTTGTCATTTGCTTTTATGTAATTATTTTTAAAATAAGAATGCTTTCAATTTGCTGTCAAGCTACTTTATAGATCAAATTTTTTTAGGCAAAATTTTACTAATAATAAAATTTAGTATCAGCTCTGTGTTAAATAACTAATTTATGCGCTAGATTACTTTATTAATAAAATTAAATATAAAAGAATATAATAATATAATAATAATATAAAACTACGAGGGATGTCCAGTTCCTTAGGTACATTTGTGAATTGCAAACAGACTACTTTATTTATAGAAATTAAACATACACTAAGTAAAAGCGCAAACTGTTAACTACTTTTTAACATAATCGCCGTTAATATTAAGGCACTTATCCTAGCGAGGCACAAGTTTTTGTATACCCTCTTCGTAAAAGGTGTGATCCAAACTTCATCAAATACGTTGTCGTTGTCTTCAAACTTTTTTTGCGACAAATTAGTTTTCAACGGCTTAAGCAAACAAAAATCAGAAGGAACCAGGTCTGAACAGTAGGACGGATGAACAATAACTTTCCAATTGGTTACGTCCGATTTGAGATGTGAGGTCTTCCCTTGTAATGCAACAACCTGACTCTCTTCGTCAACCTTTCTTTTGGTTAGCTACTTACCAGCAGTCTGATAGCACTATACGACTAATCACTGAAGGTCATCTTAAAAAGTCTCAATTATTGGAATCCAAAAATCGTAAAGTTTCATCCACTACTAACTCCTTAGTTTTTTTATGTGCTGTCAAGTCTCTTATACGACATCTTCCTCGCTACATCTCAGATCCCATTCGTATTTAAACTGGCAAAATCTTTGAATTGACTAAAATTCATAAATCTAACATTTCTAAGTCGGAATAGTTAGACCAAAAAAGTCTTTGTAGGAACCTTGACAATATTGTTGTTGACAAAAGCAACGCTACTATCGTTTTGAACCAAATTAATTATGTTGCAAAATCCATTCTATTTTGTCTGAGGAAACGTACGCTCTTCTAACTCAAAATCCCAGGATTGAACGCGAGGTCAGCCAAATCATCAAATCTTCCAATCTACCTCCTCAAACTAAACGTCGACTTACCTCTTCGGACTTAAAATCACCTCGTCTATACGAACTTTCCAAAGTTCACAAACATGGTATTTCCTTTTGACATATCGCCAGTACTACCCAATCTCCTACCTACAAGCTGGCCAAGCTATTGTCCGACATTCTTTCCGAATTTACAGGTAAAACTTCTTTTCAGATTCTCAACTCTCAGCATTTTATTTAACGTTTAGAAACGATAAAATTTGAACTTCAAGATCTTTTTGTGAGCTTTGATGTCACTTCATTTTTTACTAAAGTTTTTATTAAGGTTACGTTATTATCATCGAACAGATTCTCTCTCAATATGACAAGGATATGAGTTTGGTTTCTTTTATTGATAATTGTTTATCCCCCACTTCCAATTTAATAAAAAGTTTTATGAACAGTTTTCTGGTGCTGTTATGGGTTCTCCACTATCACCTGTTGTAGCTAACATCTTTATAGAATCCTTTGAAACGGTTGCTTTAGATTCATCAAGATTAAAACCTAAAGTTTGGTTCAGGTATGTTAACGACACGTGTATTGTTTGGTCTTATGGTCATCTCGAATTGTCTAAATTTTTGATCATCTTAACAATCAACACTTAGATATAAAATTTACTATGGAAATCGAAAGTAATGGTTCTCTCCCATTTCTCGACGTCCTTGTAACCCGTAAGCCCGGCGGACTTCTAGGCCATTCTGTTTTTTGCAAACCCACCCATACGTACAGATACCTTCATGCTTCGTTTCATAATCATTATTCTGCACAGAAACGTTCTGTTATTGAATCTTTAGTTCGTCGTGCTTTTTCTATTTGCCAACCTGAGAATCTAAACTCGGAACTCCGTCATCTTACTAAAACCTTAGTGAACGATGGTTACATGAAGCGAGATATTCATACAGTTATAAATCGTCGTCTACATCTAAGTACTCGATTACTTAACGACATTTCTACTCTCAAATTCAATCCGAAATTGACTTTTTTACTCTTTGTAAGAATAGTATTAAGCTCATATTCAACTCTACATTCAGGCAAAATCTCTTACACTTTTATCTCAAGGTGTATACCAAATTTCTTGTTCATGTGGTTTAGTCTACATTGGTGAAACCGGTCGTTCCGTCATTACTCGCATTTCAGAACATAATCGTTGTATAAAGAAAAAGCATATTTCTAAGTCTGCGGTTGCTGAACATCATTTTACTACAGGTCACAAGATAGATTTTGATAACGTTTCGGTGATTGCCAAATCTCCATTCTTTTTCAACAAAAAAATTTTAGAGCATAGAAATCATTAAACACTCCAATAATTTCAATCGTGATCATAGTTTCAGCTATCTTCTTGTTGGTTCTAGGACAATACTTTTTTATTAAAAACACAATCCCTTTCAACCGTAATCCAATCAGAGTCGACCTTAACCAGCTGTAACGATACTTCTTTATATACAAAGACTATTTTTTTTTAAGTCACTTCTATGGAGTTGAGAATCTGGTTTGATTCACAAGTTAATCACCTAACTCTGTAGCGGTTCTTTGTAAGATTTTCGTTTGCTTTTTCAAGTTCATCGTTTTCTTTCTTACTTTTTTAGAGTTTAGAATCTAGCTTGGTTCACAAGTTGATTACCTAAGTTTTAAGAAGTTTTTAGTTAGATTTTGCTTATTTGTTAGAGTTATTCGGTTTCTTTGACGCCCTGATAAAGCCCTTTACGAAAGTGGGCGAAACGTTAGCAACTTTGGTTACAACAATCGGTCCAAACCCGGAAAACGTTCTCATTATACTATAAACTCCGGCCGTAAAAGCCTTTGCTGTTACTTATTTTAAATGTTAGTTTTTGTTAGTAAAGACACAAATGTAAAAAAAAGCAAACAATGTTAAATTATTTTAATAAACTAAAATTCCCAAACAGTGTTTATTTGAGACACATAATGTAGTAAACACTGGCAATTTTATTAAAGTTAAGTAATGTATTTCGAACATCAGTTTAATATTATCGGAAAAATCATTACGTTTATAAGCTACATATAGAATTTTCTAAATCGACAAATTTAAAAGAAATCGTTTGAATGTAAAAAAGTTGTAAAAACACGGAATATTTCAGAAACAGTTAAAAATCAAAGCAACAAAAATAATTAAAAAAATGATAATTAATTTTATATACAGAATTGTAAGAATGTAAGTGTTGACCTAAAAACAATAACAAAATATATAAATAATTGCTATAAGTTATTGTTTAATTGAAATGTTTGAAGTAGAACAACAATTTATTGTTATTAATGATAAAACAATGAGATGGTTACAACTTACATGGTTAGCTAAAATTAAATGTACTATCGCTAAAGCACGTACATTTTTTTATTGCGTTTTTATTCCTGAAATTTTAAAAATAAATTTTATTTAGAAAAACATTTAAAAAATATATCATTGACTAATAAAAACTTTAAAATATAATATTTACTAAATAAATTACTGAATGAGAAGTTTGACTTTTGATATTTAAATTTGTTACGAGAATTTTTTCGTAACGTAAAGCAATTTCGAAGGCGCCAAAACAGTGAATGATTAGAATAGGAAACACCGTTTAAATTTATCCAAATCTAAAAGAGAACAAATGACAAAACACAGGTTATGACAACGAGTATATTTATTTATCACAGAAAGAGAAGTTAAAAAAGAGAAAAAGATAAATTAAATAAATGCAATCGAACGCTAGAACGTAGGTCAATATCACAAACAATAGTTGTTAAAGTAAACTCCTGTCGGTTGAGCAACACGTCGTACAAAAAATTGACTTTACATTTGTAAATTATAACACAAAAATACAAATCTCGATAATACAGAGAACCAGAACGCACCCGTCTAAGTATATGTTACCCACAAAGAAAAGGTTTTATAGTTAATGGTGACAACCTAATAATTGCGTACAGTCGTGTGTACAACCGACCGACAACGTAACTACAATAAATTAAACTAGGAAATATAATACTTACAATTAAGTTTTTCTTTCGAAGAATGCAACTAGTTAGCAGCACCTTCCCAGAATTTTTTTAAATTTGCTGAAATATAGCAAACACGTACATACGATGTTATCACAAGTAAATCCCATTAAGTTCACACGATTGGTAAGTAGGCCTCTCAATAAAGTTAGAATTATATTAATTTAGCGAAAGATTCGATATATTCAATCAACGCCGCGTGACGACATCATAGGAATTTTTTCAATAAACGAAACGGGTGTTAATATCTTTACATTAATGGAATAACGTATGGGTATTCAGAAACCGCTAATGACAATACGGAAAAATTAAAAGAAATTACAAAAATATGAAGCAATGTTTACTCTAGAAAAATTTTCACAAAGCAGCAAAAATACCGATTTATACAAGAGATTTGTGTAAATAATTGGAAGTGAAAACTTCGCTGGGCACTTACGTTATGTTCAAAGCGTACCACACAGACCGGAAAAGTTTTCTCCCATCGACATTTCGATGTCAAACATTTACGATAGCAATCACTCCCAATGTAACGGGAAGTGGGTGTTTTATTGAGAATAAATTTTATACTGTACAAACATTATACCAAAACACTTTTAATATTACAAATTAGTAATAAATAAATAATTAAAAACGGCAACACATTAACAACAATACCTGTTGATTTGATATAAAAATAGGTAAAAACGATTATTCAAAATTAAGAATCAACGTTGAATATGTTCTCCTACAACTTCAATCGACGTGTAATACGTCACCTGTTAACTTTTTTCTTTAAACTTTACAAAACTTATCAACTTGAATATTTGGAGTAGCAGCAGTAACATTTAAACTTTCGACTTGAAGATCGTGGAAGATGTAACCCTCAATTTATAACTTTTATTGTTGAATAAATTCAATTGTAGCTTGAGTAATATGAGCGCTTGTAATGATTTTCTGAAAATAACCAAATTGAAATTTGTTGTCATCCAGCTGCTTGCAAAATTGACTCAAAATATCAGGATATTGTTTTGCCTTCACAGTATTGTAAGCAAATATTTAACCAATTATCCTTTTTCTTAACATTACAATTTATACAATTACAAGTTTCAAAGGATGTAATCGTAGTTTCCACAAAAAACATGTAGATTTTTGATTGCCCAAGCACAAGAATTTTGCGTTTTTGCATATCTACTTAAATAAAGAAACTTAAATTGATTAAATTATTCATAAAATTGTACACGTTTCAAGAAGTTAAAAGCACGTTATTTTTGATAAACCGTAATTTTGTTCTTTTTTAATGTTTTGTGTGTTTTTACTAACAATTCTAAAAATTAAATGCTTATAAATTAAAATTTAAAATTATAGCTGATAAATTTGCTACCGATTTATCAGGAGTTTGAATCTCTTATATACTCAATTCTTATTTAAAAAACGATGAATTAGCGCTTGATTATCTTGTCGAGAAGTATCGTAATTAAAAAGTTTTCTGGAAAGTTGATTGATCTAATTTTATAAAGAATAAGACGAAGTTCCATCAAGATTGTAGGTATCATTTTAAAAATGAGTCTTTATAATAAACGTGTTTTGGCCCAGGAGTAAACACTGTGAAATGCTATTAATGTAAAACTACGAAAATTATATAATCTCAAAAATACAGCTGTTATTTAGTACTTACCCATAGAAAACGCTGCCAATCTAAAACAATGATGTCGCTCAGCTCATAGGTTACCTGAGGAGGTTTTAATGAAGTTTTTTACGTAAAGTAATGTATAGAATGTGGTTATAAAAAAAACATTTTTTTGATATTTAAAGATTAAGAAAACCAGTTAAAATGATCAAATATTTAAAGTTTAATTTTAATATTCTTCGTTTAAAGTTTTTTTTACAAAATTTGTAAAAAAACATTAAACGAAGAATATTATTCAAATTTTAATCATCACTTTGTTTTATGAAAATAGACGTTTCCTAAAAATTTTAATAAAATCGTTCAAGTTCTAGGTGTTGCAATTTTTCTGAAAGTCAGTATATGCATCACTTTTATTGCTAGAAAAATGTTTATAAACATTTAAAAGTTAATAGATACAAATTAACAACGTTTTAGTTTTTTTAATATTATTTTTAAAACCCTAAACTATATGTGCGATATATTCTAGTTTCAGTGGTAATATTTGTTTTAACGACACAAGTTTATTAGGTCATCTACACTGTAAAACAAAATAAACAAGAAAATGTTAAATATTAAAACAGTAAACGTATACACAAAGAATTAATAATTATTTAAAAATGTCTATACAGGGTTATTAAAAAGTAAGGCGATTTATTGTCGATAATATTCATTTTAAGAAAAATTGTTTAATACAAAAGTTATTTATGTAATTTTTATCTACAATTAGAAATACTTGAATTTTTGTTATCTGCAATTGTTTCTGAGTTACGGCGTTCCGCGCAATTTTTACAAATGGGAACATATTACGTTTACCTCACTATTCCATCGAGCATTTTGTTTTTCTTTAACAACAACACTAAAACAAAGTTTTTTTAAATGTATTCAAAGTCATTTTTTATTTAAAATAAACTTCTTTTTTTTTACATCAAATAAGTATATGTGAGACAAAAAAAAGTTATGAATCAAAATCTTATCACTAAAAACAAATTAATAACTAAGTATTCAAATTGTCTTCCATTTCTCTTTTGAAATGACTCAGTCGATTTATAAAACCACAAAGAGAATTCTCTAAAAATTCACGGAGAATTTCTTGTATGGTTCTAGTAAATCTTTAATATCAATGGACATATCTCTGTAGACTTTGTGTTTTATGTATCCCCAAAAAAATCTAGAGGGCTTAAACCAGGCGACCAGGTTTTACTGCATTTCCACCAAATAAAGCTCCTTCTCATTACGTACAACAAGTTAGACAACAATTAGATAACCATTATCGGTAGATTGCCAAAGAGAGTCAATTGAATTACCTCCCAGATCACCGGATTTAACACCACTGAACATTTTTCTGTGAGGTTGGCCGTTTTTTAAACTGGAGTCGATTAAAGAACTGTGGCGTAGAATTACTAAAAAAGTAGCACTCTCACAGATGCAACTTTTGAAAATGTTCGACAAGGGTGTGAGAGACTATCATTGTCTCAAGAATAACGAAAATCATTTCCAACACTTGTAAAACATTTATTTTTGTTGAAGTGATTTTGAATAGATATTTTGAATTACATTTCTTTCAATAACTGTGACATTAAAAAAAATAGAGTTAGTTGCTGAGAGTCAGATGGTAGATTTTACAAATGTCATTTAAATATTTAAAATTGTTCTACTCAATATTAAAATTCATCTGTTTTTGCATTTTTCTATTTTTGCATTTGTTTTAAAGTTTTAAAAGCTCACCTTGTGTATAAAACTTATCTATTTATAAATAATCTCTTTAGAGTTTACTACTAGACTTAATTAAAAATGCAATTGCCAAACTTATAATAAATAATAAATTTTAGTTTAAACATGTATCAGCAACATTACAAGAATGACAAGAAAACATTTTTAATTTTAAATAGCTTTACATGGTACATTTTAAGTATTGATGTAGGTTTTCAGAAAAAAAGCATAACGTTACTTACTGTTTTCTTTAATAATTTTAATACATTTATGTTAACATATTGTTACAATTTATAAACAAAACAAAAAAAACAATTTATATTTAACAAATTAAAAAAAATTAAACAAATAATGTAAAAATGAGTTTAAAAAAACTGTTTAAACAGGTTTTTAAATAAAAACACAATTCTCGATCAATATAGGTAACGTTCAAATTCACAAAATAAAGAAGCATCTGAGCCTAAAACCTATTCTATTTTCTTTTGAATTTTTTAATAATGTAAAAACATAACAGTATACATAAGCTTGCTCCTTACTTAGAATCTATCTGATACAACACAATTTATAATTTACGAAACAAATTTATTTTTTCCGATAAATAGTTTTATATGTTCGTGTAAGCAAACATAACTGTTACATTCTGTAAAACATACGACACGAAATGCTCTTTGGCACGTTAAAGATCCTTTTCTAAAGCTTGAAATTCGTTCAGCGAACGCAAAATTCAATTCGGGTGGTGCTCATAACTATAGGCCTTGATGTGGGTAGAAGATCAACTTTTCCATCTTTTAAATCACAACCTTCTCATAAAAACAAAGCATAGTAAAGTTTGTAGGTGTAATTGAAAGTGTTGTCTGTAGTTATAATTTCTAAACTAATCAATAAAAATTATTTTTTATATTATTTACTTTAGATGTATAATTATGAAATTTCTAACAAAACAACTTTATTAATTAAATAATTGAAAATTTTGTACATTTTTTGTTAATATTTTTAAATCTCTCATTTACTGTAATTACAAGAATACGCAATAAATATGATGTTACATAAACACAATTAATTTTATATATCTCAAAGCTTATTTTAAACCTTTTTGCATTCGTTAACTTGTTTGTAAAATTTAATAACACAGACAACGTAAAAATTTATAATCTGTGAAAAAATAATTTTTTCCATAAATATTAAGCCGAGATTATCTCTATTGCACACAATATTTGCTTTCCTGTAATCAGTTCATTGGTTTTCTGCAAAATTTGTATAACAATAACAAGATTAAAAATCAACGAATAAAATATTATTATTTGTATTTATTTTAAAAATTGTTTGTACAAAAATATTAAATTTTTTAAAGTGAAAATTTATTAGTGTTTAATAGTTATTTTTTGCGGTAAAAAATATCAAGTGTAAGTACTGATTTAAGTTATCAATTGATAAAGTTAAAGTAAAACTAAACGTTTATATTTTAGCAAACAAACGTCAATTAATAAAATTGTGCAATTTTTATTGAATTTTATATATGCTACCAATTTATACCTTTTCAGTGAAGATTTAAAAGCCTTTAAATAATTAAATGTCTATATCAAATAGTTGATAGAAAGTAACGTGCTTTAGCTTCAATAATATCAACTGCAAAAGCTATGATTTGATATGCATTAATTATATATAAATTATTAATGCTGATTTTCTGCTAAAAAATAATAAATTTACCGATAATATTATTCATTATTTTAATCTATGTGTGATAATAGGTTTTCGCAAATTACAAAATCATATGATCGTTAAACAAAATTAGAAGTGAACCTACTTATTAAATAAATGCAAATGTAGTCTAATTTATAAAAAAACATTTTTTATGTCATGTAGAGTAAACTTTACAAAATAAATTTATTTTTTGCTACTACAATTTTAAAGTTGTCTGTATTTACTTTTATACATCTTAGAACCTTTACTATACCTAACTAAACTCCATTACTGCTTAAAAGTTTGCTTACAACTTCTTAAACAAACACGTTAAAACGTTTTTTTTTAAAATTAAAATGTTTTCTAATCGTTACAAGCAACAAACGTTTGAATTAAATAAAAAAGAATTCATTTAAAGACTGTGTTTGCAATGGTAATTGAAAAAATGTTATTTGCTTCGACAACAATTTGCAGAGTAAATCGTTTTCTATTTTTATTTGTATTTTATTTTAAAAAAGCATAAGTTGTAAAACAAAAAAGGTTTTAGAATAGTTAACCCTTAAGCTAATGTAAAACTGGAAATTTTACGCTTCGTTAAAGAACATCTCTAAAAAACGTTTAGTAATCGAAAACCTGAACATTCTGAAGAGGATTTTCGTTAGCAGTGCGTTTTCACTAAATCCCACAAATGGTCAGAGTATCATAATATTTCATAATCAATCTTTTGTTATGCAAATCATTGAGATTATAACCATAAGCTATAAAAGTGTCGCATCGCGTTTAAATTTTCTCCCCTTGTTTCATTTCTATAGAATTAATTCAATATAAATACAAATTTAACTTTCGCATATTAAATGTTTTTTGTGCTGCTTTTCTGTTAAATTAATTTAAATTACAATTTGAATCAAACAAACAATAAGCGTATTAAATTGCTTAACACAAATAATACATTTTCTTTATAAAATTTTGTCTTTAGTATTTCATTTTCCGTTTAATTTAACACTTTTTTAACTAATCTTTGTTGCTAATATTTATCGTTAATAATTTTACTTTAGTGTAAATTAAAAATGCATAAATTTACGTAGTATTTACAGAGTACTAAAGAGTAAAACAAAGACATCAAAACATATTTCAGAAATAAAAACATTACGTACCTACAATTGCGAAAATGTTTAATTCACAAAACAAAAAAATTTAACAGTTTTGCACTTTAAAGAAAAAAATAAATTAAATTAAGACGTACTTAAAAAAGTAATGGAAATTTTTCCATTTCAAACAATTTAATCCATGCTTTTGTTTAGTATCTTTTACATTAATAATAAATGTGAAAAAAGTACAAACAATATACGTTTTTTTAACATATTAATTACAACGTATTCATTGACAAATTTAGATAAAATATATAAAAACAGATTTTTTGGCAAATAAATTTTGCTGGGCCTATTGTCTATTATGCTACAGATTATTTTACATATGTACATGATATAAATTAATTCTAATTAATTCAATCTTCTTCGTTTAGGAGGGGCATATAAAACCGCTTTAATTTATTTTTCTGGCAACGTTTCGTGCTGAAGGTTAGTACTTCATCAGGTCAACTGTAATTTATTAAACTCGTAAGTCAACACATAGTAACAACAAAATGAAATTAACAGATAATTTTTAACACATAAAACTTACAGAATAAAATCAAGTGGATCAATCCACCGACCAAGAACATTGGCAACTTTACGAGCTAGTAATTAATAATAAATACAACATTAAACATACAATTGTCAATATTTAAAATTTTAATATAACGTAGGACATACACGTTCAACAAACAATTGACAAATGTTGTGTAATCAAAAATTTATGAATGTCAAGGGAAAGATAAGAATAAAAAGATAAACAAAACTGAATAACGATAGATCCAACCTATATAGTTATCTCACAATTTTGGATATTAACATATTATAAACGCTGCTTAAATTGTTGGTATCGTTGTTAAAATTAATATTGTTATTATATATATTGATGTATAGCGTTTCGGAAACTAAACGCTTTTTCAAGTTGTTTTCCACATCTAGAATTGTGGGATTGGTAAAATTGAAATTGTGTCCCGTGTCTATATGATGTACGGCCAAAGCTGTATCGCTTTTTTTTGTGCTACAGTCATATTTATGGTTGGCCATCCGATTTTTTAGCTTCTGTTTAGTTTGACCAATATAACACGCATTGCATCCAGTACAGTCAAGCTTATACACTACGTCGTGTTTATCTATAGTGTTAGTTCTATCTTTGGTATTACTATACAGTATGTTGTAAGTGGTGTTAGTGTTATACATGGTTATTTTGATGTTAGGTGTTGTTAGTATCGGAATGATTCTTTGTGTTAGATTTAGTACGTTTATGATTTTGGTGTAAGTGATGTTAGTATTAAGGTTAACGTTAAGAGTAGTGTTAAGGTTAGTACTAGGTGGGTTAACTGGTGGTGAAATAATATTAGTTGTGTTAGTGTGTAGCAGTATTTTTTTTATTATATTGTTAGGATAGTTGTTGTTTCTAAGTATTTTCTTTAGAATCTTAAAGCTTTTTTCATGAAATTGAGGACTGCTCAAACCTATAATTTTATTTTTCATAGCTTTAATAGTATTAATCTTTTGGTGGTGTGGATGTTTAGATAAGTAATTGATCGTTCTATTAGAGGCTATCGGCTTAGTATACCATTCGGTAATTATCGTATTAGTACTAACATCCCTGATCAGTCTAACATCTAAAAATGGTAAAGATCCTTGTGTTTCTATTTCAAAAGTAAATTTTAAATGTGGATTGTAACTATTAAAAACGTTTAAGGTATTATTAATTTCAGTTTCTGGAATACATGCAACGATATCATCAACATAGCATAATAAAAATGTTGGAGTGTAAGCCAGTTTGTTTTTAACATATTTTAGCAGATCGTGCATTGTGAGATTAGCTAATATAGGCGACGCCGGGTTTTCCATGGCAGTACCGAATTTTTGAATATACACTTTGTCATTATAAGTAAAATAAGTAGAGTCAAACAGGAATTGAATGATTTGTACAACTTCAACTAATCCTAATGTGGTATGGCTCTTTAGCTCAACCCAATATTCATTTAGTAATTTAACTGTAAGTTCTTTAGTGATATTGGTGAATAAACATGAAACATCAAATGATATAATCTTATAATCAGATGGTACCAAAGTATTCCTAGTTATTATTCATATGAGTTTTTAATGTTATGAATAAAAATGTATGAAATATTTTGTATTAAATTTGAAATGTATCTAGATAATTGATAGGTAGGCGCTCCTATACATGAGACAATTGGTCTTATTGGGTGTTCATCTTTATGTGTTTTTATTAAATCGTAAAACTTAGGTGGTGTGCTTGTGTGAGTTGTTAGTCTTTTATATATAGTGAAGTCAATATGCCCGTTTTCGTAAAGTTGCTTACTAAGTTTATTGTTTTTAATTTGAAATTTATTTGTAAGGTCTATGTCTGTTTGTGTATAGATGTTATTGTCATTAAGCAAAGTTGTGTGTTACGTGTATGTGCTACGTTATATTAAAATTTTAAATATTGACCATTGTATGTTTAATGTTGTATTTATTATTAATTACTAGCTCGTAAAGTTGCCAATGTCTTTGGTCGGTGGATTGATCCACTTGATTTTATTCTGTAAGTTTTATGTGTTAAGAATTATCTGTTAATTTCATTTTGTTGTTACTATGTGTTGACTTACGAGTTTAATAAACTACAGTTGTCCTGATGAAGTGCTAACCTTCAGCACGAAACGTTGCCACAAAAATTAATTAAAGTGGTTTTATATGCCCCTCCTAAACGAAGAAGATTGAATTAATTAGTATACACACAGAGGAGGATAAAGAATCTTTACCAAGGATATAAATAAAATGGCATTAAAACAAACATATCCTTTTTGTGTACAAAACCTACAAAAAAGTTCTTCTGAATACCCCACTTCTGTTACTTTAAAATAATCTTTATTTCTTGCAATCACAACATGGTTTTTTACAATTTCTAAGTAAAGTGGTTCAGCAAGTTGTTTGGCAGTATTCATAACATTTAAATCAATGGCACGATCCATAATTAACACGATATGACACACTGAACTAGTTTAAATTAGGTTCAACTCAAACTGAATGGTTGACAGTTGACAAACAAGTGTATTCAAGCTTCCTAACCGGTTATTGGTTTTTGATAGGTTACCGGTAAGCTGTATGCGACCATTAAGTTGAGTTAAAAGTAATATTGAATCAAACTTTGTTTTATTTATGATTTACTAATTTGTCTAAAATCTCATTTGTAACTTCAAAATACTGAAACGTTCGTGTGTATTATTAACTTCGAGAACGTTCACGAAGTTATTGTCAACTTTCAGAACGTTTACCGAAGGATGTAGAAAATTCTCGAGATAGATAACAAAAATATATAAAAACAGTTCAACGGAAGCATGTCATTTTTTTCAAAGTCTGAAGTATTAAGAAGACTGTTTAAAGAAATAAGTGATTAACGCGTGGGTTAAAATAAATATAACGGCATTTAAGCGTACGTGCCTTTAATGTAAACAAGTATCAGTTTTAGATAAACAGAAGTTATCCGCGGACATTATTTTTTTAGTGATTGTAATACATAAATTAGTGTAAGTGTTTTTCTTAAATATCGTTAGATTTAATTAGTTCGTGTAGTTATAAACTTGTCAATATTTCCTTATAAATAAATTAATTTTAAAACTTATTACAATACTTATACAATTTTATTAATCGTACCAACAGGTAATAATAAAAAGCAAATCATTTAATAAAGTTTTGTATTTTTATATCAGTTGTAACAAACGCCCCTATAAAAAACTGTAAAATACGTTTAAGAACTTTTGTGTTTTGGTAAAATGTTATAGTTATTTAACAATCAGTATTGATGAAACGTAGATCGCATTAATCGCACCACTCAAAGAACCAAGGCTGTTTACCACAACTCTTACAAGTGTGGTCTGGCATATGAAAGACAAACAGGATGCTGCAACATTACTACCCGGATAGGTAAACACAAAGAGACACATCACCAGATCGACTATCGCCGAGCATTGATAACAATTTTAGCCAAATTCTGTAACTTTTGACTTTAATTAAAGCGTCACGAATCTATGATCCAAAACAATGCAATCTAAACGCTTTCTAGGATCCCATGTCTTTACAAGCAATTTTTTGAAGAAAACATTTATGACTGTGGAAACGACAAATTTAGTTAGTTTAGCATAGTTATAGTAAAAAATCTTATCATTTTATTATCATGACTACGAATGCCAAAAAAATTATATATAATGCAAACTTGTTTCATATATTCACATGTAGAAAACTATGAAGTTGTTAGTTAGATAGTAAATTTAATTAATAAATTTATTAATCAATTTAACACCCGAATGGGATAAAACTATGGCAATTTGTTTTATATAGTTGTGGAAACTGCATTAGAGTATTCCAGTGCTGAGCAGTCCTAATAGGACGAAACAGCTGTCCACTGGTCTCTAAGATGGTTTCTGCAATTATAGAAACAAATTTTTGCAAATACAATTTTTGAAATTTGCGGTTGTAATATTTACTATCTAACTAACAACTTCATAGTTTTTCTACATGTGTTACAAGCTTTTATGGTTTTACGAACCTGCACGGCCAACTCACAATAGTCGGTGAGAGGGTAGGTTCACAAAAAAGTATATAAACGGTGTTCCAGGGCGCCAGAGCTTATCCCAAAGTGATTCTCTATCTTGCTCAGGACAGAACGGTATAAACTTGTAACACTATGTTAGGTTCGTAATTCCTCTACTCAGTTGTTCGAGTAGTTAAAAGTAATTAGTTGGTAACGATAGTCACAGGAGACAGGTATGTTGTCATAAAAGAATAACTAACCACAATAACAACTTTAATGTAGCATCGCTGAGGATTATCACAGACTATAAGACTTCTCGTTACAGAAATGCCAGTAGTATAGGCAACACACCGTACATAAGTAGACTACAGTAAAAATTATATAGCGAAGAATAGTTTGTAGTAAATATCGTTTACATAATTAGTAATAAGGCATTACTGACAATAAAACAATGATAATAAGTATGGCATTAACATTAAATTATCACCATAATTAAGGGTAGGACACAGCATACGTAGTGTAAGCAAATTTACTAACTAAATAGTTCTACAATTACGGTAATCAGTACGAAATTATTATTAGCGAAAGTTTCGTGAGTAACCTCGTTGACGACGAAAGAAAAGATATAAAAACACTTACCACAAATACAGGAATTCCCAATGTGCGACGAAAGTACTTTCCTCGACACGTACCCTGTAAATAATTTGAATCGCAAATCGTGTCAACCTAATATCTCACGAAATCCAAATCTACAAAATCATTACTTAGATTTTAAAGTATACACATAACACAACCCGAAAATCGGATGCTGTTATACCCCTTTTTCTGTGATTTATGCAGGTATCTGCCGCCTGAGTAGAATCTTGACAGTTCTTAGTTAACCTCGATACATTCGGTTTTTGCCATAAGTCGTATGCCTCATAGAATATTTGTTTGACGAAATGGTTATTCGAAATGGATTCCTTATTAACAATTAGCAATTATGAACGAAGTACTCGCACGTGGCGGGGCGGCTATCAAATTACGAGAAATTACAACAGAGTTTTAATAAATGAGAGTTATAATCTTACCCGGTGACGACGCAAACGAATTATAAGTGTTATACATTTATAGATTGGTCCTCATGACGGTGGATAAGTTTAGAAAATGTTCACTCGTCAATTCGCCGGCCATTTTATGTAGTTTTCAAATTGAAGAACTCGTCGTAAATGACAGTCACGCGTAAACGATCGTTAGGGGGCGTCCAAACCGTACATTAATTCCACGTTGGGAATACATAGGCGTGCGCAGAGAAAATTTCGTCCGTAGCAACATAGGCGTGCATAAAGAAAATTCGACCGTAACACATGTGGATTAACTCGTACATAGCTCCGTTCCTACGAGATGGCGTTTAGCCTCAGATTTATTAATTATGTATATTATATATTAAGGCAATGTAAACTTGAAACACTTATAACTTATAACTTTACTGATCATTAAAAACTTGTAACAATTATATAAAACAAGTAATGTATCAAATTATTTAAATTTATACAAAGTGTAATAACAAACACCACACATGTAAAATATTTTGCCAGGTAAGTATAATAGAGGGTAGATACTTCTTTTCCATAATCAGAGGAGTGAACAAATCTACTTCAAGGAAACGAGTCTGCTTACGCGAGTCTTGTCTTGCAAAAGGTGTAATCAAGTCTTATGCTTATTTCCACTCGACAACCTCTATATCCCTGCCCTACCGTTCAATCAAACTAGTTCGCGTGACGTTTTAAGGTTAAACAACCCTAAAATTCCTTATTCTTTATGAAATGACAAATTTTTAAAGTAATATACCTCAGGCAGTTAGGACAGGTAGATTAGAATTCTGCACTACTAAAATAGCCTGTCTCACAAATTCTGAGAGAGAGTGGAAAAATTCGTCAAAAAGAACCAGAAAGAAAACTAAACAAAACAACATAAAATTGTTTATTGGAACATACAATGTCAGAACCTTGAGTAATGCAAATAGAATCCACGAATTAGAAGAACAACTAAAAAACATCCATTGGAATTAAATTGGCAAGTCGGTGATACAAAGAAAAGAAGAAACAGTAATAAAACTCCAGTCAAGAAACATATTATACTACAATAAACGTGAAGAAAATAACGAGTTGGACTAATTGTTTTCCGAAACACGATAGAAATAGTAAAAAACTTCAAAGCAATGACAACAAAGATAGCCTGAATAATACTGAAAATTATCCTTAAAATATCAATGCAAATAATACAAACATACGCGTTCACTATACCGCACGTTGATGACAAAATAAAAAAAAATTATGAAAATGTCTATAGCAATAAAAGATTGCAAAACAAAATACAAAATTATCATAGGAGACTTAAACGCTAAGTTTGGCAAAAAAACAGAATAAAAAGAAGACAAAGTGAGAAAATATGGACACAGAAATGTAGGAAAAGAAACACTATACAAATTTTTAGAAAACAAAAAACTATACGCAATATATACATTTTTCTAAAAAAAACTTCAGAATAAGTGGACTTGAATTAGCCCAAATGCTCAAGTCAAAAACAAAATTGTTAACGTAATATCACAAAACAAAGAAATAATTAAATATATGTAAGCGTGCTTAGTAAAGCACAGCGGGAAGCAACCACAGACAAAACACAAAAAATAGGCTAAACACAAAACCAAATAAAAACAAAACAAAAGGAGAGAAAAATTCGATTCTCGGACAAAACAAAAGAAAATATAAACGTATGTCAAGGTAAAATTAAAACACAGCTAGAATATACGAACGTGAAAAATATGGAAATAAATGAAATAAATACACTACTAACAACAATAGTAATATCAGCACAAAATACTTACATTCGAAGTAAGAAATCAACAAAACCTTTTACACCTACTGTAAAACAAATGATAAAGAAAAGAAGAAAAATGACTGACTTAATAGAGAAAACAAAAAACTATTAAATATGTTAAACTAAACAAATTAATAAAAAGATTGATAAAAAACAAGATAAGAAAACAAAATGAAATAATGGAAAAAATAATCCAAAAGATGAAGGTGCTAAGACCCAAATTTAAAAAAAAGAAGATTTTTTTCCCTTGAAAGATAGAAAAGAAAAAAAACACATATCAAAATAAAAATTTGAAAAATATTAAAGCATATTATAGCACACTATACAAGTCACAACAAAACCCCCAAATGCTCAAATATAAAATTTTAAACTTAAACTCAAAGAACATGCCGGAGATTGAAATAGAAGAAATGACTAGTGCAATCATGGAAAAGCAACAACAAATTACTTGCAAAAGACGATGTACCAAAGGAACTACTAAGAGACGAGGAAGGAGAGAATAAAAATAATAAAAATATTATACACTAAATGTCTAGAGACAGGAACAATACCAAAAGAATGGATGGAGTTAAATACATTACTAACAAAGCTGATAAGAAAGACATAAAAAACTATAGGTCAATTACACTCTTATCCTAAATCTGCAAAATATTCTAGAAGATAATATTAAAACGAATTAACAACAAAGGAAGAATTTTAGCACAACAGACCACTGACCAACTGTCAAGCTGATGATAGAAAAAGCGAATGAATACCATATGTCTCTGTTGAGTGAAAACCACTGTAGAAAGTCAGAGTCGATCATAGATACAATACTCTTATTCACAATATTTATAAAGATGCAATAACCTACATAGAATTACAAGACCAGAAAGAACAAAACTATTTATAACAGCTTTAGAAGACATCCTTAAAACATTTGACTGAGAGACAAAGGGCATTAACACCAATGGATAATGTTTAAACAATATTAAATATGCGGATGACATTATGCTCAAAGACAAAGAACAACTACAAACGATGATACATGGACTAAATAAACAATTAAAACAAATAGGCTTACAAGTAAACACCACAAAAACTAAAGCAATGATGAATACAGATAAACGTAGCTGTTTATATCCAAGAAATATAAAAAGTAGACTAATATATATATACTTAATTAAAGGTATTAAACTAAACAAAGAAAACCAAAAAACAGAGATTATTACAAAAAAAAATTAGGATAGGCTTTATTCGGAAGATTAAGTCATATCTTGAAAAATAGAATAATTTCGCCACAACTTAAAACAAACGTTTTTGACGTCTGTGCCTTGCCCGTTCTGACCTATGGAGCTTTAACAAAACGAAATAATGGAAAGAATGGCGGCAACGCAGACAGTAATAAAAAAAAGATTTAAAAAAAAAGTCAAAGGTGCAAGAAAACAGGCAACTCAACTATAATGGCAATTTGCTGGTCACAACGCTCGACGCAAAGACAAGCAATGAAATATACGAATTACAAACTCGCGCACTAAACTAGGAGATAGAGAACAAGAACGCCCGCAAATAAGATGGGAAGACGACGTGAAAAACATGCGAGCTTGATGTGGAAAGAAAGAGCCTAAAATAAAAGACCATGAATGAAAATCGTAGAAACTTACATCCAGAAATGGATTCACATAAACAATAGTCAAATTCTCATGTTTTACCAGTAGTAGTCTGTGATAATTAAACTGGGCAACGACACAATATAAACCACAATATTTTTGTAGTAGTTTTTAATTACGCTACTTATTATTAAAAAGCGCAACAAATAAACAATATTTTCTAGATGTAATAGCAAAGGCTTTCACGACCAAAATCTATACTAAGATAAGAATGTTTTCCGCGTTTGAACCGTGTCATTGTAGGAACTAAAGTTGTCAGCGTTTTGCCCACTTTCGTAAGAGACTTCATCACGGCGTGAAAAAATTTAAGAACTTAAACAAGCAACCGAAATCTAACTAAGACCCTCTTAAAAGTTAAGTAATCAATTTGTGAATCAAGCCAGTTTGTAAACTCAAAAGAAATAAGAAAGAAAACGAACAACTTAAAAAAACAAACGGCAATCTAATAAAGAACCACTGCAGAGTTAGATAATCAACTTGTGAACCAAGCCAGATTGTACACGTCTTCTCACATTCTCAACTTTCAGCATTTTATTCAACGTCTAAAAACTATAAAACTTTAACCCCAAGAACTTCTTGCGAGTTTTGATGTTACTTCACTTTTACCAAAGTTTCTATTAAAGAATTGCCTATTGTCATTGAACAGATTTTGTCTCAACATAATAAGGACTTGACGTTGGTTCCTTTTATTGGTAAGTGTTTTTTACTTACTTCCAATTTGATAACAAGTTTAACGAACAGGTTTCTGGCGCTGCTATGGGTTCTCTTTTATTACCTGTTGCAGCTAACATTTTTATGGAATTTTTGAAATTGTTGTTTTGGAATCATCAATATTAAAACCTAAAGTTTGATTTAGGTATGTTGACGACACGTTTATCGTTTGGTTTCATCCTCATCTCGAATTGTCTAAGTTTT
Organism: Aquatica leii; assembly: GCA_035610365.1. NCBI lineage: Eukaryota > Metazoa > Arthropoda > Insecta > Coleoptera > Lampyridae > Aquatica > Aquatica leii. The sequence goes on along the minus strand of CM069432.1, from coordinate 41,437,071 downwards.
GTAATTATCTAAACAATCAACACCTAGATATCAAATTTACTATTTCCCATTTATCGACGTTCTTGTGACTCGTAAGCCCGACGGACTTCTGGGGCATTTTGTTTATCATTGGTTCATTGGCTCTTTTTTTGTTTCCCAATCTGAGAATCTAGATTCGGAACTCCGTCATCTTACTAAAACCTCGGTGAACAATGTTTATATAAAGCATGATGTTCAAACAGTTATTAATTGTCGTCCACATCCACTTGCTGGATTACCTAACGACATTTCGAATCTAATTCCAAATTGGAATTGTTACTCTATGTTCGCAAGATTATAGATCAAATAGGGAAACCTTTTCATAAGAATAGTATTAATCAAAAAATCAAAATCTCTCAGATTCTTCCTTCACTCAAGAACAAATTTTCTACACTTTCATTTCAAAATGTATACCAAATTCTTTGTTCATGTGGTTTAGTCTACATCGGTGAAACCGGTCGTTCCGTCATTACACGCATTTCAAAACATGATCGTTGCATAAGAAAAAGACATATTTTTAATCTGCAATTTTATTACAAGTCACAATATAGATTTTGATTCTTTAGTTCCTGGTGATTACTCCTTTATTAAAAACACCCAATTAGAATCAAGCTTAACTAGCTGTGACGATACTTCTTAGACACCAGATCCAGTTAGCGTCGGCGTCGCGATTAGTATCACCTTGGTTACCAGGCTTGGGAAACTTAAAAATGTACCGCAGTATTTGTGTGTGAGTACTGTATGTAACTGTAAGTTTACTTATAGTAAAACTTTAAAAGTAGGAAAATGTACATTGTACAACAAAGTTGTAAATAAATTCATAAACAGAAAATTGGTAGACTGGCTATGTCCACGTTATTACGTTCATTACACAAAATTCCACGGTTATATATTTTATTAAATTATCAGTAAATTGCTAATTTACAATCTACTCTAGTCTCAAGACATTTTCTCCTCTTAACATTGTGTCCTAAATGCACTCCTAAAAGTTAAAGTTAAAATTTTACTACACTTGCATGGCTTAGACCAGAAAATTAAACGTTTCGAGCGGTTTTGCTTTATTTTAGTAATATATTTTATCTTAAAGGAGTTCTGTCTTAAATTTTTCTTGTAAAATCCACAGTTCTGCACTGCACTGCACTGCAATGCACTGATTACGCATTTTGTATTTAGCGAATGTGCTGGTAATTTTCTAGTTGCAACAAATAAACATTTAGAAACCTTTCCGAATAGAAATCAACGCAACCATACCACTTTTACTTCCATTAACCGTCGTCTTTCTAAAATAGGCAGTTTTTTTACAAAAAATAGTCAAATTTTGAACGTCAGCATAATACTAGAACTGTTCAGATAAAAAAACGCACGTTGAAAACATTTTTTTATTCTTTCATTTCAGCATAATAGAGTCCACTGCAGAACATAAACCTCCTCCATTTTTTAAATGTATTCTTGTCTTGTACTTTTAGTATCCAATTTTTTCTCGTTGTTTTTTTCAGATCATCGTGCCATCGTGCTTGTGGTCATCTAACATTTCTTTTTGTTTCTTGTGGTCGCCATTGTAATAGTTTTTTATATCTTTTCTACAATATCTTCAACCTTGCTCTTATGTTTTCGTTTCGGAGCTTGTTTTTTAAACTGATTCCAAGCATAGATTTCTCCATTGGAAAATCTATTTTACGCTGAGTTCTGTTAGCGTCATTGTTTTCATGCCATATGTAGGCGCCGGTAGGATGCATGTATCGTATACCTTTCTCTTGAGATTGCTTGGTATTTGATGGATTTAAGTTTTGCTAAAGCTGTCCGTCTTCAATTCTTCTGCACTGTTATTTACTAAAACTATATCGCCCACAAATCTTAAATTGTTTAATCTTAATCCATCTATGTTAATGTCTGTATCTTGCCAAGGTAATAAACAGTTTAGTGGAGATCGTGTCCTCTTGTCGCACTCTTCTTTCTACTGATATTTTATCGGCCGTCAAATCTTCATCAATTTTTATTTTCAACGTTGCTTTTTCATATATTTATGCTTGATGAGCCTAATATATTGTGAATCGATTCGCGCTCTTACCATGCTTTCTAATACTGTCCAGGTTTCAACAGAATCGACAGCTTTATAGTAGTCAATAAATGCGATCTGGAGTAAGATGTATTTAGTAGATCTTTTGATAAGTGTTTGAACTACTTATATGTGGTTGATTGCGCTGTAGTTCTTTCTAAAGTGCGCTTATTTCTATTTGGTTGATAGAAGTCGAGCTTAGTAATTTTTTAGATTCGGTAACGTAATCGATTCATTTCTGTAGTAATATTGTCCTCTTCAGGCTTTGCATATCTTCATTTGTTTTTGTACTATTTTTAGCTCGGTATTTCTGATTTCTTTTAGCTCGTTTGTCATTTGCACAATGTAAATTATACAAATTTTGATAACATTTCTGTATAGTGTTTGCAATATCTTTTCTAACTGATACAATGGTTCCTTCGTGGTTTTTTAGTTTCTTTACACTAGCCTTCCTCTACTTCTTCTGGATCTTAGCACTTTTATATTCATGTTATTTTTTATTAATTCCTTAATCACGCAAGTGTTATACATTCCCACATCTTTTAAGATTTTTTTTTTCATTTTTTTATTTAATTTTTCATATTCGGGCAAATCTCTACCCGACTTTCTTTTTTTTTTGTTATAAGTTTGGTAGTTTGATCGCTAATCTTTTCGTTGTTTTTGGGTAATTGGAAGCAGATTTGTTTGACGCCATTAAAAACAAATAAAATAATCTAACTACAAGGACTAGACAAATTGGTTTTCAATTAATTATTTTGGAAATGTTGTTGACACTAGAAGCGCCGCCCTACCATTTCTGCAAGTTTCAGCATCTCTAACTTTTTTTTTTAATATCGGCAGTTTTAGGTAAACCGTTTCTTTTTTCATATACTATTTGTTTTAGAATTGAAAACATTTATTATTATAAAATTACATAAAATTACCAAAAGTCAAAAAATTTTACCTACCTAAATTAAAAAACAAAAAGTTAGACACGATCAAACTTGCGGATGAGATAAGAATAGAACGGCGGCACTTTTAATGTTAAGCAAACACTTATTGAACAATTGTTAAAATAGTACCATATCCAGAAACTTCAAGAATTTTTATCAATGACTTTACTACATAGACGAGAATATTGTCAATGATTGATGAACAATTGTATTAAAGATTCTCAGATTGTTGCTTAAAGTATTACGAAGTCTGTTTTACCAGAGATCGACAACCAAACGATCTCTGGAATCGCATTGTTGATGCATTTAGGAAAATCAGGCAAATTCCAAGAATATTTAATTAATACGAATGACTGTAATGAAAAAAAATTAAGATAAATATCAATAAAATAATTTCAGCATTATCTAAGATAAAATATTTTTTTTTATATTTTAAATTCAACTTTGGGTGCGTCTAACTTTTTAAGGGTGCATTTAGAAATCACACAATTAAATAAAAATTATAACTTGCTTACATAAAGCAGTTGTTAAAAGCTATTGTATATACGCTTTGTTTTTTATAGTATTACTGTAAGACCCCTATGCAAACAACGATGTTTTTGTACGACTTTAAGTTTTACAGACTTCATTAACAATGAAAACTTACAACATCTTATCTACACAATTAATTACGTACAATACAGATAGGTTAGCATTGTTGTCTTTCTACTGTTCTTATTAAATAAATTACACCTTTGCTTGCTTGTTTGATAATTTACTAAGAATTTTATGTTTATGTATTAGATAATTTACTGAACACATTAAGAAATAGCACAGTTACAATACACATATGATTTTTAATAAAATTAAATTAATGTATTTATTTATTATGGGAGCTAAGTGCAATTTTGTGAAATCGTTTAAGCAAATGCTGATCACTGTTACTAATTCTAATATATCAACATATCACAGATATACAACGCATTCAAGCAAACATGTTCCTCGGGAAATATGTAAACTAAATTTTAAAATTTGTTTTTTAAACAAGTATGGCCAGTAAAGCAAAGAAGACCGTTCATGTTAAAGCAGAAAGCATTATTAAAACCACCGTAGAGTTCTTCAACATAGTTAGTGTGTGGTCATTTTTTTAGAGGAAGTTGTCAAACTAGCTGCTACTGTAACTAGAAAATCGACAAACTATATAAAACAAATAAAGTAAATTTGTGATTATTAAAACAATGTTAGTTAATAACAAACGTTATCAGCTGAGGATAGAATATTATTATCTTCTTCGAAGAAACTTAGAAGTGTGGTTCCAACAAAATTGTTTTGAACAGTGTCGATTTAAACATCTTAATGTTTATATGGTAGACAAGAAGGGGGTGGACAATGACATTTTAGTTCAAAAATGGCAATAACAAAAAAAAGTTGATTATCAATGTAATTTAAAAAAATCCTTATTTCTAATTGAATACAAAGAATGGCATGATATAGAGATGGAATCGAGGCGGGTTTTGATAGAAACCCGACCCAAACCTAAAAATTGTATAACCCGCGTAAAACCCGGCTTAAATTATTTATCTATAACCCGCCCCGGATCAAAATCGGACCTGGTTTCGTGTAGGCCGGGCCAAAACCCGACTTCTTAATTTAAAAAATGTTGTAAAATAAAGGTACGTTTTTACGTGCCGATAACTTGCAATCTGGGTTTTAACTCGTCCAAATAGCAGAAAAAACTTTGATTATATTTTTTGCATTGAACATTACGTCGATTTTGAAATATGGTCATCTCGAAAAGTTTTGTTTTTTGGTCCGACCTAAAAATCAGATAATCGATGCAGGTGAACCAAGTGTGTGTTAAACAGCTGGTAAACCTGTATAATAGAAATACAGAATTACACAGCTATCTTTACAAAACCAACTTTAGAGTAAAGAACGTATTTACAAAGATTGAGCGGCTTAATTGACTACAGCTACACTTTTTATATATTACATTATAACATATGTAAAATAAAATATGCACACTTTAGAAAAAAATAGCTGATTGAACAATTCTTACTTGCTTTGTAATGTTTTAAAATTGCTTACATAATAATAATTGATACAAAAATCAGACAAAACAATATTTAAATCAAGTGGAATACAGTTGTTCGTTTTTCGAAAAATATTGACCAATAGAAAAAAAAGATTTCAATCTAATCTGGAAATCATTTTCTAATGAGACACATCAAGACTAGGTATAATAAACCATAACAAAAAGTAGGTTAAGACAGTCAAACGTTTTATAACGTATGTTATATATTACCATATTCATTAATTAAATGGAGTGGTGTCTCAAAAAGTACGAGTAAGAATTCTTAAATTATATAATAATAATAACATTTGTTTAAGAGTCTTCAATACCAGACGAATAGTTTCAGCTGTATTCGCGGGGGGTTGTCCTATATTCATACAGAAACTATGAAATACCCTCTGTCCGCACCCAGCATAAACTGTAGGAGGGGGTAGTTGATAGATGGAACGTAGACGGCGACACTTTACAGCGATTTTGGCTGTTGTAGCATGTACGTTCGTGCCTGTTTTTGACTAATCTAGAATAGAAAACCATAAACAAAAAATATTTTTGCACAAACCAAGATTTACAACACTTGTTTATAAGAACAGATTTTACATTTATGCTTTAATATAAGCTGGATTTAAATCCAAACATGACCTTAAAATTGCGTTATTTACATGTATTATATTATAACTTCTTTAAAGTTTAATGTATTTTTGTTGTTATATAAAGGTGCAATAAAGCTTCTTCTTAGTAAAAAATTGAATTTTAGTACTGTACATAATTTAGTTTAGACGTAAACAGACACGAGCGTAGTGCCAATTCCGCTATTTCCAACCGTGGTATTGAAGACTCTTAAGCAGTCGAAATGGGTATTCAAATATAATTTCTAGTTAAATTAAATTAAGTGCAATTGTAGAAAATATATTGAATTTTATTTTCTATGTACCAGCTACTAAATACATATTTTATTAATCAGCATTGGTTTTTTTTTTTGGGTTGGCCGAAAAAACCCGATTCTTCGGGTCGAATCGTGATCTTGAGCCCGGTCCGGCTCAAAACCCAAAATTTCTATACCCGAAACCCAGCCCAATTTTTTTATTGACCTGGCCCGAAACCTGGCGCTAATTCAAACCCGGTCATCTATAATGATAAAAAAAAATTGTTAATAGAACGTAATGATATTGTAGCTTGGCGATGTCGTGGTTTAAGAAAATTGTAGAAAATAATATATAATAGTAATAATAAAAAACCTGTTACTTATTAGATAAAACATTCATTCATCCACCGTACGTTACCCGATTGACTACGAAAATATGGAAACATAACGGGCTTTTTGATAAAGCAGTAAAAGGTATGCATTTTATAGTAAACACTGGTTTGTCAAATGATAGTACTGACAAAAAAGACTATAACAATTAAATCATTTTAGATATGTAACAGTTTTGAAAAAAAAGAATTGCACAATCAAATTTGATATTTGCTAGAAATTGCCAGAGTCATGTGGCTGGAATCCCAGCATCAGAATTGCTTGATTATTAACCCTCCGCGCTCTGAGCGGGGTATTTTCACACCCCATGGTAACATTATTTTGATTTTTTGATACATCCGATATATTGTCTTTTCTGTCCATCCCGCTATTTTAAGGTAGTCATATGAAAAATTAAAAAAAGATCTTGAAACATTTTTAAATTAAGTCTAATTACTATTAATTGCAAATTAATGAAACTGGGGTACAAAAATACCCCGTCCGAGTATGACGCATATATTTTTTATCAGGAATATAATACGTATGTAATTATAGCCATTAGTAGTACTTATAATTATGTTTAGACCCAATAACGATATTATAAGGAAATTCCAAATACTTTAATGTCAATTAATGATCGGATTAGAAAACAATGGTTTCCTTTATTACCTTGACGTGAGTAAAATTTCTAGAAAATTTTATAGCTTATTTTGTATGGCGTTGAAGTAAGCAGTTCTTTCGTATAACAGTGTATTTCAACATGAGTGACAGTAAAAAGCGCCGTTTAGATCTTGATAATTAAGCTGATCAAGAAATAGCTCTGAAGTGGCTTTTTGAAAGTGATTCTGATGAGGATTTTCAGATATCGGATGAAGAAGACAACGTGTATGAATTTAGCGAGGTATGTACCCACTTTATTTCCAAAAACAAAAATATGAATACTTAGTACATTTCTTCTTACATAGAGTGATGAAGATGAGGATACATCATTAGCTACCCAGTCTCACTATGTAGCAAAATCAGGATTGGTATGGAATAAGCATCCCAGTCGTTGCAGAAAAGCAAAAGCAGCTAACATTATAAAACAAAGTAGTGGATTATCAAATTATTCGAAAAATGTTTCTACTATCGACGAAACTTTCAAGTTGTTTATAAGTGAGTCTATGGTTGAAAAAATAGTCTTATTTACCAATCAAAAGGGCAGTATTTATTTTTCCAATAAAAACCGTGACTGGAAAGCGACTACTAAAGATGAAATTTATGCTTTTATTGGGTTGCTTATCGTCATGGGTGCACTGAAAGCAACACAAGAACCGCTTAATTTTTTATGGAACAAAAATAGTTTATATGCCAGGCCTATTTTTTCAGCAACAATGTCTAGAGATAAGTTTATGTATTTACTTGCATTTCTTAGATTTGATGATACCCATACCAGACAGTTGCGTAGACTTACAGATAAGATGGCACCGATTAGAGAATTGTATGAAATATTTGTCGAAAATTGCCAAAAAGGATACAATCCTGGTACTCATTTGACAATAGACGAACAACTTATTTCATTTAGGGGTCGGTGTCCATTCAGAGTATACATGAAATCTAAACCAGCAAGGTATGGCATAAAGGTTTGGACATTAGCTGACGCCGATAGCAGTTACGCTCACAATATGCAAGTTTATATTGGTAAAGAAGGTAACAAACCAGAAAAGAATCAAGGCCAACGTGTAGTAATGGATTTAGTCAAGATTTTAGGACGTGGTTACGGAATTACTACTGACAATTTTTTTACTAGTATCCCTTTGGCACAAGAACTGTTATCACGTGGTTTGACTTTATGTGGAACAGTTAGGAAGAACAAACCTGACTTGCCTTCAATATTATTACCAAATAAGTATAGACCAGAGTTATCGACAATATTTGCATTCCAAAAAAATATTACGTTGGTATCGTATGTACCAAAGAAAAACAAATCGGTGATTCTTCTCAGTACTGAACACAGCGATGATGCAGTAGGTGACGAATCTGTTCAATACAAAACGGATATAATCACACATTATAATAGTACAAAGGGTGCAGTTGACACGCTTGATCGAATAATATCCAAATATACGACAAAACGAAATACTCTTCGCTGGCCAATGGCTTTGTTTCACAATATGATAGATGTCGCATGTAATAATGCTTATATTGTCTACATTACGAAGTTCAAAAACTGGCAAGAAACAAAGAAAGGTAGGCGTAGACTATTCCTTTTAGAACTAGGAAAACAACCAATCATTCCTTATGTTCGGGAACGCTTTGAAAATAAGAGTGGACTGCAGACCTACATTATTGAAAATATGAAAATCTTGTTGCAAGAAGATCATAATAGTTCAGGAGATGCTCAACCACAATCATCAGCTAAACAAGGACGTTGCTATATTTGTCCACGGAAATTGGACAAAAAGTGCAAGACTGTTTGTACAAATTGTAAAAAATTTGTTTGTAAACCGCATTATACGAATCACGTAATTTGCAAAAATTGTTAGAAATAAATTAAGATATTAACTTTTTACAATTTTTATTTTATTACTATTCGAGAAAGCATTCCCAGCACAAAATATGTGTAATTTTTAGAAATTATAAACTGAGAAAATCAAATTATAAGGTTGGGGTATTTATGCACCCCGATAGAGCGCTACGTAATATTTAAGAGGTCAGAGCGCGGAGGGTTAAAATATTTCTTTTTCTTATATGTGAAGACAGAATAATTCTTTGTTATATTTTTGTTTGCTTTTTCAAGTTATCGTTTTCTTTCTTACCTTTTCAGAGTTGAGATTATGGCTTGTATCACAAGTGAATAACCTAACTTTTGAGATGTTCTTAGTTAGATTTCGGTTGCTTGTTTGAGTTTTGCGATTTATCTCACCCCTGATGAAGCTCCTTACGAAAGTAGGCGAAACGTTACAACAACAATGACACGGTCCAAACCCGGAAGACATTCTAATGTTAGTATAAAAGTTTCCTGTTGTAAATGCCAATTGCGACTGTTGTCGTTCCATATAAATTAATGTAACTATTAAAAAAATTCTAAGTGTTTACTTATAAATTGATCTAAAAATATTTACTATTACAAAAAACTGTAAGTGTAAAATACTAACCATTCTTTTTTCTTTTTAGTTTTACTTTTTTATATTCGACATTTTTTTATTAAAGTTGTAAGAAAATATAGAATACATATATAAATAACCTCAGTAATAAATCGTGATAATGGTTTCAGAACATTTGTATTTTGGTTCTTGGTTATTACTTAATTACTTAATACACACTATATATCTTTTTACTTTGATTTTCGTGCGTTTATTTTTAAGAAGAACCCAGTATTTTGGTTTGTTATATTTAACTTTAGTTTTGTTTTTAAGTACTTGTTAAGTACCAATTCACTTGTTTCTTTTAGGTCTTTTAATGTTGTCATAAACTAAGATTGCATTATGTTTTATTAGTTCCGTCAGTCATCAATATTTTGTTCTAGTCATAAAAATTTGAATTGTATTTCAATATTTCTTTTATTCTAAGTAAACTCTGCTTATTTTAGAGTCATTTAAATTATCATTTTCTTTTGCTGACATCGATGCAACCGTTTTTTGTGGAATTTATTCTCCGTCATGTTCTCTAATTTTATCTTTGTTTAGTTCATTTCATTACGTGAGTGTCATTTTTAGAAGATTTTACTTTGAATATTCAGTAGGAGAACCGATGTAGGATATTAAGGAAAATTTGTTGTGGGACGTGGGTTGTAAATCAAACTCAGAAATGAAATGTAGTACCACGAGTCTTTTTTGGAAGCTAAAATAAGTAGTGTTTTGATGCACAATAAATTTGTAAAACTTTAACAAATCAACAAGTTATAAACATCGTTTCGTTAATAAGTAAAGACCGGAAAAATTTATGGATAGAATATTAGCATAATCCCTTTTTAAGGTTAAATGTATAAAATGTTCTTATTTTAGTGAAATTTTAACCAAAAAATGCACAAATCTTACAAAAAAGCCCTTTATTAAAAAAACAAGAATAAAATGCAGCAATGCAAAAAAAAAGCAAAATATATTTTTTCTGGTTTTTAGTTATAAGCAACAACTTTACTCGTTCTTCAAATTTAAGTCAAGTGTTTTTGTGTTATTATGTTGTAGAAATTCGGTTCCTTGCATGCGTAAGCTATCTTCGTTTTTGAATCGGAATATTTAACTGTTGCACTAAGTTGATCTTTCCATAGCCCGCTGTGTAACTTCTAATTTATGCACTACTTCTTCAGCAAACGTTCAGGTTTCCACTCCGTGTTTTAAAATTGGGACGATACATTCGTCATAAACATGTTTTTAGGTATTGTGGGATGTTAGTTTTAAAAATACTGTTTTCCACCTTATTCAGCTAGTTTAGCATTTCTGTTAGTTCTTCAGGAGTATGTACCATTATAACATCATCCGCAAACCGAAGATGAGAGAAGCGTTCACCGTTTATGTTAATTCCTTCTTCAAAGCGTCCTTTAATACATTTGTATATGATTTTGGAGACAATATGTTTCCTTGTTTTATTCCGCGCTCGATGCTAATAGATTTAGTATTATCAAATGTTCTAATGATCATAATTGCATTTTTGTATATTGCTTTCAAAAACTGAATATACTTATAGTCGATTCTGCTGCGTTGGAAAGTGTCGATTATAGCCTATGATATCGAACGTCTTATAATCCAAGAAGATCAAGCATAGAGGTCTATCGTGCTGAATCTTTTACGAAATTTGTTTAGTCGGGTTGATATTCTGTTATTTATAATTTTTGTCAGTAACTTGTAAATGTAGATCCTCAGTGTAATGCTTAGTCAGTTTAGCTCTTTCGTTCATTCGCGGAGCGTTTTGTTTGCTGATCTTTGTTGAATATAAGCTTTTGCAGAATCTTTGGATATAACTTAAGATTTTTTCCCTTTTTGTTATAATGTTTCCGTTTTCCGTTTCCGCTTATCTTTGCTCTAAATAATTTTATTCTCTTGTTGGTGTGTATAATATTCTCAGCCAGCTTTTTATTGTATTCTTCAATATCTTGTCTTGTCTGATATGTTGTTGCCTAATATTTTTATTTAGGTCTTGTAATAGAGTGTTATTTTTAGGTGTACTGAACAGGACTTTCCTGCTTTTCTTCATAAGTTTATTGGTATCGTCACTTAATTCGTGTTCTCTGTTTTCTCTTTTAACTAGTGTCTTCTGAGCTGCTTTTAGTATACCCGTAGTCTATTTTCTTCTTAGGCTGTAGAAGTTTTCTCGTTTTTATTCGATAATAGTTTGATATCTATTTTTGTTGTTTTTTGATTAATTAGTTTTTTTCGTTCTCGTTTTATTAATTTTGCCCGTACCATTCTGTAATCACTACTTATACGACAATTATTAAGCACCGTAACATTTTCCACCATATACTTTTTGTTAGAAATTATAAAGTCTAGCTCATTTCTCGTTTTACCGTCCGGGTTTTCCATGTTCATCTTTGATGTTTTTTTCTTTTGAAAGAATGGGTTTATTAGATATAGCTGCTGTGATTCTACAAAAATGTTTGTCCTCTATTGTTTCTTTTTTATGCCCTACTTTACAATGTGTACTTCATCATTTTTTTCTTTTCCCAAGTGTGTTTTATTTTCTATTATAGCCTTTTTTGTCTTTGTATAGGTCTTCTTCATCTTCTGAGTGGTCTTTCATTGAGACGTATAATTGAATTATTTTTAATATATCTTTGATAATTTTATATTAATGTATATCACTCTAACAGTTATTGAGTTAATTGTGGTTATATAAGTAACTATTCTATGGTTTATGAGGAGTCCTATTCCGTTTATATTCGTATCTTCTCTTCTCCAGTATAATATTTTCCAGATTTCAGTGTCACGAATTGTTCACCTTTTCTCCTTATCTCACTAATTCCTACTATATCTCATTGTATACTTGATACTTCTTCTACTAATTCTATTAATTTACTTTTGGATGAGAGTGTTCTTATATTTAATGTTAATTCTACCGTTACCATGTCCGCTGTCTTGGCCAAGAATAATAAAACTACCGAAAACTACGAGCCCTGTGTTTCAATTGTCTATTTCATTGATGCGATAAAAGGGGTTTGGCTATTAACTCGTCGCGTTTGCAATGCGGGTTGGCAAATGTATGTAGTTGTCTCTTACTGCAATTTAACTTAACTGTTTAATGGCTCTAGTAAGAGTAATATACCACATGTGGTGTTTCTTTCACTTAGTTCTACATGTGTGTCGACACAGTTTCTGGGGTGTGGTCGCTGTGTTCTTGTATACAAAGCTTCTAAAAGTCGTAAGTGAGAGTCGTTGTTCATTTGAGAAATAATATTTTAGAATAATCTCGTGCTGTTCCAGAGATCCGACAATCTTAAATATAGAGGTAATATCTCTAAATCAACTTCCTACACCCACAAACACAACGCAAAACAATAAATTTCTTAGAAACAAAAATTATTTAAAATTTGAAATAACAAAGTTAAATTTAAAATACGTCATTCAACTAGCAAATTTTTGAAAAAATCTCAACAAATGACAAATGCAAACGCCAAATTAAAACGATCGTAAAGCAAGGGCTAGGCAAAAGTGAATGGTACGAAAATCAAACGACACTTACATCTAAGTTTGTAAGTGAACGTCTATTACGATTTTGTATATTTGGTTTTTGTGTTTTACATATGACAATTCACCTGTATTTGTAACGAATTTTATATTATTTGATCAAATGTGTCCACGGCTAAATTAACGTAATTATTAAATTGGTTAGTAATATATTGTCATTAACTACAAAAAATACATTACCAAATATTTGAAATATTTTTGGAACGTCATCCCGTGGTAAAAATACCACGTAGGATAAACTACTTTCCGTTTCAAAAACATTTCAAATATGTTAGTAACTATGGTTGTATGTCAATATGGTTGTTCCTAACCTATATTATAGTTGGAATTTTGACGACGTTACTTTTCAATAGATCATTAACTTTTGCTGTCAGTAAATCCCATGTCCACGATTCTATCTTTCGTAGTAACTTATGCTTTTCTATTTATCTGGTATTTTTACAATAGGATGTCGTTCCAAAAACATTAAAGAAAAGCGTCAAGCTTATAACCTAACAAGTTCAAAGCCAAGTACCGAAAAACTTATCAGCCGTTCTATGTGGATATTTGTGCTTATAGCTTACTGAAAACGCTAAAATGGATAATGGATAATGTAAAAAAGTTTATAGAAAAAACTCTTAAAGCCAATTTTTTCGTTAGTCGTGGCAATTGGATTGCATGGAACATACCAGGCGCAAAAATTACGTTTACTAAAATTGAATAATATAGAAAAGGCATATTTTGGTAATAACACTACGTTAGACAAAAACAAAGAAAAAACATGTTGTAGACTTTATAATTAATAGACAAGACAAATGCACAAAGCAGCCCATTGGTATAAACACCTTCTACAATTTAGCAAAGAAAATTGCCAGAGCCAAACAGCTTCACAAGCCGTTGTTTTCGAAGTACATCAGCAATCTTTTTGACCAACAGTGGATTCAAGTTTTAAAGCGACACAATGGCTGGCGTTAACATCTACACCTTCTAGTGTAATATTTAATAATTTAACAAATTATTAATTTAGAATTTACGCTAATAAACAAAATGAATCACAAAGTGCTAACTGAAATATCGAAAAACGCCTATTTTTTACGATATTTGGTTGAACAACGTATCACTTTTCTATTAATTTGTATACACGGAAAATTATGTTTAGACTAAAATTTCTACAGAAAAAGTTAAATTTTTTTTATTTGTTTAAATAGATCAACTAGCATTTACGATTAAAAATGATATTGAATCAATTGAATAAAGTATATATTATTTTATAGTACACTAAAACAACAAAATGAAATTAAATCTAAGTTTAAAAAAATAAAATTGCAAAAATGACAAATTTAATGTTGGTACTGCGTCTACTACTAGCAAAATCTGCCAATCAATTTAAAATCTTAGGACAAATACTACCAACTCCAAAATGTATAGTACCTATTTGAATTTATACAATTTTTAAAACGTTTTTTTTTTTTAATTCTAAAAGTATTTTAAAAACTTTTAAATGTATTTTCTACCAGACACCCACTTCTACTTAAATAATAATTGACTTTCAAAGCATATTTTTACCTAAATTTCGATTTATCACTATGTCGTTATTATAAAAAAAATGTACAGTAACAAGTTTATCTCAACACCGTTTTGAAAATAAATTTTTTTTAGATGTTATGAATAATTAAATCTTTTGATAAAGTAGTCACAGTTCTTTTACTTTATATTCAAATTCAAATAGCATAGGGTAAACAAAGTAATTTCCAATCTACCTTTTCACGTCTACTCCATAAGCTATGCAAAAATCAATTACGTTTCAGGCCTTCAATGTAATTTGACACGAATAAATACGAAGGTCGACAAAAAATTTCATAACCTTTTCGCTCAGCCACTTCATACCTTACATTCTTTTCTATAAATATGAAGAAAGATGAATATATAGTAGTAAAGCGCGTAAGAAATGTCAGTGCATTATTATTAATGCATAATAAGTAAGTTAAATTGTATACGTCATTACATAATTTCGTATGTGCAAAGAGGAAGGCTTTAGAGCTTGTTCTGCTCAACATCATTAGAAGCTTTTGTGTTGTTATGATTCTAAAACATAACTTAATTTGTTCAACGTAACAACTATGTAGGAGTTTCTTTTATGGTTGAGAAATTTGATGTACATAAAGAATTTTCTTCGGTATATTGCTAATACAAAATAGAACTTAAATTTTAAATTGTTTTTAAAGTGACATAAATAGACTTTTAAAGTCTTCAATGTGCTCGAATAAAATTTCACAGCTGTCATTAACATATTTTAATTAAATATTACATCAAATCCTAATTCTTATTAGTTAACAATTTTTTATACATTTATTATGATTAAATCGATACAGCAACAAAAAAATGGTATTCGTATTATTGCTTTTAAGTAATGTAGTTTTTACTCGAAGTCTGTAATTTTAAAATTTAAAAATTATGAATTATTGTTGGTTTAGTTACATCAATAACTGAAGGTTTATTTTCGTTTTATATTTACGTGTTATGCAATAAAACTTTACACTAGTTGTAAACATTAAAAAATCGGTTTACAATTTTTGATTTTAAATGATTTATAAGATCAATTTAATACGTGTAATATTTTTCTTGAACTCTATTAATCTGATTTAGTACCATCTATTAACGTTCAATATTTTATTGGCCTACGTGCATAACATACTGAAGCTGCAGTAAAATTACAGACGGAATTCGTTAAGTTTAAAAAACTTAGATTTACTAATTACACTGTTAAACTAAAATTATCGAAGCGCTATGAAGCGAATAGGTACATATGATTTCAAAAATCAATTATTTAAACACTAATACGAATATTAAATTAAAATTTGGAATATGTAACAATGAATAAATGTAAGTTATTTTGTGTAAAGTATTTATTAAAAACTATAGTAAAAATATTAAATTATGTAACAATTATTAAAACAATTTATTTATACTAAAAATATGTACACGTTTATAACTAACCGAACTAATTAAATCTAAGGATATTTAATAAAAACACTTAAGGCGGGTTGCACAAAGCAAATCAAAAATGTAGCAAGTGATTATTTCTGAAATCAATTGTTACATCACGAATAAACGTGGTTTCATTGGCTATGTAGCAATTGTTTTGAGAAATAATCAGTTGTTACATTTTTGATTTGCTTTGTGCAACCGGCCTTTAGACTAATTTATATAGCACTATCTCTATGATGCTTTTCAATATTTGCGCGGGTACTTCTGCAGCGCAGCAAAGTTTATGACCGTCTTGTTGCGATGCTTGTTTTGCTGCTTCCTCTAAAGCATGCACCAAAGCGTCATCCAATGTCTTCGGTCGAGCTAACCGGAAAGTCTACTGCTTTTCGCTGTCTCGGAGGCCGCTTACAAAGGTTTGAATAGCCAACTGCTCCAAAAGGTATCTGGCGTTGTAGGATACGCAAGCCGTGTTAATCTGGCGATGTCAGCTTCGATTCAATTGGAGCCTAGTACACTTGTTGAAAATGAGCACTACACGCAGCTACAACACCATTAGCTGTAGTCGCGGCTTTAAACTGTTTGTAATAGGTTGACCATGGAACTTTACTATCAAAATTTGGAGGTACAACTTTAAACTTGTGAGTGGTTTCTTCTTTTTCTAGAATTTTCTACCATTTTCTGAGAATTTTCGGACAGTTGTTCTTCCATGTTTAATAGAATTTTTCTCCATTTTTTTATTTATTGATTCTTGACCATTTTTTATTGATTTGAGAAATTCTACTGTAACGAAATAGAACAAACAGGCGAGTCGCGAACTAAAGTTTTATTTATTTACGCAATCAATGTTTTTATAACGGGAGCGATATTAAATTAATTAATTGTATTTATACTGAAAATTGCGAATCCCACACTTGACACTACTGTAACAGTTATTAAAACTAATTTATTTATACTAAAATTATGTGCACGTTTATAACTAACCGAACGAATAAAGGATATTTATCAAAAACACGTACACTAATTTATATAGCACTATCAGTTACACGAAAGTTAAAGTCCGCGGATAACTTCAATTTAACACTTATCGTATACATTAAAGGCACGTACAAGGTTATACTTCGAATATTTATCTCAACACGCGTTAATTACTTATTTATTTATTTTTGAATAATCTTCATAACATTGCTGACTTCGAATTACTGAAATTACTGACCTATGATATATTTGCATCGCTTTTATATATTTTGGCAATCCTTCCCGAATTTTCTAAATCTTTCGGTGAACGTTCTGAAACTTGATAACAACTTTGTAAAGGCTCTCGAACTTGAGAATAATTTTTAGAACGTTTTAATAACCATAGTGAAGGTAAAATTTCAAATTTAATGCATGAACATGATTATACTTAACTTTTTTTCTTTCTTAACGTTATGTTATGAAGATATTTATTAGTATTTGAGTTTTAAAAATCCTGCAGTTTATGGTATTTATATCAAGTATTTTCATCTGTAATGTTACTGAAAACAGATATAATCGCCTTTTAGAATTGCCTGTTCAGTCCAAATTTGTTAAAGCACATTTTTAAGAAGTCTTGTTACTGCAGTTGTAAGAAAATTTATAGTTTCGTTTTTTAAAACTTATACGTTGTAGTTTTGACTTTTGGGCAAATCACTTTTTAAATTGTAAATTATACAGTGAGCTTGTAAAGTATAAAATGAATTAAATACTTCCTAAATTATAAAGTTTCAGGAAATTTTTTTAGACACGTCGATTTTGTTTGTTGTCAGTATTTTACGCCATTGCCATTTTTTGCTCGTGTTTTGTTGCCGAGTTATGACGTCATCGACATTTCTTTTAAATAAAATAGTAGTAGCTAGTTTTTCTAAGTACAAAAATTTCAAAAAAAGTGTGATCTTGAAAAGAAAAGTTTTTGAGGTAAAAATTATCTGCTGAATTAAGCATTTTAGTGTTTTAATTTAATACACTAGATATTCTTCTACTTAATATCGTCAAAATCGTAAAAATTCAACAATATTTATTGAAATTAATATCATCAATCAACGACTAACCTACTAAAAATAAAAATTGTAATGAATAATAAAAGCAGACATATACAACAAAAAATTCAAATTAAATGACCTCTAAGCATTTCTTGACAATATCGCATCGGCCACAGAAACTCATGAAGAACCTTACTATGCGTATTGCCTGAAATTGCCCACATTTTGTTACGACTTCTGGCTCCTAGTTCGTCGATGGTATTTGCTTTATTAAGTTAGACTGTTTTTTAAATATTCTCATAAATAGTCGATGAGGGTAAACTCAAAAGATCTAAGAAACCGTTCAATAAATTCCTTACGACTAATCCATTAATTATCAAAAACTTGAATATTCGCGAACTATAATAACTATCGTGTTATTGGACAGATTTAGATCTTTTTTATGTGGGTAAAGTACTGCAAGTGCTTTAATTTGTCTTGTAAAAAATCCAAGGTATATTTTCCTTGTCAACGCGCTTCCCAAGAAAAATGAACTTAAGATGTGGTTACTTACAATGCCAGCCTAAACGTTAACTTTTCGTGGCAACTGATTATAATTTTTTATTTTCTAGTGTTAATTTCCAGGAGGCTAATATTTACAATTTTTCCGATTTACTATGCCGTCGAGATAAAAAGTAGCTTTGTCCGAACATAAAATATTTTGTAAGACCTCTTCGTCATCATTCTAGCGTTGCAACATGATTTTGCAAAACTCTAACCTGCTGTGACAAACCGTTATTAATAAGTAAAACTTAGTATTATTTAGTAATTAGATGCATTGGTTATTTTAATATTAGAATTGTTCATATATAAGTATCCGTTTTTATGTTGTAAATTATTTAACGAAGGAAATTCTGCCAGATTGACGAACAAAAATCAGAGCATATGTTCTCCTCGCTTAAAGTCGCTTTTCCCTCTTCGAACCGTCTGTTATAAAACCGAGCACGCAATGAAATAGCGACAGTTCCATTTAGAGATCAGTTCAAATTAGAGTTTGAGTTTGAATCCAAGAGCCGCTTGCATAATAAAATAGGTAGGTTGTTTTAAATATGTTAACCAAACATCCGGCGAGATGCCGCTCTACTTGTTATTCCTCCGTACCGGACGTTCGTATTTGTAGTGTTGGACTTTGATCTAGGACGAAACAGCTGTCCACTGGTCTCTAAGATGGTTTCTGCAATTATATAAACAAATTTTTGCACTTGCGTAGTACAGTTAAAAATATTATGCCGCGTGTAATTCAAATACATTTTTTGAAATTTGCGGTTGTAATATTTACTATCTAACTAACAACTTCATAGTTTCCTACATGTGGATTAACTCGTACGTAGCTCCGTTCCTACGAGATGGCGTTTAGCCTCAGATTTATTAATTAATTAACACCCGAATGAGATAAAACTATGGCAATTTGTTTTATATAGTTGTGGAAACTGCATTAGAGTATTCCAGTGCTGAGGAGTCCAAATAAGACAAAACAGCTGTCCACTGGTCTCTAAGATGGTTTCTGCAATTATATAAACAAATTTTTACACTTGCGTAGTACAGTTAGAAATATTATGCCGCGTATAATTCAAATACATTTTTTAAAATTCGCGGTTGTAATATTTACTATCTAACTAACAATTTCATAGTTTCCTACAAGTGGATTAACTCGTACGTAGCTCCGTTCCTACGAAATGGCGTTTAGCCTCAGATTTATTAATTCATATACTTAATAATCTTTTTTTACAGTTTTTTATCATTGTATAAGATTTACTGATATTATTTAAATTAGTGTGTAGTATACAGGTTACAAATTGAATTTTGTTGTTTAGTAATTTTGTGGTTTTGTTTTGTGCTGTAAAACACTTACGACTCAATTTACAGCCACCATAGTTGTAGTAACCATTAATACTGCAATTAGTTTCTGTGAATCTTCAATTTTTACTTTGCATGTAGGTACGCAGCAAACTTTGTCAGTCATCGACTTTATTAAAACTTTTTTTGTATTAGCGTGATGGTTAGCATGTTTACTGCAAAGCACTTCGTTTGCTATTTCAGATGCCGTTTTAATTGTGAGATGTGGTACAAAAGGCAAGTGTAGTGTTGGAGCCGCTATTTTTTAACTGCCGGGCACCTTGTCCTAACAATTGAAGTTTTATTATTTACGCTAATGTTGTTGTTTAAACTGTTTATTGTACACCACTTCTCGTCTAGGATATGCTTTGTTAGCTAATATTTGTACATAGATATGTTTAACAACTAATTGCATCTAGTCTAGAATCTCGTTTTAATTTTGTCGTTTCTTTCTTCTTTGTTGTTTCAGAAGATTTATCATAGACCTTACAAAGTGTACCTCTTTTTGATTTTGAAACTGTAGATATATCTGGTGTAGATCCTTCCGAATTGTCAATCAAGTTTTCTTTCTTTGACGCATCAAATTACATTTTAGTTAAATTGTAATTATAATTAAAAAAAAACAACTTTAGCAGTTAAAATATGGTTTTCATGTTCAATGAATGCTATACACAAATCGTTCACTTTAATATGATTACAGACATTTTATGTTGCTAATGTAATTTGCATTTCTTAACATACGTTTTAAAATAATTTACATAAAAAACAACAAGTACAAAACATGTATATGCAAAATATAAAGAAATAAAAATGATAAACTAATTGCGGATATTATTGAGGACAACACCTTACCAAAATTAATAAAATTCATAGGTTACATTTAATAAAGTATTTGTTTAGATCAGTACCAAAACTTAAAACAATAACTTTTTATATTTTAACTGTAATATTTAACAAACACATAAATAATAAAAACTATTTTTATTCATTAATTTAATTAATTCAATATATTCAATATTGTTTTTACAGTTATAGACAGTCTTATGAAAGGAACCATTCACTTATGTCGGTTTTCTTCCACAACGCTTTTTTAAAAAGGTATTTGTTTAAAAAGACGTACGTTGGAGCAATATTTTAATGGCGATTCTCAAAGTAGACATTATAATAATCCTAATGTCCAAACCTCGGCAAAAACCGCTAACTTCTAAGTCTAAGAAAAATTTAATTGTTATAAAGAAAATCTCCATGCTTTTTAATTTAATTAAAAACAGTTAATAACTATGGAAAATTAAACTTATACGTTTATACAGCAAACAATTATTATTTTGAGCTGAGAAAACAAAATTTATATTCAACTATTTAAAATTTATTTAAATGGTTCATAGTATCGCGTATAATGAAGCTAAGGATGTGTTGCTTATAAATATTCAACTGAAAGATGTTAGAACAAATTAACGGAAAGACTTACAAAAATAATGTAAACTACAGATAATAAAAATTTAGGTTTTACAAAATTCAATTTTCAGATAATTACTTGTTCTTCCTATAGTGCGATGTTTCGGTTGTTATTACAATTATAGTTAATTAATATTACAGTTATAGAATCAATTAATGAAAAATTACAACTGATAAAAACATGATTTTAGATTCCATTAAACACATCTGTAACATTTTTATACTAACATATTTATATATATTATTCGATTAAAATATAAATTGACTGAGAACCTGTAAAATTATTTAGTGTTAAATGCAAATATTAATTTAAGGTTGTATGTATAATATAATAGAAAGTTCATTATAATAATGCATTCAATATATAGAATAACCATTTTATAAAGTACTTTTTGAGTCATTTGAAACGTAAAACACTACATGTTAACATTATTATAAAATTTTCAGTAACAAGGTTACTACGTGGAATTTTTTTACAAAAAAAGCAGTACACGTTCATTTGAATTAAAGTTAAAAAGTAAATTTATTGTCGTAAAACGCTATGAAGTTATTTCATAAGCAAACTTGTTACTAGTAACTTTATAATTGAACTTTATTAAGAAACCAAAAGTTTATTTGAAATTAGTAATTGAAGTCTGATTTGGCAATTAATCTAAATTAGTTGAGATTTAAAAAAAAATATTTAACTTACTTATTTGAAATAAGTTTTATAATAACGTAAGAAATGGTAATTAAATCAAAATATATTAAAAGAAGTGATCCGTGACTAGAACTAAGACGTCTAATAATTTTAACAAATTCTCTGTAACGTCAGTAAGTGATTTAATAATTTTCTAACTAGTTTATAGCCAGTTGTTAATCAGAAACTTCTATAAAAGCCAGTGTTTAGACCTAGCAACTTAGATAAACTTGTTTAAACACAATTCAAAAATGTTTGAATTTACATCTTTAATAATTTTCAACAGTTTGTGCACATTAAACTAAATTGTAAAGTCTAACAAACAAAAGTTATTCAAATTAAATTTTATTAGCAGCTATAAAAGTATTACTAAAATTAGTAGAGTTATTATTAAATGTGAGTCTCAATATACATGCTATCAAAACATCCTTATTCTATATACTTAAATTTTGTTTTTAACGAAATATGTTTGATTTGTAGAATTTAAACATATTTTAATGTTATTTATATTCAAAAAAAAATTATATTTAAACTTCATTAATTTGAAAAATTGCGTGTAAAATTACTACTTGTCATTTAATTTTTGGTATAAAAATATGTAAAGGTTTTGTTTTTATAATTTGCAGTTTTATGCACTTTATTCATTTAGTTATACGTTCAACAATAAAAGGATAGTATTATAGTAGATATATGTATATAATAAACAGTACAGTATGCAATATACAGTTGACATAAGCAAAGAAGTGACACGAAGAGGTGCGACTGAGGGCGTTTTTATTTTGACGGTAAAAATTATTTCGGTGGTAAATTTAAAAATTGTTAGTTACTTAAGTTTTATTCAAATAATATTAATCATTAATTTCGGAAATTTTAGACGAGTTACGAAAATTTTCAATTATTTTTTTTTTTTTCGTTAATTACTGAAATTTGCATTGCACTAAGTTAGCAATCTGACTAAAAATCAAAAACAGTCCATGCTACAAAACTCGAGCAATATCCTTCATACTTGAAAAAATTATGTATTAAATTATAATAAACAATAAAATATATATGTTATTACAAAAACAATTAATTATTATGCTGTAATTATCGAGACACAAATCTATGACAGTTTCTTCTGTTACGCTTATGAAAATTGCACGTTTTAAGATAACAGCAATCGTAAGACAATTACTCAGCTGCGATTCTCTTTGACCACTTCTAAGATGTTATATATTTAAGAATATTTTTATAAACAAGTTAACCACTGCGATCTTTATCACTATTGTCTTCAATAGATTTTTTCTTTTCTCCTAAAGCATCATTTTCTTGCAACTTCCTTAAATAACGACATCGCTGAGTGATTGCGTTCCATTAACAGTTTTCTTTGAGTATCTCATTTTCTATATTTAAACTCAATTTGACATAAAATCATTTTTTATTTACATACCTTAAATGTAGGTATACTAACTTACCTTATTTTGTTCTATAAACTTCAATGACTTTCCGGTTGCATAGGCAATGAATCTAGTAGTTTTGCCTAAAGGAAGCAAACCACACATCAGCAGCTTATTATTGCTTGTCGAAGAACTAAAAAAACAAAATGTTAGCATTAACTAATATTTTGCAAACTAATCATAATTATTCAAATTGAATTATGATTGACGTCAATGTATTGAAATTAACGTAAAAACTACACAAATTTAAATTAATCTCAACAAAAACAAACATTGTTCAAAATTTATTAGGTTATGTAAGATTGCAGTTACATAAAATAAGTATTCTGTACTTACCGTTTTACAAAAATTATTTAATAAATATGAATAAAAGTCAAATATAATACACCAATAACCCAAAAACATAAACATGAGTACAAATTAAAAATTTTAATATGGAAGGTACCTTGTAGAAATCGTTAATTTTGATTGAACGATTGTTTTACCACCACAAATTTTTAAATTTAGTTCACATATTTTCCAGGGGTAATGTTTGCTTCGGCGCTCTGTAGAATATAAAAGTAGTACGTATACGTAATGCATAGTGTGCCATCAGCGTTAAAAGTGAAGTGAGCGCCTCACGCGTCATGACGCAAGACATGAACAATGACACGAGAGTTCAACTTATAACACGGTCATGAAAGTGAGTCCTCGTAATAGATATTAAAACCTAAAGAATTAATGTGTAACCAACAAAATAAAGTAGTTTTAAACTTATTAAATGTTATTGGTATTGTCCTTTTCTTAAGGAGACAATAAAACCACATGGCGGCAGCGAAAAGACGAATTCACGTCCACGTGCACGTCGATATTTCATCCAAAATTATTAAAGGCAAATAAGTAAGAACGTTTAAAGTATTTTATTAACAATGGAAGACAGTGGTTCTATTCCCGTTTCAATTCAAGTTGTTTCGAAGTTGTTGAACGTAAACCCACCAGACGACCTTTCTAGAAGCCTTAATGCAAATTCAATACCCGCTAATGAAGAACTAAGAACAGATATCGAAGCTTATGTTCATTTAGCAAACAAAAAATTACCAGTCAAAGACGAATATTTATAAAAAATTATACAGAAACAGTCAATTAATCCAACAAAATAAAAAAATCGGGAATACTGTGTTTTAAGTTGGCCAGAAAATTTTAAAATGCCAGTAGAACTTATCCCTAACTATCAGTTTAAGTGCGACTTTAGTTATTTAGAAAATCTAGTTCTAAAAAGTTTAGGTGTTGTTAATCAGAAGCTTTACAGCTTCAATATTTTGAATTTATTGATTCAGGTTACCAAGGAATCGTAAAATGTCGCGAACGAGCCAAAATATCTATTTAGTGGATAGGTCTTTCCAAACAAATTGAAAATTTTGTGAAAATTTGCACAAATTGCGTGAAAGAAAAAAACGAATATTAAAGAAACTTTTGCCAATAAATCAATTCCTGGCAGACTTTGGCAGAAAATTGGAGTAAAGTTGTTTAAACAAAATAAATGGATTTAATAGTAGAATGGAATTCTATAATTGGCCATGACTGACAACGGTTCGTAATTTATACAATTCATATTGTTAAAGAGAAACAAAGATATACATTTAGCTCTTTTGTCTTATAGATCAACACCTTTAGGTTCAGGATTTAGTCCTGCAGAACTTTTTATATAAAAAAAAATTAAGGATTTATTATTATTATTATATTATTTAGCAAACTTAATAGAAATGCATATATCACTTCCTTTAAAGATAGAGAGAGGAAGAGTAAAGATAAACAAGAAAGAAATTCTAATGTTAGACGTAAAGCAAAAGACATGTCAAATATAAATGTAGGTGATTTAGTTTGGATAAATAACATCTGTAACTACCATATGGTTTAAAATCTTGTAGTGATCCACGTTCATATTTAGTTAGTGTGTGCAATGGTAGAGTCTATAGACGGAATCGTATTATTACCAAAATGAGTATCAAACAAGTATTCAACCTAATGACCAAGTTATAAATCATGTTGAACAGAGCGGTGATTTCTTATCACAAAACATTAGTCCTAAGCATAATAATATTGTCATAAGAACTAACAAAAACGATGATTTTACTAATGATGATAAGGAATCAACCACTTCTACGATTATTCCAATTGAAAATGAAATAGTACGTAGATCAATAAAGACAGTTTTAAAAAACTATTTTATCTTAAAGGCTATATGCGTTCACGTATTCATAAAAAGGGGGATGTACCACATGCGGTCGTGACGTAAGACACGGACGGTGACACGGTAGTTCAAGTTGTTGCACGGTCATGAAAGTGCGTCTTCGTAACATATATTAAAACCTAAAAAGTTAATGCGTAACCAACAAAATAAAGTAGTTTTAAACATATTAAATGTTATTGATATTGTCCCTTTCTTAAGGAGACAATAACACCACAGCACATAACTACATTACTATCATAAAAATCACAGTAATTATAATTTTATTATTGAATTTTTTTATTCTTTAACATTAGTTCATAGATTAACGAGCAGCATATTTCTAGTTTTTACGTAAACATTTTAAGGTACTAAATGTCAATGTTTCGAAAGTACCAAGAGGCGTTTACTATCTCACGTAGTACTTTTAACAAAAATTGTTTGATTTATGTCGGTTGTTTCAGCAAAACCCCAAAAGTTGACTGCCATTACTGCAAACCGGTCTCAGTATCTGATTATTTATAAATAATTTATAGCACACTGAAAATGCCGATTTTCTCCTTAGCAGTTAAATTTTCTATATTTTATGTTTATGTTTTAATTTAGTATCGAGTGTCATATTCAGATATTTTGCTGTTTTGGTGTATTTTATTACTCGTTTCCGAATATGCGATTAGCTAATCGCACATCCAACACAAATCTATTAAAACTTCTGTAAATTAAATTGTTACATATATATGCAGATACCACAAATACATTTCTGTTTCATACTATAGTTTAAAAATCCAACTGCACTAAGCGTTTCGAAGTTAGTGAAGATATTTCAACAGGTAGTGCTCTCTAATTTGTTGTAATTACTGAAATCGAAACGGTGGTTTTAATGTCTTTATCTAACATAGGTCGTCAAAATATGCATCCGGAACAATTCTCAATAATCCGATAATAATGATAATGTTAGTTCGTCATCGGAATTTTGCAAGGTAACATAACATGTATAGGTAGCCAAAGTTGACCAGCAAGTCAACCACATTCAAAACCGCAATTTATTTATTCAAAATTAGTGTGTGTGATTTAAGATACTTAAGATGTGGAAAGCCAGGGACACGACATTAACACAGACGTGTAATTTTTTTAACGTACAAAACGGAAGTGTTCTTATTAACTTTCGGTATGTAAAATGACGTATCATAGGGCAAAAGCTCCTACAGTACAAAAACCACATCAAAATATTTTTAACATAACATGCACTGACTTTTTTTGGTTTTTTTTTGTGCAGTTTTTGCCTTGGGTTTTTCTTTTGTCAATTAGGGTACTGATACTGGTATGTTCTTTCTAAAAATGTTTGTTTCTTTTGCCTAATTGTTAACTACTCTTTAAAAGAACGCTTAAATGTATTCTATTGTCTAAATTTTTTTGAAACCAATCCAATCAGTAAGTTTGCTGATCAGCGTTGGTTGTGTTTTGGCAGGCACTATATTGTTGCAATCTTTCAGAAACCATTTTTTTAAATACCTTACTTAAAGTTCTACACTGTTTAACGTTTTCAGAATTATTTTGACACTATTGAGCAACATGACTTCGAATTTAGTTTGATTTATTGTTTATATAATTCTTCTTAATTGCACTGTTATACCGTAATAACCAAATCCAGTGAATGTTGAGTGATCTGGTAGCCTCAGCTTTTGATGTGTTTTAGTTATTTCCATTTTATTTGCTAGGTTTGATTTAACTTGATAACAAAGTAGAGAGCTGTAAAAGTAAAGATTAAAGATTATTTTTATGTTTTTCTACTATCAGCTCGGTTTTTTTACCAATTTTTTATTAGTTTTGTATTAAAAACTTGGCTAGCGGAGTTACCTCTTGCCTAACTGTTTGGTTTTAGTATAAGTTTTTTTCGATTTGTATTTGTCTATGTTTTGTAATATATTGTACTGATTAACTATTCCTGGTGTGGTTCCAGTAACTGTACTAAGCGCTTTACCTTGGTTCCTCACTATTAGCGTAACCCAAACACCTGTACCGTAAATTCACGTTTGGCATTTTGTTTAAATATTTATTATAGCTTGCTTTAGAAGCTTGGATAATATGAGCTTATAAATGGTTGATGATAAGGTAATGTTTCTATTTAGCCTGCAATTTTCTAATCCACTAATCGGAGACGCTCCTAGTCGGGGTTAGGATTAGTTTTTATATGGTTATTTTTTGAAAAAAATGCATTGTGAACAACAGAAACATACAATACAGTTTTATGTCACTTAATCATTCACACGTGTTTAATTACGTTATGCTTTCTATTGCATTTTTGTTTGCTTTAATGTGTTTTTGTTTTGTTTTTTTTTCTAAAAACCTCCCTAGGTCATGATGTTGTCTTCAATGGCATTTACCAAATTTGATAAATATTACTGAAAAATTAATTTACGATCAGTTGCCGCAGTTGCCTTTACCTGCTTTACATTTTAAAATGTTAAACATACAATTGTGCTAAAGGATCTATTTCGTATGTTACGACTTCGTGAAGTTCATGTTCAAAGCAATCTCTCAAGAAAGATTATGTGTAGTGTCTCGTATCGTTGCATAAAACAATTTCGCATTTTGCGGTTCAAAAAAGATTAAAAGTAGTAATATATAATAAATGTTTGCATTTTAATTTGTAAGTAAACCTTTTAACTATGGTTAAGTATAATTTTGGTTTTGTGTTATTTATTCTCAGAAATTTCATGAGAATTGTATTATACTATCAAACCGTTCTACAAACTTCACTTTGTTTCTTCTTAAAACAAAATTTAGTATTAAAACAATTTAATGCACTATCAAAATTCATAAAGTATACTGTCAAATCCAATTGTATGACAGAAGACAGATAATGATAACTGATAACTACAATTTTACTTTGAACAAATTAAAATGGTTTTTGTAGTACACTTTAAAGAATTGCTATAAAATTAGTATGTAATGTTTGGAGTTTGCAAACCTTTTGTGCTTTACAGAAATTTATATACCCTAGTAGAACAAAGCCACTCAAACCAAATCAAAAACGTATTTTCAGTGTAAAAAACTTAGAACACAAAATATTTTCATAACTTGTTGCAAAAACATTTATGATATCAAAACAAATTTATTTAATTTTATTAGAACATGAAATAAACAATAATATTTACGTTTTGAATTCTATGAAACGTAAATTGTGCAATTTATCAAAAACGGTTTTTTGAGTTAACTTTTAAAGATTTTAAAAACGTTTTGTGGTAACACACGTGTGCAATTACAAGTTGAAGATAAATTACAATAACCAAATATTTTTGATGTTTTTAAACCTTTAACTACACGAACGCACATGTAAGAACGTCAAACAAACGTCTTCATCTTTATTCACTCATAGCGAATTATAATTCTCTTTGTTAAGTAGCAACATCAGCAAACAACAATTTCCTTTCATTATAACTTTTTATAACCAAACCCAATTGGACAAAAGAATATTCTTGAGTTATCTAGTACACTTCTGTAATTAATTATTTAAACCAAAATTCTCGTTGTTGATAGGTTTGATCTGAGGTTAAAATCTTCTTGAGTACGGTACACATTTAATAAAATAAATTGTCGTTTTTAAGATACGTAAATCAAATTTGATATTTGAAGACTTGAGTTTTTCCTGCTTAATTTCTTTTCCTAATAACAATACTTATTATGTACGAATAATTCTTACATACTTATAAATTTACCTCATTTGCTTTAAAAAAAACTTTGTTGATTTCCAGTTACATACATAGCAGATTTTGTTTATCGAAAAACTACGACAAGATAAATAATATTTTAGACTCCAGCAAAAAACTTTATTTTAAACATTGTTCTACCTACAAATCTGTCGTAAACAGCTGAGAAAATTTATTTGTACGTTGTCCTTACATTTAAAATCTTTCTCGTAAAATTCTTAGACCACTTGACAAATTTTTTATAATTTTGTTCTAGAAGTTAAAAAAATGTAATATTTGTTTGTATAAAAAAGTACTTTTTGTTTATTGAAATTTCAAACAATAAAACCTTACAAATGTGATACTTCAACTAAGCATAATTTACAAGCAATCCGCCGTGGTGTAGTTTCTAAAGGTCTCCCATTACACCGAGGGTTCCTGGTTCAAATCCCGTAGCTGCCACTTCTAAAAACTTGTAAAACAACCACCCCGTTTTAATTAAAAACTTATAATGTTCAACGGTATTCTCTAAGAAATACAACAAATGCAAAAAAAACAAACTTGTAACATTTCAAAAACAGATTTGTTCTACTAGGGTACTTTGATGATTAACTACGTAGTAATTTTATGACGACTTACTAATTTTAAGGTTGTAAATGTAGCCTAAATGTACCAGAAAATAAGATATTTTGTAAATGATATAACGTAGTTTTGTCCTGTAAGTAAAATAAAATTTTAATTTGGCGAGACAGTGATTGAAAATTATTCTTTATTCTATTTAGAATGCAACAAATGTTTTTATTTATTATTATTTATTTATTATCTGCTTCAAACATTATTTATAAAATTAAGTGGAGTTACATGATCGTTCATCATGTATAATAAATTGAAAAATATTTTTTTGGTATTGTAGTAGTAGTATTTTTATGGGTTTAGTAGATTGTTAAAAGAAATTATTCATAAAAATACTACAACAGTTTTTGTTAGTACATGTTTACCTATTTAAAAAACTGTATCTAATATTTTTATTGGTAATGTTTTTTTTTTTATTTTCTTAGTGGTTTATAATTTTTGACTATTATTATTATTTTGTGTGGGAGAAGTTTATGTGTTTCGAAAATTTATGTACGCATTACTAATTATGTGTAAAAAAAAGATTAATTTTATGTATTAAATGCAAAGTATCGAAACGAATTTATGTTTGTTTTCAAAACTGAAAATTAACTGACATTCGAATAAAAAAGAAAAATATTTATACAATTTATCAACAAGAATTGATACTTACAAAAGTTTTTCATTTAATCGAAAAAAGTTTCTATTGAAAAAGTTTTCTTTAAGCTTGTTAAAAATTTGGCAAATTTGCATTGACATTATTCAAATGTTATCGAGGTATTTAGTAATTCAGCCTGAAGGTGTGGCGCGTTTGAGAGACTATAATAATCGTACATAATGCAATAAGATAAGAAACAGAATGTGTTAGCGTATGTTTGGAGAGGAACTAACAAGTAAACTCTGAGCACGTACGAACGAAAATTTCTATTAAGATGTATAACTGAGATATGCAAACTTTGAATACGCTTCTGAATACTTGAACAGGAAAACTAAGAAAAATAATATATTCTATTATGGGAAAACAACTTTTATTTTATTACGTTCTTTTAACCGCCCTGTGTAATATTATTTATAACTTCAACGATGTTATTTCATTACGTTTTAGCTTTTGGAAATGTATAACTCAAGACTAGAAACTTAAAACGAACGTTTAATTAGATTTACTTATATTTGTATTATTTACTTAAATCATTAGGTACAAAGTTATAAAATGAGGATTTGTGGTTTCTACAAACCTAACAATAAGTGTATTAAATTTAACCAAATTGCTGTCGTGACTTTTAAACGTTCTTCTTAATATTACACATTTTGAATTTTGTAGTAACCTGAAAAACACTTATTTGTATAAGTAATGAGGTTACTTGCATGGTCTTTTTAGCACAACATACGATAATCTTAGTAACCACTCTCAATAAATACAAATCTTTTAAAACTTTTTTCTCATTGACCTGTAATTATTAAAATAATTCATCTATAAATACATGTTTTAGAGAGGTTGATATAATTTATAGATCTGCAGTTATGCTTAAATCATTTAGTACGGTTTAATTTTATTGGTCTTAAAGCCATTACTCTTAATGCAAATTTAGAACGTTTAACACATTTGCTTAAATAATGATCCAATTAGTTATTTCAGGTTCAATAAATACTTATACTTGATCATTATTTAGATAAAATTATCAAAAAACATAGAATAAGTTTTAGTAGAAAGCATACGTAGATATACTATTAGATTTGTCTGTACAAAACTATTTAAGGTTTTTTTACGTGTAGTTTTTGATGTGTAAAAAATAAAATACACAAGAATTTGGGTTGCCCTAGCAATTTAAGTAGTTAAATTAAATTTGATAGTAAGAAATTGGTGTAATTTTAATTTATGACTTAAATTCTACAATTTTAACGTAAATAAATATAAGTAATTTTTTTTAGTTTATGAGATTTACTGTGTTAACTACGCGATTGAAATATTTTTGTTGGCATTACTGATAAAATGCTAATAATATAAAATTTTATAAAATCGATAAATAAAATTTTAAAATTGTCTTATAAAAAATGTTTGCAGATAAAATAACGGATAAAAGTCAACTACAAAATATACAAATATGACAATACAGTTTTTAGTCATATCATTATATCATTTTGTATAGCATAATATTATTTATTTATAATCATGCCTTGAATTCTCCTTTGTATATCCAAATAATACTTTTTCTAAAAATTATTTAAGCTTTTATTTTTGATTTTTAATTTGCTAATTTTACGTCTCAGCAAAACGGTGTGAGCACTAATACTGAAAAATTGTTTCACTGGTGTTTATTAAGTTTTTATTTATATTAGAGCATTTGCAAACAATTGGTTTAAAAACTGTAAGAACAAACATTCAAAAATTAAAAACAATTAGCTATTTAAATTTTTGTTTATAAAAAAAAGATAAACGAATTTTAAGAATTAAAAAAAAATATATCACGAAAATTCAAAAAGTATTTTAATATTAAAGTTCAAAGCTAAAGAATGACTTGTAAACTACGCCACAACTTCTGCTGATTTAGACTATTTAAAAAAAAATAGTTTTTTTTAATGCTGAGATTTTTAAGTTCTTTTTTTTAATCTCCGTTTTTATGTTTTTTTTTTTCATTGCTGTTACGTGCAAAAGCTGGTAAAATGAAACTTTTCTGAATTAAAGTAACATAAACGAGATTTTGCCGGTGCTCAGTGAAGATGGGTGTGCATTATATTCAATATTCCGCTACCGTTTAGAAAAACTGCAAAGCAAACGAAAACGAAAATCAAAATCAAAGAGCGCCAGAAAAGAATAAAGCTCAAATGGAATACAGACCTTTGCCAATTACGAGTCCGCTTGAATTAAATACACTCAACTGGGACTTACCTTATCCGAGTGTATCACACGAAAATCTGTAATCTTAAAATTTTTATATGCGAAGGCCGACTGAATAAAAACTTTGTTACATTGTTACAATCTAACATTTAATACATAAATAGAAATAAAAAAAAGGACAAACAGGAATTACATTAAAATTTGAATCAAGTTACCGCAAATAAAAATTTAAATTAAAACAAAACTGAATGAAAAGAATAACATGGTTACACTGAAATTATAAACCAAATGAAAATAATTTACAAAATAAAATAATCACATTTTAAAAGAAAAATATATCGCACGGCCGTGTTCGCATTAAAAACAAAATGAAATTTGTAACTGTATGAAATAAAACAAAATCGAAAATCTTAATACTATAATAGTACGTAATTAATAAACTTTTTTGGTTTAACGTCGATAAAACATTTTAAACGTTAGTTACATATTGTCTTTTATTTTTGTTGATTAATAATATTAATAATAATGATAATAATAATAATAATAAAATTTAAAAAAATTAAATTATTACAAACGATCACCATAAAATGTTTGGTGAATAATCGAAAGATACGATAACTACCAATGAACTCTCATCATAATTAATTTTAAGGATTTTCAATCACTGCACTTGCGAATAAATAGCTTAATCGGTAATCAATAAATACCTTAAAATTTGGTTATAGGCGGACTCCTGGTTAGCTTTAGGCCAGTTCGACAAGTTACTGTCGGAAGATTTTCATAACCCGCTCTAAGGCAAAAATTGGATTGTGAAGCACAAATCCACGATACGTTAATACAAAATCAAACCAGAAACCAGTGTAATCCAATAAGCCGTGATTGTTTTACGAAGTTGGAAAGTTTTTCCGCCATGAACTAACTATTCATTGTTCCATTTTTAATGACCCAACTAACTACATCTCCTGCCTTAAGGTATTTTAAACGACTGCCAACTAACTTTCTCCCAAACCAAAAGTACTTTAGTCCGTGACCACTTCCATAAAAAACTGTAATCAAAATTTTTGTAAAGGAAAACAGTACAACAAAGGCGTGGAAAGAAGATGAATAGATTTAATTAAGACATAAAGTAGAGTTTGAAGACGGCATGCAATGTTAACAAAAAGATATCAAAATCAAAACATTTAATTACACTCATTAACATTAACTTGTTGAAACTAAACTAAATTTTCAAATGCGCTAAGAACGTAGTTAATACAATAAACTTTTAAACAAGCTTAAGATAACTAAACCTCTAAAATACATTTAATTAGAATAGTATCTCCAAAGGGAAACATAAATTAGATACAACAATTTTACCAGGACAAAGTAAATGCCGAATCAACGTAAATACACAATACGGATGTTTAAGCAGCGTAATAATTTCGAATTAATTGAATACAAAATTTTCTTACAAACTTGATTACCAAAGATGAATTTAAAAACGTGAACTAACTTCCTTAAATTAACGTAAAATATTTCTAATATTTCCAATACAAGTTCTACTTTTGTGAATCAGCATTTATCTTTAGGTAATTTTTTCGCTCTCAACTTCAATTTTGAATTATGTCATTTTTGTAATAAATTAAAGTTCTCTTCTCAGTTTTTTTTAATTTGCTGTCTCTCTAAAAATCATTTTTATATTTGTTTTAACGAACTTTTTGTCTATATTTAATTAAATTATTTCTAATTGTGCGTTTCTATGCTAATACTATAAGACGACGCACCTTCAAAAAACTAACAGCTAGTAAAAAATTTAAATATTTCGTAACACCTGGGGAGAAACGATAATCCAAAGCAGCTATCGGCAGCTCTGGTGCTGAAACAGGGCCATGGATTACACAAAAATCTCCTTTTTCTTCGTTTTTTGATTATATAAATTTTTAACAATATTTTTTTTCTAATTAATTTAAAAGTTAAGCGTCAAGAAAAACAAAAACCATAACTATTCCTCCAAAATAAGTACATTTATTATTAGACTTAATCTTCTTTAGAATTTAACAAGTATGTAAGTGATAGATAAAATCAAAAAAATTGTGACAAACAAGTTTGTTAGTATAAATTTAGAATTCAAAATTAGCTCGTTTTTATAGGCACAAGGGTGGCTATTTGCACCGTTTTTCTTCTAGTAAATAAGTATTTTTTAATTACATATAATTACAAGGTATTTGTCGACCATTAACATCGTGCCAAATCTTCAAATCCTTATTCTAGTGGCGATCTCTCCAAATTTGATTTATGGCCTCACGCGTTTTGGCAGTTCTAAAACGTTTGTGCTTGAACAAAAATTTTGACGTGTGAAAACACCTGAACGCCAATTAATCAATTTTATATTTTTTACTTTTATTGCTTTATATTATAGGCAACTAACTTTGCGTTATTTTACGACGTTATAAATAATTTTTTTTTTATCTGATCATAAACTACTGACTATTATGCAAATAGAATTGCTAAAGCTTAAGATTTTATATTACAAAGTTTTGAACTAAAATAGTAATTTATGTAACAAGCTTTCAAAATAAAGCATAGCAAACGAAGCACTGCATAATAGTGAGTTATACTATAAAACTTTCGACAAAAAGTAACATACATTGTTTTTGCCCTGAACTACAGTAAAAGCACCACAATTATAATGCTGGTAATATTTTTATAACTAATACTCTTATCAAAAAAAAAAAAAACATAAATGGAATTTTTAAAACGTTTCTCTTCTAAATTTAAGTAAATTTTAGAACTTTTAAACAGATTTTCTACTAGGTAGACGCATATTTCTCCTTTAATAATAATTTAATTTCAGAGCATAATTTTACGTAGATTTGAACTTCCTTCTCTGTAACTTTACAGTTTTTTTACCATTACGTAACAACACTAACGAATTGGTGTTTTTAGTAAGGGCAGCACAAAAACCATATTTTCTAATTAAGTGCTCAAAATGTTAGGCTTAATGTTAACAAACAACTTCAAGCTCTAATAACTGTTAAATTTTTTGGTTATACTAAGTGCTTGCCGATGTTTTAATATTAAACAATAATTGCTAGTAACGTACTATGCAAGATGTATAACGGATTCTTGTTTCAAAAGCAAAAAACGGCCATACACGTAAAGCTTGTTTTTGGGAAATAATCTGTAAATATT
Source organism: Aquatica leii (assembly GCA_035610365.1). Lineage (NCBI taxonomy): Eukaryota > Metazoa > Arthropoda > Insecta > Coleoptera > Lampyridae > Aquatica > Aquatica leii. The sequence continues at coordinate 41,401,196 of CM069432.1, read as the reverse complement.
TTTAAACCATTAGGTAAAACTTTATGTTGGTTTTATTAATTGTTGCTTAATAATACAGAATTTTTAGTACATCATGCTTCCATGTAAAAATATAAGTTTTGTTTAAAGTTGTGTCGGACGCTTTGTAACATTTCAAGTGTTATCAAGTCGTACTTATCTACATTTTTTGAAGTTTGGCAGTTGAGAGCAATAACTTTTTTTTAAATGCCATTATCCAAAATAATCTAAAGATGACAAATTCTTCCAATACTGCAACCGTCACATACTTTATCAACATACTGCTGCAAACGTGTAACATAATGTGGAGGAGCTCTATCTGGTTAAAAAACAAGGTGATGTTTAACACAATGATTTTTGGCTTTAATTATCTATGTTATCCTGGGATTTATGGGGTTTTCCAAAATGTCTTAACACATATCTTCATCTAAATTTTTAGGCAGAAAGAATGAACCAAAAAGAAGTCGCTAACAACTCTAGCACACACGTTTAATTTCTTGAGCTATTGAGTATGAACTTGAACTTGAATGGAGGAATTGTCTAAAATCGGCATCAGAGCAGTAGTGACGTTTCCGTTTAGAAAACATGTACTTTTATTCGAAAAGCAAATTTTGTAAAAGCAATAAGCATTTTCAATCTAATTTCTGGAGTCTATACTAAGATTAAAACGTCTTCCGGGTTTGGATCGTGTTGGTGTTGTAACCGAAGTTGCCAACGTTTTGCTCACTTTTGTAAGGTGCTTTAAAATTGCATTGCATATTTAGACACGTTCTTTTAAAAACATTTCCAAAATACTATTTTATAAATTGAACGCAAAGTCAGCTAAATCATTAGATTTACTTCTTAAAGAAGACATTTTATGTGCTGTTAAGTCTTCGATAAAACATCTAACCGCCACATCTCAGATTCTATTCGTATTCAAACTTGCAAAATTCTTAACTTATTTAAAGTTTCTAAACTCAACTTTTCTAAGTCGGATGAGTTAGCTTCCACCCGACTAAAACAACGCTACTGTCATCTTGAATCAAACTGATTACGTTAAAGAAATAAATTTATAGTAAGTACGCTTCTTTAACTTAAAATCTTACTGCAAAGAATAAACGCAAGGTCAGGAAAATCTTTAAATCTTTTAATCTATTTCCTGAAACCAAACGTCGACTTGCTTTCTTAGTTTCTAAACCGCCTTATCTATACGGAATAACTAAAGTCTACAAACAACGTATACCTTTAGTCAGTACTATCCAATCTCCTACTTACAAGCTTTTGTCCAATATTCTTTTCAAATTTTCAGGTAAATTCTCTTCTCACATCTTCAACTCGTATGATTTCATTTAACGTTTGAAATGTATAAAGCGTAAACCCCAAGATCTTCTTCTTCTTTTGATGTCACTTCACTATTTATCAAAGTTCTTATTGAAGATTCGCTTATTATTATCGAGCAAATTCTGTGTCACCATAACAAATATTTGAGTATGATTTCTTTTACTTTCAATTTGATAACAAGTTTTACTAGTTTTGGGCTCCGCTAAGGGTTCTCTTTTATCTCCAGTCGTAGCTAACATTTTTATATAATCCTTTGAGACGGTTGCTTTGGAATTATCGATATTGCACATGTTGATACCACCTTTATTGTTTGATCTCAAGGTCGTCTTGAATTGTCTAGATTTCTTCATTTGACACAAAAACGCTTTTTCCATTTTCCAATCTGAGAATCTAGAGTCGGAACTCCGTTATTTGATTAGAATCTTAGTAAACAAAGGTTATATAAAGCGAGATATTTAGATAGTTATAAACCGATCTCTACATACCCGTACTCGAATTCATAAAAACATTTCTAGTTCTTAAGAATGGTATTAAGCCCATATTCTACTCTACAGTTAAAATTTAACAAATTATTTTTTCTCAGAAAGACAAATTTCCTTTCTTTCATCTCAAGGTGTATAGTTAAATTTTTTGTTCATGTGGTTTAGTCACAATACAGATTTTAATAACGCTTCAGTTATTGCAAAATCTTTATTCGTCTTTATCAGAAAAGTCTGAGAAGGCATAGAAATCATCAAACTTTCCAATTACTTTAGTCGTGACAACGCTTTTGGACTATCCCCTTTTCAAACGTAACCTAGTTAGAATCGAGCTTGTTCCTCCGCAACGATACTTTTTTTAGAAGATTAGAATCTGGCTTGGTTTACAAGTTGATTAGCTGACACTGTAGTATTTCTTTGTTAGATTGTCGTTTACTTCTTTAAGTTTTTAATTTCTTTCAGGTTTTGATAAACACCTTTACATATATGAGCCAAACGTTGGCACCTTTGGTTACAACATCAACATGTTCCAAACCAAGGAGACTTTATAATCTTAGTATAATAAACATTTCAATTAGTCCTTTACATAATAGCAGAAGTGTCGTAATCACCTTAGTTCCACAAGCTGAAGTTGGTAATAATGCTATATGTGGTATTTCACTATCTTATGAAAAATACTCACTGTCTCACACTGATTTCTAGTTAAGCATAAAATTGACTACAACATGTCGAACTTTTTACTTTTTTTAAGAACACTACCAGATTCTCTAATTTTAGTTAATTCTCGCATATACTTTCTATTTACATGTATTTGTATAGATGTTGCTCATTAAATAACTGTACTCTGTAATTGGCATCTGTGTTATGTTTAAAAAAAAATTATTTATTATTTTAACTTACTCTGCAGTAGAATACACTATTGCTTAATTTTACAACGTCACTGGTACCAATAAGCAGTACACAACACTACCAATATGTTTAAAATGACAATCTAACAAAAAAGATTTATTAGTACTGCCCATAAAGCAGATAAGATAGTAATAAAACCAAATTCTTCAGATACTTTCTTTCTCATTTTCGACTCTGTTTTGTTTCTTTTAGGTCTAACCATACATCAATATTTTGATCTTCATTTCAGTTTTTTTACGAAAATTTATTTTTCAATTATAGGAAAGCGTTGGAGCTTTAATAATCTTCCAAATGAGGTACCAGTAGTCTTCTCATCCCAACTAAGATTTTAAAGAAAGATATTACCCTTGCGTAGGGTGGCAACTTCAGGATTGGAAAATATTTGCAACTTATTTTTCTTTTGAAAACAAATTATACGTGTTTAATGAATGTTTGCTTTTAAAACAAGAAATGCCCTTAAATCTTCTTGTTTGGTTTTTGGTAGGATATACTATATAATGAACGTATTGCCGTATTCTTTAAATTAAAAAAAAAGACACTACGATACATCTATTTGTTTGAACATTATTAGTGTGTTGGATTAAAGTTACAATAATGTTTAGTCTAATCGCGACTGGGTGAGTTGAGTACATAAAATTAGAAAAAGTGTATCTTATGTAATAGCTAAACATCAGCGTAAATATATGACTCTATCAACTTCTTTTTAAATTGAAAGTTTATACTAATATAAGTAAAATATTTTAGGACAGAGTAGGGTAAAACTTCTATTTGAGTACAAATTATAATTAAAATTTAATCACTAAAGATTATATAGTATATAAACGTCTCACGCAATGTTCTTTTTGGTTCCTATGTAATATTAGTTGCATCACTAATTATTTGGTGCGAAGTAATAACATTCTGCTGAACTTTCATTGTTTATTATTTTGAAATGAATATACACAACGTTTCGATTGCTGTGGTATCTGCAATCGTCATCAGGTAAATACTAACAAACTTAGAAACTACTGGAGCTTATATACTAAAGACATGTTCGATGAAGCGTTCAAGCGTACAAAATCAATTTAGCGTAACAGATTAATTAACAAAATTACTTAGTGAAGTTTAAGTTGTTTTAGAGGTTCGATAAGTGGTTTCCATATGTTGCTTATCTCGACACTTAGCTGGCTGCCAAACTTCACTAAGTAATTTTGTTAATTAATCTGTTACGCTAAATTGATTTTGTACGCTTGAACGCTTCACCGAACATGTCTTTAGTATATAAGCTCCAGTAGTTTCTAAGTTTGTTAGTATTCACCTAATGAAGATTGCAGATACCACAGCAATCGAAACGTTGTGTATATTCATTTCAAAATAATAAACAATTAAAGTTGAGCAGAATGTTATTACTTCGCATAATTATTTGGTATTTAAAATTTGTTTCGTTACTTCTCTTGATTTTTTTATACTCTTGAACCATTTTAATTGAAGGCCAGACACGTTATCAATGGTGACATGCATTTCTTAAATAAAATAATTTGACATAGGTATGTGTTGTCAAGGATGCTACATTGGACAACCGAAACAAAAAGCCAAGAATCATAAATACGACTGTAAAACTAAAAAAACAATCAACAATCCTACAATTTTAAATGTGAAAAATAATTACAAGAAAATATTAGTCTCTGAAATGATTTTTATCAATATACACAAAAATAATATTAATTTTAATACAGACACTAACAATTTAAGTAGTATTTATAATAATTTAATTTCTAAAATTACGAAAATTTGTTAGGTGTTTCTCGCGGCTATTTTCTATTTTAAATTAAATTTTTGATAACGGGTTACCTTGAAATAAATATTTGATTATACATATCATAGTGTTTGTTCTTCATGTTTAATTGTAACTGTCATTTATTTATACTTATTTATTGATTTTAATTATTGACTGTTAGTAGTCCCATTTTTCTTGATTACGCTTAGGTCGTGTTCGTGTTTTTGAAATTTTGGAACAATTGCTCAAATTTTCTGTGTAAGTTCTTACGTTAAGTGTTTGTTACATCTGTAATTAGATACTGTATAACTTATTTGATCAGGTAGTTGTAGTACTTACTATAATAAATTGCAGTGGCTTGAAGAAGTGCACATTTAGTGCACCAAACATCGCCAGGAAGAAAAACTGAGTAGTTTTTTATGCCTCTCCTTGAACGAAGAATTTAGACTTAGTAATTATGTAATACTGTTGAGGCAATTTGGATATAAACACTCAATCAAAATGTGAATCAACATGATTATGGTAGAATTCAGGTTTCCACAAACAGTATGTTATTTGAAGATGTCCCGCGTATGACGAAAGCTCAGCTTGTGTGAGAACGACAACACACAAATTATGCAGAATGGAAAATTGTGTTACAAATACGATTATGCATTCAATTACATAGGAGTAACGAAACGAAACGAAAGATTTTGCAACAACATTAAAAGTTTTGAATTTATTTAAACTAAGTATTTACAAGTTATTTTACGTTTTTAGATTCATCTTTGTCAATCAATTTTGTAAGTAAAGTGTTGTATTCAATTATTTAGAAATTATTACGTTGCTTAAACATCCATATCCTGCAATTACGTCGATTTGGCACTTCCTTTGTTCCGTCAAAATTCCAGTTGTGATTTATGCTTCCCTTCCGAGATATAATTGTAATTAAATATATTTTATCAGTTTGTTTATTTTAAGTTGGTTTAAACGTTCTTGTGTAGTGTAGTAATGTAGTTAATTGGGTGGTAAACTCGCCTCCTGTAGATAAAGTAATACCGCGGAAATTATGAATTATGAAAACGTGAATATTTATTTCAGTTAGTGGACTTTTGTTTCTTCTAGTTCGTAAAATCTACGGTTTTAAAAAAAATTACGTGTTTTTCAGTTTTATTTTTACGTAATGCAGAATCGTGTTCGTGAAGTTGTACGACGCGGTTATATCTTCGCCTTGGTAGCGGCTTATTGAGAATCTTCCGACGGAACATAGTCCTTTGGGGGGAACCCTTCAGCATTTCTTACCGATTATATCTGGCAACCTAGGATCAACCACAAGTTTTTTCCTGGATTTATTACGACGACAATTTAAGGTATTTATTGATTACTGTTTAAAACAATTTATACGCGATGTTTGTGTTTTAAAAGCTTTGGTTTTTAAGCAAAATAAAGAGTGTTGCAAATTAACGATTTTATTGATTTTTCCATTATTAATTCGTAATTGTCCGCATTTATCAAGACTATGTGAAAAATTTTTGTTTAATAAAATTTATGTTTGACGTTAACCAAAAAATTGACTAATCTCAAAATTTATCATTAAAATTTTTAATTTTTGTTTTAAAAGAGATAAGTTTATTTTATTTTGTATCTGATTAATTTTTATTTAATGCGACACGGTCGTGCATCAGGCAATTAAGATTTTCTTGTGATTTTATTTGTCTTATTTCTTTAAAAAGTTAAAAAAAAATAGAATTTAAAGGGGCGCCAGATCTTTCTAAGTAAAACTTCTGTTTCGATCAAGACAGAAGATTTAAGTTTGTAACGAAATTAGGTTCGTAACCCTAAACAAACAAACAAAAAATATAAATATGTATAACAACGTTAATTTAAAAAAAAATTGTAGTACATTACTCGATCCATAAATGCCGGAAGTATTGGCAACACAGGTTTACACATATGATGTCGATAGTGAAGAAAATTGTGACAAATATCTATGGTTCACAGCATGCAATACACAAAATAATTAATGAAAATACTTAAATGGTATTGAAACAATTATTGTAATTGCGTAAGTTAGAACAAGCAAAATTTTGTGAGAGATTTTTCTGACAGCGACAAAGTAATTAAATAAAGCTTACCCACAATCCAGTACTTGCCCGAAAAAAACGTTTTCCTCGTTGAGTCGATCTGGAATATTTATGAATAGCAACTTGTGTCAACACAATAACTCACAAATGCAAAAATCTACAAAATTCTTAATTAATGCTAAAAGAAATTAGACATAAAAAACCGGTTATCGAATGCTGTTGCACACATTAAAGTAAAAGTTGACATCGCAATCGATTGACGCATAAGGAATAGTATCTCAGAGAAAAGTTCTTGTCGTGACTTCGTTTTTAGATTTAACGTAGGCCTTTCAGAATTATAGTCGTTCCATTAAGGTATTGGTCGATATTAACCCCTCATCGATCGATAATACATCGAAACATGCGACTAACACGTGACGGAACGTCATAAAAATTTTCGCAAATATGCTACCTGTTTGTTATCTTCACTGATAACGGTGAACGTGTGGTGGGTACGGAAATCCGCTACAGACAATTAAGACAGCATCAAATTAAACCCCAACAAAGAAAAATATAACGGCCTACCCTTACTCAGCTTTCACTAGTTAGCCACAATGTGAATTCACATATTCACGTGAAATAATCTAATGGTGTGAGCCTTGTTGGCCGTAAAAATACAGAGCTCGTCTGTATTGCTCCAGGTCTTAAGGGAAGTAAATAAAATATGCTGTTATAAAATTTGACATTGCCGACGAAAGAGAGTGAGGGTGTCGAGGGACAAATTTTATACTTGAAATTTTTATACTTGAAAATCGATCTACCAACTTTTTAACATAACTTACTTTTGTTTTTATTACTTTTTTTTTTCATTTTGCGCCAATTTAAATAGTTTTTTTTTTGAGTGTTGATGAATTAAATAAATGTTAAATGGTTAAATGTAAATAAGTTTTTAATTCTGTCGGCTTCCGCGTTTTGTGAAATTTAAATTCATTTCATATTTTAGTGCGATACACTTTAGTAAGGTCCAATTTAGAGTGTATCTTTCAGGAGCGTCCTTTGATTTTTGACTTTTCATTGTGTTTTCTGTTGAGTTTTCTAAACGATCACGGATTTTTAAATATAATCCACCCCGTCTTCACTGAGCACCGGCTAAACTTCGTGTTATTGTTCCAGCTTTTGCACGTAACAAGCTTCTATACGTTTTAAATCAAATTAAGCAAACATTATTGTCTTAGAAAAAGTTTAATAAAATAACTTTGAAAACAAATATTGAAACATCTACAAAGTTACAGACAATCTTGGGAAACAATTAAAATTTAGTTAATTTTGTATTATTTATAGTTCAAACATTCACTTTTAAAACAATATTATTTCATAACCTGGAAAGTAGATTGTTTATAATCAATCTGTAAGAATCAGAGAAATAAGAATAAAACTCTTACCATACAATAGCAGATTAATAGAATCTTTCTTTTATTATATTAGGTAACAACCGATTCCATTTTTGTATTCGAATGTTAGGATGAAATTTTTGTTCGTAGCTGTTCTATAAACTGTAAAAAAATATTTAGTTAAACATTTATTGTTTCAACTTACTGTTTTTAACAATTTTTACTGCATTTACATAAATCATAATCTTGTAAAGCAATAGACCTGTATGTAACGTACCAGTAGATCTCTGAAAGTACCGATATTGTTACTTCAAATAAGATACTTTATTCTCATTTTGCGTAAATATTTTGAAACTCAACCTAAACAGTTTGTGTAAATTGAAACTTACGCTAATACATAGTAACTTTAACATAAGTAAATTCCATATTTAACTATTTTGTTAAAATGTTGTTTGAATCAGAAGTTAAGTTAATAAAGTTTTGAATGTTTAAATTTTGTTGTAGTATTTCGATTTTGTCACGACACTTTTTTAGTAATAATTTTAATTCTGCTACAATTGCGGTGGATTTAGAAAAAAAGTCAAATCGAATTTTGTTTGTAAATAATCAAATGTTAATGTTTTTTTATGATTTAAATGTATATGTTTTTTAATTTTGAATTATATTTTTTTTATAATAAAAATGTAACTCAAGAATACGCACTACATAATTAAAACGTATTAAGAAAACGACTTTATTATGCAACGTTAATAAACTTAACAAGATTTTATAAATGTTAAAGTAGAACTGTTAAGGTGCGCATCGTTATTGATGTTCGTGCTATGCATAAAATAACACTTAAAATCCATTGTAAATGTACATACTTTGTTTAGCTTTGATCTTTTTAAGTTAGATGTATCTTACAAGTGTTTTCTTAGGCAAGAAAATAACAAAACATACAAATGGTTATGTGCTATACAGACAATATTATTTAGTCTTGAATGTAAAACAAAATTCAAAGAAAATAAAAGAGAAAGGTTAATTTGCAAATTTGTAGGGATTGGATGTACTCTGGACACAAACGCAACCTTATGATCATTAGAAGATATGAAGACTGTAATGTTCAGCTTTGAAGTATTTTTCCATTATTTTATTAAATTTTATGTTCAAAAATTTCTTAATAAATTCGCTTTGATTTTTTTGGGTTATTTATTAAAAAAAAATAAAAAAATATTTATTAAATTTTAACTTTTTTATTTTTTAATTTCATAACAAAAATAGTTCTACGCAATACAGAAAATGTTTACACATGAACTAGAAATCATTCAAAATGTCTTAAGAAGTTAGTTAACAATTTTAACGTGTAAACAATAAAATAATACTGTTTGGTCTAAAAAAACTTAAAAAGCGGTTGAAATTGTACATAAAAGTAACGGAACTGAAATGCGGTTCTTTTATGAAGTGTGAACAAACGTTATACCATCAAGAGTTCAGTAGACCAGAAACTTCACAAACTCGTTGGAAAAATATTAAAGTTGACGTCGATTTGTCTTTTAGAAAAGATAAACGATGCTTTTTGTTTTATTCTGAAACTAAGAACACGGCACTTTATTGAACTTAAACCAAAGAAATATTAAACTTTAAATTGTTTGTTTATTTTTAAAGAAATCATTGTTAGCAAATAAATAAATTTGTTTCTAAATTATTTTCATAGTATAAGAAATAGAATTAAAAATTGTTTTTGTGCTTTAAGCTGTTTTTGTAGCTATTTAATGTTCTTGTCAAACTTTAGAAAATAATTAAAGATATTTAAATTGTTCTAAATAAATACACCAATTTCCCTTAAAATATCTTTAATATGTTTTATGATGAAAGTTTTATGTCTAAAATTTAGAAAATAATTTTTATGCTATTCTTTTATATTTTATTGTGTAGTAGAAAAAAATTTGTTTAGGTTTAATAAAAAATCAAAAATTTTTTTATAGCAATAGTCCACAAATTTTAAATTTAATAATTTCTGCGCGTTTTGAACAAAGTTAAAAGTGTCAGCTTAACTAATGTTTAACCGACTTCGAGTTAAAAAACTGTATATTGCTGATGTTACTGTTATTCAATTAAAAAGTTCTAGAACTAAAATTGTGTTATAAACGCGCTGTAATTTTTTATACACAGTAGAAGTGTAATAACATTTCTGTCATATTTTTAAAATTTTTTTTATTGTTTTGATTGCAATTTTAACGCAATTTTAAATTTAGAATAATTTAAATTAAAAAAAATAATATTTAGCGTGATTTTATATAATAATATATAGTGTATTTAGCTTCGCTAATTTATATACAATTCTTTACATAATGATTACGTGAATCCTTTATAAAAAATGCTAGTAAAAGTATTTGCTTTAATACATCTTTTAACGTGAAAGTTGTTTTTTGTCTGATATATTTATGGATGTTCTTATTATATATTTTCTTTTATATATGTCGGTATTAATTGGTGTTTTATTTTATTTATATACATAAATAACTGTAGTAAATATAATAATTTCATTTAAAATTTAATAATTGTAGTATGTAACATGAGTGTTACGTTAATTTCCTTACTAGATTTTAATATTATATTTGGTTTTGTTTTAAATTAAATAGTATTACTGTACAATAATTTAAGCGTGTTTTGACTATGCTTTTGTAGAATAACCTTTTTACGTAAGCACTAAGATATTTATTTGTTCTATTAAGAAAATCTGTAGTGGGTATTTCCCCGTTTTGGTGTTCTTTTAATTATTTTATAATTAGTACATCGAATACTACCTACGACTCTCCGAAGTGTTGAGTTTCCGCCTGCACTAAGTTACGGTTTACGTAACACATTTAAGGTTGAAAAGTAGCTTAATCATTTAAGGTTCAAAAATGACTTTATAGTTTAAAAAATAATTTAACCGTTTCAGATTCAAAATTAGCTTAACCATTTAAAGTTTTTTTTTAATCTATCAAGTTTGACTTCTTACCGGCCATTTTTATAAATGCTTGTGTGCTGCGGTTTTTGTAATTGTGTATCTAGTATTTGTTTTTTAAGTACATATCAACAAATTTTTGTTTCAAGTTTCTCGCAGATACCTGCGTATCTGCTACCACTACTTTGTCCCTAACTTGGTACAGTTTAGCAGCTGATCTTTTAAGATTATATCTAACTTCTTGGGTTTTTCTACTTTGATTCATACAATTGTTACGGTTTTTGACTGTGTCTCTAAAATGTCTTTAGACCTCTGCTCAAAGACACCAATTTGTTTTCTGTTAACAGTCGTCTTCCTTTCCAAAGATTAAAAAGTTTGGAGTAAATCCAGTATCTCTATTTTCGGTTTCAGACAAATTCGCTTCAAGTACAGAAGTCCACTATGCTTTGTTCTTGTCAATTAAAATTTGAGTACAACTATCAGATTGCACTAAAAGACCATCATGAACAATATGCCAAACTTTAAAAGATTCCAAGCCTTTTCTTTCATTTGATACAAACTACTTTTTTTCCAGTATGGGTTTTGCTTGTTCTACAAATTCGGGAATTTTTGGTGTATTTTTTAACGTTTGTCCCAATCATGCCAATTAAAGTTCTTTTCTAACTCTTGCTATTGATTTTTCTCCACCAGTGTGAATAGTATCTTCATAAGAAGTTTTCATAACAATCAACCAGTAATTGGCACAAAACATCGAAACCCACTGTTATCTATAGTTGACTTTTTAACGAAATACTAAACCAAATTATTTTTGATAAAAAACGTATCTTTTAGTTTGCTGTACTGCTGTTGGTAGAAAAGATTTTCTACTTGAAATGTTTTTATTGTTTTAACTTTATTTTAATATATTTTTCTGTTTCTAGTTTTTACAAGTAAAACATTTAGATTTTGACTCAACGTGTTCCATTCTACACTCTTGTCGATACTCGATATTAAATGTAAAATTTTGTAACTTAATCCTGGCTACTCTAGGGTGCAAGTTTTTCATAACAACTGAGGTCTTACTAAGTTACAGTTACACTGTAAACGGAATACCATACAAATAAACTCTAAAATGTTCTAAGATACACTCTAGACTTTCTAGGATAGCAAGTGTTTCTAAATCCTAAGAATCATATTTAGCTTTACGTTTCGTTGTTTTTCTACTAAAATAAGCAATAGCATAAACAATTCCTTGCTTTTTTGCATCAGGGCAGCAGCAATGCCTACTGTGCTAGCATCTGTCTGTAAGTCTGGATTAGAATTTTAAAAATTGGTTTAGTTTTTAACTGTTGTATTATTTCTTTACGAAAATTCTCTTGTACTTGACTCCAGACAAAAGAAACATTTTTTTGAACAAACTGAGCTACTGAAGCAGTTAATAAAGCAAACATTTTTAGGAGTCTTCTAAAATGCCCGGCAAGGCTCATAAGCTGCCCAACGCCTTTAATGTTCTTCAAGTTTAAGTTTTGGTTAGAACTTCAATTTTACTAAGGCAGGGTTTAATGCTACATTTTTCTCTATACTTTTTAACTATTGGTTTCAGATGCTAAGGAATTGCATTTTTTCACATTACAAAAAATCAAGCTTTATTTGCTTTACCTGCCGCGGATTGTTAAATCCTATAACAAAAATGAAATAAACTTTTACTCATTCATTATCATTATCACTAAATACCGCTGTGATTGCTCGGCTTTATTAAAACGCTTTCCGTTAAATGGTAAGTAATTTTTCCTTACATTTAATTTTCATTGTTAGTTATTAATTTTATGCTTTTACAATTTATGCTGTAAAAAAATCTTGCAGGAATAAACGTTTTAGTAATATGTACACGTTTGTATTGACTGGCTAGCATGCTATAATTTTTTTGAATTTTTTTTTCTCAATTTTATTAAATATATAACCGAAATATGGAAAATTAAGCTTTTGTTGTCATATCGACTAACACCTATATTTGTGCGCCTCGATATTGATTTCCCCTTTAGTAAATCAGTAAAAATTATTTTTAATGTATCTTGCTTACCCTTTAAGATATGAAATTTTTTTCTAAAAAAAATTATCGCAGGCAGGATACGAACATACATTATGTTTGTGAATTTATTTTACATTGTAAATGAAATATCTAATAAACTGTTAATGTTAGAATTTTTTTTATTTGAATAAATTGTTAGGAAGAATTATCTCTATAAGAAACTAAAAATAATTTAAATAATTTGCAAACGTACAAAATTATATAAGAAAAACTGTTAAAAATAACGGATACACCTAGTACTTCCAATTTTTTTTATCACACCCATCTTTTGATAGAACTGAGAGAATATGAAAAGGTAGCTCCATACCAAATTTTAAGCTACTATGGACTTTTGGTCCAAGAGTTATTGTAGTTACATTGTTACAAACACACAAACATACATACCCAGCAAACACAGTAGCTTTAGATTTCAATGAATGCACATATGCTGATAACACAATAGATAAAACGAACCATGCCAACGCGATCCAAATATGAATAAAAATATACTTCAATTCATGATATGGAAATATTATCTTAAGATGTTTTATGTCTGCAATATTTATTTGTTTGCTATGTATAGACACCCAAAATTTTTTTGTCAAAAATTAATTTTTTTGATTCATGGGACCTTGAAACTTAAAATTATGCAAAAAAAATTTTGAAAAAAAATTGTGATCGCTATACTTTCCTTATAGAAAAACTCTGGCAAAAAACTTTTAAACACTGTTTAAACATTCTAAGCTACAAATATGTCGTAAACAACTGAGAAAAATTATTCGTGCACAGTGTTGCCGAAGTCAGTACATTCGTACTGAATTCAGTACTATTACTCGACTACCAGTACGTTAGTACTTTTGTACTTGATTTTTGTACGTTTTCTTAAAAAAAAATTTAACAAAGAAGGATTTGAAAGATGTGCCATAAGCATATTTGTAGCAAATTTAAAGTTTTCATTGGCTAAAGCTAGAGTCGCTGCTATCCGTTCATACCCAAAAATAAATATATATACCAATCGAAATGTTTGCATAATCTTAGTTTTTTCTACGTGTAAACATTTTTGTTTTATGCAGTTTTAAAATTTGTTTTGTTCGAAGTTAGTGTAAAAAATACGTTAACTTAAAAAATCAGTACGTTCCTAGTTTTTCTATGGAAGTCAGTACGTAAAATTTTAAAGTAGCAGCAACGTTGTGCCTTGTTATCTATCTCTGTGAACATCTACCTACAATAAAATTGATTATCACTTATAATACAATTACATATTAGAATATCTTCAAACTTGATTCTTAAAAAACAATAAATTTATAAGTAAAACGTATCTTCCTTAATTATTATGCTTTTAATTGTTTTTTCAGTGATTTAACAATCATAGCTGTATGCGGAAAAATTGCAATGTCGTACATAGGTTTTAAACTTTACCAGTTTTTTATTATTTTTGTTCTATATATATAAAAAAATTCAAGTCATTTTTATTTTGCATAAAAAAAGCATTTGCTTATTGAAATTTCATACATTAAAAACGTACGAATGTGATACTTTAATTAAGCAATTTACAAGCAAGCGACCGTAGTGTAGTGTATTTAATAGTATTCCCAAGGTCTCCCATTACGTTGCAATACACCGACGAATGAAAGGTCTGTGGTTCAAAAAAATTTTGAACAAAAATTGCGGTCGCTATACTTTCGTTATAGAGAAGTAAAAATATGTTTATTTAAGTCAAGCTTTACTCAAGTAATTTTTGTTTAACATTTTTTGAATTATCTAATAAAATAAAGTGATGGAAGGTAATTCAATATATAATTTTTAATTAGTAACATTCTTAGTCCAAAAAATTTAAAAAAACATGCAGTGCATATAATATGCAAGTGCAAGGAACGCAGAATATCAAGAGCAGGCCATGTAGGGAAAACAAACGCCTAAAATAAACTTGTTAACAAATATTAAAATTATACCTATAGAGGCAGTGTAATTAATATTTGATGAACACAGAAGTACGACCTTAAAGCTATTAAAATGCCTTTTGCAAATGATAAAATTTTTGATATGATTGCGGTGTATTTTAAATGTCTTCAAAATGCGGCATTGACTGAAAGAGTATACAGAGCTTAATATCTAAATCGGCGCTTACGCGATGCGAAAATTCTTCCGCGTTTAGTGCAAAATTTACGTAATACTGGCAGCTTTCGACCTAAGTTGCAAAGACACTCTGCTAGAACAACAGAGGACACGTCTAACGTGGAATTGAATCTCCAAGTTAGTACGAGAGTAATGTCTCTCGCGTTGGGTATACCACGTACTTACTTTACTTATAGATACTTTCTGAATGTTTTATGTGGCTGTCGTAAGTCTTGGGAATAAAACCACAGTATTTGTTTTTTAACGTTTTATTAGCAACATTTTTGTGAACTTAACGTCCTCAGCTCTGATGAAGTTCATGAAAATTTTGCTAATAAAACGTTAAAAAATAACCACTGTAGTTTTATTCCCAATGAGAAGTTATACATTGTTTCACAATGTGTTTGTTATTTCAAATTTTGGACTGCATCCATATCATTTCAGATCAAGCCAACCGACGAATAAATTATTGTCATTTGATGTTTATATTATGCATTACTGGTCTGACAACAATACTCACTGGTTGCACGAAGTCCAACATCAAAGTTATTAGAGTTTTAATTTCTGGTATGCCATCCTGGGCAAAGCTATTATAGGTCTCTATTTCTTTGATCAACTACGAAATGATGCCATGTTTCTTGATTTTTTGGTAAACAAATTGCTTATTTTATTAGAAGATGTGCCCTTGCAATTACGCAAAATATGTTTTTGCAACTAGGCGCTTGCCCAGCACATTTTTCAATAAACGTATGAGAACATTTAGATACAATATATCACTAAAGGTGAATTGAATAAGGATGTTTATTTACTTGACCACCCTAATCCCGGGACTTAACCTGTTTGGACGTCTATCTATGGGGTCGGTTAAAGTTTACCAGATTCTACTAACAACAACAGAAGAATCAGAAATCGGTCTTTTTTGCTTTTTATGCCCTTACAGGTTTTTTTTAATTGTTTGAACTATAAAAACAAGATATCTAAAAATTATACAATTATGAAATTTCATCATTGATTCTTGAAAAACGACAAATGAATAAGAATAAAATCCGTTTTTCGTTATTTTAAGTAGGAATATGATATCGAGATACGGTTTTCACTAACCTATTAAGGTATTATTTCACTACATTTTTATAGAAATTTTTTTTTAGAGAATTTTGCAATTTTCGTTAAAATATCATAAAATCATATCATATCATAAAAATCAATCACAGGATGGGCTTGATGGAGCAATAAATGTTTTTTCTCACAAGACCGAGTTGGTTAAAATCCGTTCAGTTGTTTAGGAATCACCCCTGTATCGTTGTAGAATTTGTCGATACAAAAGTTCAAGAAAAAATAAATTCAACGTCTTCAAGAAGGAAAACGTTGCCGTAAATGCTGGATTTCGAAATAAATGTAAACGCCTCGAATCAAAGAAAACTTATAAATTTTAATGCACTAAACTGTACACTGGTAATACAAAAACGCAGTATAAACAGATTGTAATAATTATAATTGTGCCGATACTTGGGCATACAAGGAGGTATCAACTATGTACCTTAGCACCCTTAACAATACACTGCCCTATTTAGCAACGCCACACGTTCAACGTAAGCAACCCGCAGGCGCTAACAACACAAAACTTAGCAAGCGGTAAAAATTCAAATAATTTAAATATTTATAGATTATACAAAACTGTACAACCCCCTACCATTTCATTTTAATAGATACGTAAAAAATGTTAAACAAACATTACTCGAATAAAACAAAGCTTTAAAAAGCATATATTTTTTGGTACATTTAGTAGTATTTTAGTGAAAAATCACTTTGAAAGCTTTAGATAGCGATTACGCCCCCTGATGGCATTTTGAAAACCTGAAAATAAGTTTCAAGATTTTCTTTTGGCTACCTTAGTCATATCATTTATTACCTCAAGTACCTATGACAAATATTTTCCGAGAAACAGCACTTTGCATGCTTATCTGGTCACCCAGTACTATATTATTTTTTTAAAAATTACAAGAATTTAACGAGTTGATAATATTTATCTTATAATTACAATTACTAAAAATTTTTAAGTTTAATTTTTGGTTAATATCGAACTATGGCAAATTTGTTAATTATATCAAATTTTGTTTAAAACAAAAGTAATTACCCAAGTCAGTATGCCATGTTCGGTAAGGTTTTAAGTAAATTTTGTGAGTCGTTATTTTTAGTTTTATTAAAAATACCATATAAAAAACATATAAAACTTATGGTTTTACTTCGTAGGTAGTAATTTTTGTGGAAAATTTATGTAACTTTCGTTTTATTTTAACAAACCACTTATTTTTATGCATTTGTTATTTTTAAAAGTTTGTTTCACTTAAATTGTTAAAACAAAACTAAGCAGAAACATTTATTTCTTTTTTGTTACAACTTGTATTATTTTCTTATTTAAAATTAAAAATAAAAAGCTGCAGCTTTATTGTTATTGTAGCGCTTAAATTTGCTGTATCTTCTCTTGCAATTTAAAAGTTATAAAGTTATTCCTTTTGAATTAGAATTGTATAGTTTACCGGATCAAACTACATTCTATAAGGAAATATTTTTAGTTATTTGATCGACGGTAAAACATAATTAAAAATATTATTTATTACATTTTTTACTGTTTGTAACAGTATAAAACTTGCGTGTTTTTATATAATTTGGCTAGAAATGTATAAACTGTTTATAAACTACTCGATAAGATTGAATGAACGCGTTTGTGACTCATATACATCTGATAAGGACCTATAAAAGTAAAAATTAAAAGTTACGCAGCTCAATTAATAATAACCAAAACAGATATAAATTACTAACTGCTAAAAAATTATTTTTTTTTTATTAGTTTAGTTAAATGTAAAAGTATTATTATATTTATATTGTATGAGAGTAATATAATATGCTGTATTTATAATAAATATTAACATTAGATGACTTTCGGTTATACCAAAACTTGACATCAACATTACTATTACAAATAGAATAATACAATTGTTCAACTTTTCTAATTGAAACTTTTGGAGGTATCTTACTTTTCTTGATAATTTCTACCATATTCATTGATCAATAAAAAGGTTAATTTATTTATCTTTTGAATAAACAAAACGATTGTTATCGTTTATAATCTTTTCAATATAAAGTAGTATACTTTTTAGTATTTTTTGCAGGGTCATTAACCAAATGACCCAACCCAGAAGCCGGCACTAGTGTAATAATTTTGAATTATTCTAGAAACAATTATTATAACAAATTTTATTTTTTTATGTTTAGTATATAACAACTGTCGTCTTGCAAACAGCAATTGAAATTTAGTTGATCCACTATCGAAAAATCATCAGATTAATAATTTTCGTATAATTTGACGCAAGTAAAGAATATACAGAAAAGAATGCTAAATCTTACAATATCTACATATTTTGTGTAGTAATATACAAGATGTTTTATTTTAAAAAATAAGTTTTCTAAGTTTCAGGTTGAAATTGCAAATTGCAAATATGTTAACCGAATCTAACATGTTTTGCATGCAAGAATTAATATTTTAAAGTCCATTTATATTTAAACAAACAATAGATTTAGAAAATTATTAAAACATATTTTTTATGAAATAATTCTTTAATAAATTTAATTATCTAAGATTTTTATTTTCGTGAAGTAGGCAGACAAAATCATAAAATTGTCCAAAGTAATTTTAATTGACTGTATGGTTCAAGCGGCTTTTCCCCCTAAAGATGCTTTTAAATAATAAATTTTTTTAATTGTGGTTAACGACGGACTTTGATAAATTAAAGAGACATACGTGTTCCTAAATTTGATCCATTTAGTGTGTGAACCGTAAAATTTAGGTAATTGGATGGTAAGAAGTTTAATACGTAAATCAAAAGCCGCTGCAAGTTCGTTTTTTACATGAGTTTTTGAAAGAACTTTAGCAGTGTTTGCACAAATAATGTCCTCTAATATAATTTGCGTTTACATTGCATTATAGTAAGTTAATTGAAGTTTAAACGTTTCGATTTAATCACATGTAATTACTTATCTGGTAATAAACATTTTTTTTCAATTATAAATTTTATGTTGTCTTTAATAGCAGTTTTATTGCAAATATCATAATCAAAGTTAGCACGTGTTTTGCTTAACAACTTTAGAAATTCGTTTAATCGCCTCGTCAGCGATGCATGGCTAGTCTACTATTGTTTTTTAAAGCAATTGTAAAAAACTTGTATGATGTAAACTTGTAG
Organism: Aquatica leii; assembly: GCA_035610365.1. Taxonomy (NCBI): domain Eukaryota; kingdom Metazoa; phylum Arthropoda; class Insecta; order Coleoptera; family Lampyridae; genus Aquatica; species Aquatica leii. The sequence goes on along the minus strand of CM069432.1, from coordinate 41,381,970 downwards.
TAAGTATTAGATTCGCAATTGTAATAGTTACAAATTGTGCAATTGCCTAAAATATTTATGTCTCTTCATAATACTTGCAACAAACGGTTTTGTCACTTTTGACTATCTGGTCGACTGTAGATTGAATTGTATTAATATTTCTTTTTTTTTATTTCTTTTCCAAAATAGGCATGTACAATTATTTAAAAAAAATATTTTTTTAAATAAGCAATATATGTACATTGTGTCCAAGATACATAAGGAAAGCCACTAAATGGATTTCGAAAACGATGAGAGTTTCGGTTACATAAGAGAAAAGTTGGGCATTTTGGAGTTTAGTAAAATGACATTTTTAAACTACGAAATGCCAAATCGTTTCGAGGTTATGCGACAAACACAATTTCGTTATTCACAAATTGTTACTTTGTGGTTGAAGTTAAATAAAAAGTAAGAAAAGTAAAAAAAAAGAAAAAGAAAAATTTTAAGATTGGTTTTAGAGTACCCATCATCAACTTTATTTTTTTAAATACGGTCCTAATTTTTTTACACATATTAATATTAGAAGACCTTTTTATTCTGCATTTAAGCATGTATGGTTTAATTACGATTTTTAATCTTATTTTACGATTATTCGAGAAAATATGGGCCTGTATCTTTTCTAATAATATTTAAACTGATTTTTATTCATAAATGAGTTTTTACTAATTAACTGTAACTTTATCAAATTAATAAAATGACACAGAATTTTTCAATTTTTAATACAAATTTTATAACCAGTTAATTACAATCAATCAACAACACATAAATGGACAGATATCATTTGATGACAAAAAGATTTAAACATTAGCACATAACAACATTAAAAAGAATATATTGAAACGTTCGCGAAGTTATTTTTAAGTTCTAGAACGTTCACAAACTTATTATCAACTTCCAGGACGTTTACCGAAGGATGCAGAAAACTCTCGGGATCGATAACAGAAATGTATATAAACGTTTCAAAGTCAGTATAAGTCAGTTATTTGAAGTCCGAAATGTTAAGATGTTTAAATAAATAAGTGATTGAAACGCGTGTGTTCGAGATAAATATAAAGGAATATAAATGTACAGTCCTTTAATGTAAACAAGCGTTAGTTTTAAGATAAACAAAAGTTGTCGACGGACATTATTTTTCGATTAAAGACAAAAATTGAACCTCCTAAGAATATTGATCAATGGTGATTAAATCCTTCAAAGTAGGAGAGGGCGATCGATTACACTACTTTATGTAATTTTTCAAGGCGACGTTTCGTGGAACAAGTGTCCATTTCCTCAGGCCACTGTATTTGATAAAACAACAAATTAATACAACATTTACAACAAAGGTAAATATAAACAATACTTAAAGCTAATACTGCACAATTGTTATTATCTTTTAGGATGAATAAAAAACTATGATGTAAGAAAAACATAAAAAAAACTACTTACAAAAAAAAAACTTTCAAAACAAGTAGCGATAACATCCGCCAAACACAGTCAATGTTACAAATATATAATAAATAACACTAAACATAAATTATAATTGATTTAAAAAACAAACAATAGTTGGAACAACTCACAAACATCGCAAAGACCAAAAACAAACTAACCAAAAATGTTGGCACTGAAAGGTAAAAGATAAGGTCGAGGTCACGACATTTTACTGATTAAGTTATTATAAACAGTACTAAGATTGTTAGTATCTGTATTAAAATTTAAGTTGTTGTTATGTTTTGTGATAAAAATCATCTCAGATACCAATCTCTTATTATATTTGGGTTCCACATCTAAGATGATGGGGTTACAAAAATCGAAATTGTGGCCAGTATCAATATGATGCAAAGCAAGAGCCAATTCTGCTTTTTTGTTTTTGCAATAGTATTGATGATTTTTAATCCGATTGACAGTTTTTTGTTTTGTTTGTCCTATGTAACATTTGTTGCATCCCATGCACTCGATTCTGTATATAACATTGTGTTTGTCATATAACTTGGTTTTGTCTTTCGTTTTAGAATAAATGGTGTTGTAAATAGTGTTGTTATTGTAGGTCGCTATTTTCAAATTAGTATAACGCTACGGTTATAGTAAAAAGAGACGAGTATGAAGATAAGATTTATAAATTACTTAACGACGAAAACACTTACAAAAAAACTAACTTAGATCCTACAATCAAATTTCAAAACAAAAATAATAACTTAGCCAAAAATCTATTTAACAAAGGACGCATTCACATAATTACTTACAAAAAAAAATAGTCACATACACAAGTATACCACCCAAATTTTATGGATTTATTAAAACGCATAAAGACGATAGTCCTGTTAGACCCATTGTGTCGTGCATAGGTGCTCCTAGTTACCATCTATCTAAATTTACTTCGAACATCATTAACAACATTTCATATTTGTTCAATTATAATATATCTAATTCACACGAATTTGTTGAAAAAACTAAAAACATTACAATTCCACCTAATTATCACATAGTGTCATTCGATGTTACATCTTTGTTCACCAACATCACCAAAAAGCTAGTTTTAAAGTTAATCCATAAATACTGGAAAAAACTCAAAAGTCATACTCTACTTGAGTATTTTGAATTTATTGACATTATAAAATTTCTTTTTGATTCCAGTTTTTTCTCATTTAAGAACGAAATTTATATACAAAAATTTGCCACTGCAATGGGCAACCCGGCATCTCCAGCCTTAGTTAGCTTAGTCATGCATGATTTATTGCATTTTGTACGTGACAAACTTACTTTTCAACCCACATTGTAGTTTTGTTACGTGGATGATGTCATCAGTTGCATACCTGAGAACGAAATTCTCAACACGTTAAACATCTTTAATAGCTATGATCCACATCTAAGTTTTACTCATGAGGTCGAAATTAATGGCTCTCTTCCATTTTTAGATATTAGGTTAATTAAACAGAACAATTCTATACTAACAGACTGGTACACGAAACCGATAGCATCCAATCGTACCATTAATTATTTTTCAAAACATGCACACCATCAAAAAATTAACATAATCAAATCTATCAAAAACAAAATGATTAGTTTAAGTAGTTCACAATTTCACACTAAAAACCTTAACATCTTGAAAAACATCTTAAAAAATAACAATTATCCTAAGAATCTAATAAATAAAATATTATTCCACACGAACAACAGCAATAGCTTGCCATCACCATCGACGACGACGACGACGTTCTAGGGTTAACTAAAAAACTAATTCCGATTTTAAAAAATACTAATTTGAAAATAGCGACTTACAATAACAACACTATTTACAACACCATTTATTCTAAAACGAAAGACAAAACCAAGTTATATGACAAACACAATGTTATATACAGAATCGAGTGCATGGAATGCAACAAATGTTACATAGGTCAAACAAAACAAAAAACTATCAATCGGATTAAAAATCATCAATACGATTGCAAAAACAAAAAAGCAGAATCGGCTCTTGCTTTGCATCATATTGATACTGGCCACAATTTCGATTTTTGTAACCCCATCATCTTAGATGTGGAACCCAAATATAATAAGAGATTGATATCTGAGATGATTTTTATCACAAAACATAACAACAACTTAAATTTTAATACAGATGCTAACAATCTTAGTACTGTTTATAATAACTTAATCAGTAAAATGTCGTGACCTCGACCTTATATTTTACCTTTCAGTGCCAACATTTTTGGATAGTTTGTTTTTGGTCTTTGCGATGTTTGTGAGTTGTTCCAACTATTGTTTGTTTTTTAAATCAATTATAATTTATGTTTAGTGTTATTTATTATATATTTGTAACATTGACTGTGTTTGGCGGATGTTATCGCTACTTGTTTTAAAAATTTTTTTTTTGTTTGGATAATAACAATTGTGCAGTATTAGCTTTAAATATTGTTTATATTTACATTTGTTGTATATGTTGTATTAATTTGTTGTTTTATCAAATACAGTGGCCTGAGGAAGTGGACACTTGTTCCACGAAACGTCGCCTTGAAAAATTACATAAAGTAGTGTAATCGATCGCCCTCTCCTACTTTGAAGGATTTAATCACCATTGATTATTTTTCGAGTGATTGTAATACATAAATTAGTGTAAGTGTTTTTCTTAAATATCGTTAGATTTAATTAGTTTGTATAGTTATAAACGTGTAAATATTTGGTGTATAAATAAAATAGATTTAAAATTGTTACAATATATAATAAATGTTTGAAAAACTTTCGTTTGTTCGCCAAACATAATTAGCATCTTCTAACTTTAGAATTCATAGCATTCTTTAAGATTAGAAGTGTTACAGTTTAGCATGTTTATACTAAGATAAGAACGTCTTCCGGGTTTGGACCGTGTCAATGTTGTAACCGAAGTTGCCAACGTTGGCAAAAATTCAAAAATACAATTAAACGTTTATTAACCAAAAACTGTTATTATAATTTTTTTGACAATTTAAGTAGTATTAAAAATAACATTTCTTTTTATTCTGACGACGTTTATAGCATTCCTTGCTCTTGTGGTTGTACATGCATTGGAAAAACAGGTAGAAGCGTAGGAATTCGTATTAAAGAACATCAAAGATGTAGTCGTCTTAAACAATCTTCTAAGTCAGCAGTAGCATAGCACATGCTAGAAACGAGTTATGAAATTTTTTTAAAAAGCACTAAGATTTTGGCTAATGTTTCTTAGTACTATCAGCAAAAAATTACGAAATCTATTGAAATAATTAATCTTGATTCTATTTTTTCTTTACTGGAAGTTTTTCTAAACTAAGTTTTTATTATTTGGTCAAAAGAAATGCACAACGTTGCCTGATTGCTAATAAACATACTATTGTCGTATTATCTGTCGTAGAGAGAAAATAATTTTTAGTTGAAAAACAAGGTACCTACTATCTTTTTTGAGAGAAACTAAGTGAATGCGATTGCCATAAATTGGACTACAGCAAATTGGAAAATTTAGTTTTTTATACAATTCGTTTGCGTTTGTTTTGAAATAATTCCATGAACGGAAATAATATAATGTAACTAATTGTTAAAACAAATTTTGCGATTACTGTAATCTTTTTCTATTTTCTTAAAAGTATTTAAGTATTTACAAACTACAATTTTTTTATTTTGTTATATTTTACAATTTTTTAATACAATATATTTGATTAATTTATATAAATTGTATTTTTCTTATTTTTGCAACAAACAGTTTTGTATTGTATTACGATTTATATTTGTATAAGTTTAATTTATTTTTTTTGTTATTACATAGTTATTACGTTTGTATAGTTTCTATTTACGAGTCAGTTTTTGATTTCCAGTTGTAACAGTATTTTATTATTTTCCATTTTTAGTTATTGCTTATTTACTACCTTTAGGTTGAATTTATATACGATGACTTTTTTAAACGCTCGTTTTACTACCGCATTATTTTTTACGACTTTATATTTAAATTTTTAATTGTCTTGCATTAAAATAATATTTTTATAATTATAAATTCATTTTTTCTATTTTGAAATTGTAGTAAAAAATGTTTATCTAATACTTTTAACATATTTGCTTGAATTCATTTTACTAAATATTGATCTAATTGTGTGTTAAAAACCACTAATATATGTGGCAAAATGTTAAGAGAAATGATAATAAAATTAATGTCACCAATTAATAATGTGTTAGGTAAATTTATTTATAACAACTTCAATAATTACATAATTAGTTGTAACTAGAGTTTGTTATTGATAATTTCCAGTAGATTTCTAAAATAATTATTCATCCACATTTTCTAATCAAAATGTATTTATTTTATATTTTATTTATAAATATTGCAAATTTTTGTCTGTTGAAAATTAACTTTAGTCATTATTATCCTTAATTATTTTTATTGCGCTGCTTAAAACCACATAATTAGGAATTTAAAACATCTGTAATTAATTATTATTGTTTCATAATTATTTTAAAATTGTAACATGATACTGTTGTTTATATTCTTGCTAACTGCGATTATAAATTAAAGAAATAGAAAAACAAACTTGGTAAGGTTTGGTAATAACTAATAATACTCTAATTATTATATCAGAAAATTCTAAAGTTTAAAAATGTTGTTAATGTAATTGTGTTATAAACGCATTACACCGATTACATAATTAAAGCTTCAAAAATGGCTTATAAAAGACTTATATTGGCAGTTGTAACTTATTAACTGCATTAAGCTTTTTATCGTCTCCTTGATTAAGTAGAATTGATTCTCGTATTAAAGAAGATTGCGAACAAGCAAAAAGCAAAAACGAACAGTTTTCGAATCTGTGGCAATTAAAATAGTGAAGAGATTAACAAAATGTGTTTAATATCGTTATATCGAGAATTTTGATTACAATCTAAAAATAGCCGTAATAGATTACTTTTATATAAACGAAACTTCATTTGGTTTCTCAATAAATTTTCATAGTTATTTAGTTTTGGATATAAATCTTGCGAGACGCTTTGGCTGAGGTAAATATTTGAGATTGAATTTGTTGGACAGTAAAATGGTGCAACGTAAGCGAAAATCTATTTCGCCGGAACTTTCTTTCTTTGCAACCTTAGCTTAACAAAAGGATTAAAGTCTTAGTAAAACCTTATTTTGTCATTATTTTGATGTAACTCACATTTTTTGTAAATCCTTTGTTAAAGCATTGGAACGATTGTATGATTGTGCTTGAACTGTTTTATTAGTTGTTAACTGCCAAGATACGTAAAGAAAAGAATATACAGACGAATTTTTAAGCGTTTTATTTAGTCTGTGCACTTGTAAAAACAGACAATCGCTGCCATTTATTTTAACTTCATTAGCATAATGTTATGCAATAAAGTAATTACGTTATTTTAATCAAATTGTTCTTAGAATGCGTAATTAAAATCTATTTGTGATTAAAAATAATTAAACTCAATAGAAACAAACAAAACAGTTAAAAAACGTTTGTATTTTTTCCATCTGTCTGTTACCCTCAGTTGTTATTTTTTATTTAATTTTAATGTTTACAAATACAAGCTTTGATTCTGTATAATATGAATAAATAATTAAAAGTGTACTTTTCATTAAGATTGTACATAGTAAATAACGAAATGCAGATCAAAGTATACCAAAGACAGTCGCCCGAAACAAAACGTGTGTAGTAATAATTTTGTTTAAAATTTCTACCTTTATATTTAATTTTTGGAAAATAAATTTAAAGCAAAATACTATAATTGTATTGTGTTAAAAAATTATGAATCAGTTGTATACAAGATGGTTAACTTTAAACATATGTGTTTGCATGCTTGGAAAATACTTTAATAGAGAGTCAAATTATGTGATTAAAATTTTTTTGAATTTCAATGAATTTCTTAAATATGTTATAATAAAACGTAAACTTGCACCAAAGTGCAATCGTTTATCAATAATTTATTATTCAATTGTTAAAATTTTACCTGAATATTGTTGATCATTCATCCATCGTTGTAGCCAGTTGCGGTCATAACAGTTGCACCTTAAGCTTCTTAAGTATTAAATATTTTTTGGTTTTTTAGGGAATCGGGCTTTTGGGTATTTGATTTATACTTTGTCCTAGGGGGTTAAAATTTTAGTATGACATATTTATTATCACGTGCAACAACTCCTTAAAATTTTGTTACGATATCTTTTTTTAGTTTTGAAATAGTTAATTTTTTTGTGTTTCGAACGCGGCACTGAATGATTTTTCTTTTTTTTTAGGAAATTGGGCTTTTGGGTATTTGATTTATACTTTGTCTTAGGGGGTTAAAGTTTTAGTATGACATATTTATTATTACGTACAACAACTCCTTAAAATTTGGTTACGATATCTTTTTTAGTTTTAAAATAGTTAATTTTTTTTGTGTTTTGAACGCGGGACTGAATGATTTTTCGTTTTTTAGGGTATCGCTTATTATCACGTGCAACAACCCCCTAATAATATCTTTTTTAGCATGTATCATTTTGTATATAATAGTAGTAGTTCAAATGCGACGCGCGTGTACTCAATACTTATTTCTACCGATACCAAAAAGCCGTATGCTTACCAGTTAATTATATATTTTAATTTTTAGGATTAAATACCACTGATCTGTTTTTGTCAAAAAAATTTCTTTACGGCCAAATGAATAAGTCTGGTCAAATAAAACTAAAAAACCAAATTTCTTTTTTAAAGAATTATTTAGAAGAGCAAACAAATTGTCCAGAATAAAAAATTTCTATTTTGCACAAAAAAATTTCTTACTTTGAATCAGATTTTAAAAAGAAGTAGCCAGAGTCCTACAGGATACAACATGGTTAGAAACTTCAATTAATTTTCTTATGTACGCAACTGTTGTTACTAAAACTAGAGCAGGACGCACATCAGCTAAATTTATAGAGGTTTCTGAAAGCAGCAAGCGACAAAAAACTGAATATTTGCGAACTAAACACTATACAGAAGATTTTACTTATGCTGCTCAAATGAGTTTACGGTCTTCAGGACAGATTGATGCATCTAAGTTAGTAAAAGAAGTCACCAGCACAAGCGCTCAACGTGCAACAAGTTACATAATAGCTTTCAACAAATTTAAAACTGCTAAACCCCAACAGCTTTTTCCAGAAGAAGCTTTGTCTATGTTTATAGACGCCAAACTTACAAAACATCAATACAACATAATACAAAATAAAGATAAAAAGTGATTTCCATCTTACAAAATAATTTAAAAAGCCAAAATGAGTTGTTATTCTGGAAAAAAGTATATTTTGGTTATGGATGTGTCAGCAGAAATTAAACTACAGAGGCTTCTTAACCACACAGCTTTACGTCTTATGAATGTCTAGAATGAAGTGATTAAAACCAAACAGATTTAAAGGAATTGGATTTAATAAGTAAATAGGGCTTTGATGGTTCATCTGGTTAATCCGAGTACAAGCAAAAAATTACTAGCGGATTGGCAAGTGATTCTAGTATTTTTTGTATCATTTTTAGTACATTTGAGATTAGTGTCCAACAATATTCAAATAAATTTTAGAAACTGTTCTTTGCATATATTTACTTATATACGTGTTGTTTATTAATTATTGACCATAGTTACGTAAATAAAAGCATTTATTTAATTTATATTTCTTATTAGTGATGATCGTTGAACAGTCATCTAAGCAAACATCAAATTTTGAGTGTACTCGCTGCGTTAAAGTAAATTATTTACAAAATGACATTTTGCTTTTCTATATTTAGAAAATGTGATGCAAAAATAAAAATAAGAAAATTAATGGGCACTTACCTGATTATACAATTACGTTGCACTAAAACTCAATATCAAAATTTAAACTTCGCAAACTGCAAATACAAAATTCAAATGCATATTAGAAAAGAAAACTTTCTTTATTTTTGTTTAGGGTCTATACAACTGTTTCTGATCTTATTACACAAAAAGTAGGTAAATAATATACTTCTTAAAATGTTTGTGTTAAGCACGGTGGTGATGGTGGATCCAGGGTTGATCCGGCTCGAAGAACCAAATGTTAAGCACGATGGTGGTTCGTACTTAATAGGTTGACACCTGCCCAGGTAATCAGTATCTGAACGATACCAGATTCTAGGACAGATGTCAGTGATCAAACAAGTTTTACTTTGAATGATCCGGGGTTGATCCGGCTCGAAGGACCAAATGTTAAGCACGATGGTGGTGGTGGATCCAGGGTGGATCCGGCTCGAAGGACCAAATCTTAAGCACGAAGGTGTTATCGTACTTAATAGTAAAACACCTGCCCAGGTAATCAATATCTTAACGATACCAGATTCTAGGACAGGTGTTAGTGACCAAACAACTTAACGTTGAATGATCCGGGGTTGATCCGGCTCGAAGGACCAAATGTTAAGCACGATGATGATGGTGGATAGCTTCGTTTTCTTTTTTGCCGTGGAAGAACAAATGTTAAGCACGATGGTGGTTCGTACTTAATAGGTTGACACCTGCCCAGGTAATCAGTATCTGAACGATACCAGATTCTAGGACAGATGTCATTGATCAAACAAGTTTTACTTTGAATGATCCGGGGTTGATCCGGCTCGAAGGACCAGATGTTAAGCACGATGGTGGACATTTGGTCTTTCGAGCCGGATTAACCCCGGATCATTCAAAGTAAAACTTGTTTGATCAATGACATCTGTCCTAGAATCTGGTATCGTTCAGATACTGATTACCTGGGCAGGTGTCAAAGGATTCCACGAAATTTACTTAAAAGTACTTTCTGTAAACCCGTTTAGAATGGCACAAAAATATTTGGAAAAAATGACCTCTAAAATACCTAATAGTAATTTTACAACAGGACTACAATACCTTGTCTAAAATTTCTTTGCAGCAAATTTAGTTTATTATTGTAAAATCACTATATTTTTAGTTATAACGCAATTGGGTCTCGATTTCATATTCTCCTTGTGTAAATTTAAAAAAAATAAATTGCGTTTCTTATATAATTTTTAACAGATTACATACTATGATTTTGGATTACTTTTTATTAAACTATACACACATAAAATTAATTTTTAAAATAAGCTTATTTAAATGTTTGTAGCAAAAACTTAAAAAAAGTTTCAGGAAATCGTTTAACATCTATAAATACGTAAATTTCATAGTACAGTTAAAAATAAGTATAAAAACGTTAGCTACTGATTAAACATAAATGTTGGCTCTATATATTATTATAATATATATTTTGTCAGTCAAACTTTTAAAAACATTTGTGACTTTAGAATACATGAACGATATTGTTGGTACATATTTTTATAACATTGTTTTTATCTAGTTTTACAATATTTAGAATCTAGAATTAAAATATTAACCTGGTGTTATATAAATCATCAGACCAAAGAATAAAATCAAGTGGATCAATCCACCGACCAAGGACTTCGGCAACTTTACGAGCTTGTGCTTGGCCTGATGAAGTGCTCGCCTTTAGCACGAAACGTTGTCACAAAAATAAATTAAAGTGGTACAAATTAATTAGTAGACATACAGAGGAGGAGAAAGAATCTTTACCAAGTACATATATTTTGTGTTACTACGGTTGTTACATAAATACAAAAATTTGTTCCTGTTAATACTAGTAGCCTTTATAAAAATTGGTAATGAACATGTTACACATTTTTTTTGGCGCACTCTTAATATCTACGTTTTCTCTTCTTTTTATCGTTTTCTGTCTTCTTTCGCTTTGGTTTCTTTATCTTTTTTCAGTTTTTTGTTTTGTTGTATTTCTTGCTATTTTTGTGATGTTAGCACATAAGGGAGTTTGTCTGTATTTCTTTTTCCCGTTTGCTCAGGTATTTCAGGCCAAAACTAAACTTCTTGAATATTGTTTTTATTAGGATTGCTAGGTTTCGCCCATTAATCTTTAAACACCACAGGAATTGTATCAATACTTTCCAATGCAAGAATAAGAGAATTGTTTTGAATGGCTTCTGACTCATAACTATTATTCGAAGCATTGATATTACTAAATACTTTTGCACTTACATCGTTAATAGCTTTAACATTTTCTTCAGTTTTATTGCATCATCAGTATTAAATATATCTTTAGAGGTATTATAATTGATATTGGTTTTTGTTACACTTTGATTAGTTGTAGCATCAATTATATATAAACGGTTTTTAATTATTACAATTCCTTCAGTCTTATTTTCTCGATTGACGCTATTTAGAATTTCGTCCATTTTATCTAAAATTATAACATTTTTAGGTACACTTTGTTCAGTCTCGTTATTAGATGCACTATGCCGATCACTTTCAATATTATCCGTTTTAGTAAATAGAGTCTATATAAGACACGAGAGGGTACAGGTATTTCTTCTATATTATTTGTCAATTCAAACAGTAAAATTTGTCTAAATCCTACATTTTTTTAAAGTTTCTCATAGAACAAGACATAGGTTTTGTCTTTGCTAGTTTCATCCTTAGCTGTTTCCTTCTTAACTGTTTCTTTAAAGGATTCCAGGGAAATAAATCACATCACCTAAACCCATTTTTAACAGAAGATACTTTAATATTAAAATTATCGGCGACAGTTTTAAGTACTTGGGAAAATTTAAACAATGTTAAAGCAGAAGATGGATTTTCGTTTCTTCAATTCAGAACAGCTTGCTTCCAATATACATTTTGGTTTAAATGCCGTTACATCTGCAGGCTGTAGTATTCTGGTAGCATTTCCATAAAAACAAATCAGTATGATTTGTAGTCGACTGCAAAGTCCCGATAATTTTAAGGTAGTGTGCGTTGGGTGCCCATCAACAAATAGTATCACGAAAAATTCCATTTTGTTTTTAATTAAACGGGGATAAAACACATTTCCCAAGTACTCGTAAAAAAGTTCAGCTTTCATCCATCCGTTTATACTAGAGCTTATCCCCCAATCATTAGGGACTGAATGATAAATTTCGAAGCCTATGGTATGGGTAAATTATAAATGGAAGAGTCGTGTCCCCATCTGCAGAAAACGTAAATAACTGTTAAATTTGATTTTGCAGAAGCGTTGTCAATTTCATATACATTTTTAGCACTTCTTGGAGCTAAAACAGTTTTATTGTTTAGGCACAATTAAAAACAGGTCTCGTCTGAATTAAAAATTCTTTTTGAGTATTTCAAAACATCAAAGTAGTTGTTCTTTTTATTAAATCTTCAATTTGTGCAAACTATTCTCTAATGTCATATTTACTAATTTTTGAATTTGTTGCAGTAACCCTTTCCGCTTGTTTCTGCGTTAGAATCGGACGTCTTTTTAAAAAAACTTTTGTACCAACAATCTGTGGGAAGGTTTGGCCTGGAACGGTTATCTAAATACAATTTTACGCTGTACTGAAGATCCTCTTTTCGAATTCGAAAACCTTTTCTATGATTTTCTAGAATCTAATTTTCTATAGTTTTCTCTTCCTCATAAGTTAAAATTGTGGGTGGTCCAAGTTTAATTTTAGAAAATTTGTTACCTAATCCAAACTGCAGAGTTTGCCTGGGAACATTGTACATTCTTGAAGATGTTTTCTTACTCATGCCATTTTTTATAGCTTTAATTGCCTGCTCAACATCTTCTTCGGTATAAGATTTTTAGTATTTTGTACCTTCGGTAACTTTAGGCATTTTAGACGTATAGATAATTAACCTTATAAGGTAACAATAACAGAAATTAATTGATTTCGAAAAACTTTTAATGATTAGCATGAGACAAATTTAATTATTGGCAGGGTGTCAATACTTACATTAGCTAATTTTAAAATGTATCAAATGGTTTCAGCGACATTTAGACACAATAACATACAGAATCAATGCCAGAATACCTTAAAACAAATTTTTACATTAAATTCAATGGTGCCAATCATTAAATTTAGAAAAAAACTGTTGTAATTATCGGCACCGAACTTAATCTCCATTATTGAAGTATCTTGTAGCTTAACAACGTATTTTAAACAGTAATTAACAATATAGAACAATTACTTTAACGATTATAAGAAAAATACATTGTTAAACGTTAAAATGAATCATGCTGATCCTTATGAATTTGATAAAAACTCACCAAGACGAAGACGACAACACACTCTTTTTAACCGCCATTTAAGTATAATTTAAATTCGACTACATACAGTGAAAGTATTTTGAAAGATCGTTAACAGATGGAACCTTACGCTCTAGTAATTAGTTATCTATACTGTTGATTTCGGAGTTTAGTATTCTTATATTTAACATACAAGAGCCAATTATTAGTACACTGCCGGTAATATAACATGCATATATAAATATAACATAAAAATATAACTCATAAGTCACCAACGAAGCATAAATCTTGCATTTAAATGCAATCTAATGTGGCAGTAGTTTAAGCAAAACCAATAAAAAACTTATAAAAATGTATGAAAAGCATGACTATTGTGTAAAAGAAAATCTATTTACTTAAATACACAGTTTCGCTAATAAAAACTTTCCTTAATACTAACAATCAATTGCACCTGGTCTATAAGTCTTCGGCAGGAGTGTCTCGGAAAAGCAAAATCATGTTTAGATAAGTTTCGATAAAATATTGCTACTGATTAAAATAGATTGATTTTTAGTAGTTCACTTTTAATATAATTTTGAAACAAAATTTGATAAAAGTATCAAAGTTGTGTGTCGTAATGAATACAATTTTAAAGTAGCATACAAATTGATGTGGCGTTCAGAAATCCTTCATTGATTGTAGTAAATCGATTATCTTAGACAGGGACAACTTAATAGAATTTACGACCAAGTTTGTGATACGTCAGTTGCAGTTAATTTCATTTAAGCTTTAAATTTTTCATAAAATCTGGACGAGGAAAGGACAATTTAATTTTCGATTAATTTACGTTGACCTTTTTACCGGATTATTATCGTAAAATAAATTATGTTGCTGTAGTATATTACTAAAGTCTTTATTAAATTTAACCCTTTTATATTTTATATGGTTTATTATATTTCTAGTACATGTTTTATTTTTTAATTAAAATTAATTTAAACAAGATGTTTTAATAAAACGTTTAAACGCTATCGCTTGTTTAAGGTTACTAAAAATTTTAATTTAACTAAAAATTAAATTAAATAAAAATCTTTATTTTTTTGATTTAATTTATTATTAAACATATTGTATAAAAATAAGTTAAACAAAAACTGTAAATTTATTTTGAAAAAGAGGTTTGTATTGTTGACTGAACTAAAGTTAACTGTTGAATAAACATTTTTATTTTATCAGAAATGATACACACATGATTGTGAACCCATTCTATTCTTGTACCTGATATTTATTATTTGTGTAACATTTGTTTTATTTATAAAAAAAATATTAAGAAGAAACTTAAACAAACTTTTATTAGTAGGTTTTCATTCATTTTACAGTTTGTTTTATAAAGTGCGCGCCAAAAGTATAGAATAATGGATTTATCTTGGTCTCTGTCAGGAAAAACGCTTTAACACGTCGAATTGATTTACATTTTGCAGTATTTTGTAATTTTGCTACTCCCATCTCTTTTTCAAAAATGACGGCATCATTTTTACTTTCCTTTAAGAAAAGTATAACGATCGCAATTTTTTTTCAAAAAGTTTTTATTGCATAATTTTACGTTTCAAGGTCTCCCGAATCAGAAAAATGTATTTTTGACCAAAAAGAATTTGGATGTCAGTAGGTCTAAAGAATATAGAGAAACACAGTTATTTTTTGATCTTGGTTTCCCTTCAAGATATGGAATTTTTTTCTAAAAACATCGTCGTAGGCAGGATTCGAACCTACGATCATATATGGAATTCACTTTAAATTGTAAATCAAATATCTAATAAATTGTTAATGTTAGAAAAAATTCTTATTTGAATAAATTGTTAGAAAGAAACTGTAAAAATAATTCGAATAATGTACATACTTACAAGATTACAAGATTATATAAGAAAAACTGTTAAAACTGACGAATACACCCATTTCTGGTTTCTTTATCAGACCCATCCTTTGATAAAACCGAGAGAATATGAAAAGTTACTAGGACTTTTGGTTTGTGAGTTATCGTAGGTACATCGTTACACACAGACACTCGAATTTTTTGTCAAAAATACATCTTTCTGATTCAGGAGACCTTGAAACGTAAAATTAAACAATAAACATTTTTTGAAAAAAAATGCGATTGCTATACTTTTCTTATAGAAAAGTAGAACACTGGTGTGGTCACCACACGATTTTTCTACAAGGAATGATGAAGAAATGTCTACGTATTATGTTATGTTATGTTGTCATAAAACCATTTTGAAGTAATATATGTACACGTTTGTATTGATTTCCTAGCATGCTATAATATTTTTTAAATTCTTCTCCTCGATTTAGTTAAGATTGTTACATGCAAATTTTGCGTTCTATTTTATTAATTTTGGTTCAAAAATTATTATTTATTCAATTCATGACCCTGAGGTATTTCCCGTGTTTCGCGCCGCTTTTGGCGATAAGTCAGTCGGACAGTGTGGGCACTTCGAGGAAACGATCGTGAGCGGTCATTTGAGAAAGTTGCCTGGATATTTTCTGGAGCTAATTTTTGCTTAAGGTTGCAAAATTCGGGTTTTCGAGATTTTTTGCTCCAGAGATGTAATTAAAGTATAACTATTGGGATTTTTTCTGTTGGATTTAGTATACTTACGATTTATTCGGATTTTTTATCCAGGATTTAACTTATCCACCACTCGGTAAGAGTTATTTTTCTTTCCTTATTTTGTATTTATCCTTGTTTTGTTTCCGCAGATCAGGCTGTTAATCACTATATTTTCCTAAGGGTTGTTCTTAAATAACATTTTATTTTAGTTTAAACACCGAAGTTTCTTGGTAAGGTTTGGTAGCGTATTTTCGTGAATATTTTTTATAATTCGAAAATTCTTGTAGGTGTTTTACGTTCGGTTTTCTGTTGCCCTCGATAGCGATTTACCAGAGCGGAGTTGTCAAGAGTTATCGACAAACGCATACGATTCCTGTCTTCGAGGCGACGACGTTTAAGTACAGGTTTTATTTTATTTACGCTTACGGCCTTGTGGCGCTTAATGTTATATTATGTTACTATAATTTTAAATTGCAATTATCGTTGCTTTGTAATCCTGATGAATCGATTCTGATTGGGATTAATTTTTTTGTTTAATTAATTTAGATAAACAATAGTAACCGTAATCATTTTTTTTGAAATTTAATTATTATTAACTTGTGTTTTAGGTTCTACTACGTCTGTGTACGTTTCATTTTGAATTTATATTTTTAGTTTCGTACGTATGGTTTCTTTTAAAGTTTGAACCTGGGATTGTTACGTCTTTAGTTTGAAAAAATTACGTAACAAGATTCCTTATTATTCCGTTATTAAGATACTTACCCCTTTAGCAAATCAGTAAAAAAATCGTCGCAGACAGAATTCGAAACTATATTATATTTGTGAATTCATTTTAAATTACAAATTAAATATCCGATGAACTATTAATGCTAGAAATTTTTTTATTTGAATAAATTGTTAAGAAAAATTATCTCTATAAGAAACTGTAAAATAATTTGAATAATTTACATATGTACAAAATTATATACGAAAAATTGTTAAAAATGGCGGACACCCACTTCCGGTTTCTTTATTAAACCCAAAGCAGAGAAAATATAAAAAACTAACTCCATATCAAATTTAAAAATACTAGGACGTTTGGTTCGTGAGTTATCGTGGGTATATCCAAAGATAATTTAAATAAGATGCAGCACTCCGTATGTCGTGTGTCCCAGAAATTCTGAAGCATACAGATTAACCTTGGAAATTTAAAAGTTTTGATTTATATGTCCCCAAAGTGTTTTGAGATATTTCCAGTATCAGAACATATGACAATGTGTACTAGAGAACGTTTTGCGTAACTATTTTTAATATTTAACAACAAATATCAAAACCATTTCCTAAAATGTATCGTGTGGTAAAAAGCTTAGTCTAGCATTTTATCAGCTCCCAAAGCAAAATTATCGTTTTTGTACTGAAACAAATCTGTTTCTCCATGTGTGTAAATAATTCTCTAAGTACAGGAACCATATGGTTCAAGTTCGTCTGTCAATACCTTAATAGGTCTGGCAAGTTTTTGACATAAAACACGGAGTAGAAATCGTTTCTACCTTTTTTGAAGACTATTTCAGATTCAAAGATTTTCAAAGAAGTGCCAAAACCTGTAAAAAGTTATAATCTCTAAAAAATAACTAACAGAAATAGTGAAGTTACTTAAAAAATATTACAAAGATTTATATTCTTCCAAAACTATAAAACCTCAAAATCTAGTAACGATATAAGTAAAAAACATTAGCTCTGAACATTTACCTGACATAAATAAAGAAAAAATAGCGCTTGTTTTACAACACACGAAAAATAATAACTTTGAGAAACATTGAGAAAGGACAATATATTAATAGAAATAGTGAAAGAAACTAAAAAAATAATCATCATCATGGTTAAACAAATTGTTTAATAAACAAATAAAAGAAGGGAAGATACCTGATCAATAGAACACAGCAAAAGTAATTTTGTTATTAAAAAAAAAAGACTGAAAGGAAGTTGCTACATAACTATTGACCAATAAGTTTGTTATTGCAAATATACATACTACCAACAAAAATTATTACAAACAGGATAACGATAAATTTAGACGACTACCAATATGTAAAGCAAATTGCTTTTCGAAAGGGATATAGTTAAAACGATCATTTTCTGACAATGAAAATATTAATTAGAAAAAGAACAGAATACAACTTGCCGCTTTGTCTCATCTTTATAGACTACAAACAGGCATTTGACTCAATTGAATACTAGGCAATTATGATAGAGTTAGATAATGACTCCAGATATAAAAACATAATTGAGTATATACAAAAAACCGTTATACGTGATTAAAATCTACCAACAAAATACCAGTTAAGAGAAGATTCAAACAAAGTGACATTATGTCACTAAAACTGCTCAATCTAGTCTTGAAACGCATCTTCAAAAAACTAGAATAGTGCGATTTTAGTATTAATATAAATAGATAGAGACTAAATCATCTCAGGTACGCCGAAAATATTATTATAATTGCCAATGATAACTTAATAGAAAAAAATTATATAAGGTTGGGTTGAAAATTAAATTAAATAAAACAATAGTTCCCAGAACATCCAAGTAATAATAAAACATACAGAAAGAGAAAACCGCACTGGGTACAGATCGACAATTATCTTGTGTTCAGATGGAGTTTAACTGCACAGATGAAGAACGCATTTGGCGAAAAAAAAGCAGACAATACGCTTGGAACGATATGCAGATAAATAAAGAAGTAAATTTTCTTGAGAACTTGTTAAATTCGGAAACAGAAATCGAAAACAAAAATCCAGTACGTAGAGTACGACAACTAAAACAATGAAACTCATGCGCCCTACATAATTATTAACGGCGTAATTGATGAAGTTAAACATTGAGGTACGTAACGTGCTGTAATCATGTAGATAATTTACTTTTATAACTCCAAACAGAATTTAATCTTACCCTAAAAAAAATTTTCAAAACTATATTTGTTTTTACAACACGTAACATGGTAGTTTTACGTTAAAAAGAAAATTAAGGCAGAATATTGGCTACAAATGACGATTACAAATTATCCCTAGCAACATTAAAACTTGAAAAAGAAACATGAACTGAAGCCAACCCAAGAAAAAACACAGAAAGCAGACGGTGTCTAATAATCGTATGAATCGGAATAATACGTCTAAGAACCAAAGAAACTTCAACCAGCAGAAAAGGATATATCAAGAATAACGTATTTTTTGCACAGTCGACAATGGTGGGAAAAATAGATAAAGATACAGAAAAAATAAAATAAGGCTTGATCTTGATGCTTATCTTTTTCAGTCTTTCTTGTCTTTCTTACTCTTCATTTTTTTTAGGTCTAGTAATCGCTTGTATGCTAAATCTTTTTTTTTTGTTTCTAAGGTTTATATGCTAAGCGGTTGTTTGGGCACAAAGTCATTTATTTTGTTTTTTCTACTGAGAGAAAACCAAGACAAAGATTATATAAAGTTTTATCGTTCTTCGTCTCTCTTTTTTTTCTTTTTTGTGTTCCTTTTTACCCTATTTTCTAGCTTTTGATTAATTGCTTTTCTTTTTCTTTTTGTTATACTTTTTTTTAGTGTCAAGTTGCAATAACTATGTTTTTTTTCTGTCTCACTTTATTCTTTTCTTTATTAGACTTAGTTAATTTGTATTTAGTTGTGCTTGGTTTAAAATTTAGAACAGACTGAAACATTGTTTCTCGTACTCTACGTACTTTCACTGAGTCGGCATTTTTAATGTTGATGGTCATTGTTAGAATATTTCTCTTCTTTTTGAGTTTCTTTTTGTTTTGAAACATTCTAATCCGTTCTTTGGCATTTAAGTTCCATGTGACATTCGGACATAACGAGCGACTACTACATGTTCGGTTGGCAAGAGATGTTTTTTATATCTTTTTACTTACTCTTACTTCTTCTTTGTCTCAGTTTTGTTTGCTGTTATGTTTTTTTTTATAGGAAGATTGTCATATTGTCTATAGACGACTTTCTAGCATGATTGTCTTAGCTCTTGTTCTTGACTATTCACTTTTCGAGTTTTTTGAAATAAAATAAAAATGATTGAATGTAAGTGTAGGCATGTAAACTGAAAGTCATAATTATTTCTGGTGAAAAACACAAATTTACTTTAAAAATATAGGTTTTCATTTAAAAAATTAGATTATTGTATTTTTTTTCAAAGCACTCTGTACAAGAAGCGTCACGGTGCGTGCTCACGTATTTAAAACAAAGCTTTGTTTTGGAGCAAATTTTTTCTAGAGCGGTTGCTCTCCATAAAAGTAACAATTACCTTTATCAGTAACAGTTTTTGTTGGATACGTCGTTGACATACTGGCTAAATCTTTAGGACTATACCTTGACCTCTACGTTTTGCTTGTATAATTTTTTGATATTTTTATTTTAAAAAAAACATCTCAATTTTTTGGTAGATTTAAATTAATCTAACAGTAACGGTTGGTGTTCAAAATTTAAAAAATTTTACAATTAAAACTATAGTTATTTATTTAACGAGTTTCTGTGTAAACTGGACATTTGTTTTTCTAATAAGGCATTTTTAAATCCAAGTGAAACAATGGTATTAAAGTCATCGAGAGAAAAACGCCCAATTTAGACAGGAATGTTGAATACAACATTTTATAGCTCGAACAAAAGCTACGAGGCCTACAAAGTCTAAAAATCTTAAAAAAATAGTTTGGTGTTTATGTTGAAAAGTGCGCAAAAACTATCAAAGGCGGTTTACCTAAAAAATATGTTTTTTTAGTGCAGTTATATTTTTATGGAATTTTAAATTAAGCGACTGGTTAGTAATAGCTATTCGTACATAAGATTTAATTGAACGTTTGACGAAAAAAAAATCATAAAATAGCGTTTAATGCTGTTATAGTTTCTACTTTGAATTACAAAAATATATCAACTTGCATGATAATTATTATAATTATTAATCTATTACTACTTGACCAATTACATCTATTTTTATTTTATAAAACATATTAATGTTATTACACACAGTTAATAAAGTATTTATATTACATTATTTATAATTTAAAATAAAAACTTTTTAATGAAAGTAAGTAAACAATTGGTACAATTAATCACTGGAAATAATACAATTACTAATAAATAATAATATTCGCTAATTGAAAATTACTTATTACTATATGGAACAGCTTGAATTGATTACAATTACATTTCCCTCTTGGAAACCATTAACAATAGTTTATAGGCGACTTTTAATAAAGCAAATACATTTTCAATTTCAGTGTTTATTGTTTATTGTAGATTTTTTGTTTTGTATTTACTCTAATTGAACACTTGATTGAAAAAAAACGACTCCATTTTTTTAATTAAAAAACGCATGTATCTTATTCATTACTTCAACAATTAATTAAAAAAAACTATAAATTTAAAAGTTATTTATTTTGTATAAAAAAGTATGCAAGACAAAACAATAAACTTTATTCAAATTTACTTTTGCTAGAAATAACTAAATTATTTAATTTTTAATGAATTTGTTTTACACCTTAAAAAGAGGTAAGAAAATTACGTTAAAAAGAGAAAAAAATATGTTGTATGCCTGAATAACGTTACGAATATAATGCGATTACACTAAATTGTCTTAGGTTGTTTAAAAGTACTGATTATGTTAAAAAGACAAACAAAAAAGCACTTTACGCAAGAGATACCGTTTATAACCAATATTGGTTTTAAAGACGTTTTGTTTTAATTCTAAAATCAGAAACTTTATAAATCCATTTGAAGAAACTGTCAATAATTGAAGCAACTTCTAAAACGATTTTTATTACATGAGCAAAAAGAGGTTTATACGTGGTCCAGAGGTTTTTAAAACGTTTTAATTGCCTTAAAAATAGCCTTAAAATACTTAATTTATTTCAATTTACACGTAAATGGTAAATTTTATGGAACTTGCATAATGCGTTTAAAAGATCTTTATTTAAAAAGTACAAATCTAAAAAATTTAGATTTTATTCTTGATTAAAATGTAGTTTGTTAATTACAAAAAAAAACTACTAATTTAGTGATATTTTTTGTCAAAATAAGAAATAATTTAAAACAGACGTAACAAAGAAAATATGATGCCTCAATACAGAATATTTCTAAATTAGTTTTTTCAATTACGTTTTAGATGTCAGAAAGTTAAATTAAAAATATAATTTCTTATGTAACTGATACATTACAAATTGAAAAATTTTAATGCTTACATCAAAAGAAAGCATATAGCGTACCACCATAGCACAAGTAATATGTTTGAATTTCAACACTTATGTAACTCAAGAGAAATCTTGTATTTGATTCAATATAGATTTTTTACATATAATAAAATGTATTCAATACAAAGTTTTGTTCTTTGTACAGAATTAAAATAAATAAAAAAGTAGTATAATCTTTTTATCGCATAAAGTTAATTAGATATTAAATAAATGCAAAATGTATCATTACTTTGAAATAAAATTCTAAACAACGTTTGAAGATGCAATTTCTAATTAAAACTAGATAGAATATTATAAATAGCAATTTTCTTCAATAAATATTTTTACGTTAATTAAATTTGGAAAAAAGGTTAAGTTTTTGTAGAATTCTTGTAATTAACTTTTTTAGTTTGCTCACTTAGATTACAGATAGTAAATTGCTGTTTCGAAATTAATGTGTTAAAGTAACGTGTCAATTTTATTGATTACTACAAAGACGTATTGCTGTAATTTTCTTTATACAGGTTTTTTTATTACATTGTCTGTAAGATGAACAGAAATCACGCTCGTAGTTATATAACTTAATACAAATTCTGTTTTACTAAACTAAATTCTGTATCGCCTTATGTTCTTCAAAAGATAATCTTTACTTTTTATGAATCTTTTACACATTTTCATTGATTATTTAATATTTATGTATTATATTATTTAAATTTCGATTTAATATGTTTTTTTTATTATTTTTTATTCTTGCAAGTTTCAAATCAGTTTTATATAAACGTTATAATAACGCAGTTCTGATATAAATTAAGTACTGTCTTTGTGAGTTTCTGTTTCAAATTTTAAATGATATAAAATTAATTTTAATCCGCAATAGATTATTACATCACATAAAATAAACGTTTTTTGTCTTTAGAGGCGTATAGGTTTCTTATTTGTTCCCTTGCATTATGTTATATTAAAAAAAAACAAACTATAAAAATGATTACTCTAATTACCAAATTAATTTGATAAAAAACAATAAAGATTTTTTTTTAGTTTGCATAAAATTTTGCATAAAAACATTATGGTTCTATTGAGCAGTAATTAACACAATTTTTTTAATTGTTCTTTATGGTTGATAATTTTATTAATTTTCTATTGCATCGTTAATTTATTTTAGGTTCTGTTTCTGACACAGTCAAAAGTATACCACTCTCATATTTTAACTTTTAACACTTCACAAAATTCGTATGTAATTTTAAAATGTAAGCATAAATTAAAAAAATTAATAGATTATTCTAACATATTAATATGAAATATATGTACGTACTTTCTAAAAAACACATTTGCTTGTTGATTAATTTTAGGTTTATAGCTGACTTAACCATCTTAAATTTTAGATTTTGCATTGTTTTAAACATAAAAACTGTATTATAGCATAAGGCATCCAGTCACATTTTGAAAATAATACTTTTATCTGTTGTCACTAAGATTAATGTAAAATTTAAAATAAAAACGTATTGTAGCCAGCCCGACATGTTCTCGGCTATTCTATAAAGAGCGGCGACCACAAGCTACACAAAATCACGCATTCTAGAAAAAAGTAGAAATTTTTAATGAACTAGTCATAGTAGAATCTACTAAAATGGAACCTTCCAGAGTCGATACGTGCAGATACAAAGGTTGCAGCCTGTGGAGTAATTCATTTAATGTTTAGTTGTTGACGCGGCCTGGTAAAAAATAAATTAATGTCACTAAGCTGTCATTTAGCTAAAAAAGTTTGAAGCAGTGTTTTACAAGTTGTGGTTTATGTGATTTTTAACAATGGAAAACTGTGAAAAAGAAGCTATAAAAATTTCCCGGGGAGTTTTTGTTATGTTTGTGAATTATAAGTTACAAAATTGCAAAAGAAACCTTTAAGTGAATAGATTCAAACAGCATTAGATTGGCTGTTGACCACAGCAGTTGGCCTAAATATCTGAAATTTTTAAATTTTTACAACGGCATAAATATATTTATCAGAAGTACACGATAATCTACTACCATACAGAGTTAGGTAATTAACCAAGCCAGATTCTAAGCTTCCTAAAAAGTGTTCTAGAGAGTTTAGAATTTGGCTTGGTTCACAAGTTGATTACCTAACTTTTGAAAAGTTCTTAGTTAGATTTCGAAGCTTCTTTGAGTTTTGCGATTTCTCCCACGCTTTGTCGAAGCCTCTTACGAAAGTGGGCAATATGTTGGCAACTTCAGTTACAACAATGACACGGTCCAAACCCGAAAAACGTTCTCATCTTAGTATAATCCAAAGACGTTATGAACATTATTTTACTTTCAAAATTTAAAAATTAAGACAATACCCGGGTACTACATATATGCTGTATTTTGTATTATGTCAAATGAACTCAGCGGAACAAAAACAAAACTCTTGTAAAGTCCTGTAACAAAAGCCGATGGTTTAGCGCAAGCCAACAAATTGCGTCACAGATTGTTACTTCTGTCTTGTAAAAATTGAAAGGTTTTTAAAAAGAGATAAACACAAAGTGACTTATTCAGACATTCCATCTGTTAGCAAACAATTTTTCACTGACGAAAAAGATATAAAAAATGTTTTAAATGTGTCATTTTCAAGCGATCTGACATATCTTTCTAACTAATTACATCTCATTACTTAATCAAATCTCGATAACTTAATGCCGGATTTGGGTTTAATTTTAAAAAATTTGCAAAGTTTGGGATATCCATTAAAAAATAAAATTTTTCTACTAAAAAAAAGTCTGTATTAAAGACACGTCACAAAAAATATATTTTTTACAGAATTGAATAAAATTTTTGTTACTGCACTGATGAAAATGACTTTTATATGAAATGAGTATTAAATTTAGCCCTACAAAACAACGATTGTTTCTAAGACTTTTCTAAATAAAATCTGAAAACTATTTTACTTTATAATGGTAACTTAAAACTGCCAATTCTATTGATTTGTTTTACAAACACAAAAAAACAACAGTATGTCAACTGTATTAAACCTCACTCAATATTCAAATCATCTTTGCTCAATCTGTGATGATTTAAAAGTTATTTTTCCTTATTGCTTGGACTGCAAAAAGGGTTTACCAAATATTGTGGTTTTTTGTGTCTGTGGGATAGCCGAGCAGTTCAGCAACATTACCAAATAAAAGTATAGCACCTACGGACCAACATTGTTTCTGGAAATTTTCATATAAAATTTGAGCCGTTTGTGTATTCTAAATGTAAATATAATTTCTACATATTAAGTTAAGACTAATTAAACAATTTGTGAAAGTTTATGAAGGAATATTTGCTGGTTCACAAATTAGGCAGCTTTTCAAAGAATGTGTTAAACTTACCATAAATGATTTAAGTTGAGTTCAAGTTGGTAACATGGAGATCAGTTAAAAATATTTGTACACATTTTGGGAAATCAAAAAAATTAAAATCACTAAAATGTGGTTAATTTGCTAGAAAAAACTATGTAAATATAAATGTACAGTTTCAAATGACGCTCAAGGTTCATTTTTTGAAGTTACATTTAGATTTTTTTTTGCTAATTTAAGAAAGATAATTGATGAACAAGCAAAAGGAACCCATCAAGGTATTGTTGTTAATTTGCTTTAAAAACTATACAAATTTAGGGTTTCAAATGTCGCTCAAAGTTCATTTATAGTAATCACATTTGGATTTTTTTCTGCTAATTTAGGAAAGACAAGTAATGAACAAAGAAAAAATTCTATCAAAATATTTCAGAAATGGAAAAACGATATCGGGGTAAGTGGAACCCTGTCATGATGGAAAATTGTTGCTGGTTTTTCATTCAAAAAGGCAACAGTTATCATTAAACAAATGATTCTATTTATCCGGAGTTCCAAGCTGCCAGTTAATAAGGATAATGATTTGTGTAAGTATCTGTTGTATTGTAAAGCGTTTTAAGATTTAAGGTTCAAACAATGTTGGCTAAGAGTTAGCCCCATTATTATTGAAAGACCGAACACATAGCATTAATTGCAGAAATGAAGAGGCGGTTGTAAAAAATAACCAAAGGCCACCTTTTGCAGTTCCTAGCAACATTATAGTTAGAACACCATTGACCAAGAAGATCAACATTAATTTTTGTTTAATTACAGAACGTGAGCATTTCCGGTTTCATATTATTATCCTTTTTTTGATCAATTTTGTCGTTTTTAAGCAGTGTACTTCGTACGCAAAAATGAACTTTCAGGTTGTATTTCGCAATAAATTTTTAAATTTGATGTATGTTAGAATCAAGCAGAGCAAAAACTTTGATGCCCTATTCTGCTAGCTTGGATAATATGTTTTGTCTAAACGGGCATTTTTACGGAAAGCAAGTAACTGTTCATCAACTGTTGACTAGGTGTATAATGTTTTTGGAAACACCTCTCTATTTGGTGCCCATTTATCCAATAGTTTTTGACCTAATTGATTGTTAATGTTATTGAAACGTATGTTTGTAAAAGAAATCTGATAGGTTGCAAACTTATCCGTAAATAGTATACTTCCAAAGAGCAAAATGGAAATTTACTTTTTCTAGACGTAAAGATGAAGAAAAACTAAGAAAAAAAGCTACAACATGCAGTATACAGAAAAAGACGCACACCGATATGTTCTAAACGCCACATTTTATCATCAATAAATACAGAAAACAGATTTTATAATAAACACGCTACTATCTGGAGCAAAAACCATCAGTGATAACCAACACTTATGTAGTGAAAAGATGCACCTTCAAAACCACTTAAGAAAAAAGGTTGCACAAACACCGACATAAAAACCACAGAAAACAAGCGATTCTGTGAACGGTAACAGAATCCCCATGAGAAGACAGGTAGAAATCTAAAAAAACAGAAACAAAGATGCGTCTTTTTGGGCGTGGCTGTACCTGCTTTTCTCCAAAGTCACGGTTTGTTTTTTTTTTGGTTTGAGAGCTTTTGTTTTTTTTGTTAGAATTTTTTTGGTTTTTTGCGTTTTTGACAACGATTTTGATTGCTGCAAAAGCATTACGCAGACAACCGCTTGTTATTTTTTGTTGACGGCAAGCGCTACAGCCGTTGTATTTCTTTATGAACAACGACATTTTTTTTGCATTCAATGCAAGGTATCTTTGATAGCAAAATTCATGATAAGAAATTGTTTGTAAACAATTGTTTGTAAAAGAAGACAAATAGTTCTAGTATTAGAAAAAACACAATAACTAGTTGTTCGTAAGAAAAAAACACCTTATACGCGTAGACATACGATTAGCTAATGGCATATCCAACCAATTATTTTAAATTGCTGAAAATGTAATAAAACTAGATATATAATAATATCACAAGTAAATTGCTCATTCCATTATATTATAAACAGAATGTGTTCAAATTACTTTTACTGATAACATTGCAAGCGTGCCACTGAGTTTGTGAGATGAATTGTCCATTTCACATATATCTCATTAATTTAACCCCAAGTTAGTCCTTAAAACTTGTTTGTGTTTAATGCTTGCATCCGTAAAGGTTCCAATTTATAATTTATCGACTTGACAAAGAAATACTTAGGAAACATTTAACCAATTCCAAAAAGGCAGACACGTAGAGGTAACCAAACTCACTATAATAATACAAAAAATCGCGTCGTACAATAGAACTGAATTCTTACCACAGAAAAACTTTTACAGGTAACACATACAAATTAAAGCTGATTTGGCCATTAACAGCGAAAATGGTCTACAAATCAAAATCAATAATTTTTTATTTGTAAAATGCCATTTACGCTCGAGACAAAATTCATACAGCACGAAAACTGTACCATTTTTTTTTAAATAAGAAATTCCGCTTTAGCAACATAAAAATCTTGAAAGTGGACATTAGCTAAAATGACCAACAAAAACTTAGGCATACTCCAAGAACAGAATACTAAAATTCAAAACTAAACCAAATACACCTAACCTAAGAAGAAACGTAAGCAAATTATACTTTCAGTTCACTAAGTATTACCAATCAAATGTACCCAAAAATCGCATGAAACGGAATGATACTTCCAAGACCCAAAAAAACTTTAACCGACATAATAGGATGTATCAAAAAAAAATATTTGTTGCAAACTTAATAGTACTCGAAATACTAGCAAAACAACAAAAGAAAACGCAGTCCCATAGATATTATAAAACAGCAAATCAAAACAAACCAAGAGAAAATAAACAGGTATAGGAAAGTGGTAAGTTTAGAACACAGTCAAAGGCAACGTTCTACAATTCCATGAAACTGAAGCCCACAGATAGAAATTATGACTGAATATAATTCCCAAAACTAATAACTCAAGAAGTAAAAAAAGAAACCAAGTATCACTATCTAGCATATTTTGAATAGCTACATGTGGATTTAAAAACAGAAAAATTAAAACGAAAAACTAAGACACTTGTGCCAAAAAGTCGTCCACAGACGGTAAAAAAAATTTCCACCAAAAAAACCAAACAGACCCTTAATATTTAAGAAAGCAAAACAAACAAAGAAATGTCAAGGAAAAAATTTCTGATTAAAAGTCAATGTAAGTCGGACTACCTAAAAAGCAGAAAAACAAATTAGCAATTCAAAACTTACAACTACATTTTATAAGGCAAAACACTACTCAAATCCACCAATTAAAGTAAAATCCAAGCCCCATTATACAAAATAAAAACGAAAAAAAAGAAGAAAACTAAGAGTAAATAAGAAAAAAGAAATTTCACTTGCCAACTAAAAAGCCCAAGATCGGATTAACATGTTTTAAAAGCAAAAGAACCAAAGAAAAAAGAAACACCCTAACAGTAACTGACATCAAAAATGCCGACTAAGCGGAAGTACGTAAAGTACAAGAAACGCAGTCTATTCCAAGTTTCAAACCAAGCACAACCAAACAAAAATCAACTATCCCAAATCAAGCAAGAAAACTGCGAAAGAAAAAAAATATAGTTGCAGTAAACACTAAAGAGAAAAAAAAATAAATAAAAATTTAAGAAATTGTTCAGGCAACTAACCAAAACAAAAAAGCAAAACAGACCATTGCCCTAAAGGCAAACCTTAAGAAGCAAAAAGAGAAAAGAAGAAAAAGAGTAAGAAAGACAAAGTACAAAAAAATAAAAAATAAGAAAAACAAAATAAAACAAACAGACAGACGGAAGAAGATAAGACTTGATGTTTTTATTTCTAACTAACCGCGTAAAAAGTAAACTTTAAAGAGAATAAAAAGCCTCAGAGAGTAAATCGTGACTGTATAACTGACAAGATTCATTTTGATCTTTGATGTGCCGATTAATATTGAAACGTTCAAGAAATTACTTGCAAATGCAAGAGCCTTTTAGAAGGCTTTTATCTATTTTCTAGAAGTTATATCGAAAAGTGAGGAACGATCGAGAAGGATTTCCGTATGTCTTTATATAGCGACGAGACAGATCGTAGGTCAGTTATTGCTGGAATGTGAATGCATGCAGTATTAAGAAGATTATTCAAGTAAAGATAAATAAGTGATTAGCACGTGCGAAGTTTTAAATAAATAACAGTGTACACCGAATCGAGTGAACGTGACTTACAGTGTGAAATCCGAGGACGTTATCTTATCTTAAGTTATACAACGGTTATACATAAATTCGTGTAAGTGTTTTCATTAAATATTATTAGATTTAATTAGTTCGGTTAATTTAAAAGTGTACATATTTCTAGAATAAGTAAACATAATTTTTAATCGTTTAAATAAATTAGTTTTTAATAAATAAATACGTAACAGTGGCGTCAGGTGTTGGGGTATCAAATAGAACAAACCGTTCGCGATTTTTAGTGTGAATACCATTAAGTTATTTGATATCGCTCCCGTAATAAAAACATTGATTACGTAAATAACTTTTAAGTCCGCGATACGCGTGTTTATTTATAAGGTATAAAATAGTGTTTATTAAACTTTTTCTTTTAACAAGTGCGTGATCGCGATATTAATTCGTTTCCGGACACTAGTGGTTTAATATTAATGAGTGGATAGTTATTAAATTTTGTGTTATACAAAAACTGCATTTTAAAAAAGTAGTGTATTTAAACTTTCGTGTTATATTTAAATTTATGCCGGTGACGAGTTTGCAAGCAGTTAAAATGGATGCAAAACTATTTGAATTTCTTGAATCAATAAAAAATGGTCAAGAATCGATGAATAGAAAAATGGAAGAAAATTCACAGAAAATTGAAGAAAAACTGTCGGACAATTCAAGAAAAATGGAAGAAAAACTTTCCGAACATTCTCAGAAAATGGAAGAAAATTCTAGAAGTTTAAAAGAAGAAATACGAACGAGCATTGAAAATCAAATTAAAATTGTTCAAGAGGAAACCCAAGCAGATATGCTAAATTTGAAAGAAGAAATTTGCGAATCTGTGAATGAAAAAATAGAAGCAATAGAGGACAAATTAGAAGACAGAATAAAACTGATTGAAGAGAGAATGAAGCAAATGAATTGTCACGGTGAAGGAAGCGTCACGAGTGAAGATTTAATAATGGACCATCGGGAAGAAACCACACACACGTTTAAAGTTCTTCCACCAAATTTTGATGGTAAAGTTCCATGGTCAACCTACTACAAGCAGTTTGAAGCCGCAGCTACAGCTAACGGTTGGAGCAACAAGCAGAAAGCGACGTCTTTAATAGTGTCCTTACGTGGAGAAGCGCTGGGAATTTTGCAAACTGTTCCTGACCACCTACAAGAAAATTACGAACTTTTAATTTCACGCTTAGAAATGAGATATGGGGATGCTTATCTTCAACAAGTATACCAGGCTCAAATTAAAAGTCTGGTTCAGAAATCTGCCGAAAGTCTTCAAGAGTTTGAGGCTGACATCGCCAGATTAACACGGCTTGCGTATCCTACAGCACCAGATACCTTCTTGGAGCAGTTGGCTATTCAAACCTTCGTAGACGGCCTCCGAGACAACGAAACGCAGCAGACTCTCCGGTGAGCTCGACCCAAGACATTGGATGACGCTTTGGTGCAGGCTTTGGAGTTTGAAGCAGCAAAACAAGCATCGCAACGAGATGGTCATAGACTCTGCTGTGCTACAGAAGTACCCGCGCAGACACTGGAAAGCATCGAGGAGATAGCGCGACGAATACTTCGGGAAAGAGGAGTGACAGCTTTGAACTGCGATGAAATAGGCCATGTACGACGGCATCGTACTAAACCTAAGAAGAGGACAAGAAGAGCGCTCGATAATTCGGAACGAGGCGAGCAAAAGAGACAAAAAGTAATCTCATCTAGTCAGACCCCGGAGATTACCATCCAAATGGCATTGCCTAGGGAGCAATTGCATAGCATTTATCTCGATGGCAAGATCAATGGGAGAAGCGTCCAGTTACTGGTTGACACGGAAGCGACGAAGACCATCATTCGTCCTGACATGTTATTGGAAAACGAGAAGACATCACCAGTAACAGTACGACTTCGAACGGCGACGGGCAACGAAATACCTACTCACGGACAAGTCAAAGTAACCATTGGTTTGGAAAATGGAGTACTCGACCATCAAGTACTGGTAGCCGACATCACGGAAGAAGTTATCCTGGGAATGAACGTGATAAAGAAGTATGGGTTCCATTTGGATATGAAAAACGATGTCCTGAAGATCGACAATGAAGAAATTCCTTTTCATTCGTCAGAGAAGGCAGCCGTGCGAGTCTTATTGAGTGAAGACGTGACTCTGCCTGCAAGGACTGAAAGTGTGGTGATGGCACGCCTGGATGGAAGTCTCCGGGAAGGCTACATACGCGCGATTGAACCAATGGAGGACGGCTTAGTTGAAAAGGGACTAATCGTTGGCAGAACTTTAGTACGAGTAAAGAACACGATGCCAGTAAGGATTTAAACATCAATTCAAATCCTGTAACGTTAAAAAAGAAGACCGTGGTAGGCCAATGCACGCCAGTATCACAAATTGTGAGATGCGTAAAGTCGAACGAAGATACGTCGCCGAAAAAGTGTCCACAACATCTATTGGACATTCTTACCACCAAATGCCAAAACCTCAGCCAAGACCAGCTGGCTAAAGTTAAAGTGTTGATCCAAGAGTACCAAGATGTGTTTGCGCTGGAGAGTGGTTCCAAAGGAAGAACTAACGTGGTGAAACATAAAATTAATACCGGAGACGCTCGGCCGATACGACAACATCCACGCAGACTTCCTTTGGCGAAAAGAGAAGAAGCCGAACAAATAATTATGGATATGGAGAGAGAAGGCGTGATTGAACCTTCAAGTAGTCCATGGGCATCCCCAGTGGTACTCGTGAAGAAGAAGGATGGATCAACGAGGTTTTGCGTAGACTACATGCAGCTAAACGACGTGACTAAAAAGGACAGCTACCCTTTACCCAGAATTGACGATACGCTAGACACTCTGTCAGGATCCCAATGGTTTTCTACGTTAGATTTAAAGAGTGGATACTGGCAGGTAGAATTAGAACCCAAGGATCGTGAAAAAACAGCTTTTACGATCGGAACTGGTTTGTGGCAGTTCACTGTAATGCCCTTCGGCCTGTGTAACGCACCTGCAACGTTCGAGCGTTTGATGGAGACCATCTTGCGCGGATTGTCTTGGAAGACGTGCTTGGTTTACCTGGACGACGTGATCGTGGTTGGAAGGTCGTTTGAAGAACATTTGAACAACTTGAAGGAAGTGTTCCAGCGATTACGTGGGGCTAACCTTAAACTGAGCCCAAAGAAGTGTCACATATTTAAGAAGGAAGTGCAATACCTTGGCCACGTCGTATCTAGAGATGGAGTAAAGGCTGACCCAGACAAAATCCGAGCAGTGCAAGTATGGCCAAGACCAATCGACAAACATCAGGTCCAAAGTTTCCTTGGGTTGTGCACTTATTATAGAAGATTTGTCCCCGGATTTGCCAATATTGCCAAACCATTGATAAAACTAACCGAAGAAAAAGCAGAATTTAGATGGAATGAAGACTGCGAAAATTCTTTTAATCAACTAAAACAGGCCCTAGTCACTTTGTTTGTTGTTTTGGATACCGACGCAAGCAATATGGCCATAGGTGCGGTCCTTTCGCAGGTTCAAGATAGACAAGAAAAGGTTATCGCGTACTTTAGCAAGGTTTTGTCTAGGCCAGAAAGGAATTATTGCGTGACTAGGAGGGAGCTGTTAGCAGTCGTTAAGTCCATCGACCATTTCTACAAGTATTTGTATGGACGAAAATGCTTACTGAGAACAGACCACGCCGCTTTAAAATGGCTACTGCAGTTCCGTAACCCAGAAAGACAAGTAGCAAGATGGATCGAGAGACTGCAAGAGTATGACTACGACACAGAACACCGTGCCGGAAGCAGTCATCGTAACGCTGATGCCTTGTCCAGAAGACCATGTCCGGCGGACTGCAGCCATTGTTCGCGACTGGAAGAAAAAGTCGAATGCTTCCGGAGAACTGCTATGGTTGATGATAAGTGGGAACCTGAGCAGTTACGTCGCGAACAAGAAGACGATCCTGAAATAAGACTATTCCTGGACTGGAAAGAAAGCGGCCGACGATCAACCTGGGAAGAAGTGAGTGCTTTGGGCAAAAATATCAAAGCGTACTGGGCGCAGTGGGACTCCTTGATAGTAGAAGACGGTCTTCTTAAGCGATCCCTAAAAAGTGCCGAGGGCACGGGAAACAGACTACAGCTGGTAGTGCCGAAGAGCAGGGTGACCGAAGTGTTGAAGCATCTCCACGATGGGACATCAGGAGGACACTTTGGCATTAAGAAGACGTTGGGTAAAGTGCGAGAACGATTCTACTGGATAAACTGCAAAGAGGACGTCATGAAATGGTGCCGTAAATGCATAGTCTGCGCTTCAAGAAATGGTCCAGCGAGAAAGCGCAAAGCACCCATGAAACAATACAACGTAGGAAGCCCTTTGGAAAGAGTAGCGATTGACATCGCAGGGCCGTTCCCAGAATCCGATTCGGGAAATAAATACATCCTGGTGGCGATGGATTATTTTACGAAATAGACGGAGGCTTACTCCATACCCAATCAGGAAGCAGCTACAGTCGCAGACGTATTAGTAAAGGAGTTTTTCTGCCGGTTTGGAGTTCCGTTGGAATTACACTCCGATCAAGGCCGCAATTTTGAGTCTGGGCTGTTTCAAGAAGTTTGCCGACTGTTAGGAATTAAAAAGACTAGGACAACGCCTCTCGGTCGTGAGATAAGATTACCATGCGATCTTGAATTTGGGCGAAGACCGGAAGAAGAAGTTGCTGGAGAAGATTACGTCAGCAAGCTGGCCAAGAGGTTAGACGAAGTACATGAAGAGGTCCGTAAAAACACACAAATTGCCAGCGACAGGATGAAAACAAGATATGACGTCAAGGCGCAAAAGGGTGGGTTTCAACCTGGCGATATGGTCTAGTTGTATAATCCTCAAAGGAGACGTGGTTTGTCGCCGAAGCTGCAAAGGCAATGGTAGGGCCCCTATGAAGTTGTGCAGCGTATTAACGACGTCATATATCGCATCCGAAAACCGCCCAGAGGCAAGCCAAAAGTGGTCCACGTCGATCGTCTAGCCCTGTTTGCTGGCGATAACCACAATGCGCAAGTTCAGGTCCGAACCAGAGTAATAAGTAGCAGAACCAGGAATCCAATCGAAGAAATGGAGTTCGAAAAGTTTATGAACTTATACGAAGGTTCTGGAAAAGCTAGGTTTGGAGTTACCACCGAGGAACAACAAGACCTGTTCCAGGCACAAAAAGATTACGCCATCGCACATTGCGTGAGCGAGGACCTTGACATGTCCAAAGGGGTTGCAGTCGTGTTTAAAAAGAAGTTTGGGCAGTTACATGAATTAGAGCAACCGGCAGTCGGAAAGGTTTTAGGACTACGTGGTGACGGACGCTTCGTTTTCTATCTGGTCACCAAGAAATACTCACGTGTCAAGCCGTTATACAAAGATCTGTGGCGAATATTATGGAGTCTCAAGAGACAAATGGAGTTCCATCATGTTAAGAAATTGGCAGTACCCAAGCTTGGTTGTGGCTTAGATCAACTGAATTGGAGGACAGTTTGAAACATGTTGGAGGTCGTCTTCCGAGGAACAGGCATTCAAGTGTTGGTCTGTAGTTACCAACCGAGGAGACTATTGGGTCAGGAAAAGTCCATTGACTGTTACTTTTATGGTCAAGGAAGTTTCCGAAATGGAGGAAGCTGCCGCTATCGCCACGATCCCTTTTACCGGTGTCGCATCCAGTTTCCTGTTCTGGGACAGAACAGTCCTAAGAAGGGGGCAGTGAAACGTTCAAGAAATTACTTGCAAATGCAAGATCCTTCTAGAAGGCTGTTATCTATTTTCTAGAAGTTATAGCGAAAAGTAAGGAACGATCGAGAAGGATTTCCGTATGTCTTTATATAGCGACGAGACAGATCGTAGGTCAGTTATTGCTGGAATGTGAATGCATGCAGTATTAAGAAGATTATTCAAGTAAAGATAAATAAGTGATTTGCACGTGCGAAGTTTTAAATAAATAACAGTGTACACCGAATCGAGTGAACGTGACTTACAGTGTGAAATCCGAGGACGTTATCTTATCTTAAGTTATACAACGGTTATACATAAATTCGTGTAAGTGTTTTCATTAAATATTATTAGATTTAATTAGTTCGGTTAATTTAAAAGTGTACATATTTCTAGAATAAGTAAACATAATTTTTAATCGTTTAAATAAATTAGTTTTTAATAAATAAATACGTAACAATATGTAATTAAAATTAAAAGCCTAAATGGGAAAAATATATGCTCCAGATGCACGTTTACATCTGACACACACTGTAGGTGAACAAATCGAACAATAACAAATTTGTCGTAAAAAAGACAAATAATTCTAGTATTAGCAGATCTTTAACTTAAGTAACACTTTATACGCGTTAGTATATTCACTACTAGTACTAAAGTATCAGAATATAATTTAGTAAAACAACGAAGAATAATAATTTAGTCAGTGCAAATCTAGTGACACAATCAGAAGCAAAGCGCCTCGGTAATAACTATTAACAGGTAATTACACAAGCAAATTTGCATAAATTAGTTGTGACATCATATATATTTAGGGTCGTTTGTATTTACGTTAGACACTATCACAATATTAAACACATTTCACATATATTAAACCAACTTGACCCCAAATCAGTTTTTAAAACTTGTGTTTGTTTTGAATGCTTGCATCTCTACAGGTTCCAATTTAAAATTTATTAACATGAAAGAGAAATACTTTGGAAACATTTAACTAATTCCAAAGGGGCGCACAGGTAGAGGTTACCCAATTCGCCGCAACAAAACTTTCATAGGTGACAAAATGTTTTTAACATCACAAGGTATATATATTTATTTCTTACACTTAACGCGCCATTTAATCAGTGACGGCCTAGAATTATTATGGAAAAAACTTGTAAGGCACAAGAATTTTAATATCAATGTAGAGCATTATCTCAGCAACATATCAATGAATCAATACGCAACACCGTGAAACAATGAAACCGAATCAGTAATATGTTTTATTCACACTCAGTTAGTAAAGTACAGTTTACCGAACCTTTTAAAAGTTGGTAAGTGAGCGGTTTCCATGGTTAAAAAACGTGTATGTAATGAAACCCCACGGTCAGTAATCTACACTTTTCAAACCTGTAACTTGTGTGTGTTTTGTTTTAACTAATTTCATAAAACGTCAATCATAAATTAAATACTTATGTGTCAATCGGGAAGTGCCTATTGTGTGTTAATATTTTACTGAAATAAACGATAATATTTTGGAAGTAGGTTTTTATTCATTTTTTATTGGTTTAATGTTATTTATTTTGTTTAATGGCTGATTGTAAATAAAATAGTATACAAACCTTGGCAAAAGTGTTTCATTTGTCTCGAGAACTAGTTTACCTCGAGCCTATGCCTCTCGGTAAACTATAGTTCTCTCGACAGAAATGAAATACTTTCCGCCTCGGTATGTAATCTACTATTTTCCACTACTAGTTGTATAGGCTTTCATCATTACGTATAATAGTAGGTTGTGATTTTGCACTTTTTTAAGCGCAGGTAAATAATGTTTCATTATTAACCGATGGTTCATTTTATTTAATGCTATTTTAGGAATTTATATTGTTTATTAAACAAATTATCTTGATTTTAAAACATAAGTTATTTGAAGTTCACGCTTCATTAAATGTTAATATTATTGAATTAAATACATTTTAGATAGAATAAATGGTAAAAGTAAACAATTTTAGTAGGTTTAGCAAAAAAAACTTACGTTATTTATTTATTTCTATGTTATAAATCACAATTACAAATTATGACTAATGACAACTGTTACAATCACTCACTTTATTTTTAATTTGAAAAATAACATCTTAAATTTTAAATTTGATTTAAGAACAGGTTTTAAAAAAAGGTTTTAATAAGTCTAGTAGTAGAAAAAATTGTATATAAGTCACGCTTGAGAAGACGATTATAACCTGCGCGACTTATATCCCTCGACGGTTTGCGTCTTGCTGTATAATCTGTCGCTTAGGTTACAATCATACATTTCTCAACTTTGGTACATAATATACTATAACCAATAATATTCTGAATTTTTTTTTGATACCTTGTATTTCAGAATCATTTAAATATATCTAAAATCTAAAAACATTGTATGCCAACATATTAGACAAGAACTCAACACTTTTAGTATTACCGTTAAATAGTATTTGTAAAAAAATTGTTATAAATTTTCACGTATTAAACTTACAATGAACATTTTTTTTAAATGAAACTAAACATTTCTAAATTTTTAAGCAAAAATGTTTGTATTTGATTTTAACATAAATTCAGACACAAAGCGAGTAAAAATAAACCATAAACAAGTTTGAGTAGACGTTTGTAACTTAATTACATAAAGTAATGTTAGAGTTTAGTAAGAAAATGTAGAAATAAAATTAAACACCGTAACGGGCATGACTTTTATAACTAAATAAAGCCTATACAAATAAAGTTAAAATAACAAAATTAAATTAAAAATAAGAACAGGTATATGGAATATAAGAATTGCTTTAATCAATTTTTAACAAATGATATAAGCCTTCTAAAAGCAAATAATTTCAATTACTAAAGTTTATGATTAAATTTTTTAATTAAATTAAATGAATAAAAATGTAATCGAAACAAAATTTTATTAAGTTACGTAGAAGTGTACTTTATGTTATAATAGATAAATAAATGATTACATGTATCAAAGCACAATATGTACAGAAATAGTAATTTTGTCGCATTCGCTTCTTTGAGTACGCAGAGCAAAATACAATATAGATTTTCTTTATAAAAAGCAATTGCATTTACTAGAAACTGAGATTAAATCTGTATTCGTTTTCAAATTGATTTTAGAACAGAGAGCTGAAATGGTTTTGTTTTCTTATTTTTCTTTTTATTATTTATTAAAAAACTATAAATATATGATACTTTTACGAAAACTGTTGTTTTTAATTTACAAGTTACATAAACAATTATATTTAATAAAGCAGCTTAAATTATCAGTAAAGTAAAAATTACTTTTTGTAAAAGTTTCGATGTACGCTAGTCATTGCGCGGATCGCACGTAAGTAACTTAAGGACGACTGTGCTATTGAATGAATAAATTTAATAATTATTTACAAAATTTTAATGCAATAAATTGTTTAAAAAATAATATGTACTTTAATTAAACAGAAAGCTAAATTACAAAGTATCTATATACATTACTTAAAATTATCGTTATGTTAACAAAATAAGAATTGTTACAATGCAATAAACATCGCCGTTTTTTTTAAACTGTATATAGTAAGTTTTAGAACAGTTTTTTAGTTAGAGTTATTTTAAAACTTCTTTTACGAAGCAATGTCAATAACGTAAACGCTAGAATAACACATAATAGAATTCTACGGGTAAAAGAAACATGTTAACCAAAGCTGTTGCGAGTGATAATGTAGACTAAATGGTTCTGTTTGGTTCTGTTATATTTTAAATGACATCGTTCTTAAAAAATACAATCAACTTAGATCAAAATCTTGGAAAATGCCAACAGCTAAAAATGAATATTATTTATTTTTGTTATTTATGTTACTACAACAGCTTTGATATTTGTATTATAATTTGGAATTAAAATTCTTCAGGATTTAAGACAAATTTTTTGATTATTAATTACGTTTTCAAATTTTCATTTACTATATAAAAGGCGACGTTTTGATTTTTAATGAAATCGTAATCATGCCTACAATACATGTGTAAATTAGATTATACATATAAAAAAAAGTGTTGCACAATTAACTGTTACTTAAGTTGTTAAGTTTTATCATTATTATGTATGGTTAATACATAAAGCACTTGGCAATTAAACTAATTTTTTAAAAACATTTAATCTTATATTAAAATTTTACTTAAACTATAAAATAACACCACACACGTTCTAAAAGTATTTTCAGTTAATTTTATATATAACATTTCCTTTATCACTCTTTTTTTATAATTATTCCCATTACATAATATAATTGGATTTTCTATATTCATTTCATAGTTTTTTTGAATATCTTCTGTTAATTTTGTAATGTTGCAGTTTTGTTTTTCATTTTTTGCAGTATTTATTTTACTTTTATAATTTTTAATCCGAGTATTTATAAATTGTTTTATAGTCCCTATATACGATTTTTCACAGTCATTACATTTGATTCTATATACTTTTTCTTTGATATGTTCTTTTTTATTTTTTTCTTTAAATTTTGTGTATAGTTGTTTTAAACATTTATTTAATTTAATCCTAATTTTGTTGTAATCATTTCTTAGTATAGTTTTTAATTTGTAAGATAAAACGTTTATATAGGTGAGTGTATAATATTTAACATTATCATTCATGTTATTGATATTTTTTGTTATATCATTTATACTACAGTTATAGTTGCTAATAATCTGATTTACCAGTTTAATAGGATAATTATTAAGTTTTAAAATGTTGCGTATTTTGTTTTTATTGTCAAACCAAAAACATTTATTACTTAGTGTTAGTACTTTATTTACAAGTTTATTAATTATGTTGATTTTGTAATGTATTGGATGATTTGATCTTAAGTCTACAAGTTTGTTTGAGGATGTAGGTTTACTATACCAATTTGTAATAATAGTACTATCTTTTTTTATTATTTCCTTTACGTCTAAGTAATTATTAGAGTTATTACATTTTTTTTACAAGTAAATAATATCTTGTTATGAAAACTATTGCACTTGGAAAGTAAGTCATCAGTAATCATATTCTCGATTATTAATATTAATTAGGATCATCAACAAATTTTTTTGTAAAAATAGGTTGTTTTTTTAGTTGTGGTATGACTTGTTTTAATATGTAATATAATAGAATGTCCCCCAAAATAAGACCCAAATAAGATCCCATTGCTACACCATAAATTTGTTTATAGAATTTATTATCAAACTGAAAATATACTTCTTCACAACATAATTTTATAATTTCTAAAAAAAGTTTTGATGGTATATTTGTTTTTGTTGATGTAATATAAATGATATAATAAAAAATACCAATAACATGAATAATAATGGTAAACATTATACTCTCACCTATATAAACGATTTATCTTACAAATTTAAAAGTGTCTTAAAGGACGATAACAACCAAATGAGTTTTAAATTAGATAAATCTTTAAAACAATTATAAACAAAAATTAAAGACAAAGATAGAAAAGAACATATCAAAGAAATAGTATATAAAATCAAATGTAATGACTGTGAAAAATCGTATATAGGGACTACCAAAACATTTATAAATACTCGGATTAAAAATTATAAAAGTAACATAAACACTGCAAAAAATAAAAAACATAACTGCAACATTAGAAAATTAACAGAACAGATCATTCAAAAAACCATGAAGTGAATATAGAAAATTCAATTATATTATGTAAAGAAAACAATAATAAAAAAGAATGATAAAGGAATTGTTATACAGATATACTAAATAACATTTATTCAAATTTAATCAAATTAAATCCAGGTTGTAATAAATAAGTATGATGGAAACACATTGTATAATACACATAATGTTGATATACTGTTAGTAATAATTTTGCGTGTAAACCTGTTAGCCTAAAACTATTTCAGAACGTGTGTGGTGTTATTTTATAGTTTAAATCAAATTTTAATATAGGATTAAATCATTTTAAAAAATTAATTTAATTGGTAAGTGCTTTATATATTAACCATACATAATAATGTTAAAACTTAATAATTTAAGTAACAGTTAATTGTGAAACATTTTTTTATATGTATAATCTAATTTAAACATATATTGTACGCATGATTACGATTTTAATAAAAATCGAAACGTCGCTTTTTTATAGTAAATGAAAATTTGGAATCAAAAAATTGTGATTAACTACTTGCGGAAAACTTATTTCAGCGTAATATATTTAAAACTTTGAACACAGATCTATTAAAAATTTAAAAACTAAAGGTTTCAAAAATAACAACCAAACATTTTGAAAAATAAAAGATTAGCGGAGTCAAAAAGTTTGTCTTTGGCAACTTCAAATTCGAATGCGATCTTACTTTAACTCTTTGATTTTTTTGTGATATCACTTTAAGTTTTTGTAATATTAAATGTGACATATATTACTAGCGGATATTAAACAAAGTAAGAAATGAATGAATAAATGCATACACAAAAATTCATTCAAGTCGATTCAGCAGTTTACTTGCAGTATAGATAAATAACCTACATAACGACTGCAGCGCCATCTGCCGGGTTTATTTGTGAATCTAAACCATCCTCAAATCCACTTGAACACACACAAAAAATTTCATCAAAACCGGTCCAGTCGTTTAGAAGGAGTTCAGTGACATACACACGCACACAAGAAATATATACATATATATAAAGATGTAGTTTAAAAATTATTTAAAACAATTTATTTACTATTGTCATAAAATTTTTTTTTTAACACAGAGCGGCAGTTCGTATATCAAAGTCACTATCACAGCACGGCTTTAAGATTCTAATTTAAGATTTACTTGTCATTTGCAGTTTGCTGTTATTATTAAAAAAAATTGTATCGTTGCACACATTTACTGTATAAAGCTACTATTGTTTTTAGCCATTGTTAGATACGCAAATTTATTATATTTGTTTAAAAAAAATGATAGTGTTATTCTAAACAATAACACAGCTAATGGTGAATTTTAATTAATTTTGCTACACTATACCGGCCTAGGCTGGAAAAGAAAAATTTCCGGCCGATTATGATGCTTGTAAAATATATCAAAACAGACGGTAGCAAAAAATATATATATGTATATAGGTAATACACATAATTTTTGTACAGCACGTTTGGTAATGTCAGTACTGGTTCAGACACTTACTGCGGGTACTACACCATCTTTCCCAAGATGAAGACTTATTATTTTGCCCCAGCTTCTAACAACATGGAGGTGTGTTTTCATTTACTAATACTACCATGGTACCAAACTTAATGATGTCGTTAGGTGATGTTTGCCTTTTTGAACGTCGTTGGAGATTCATTAAATAATCGCTAAACCAGCCTTTCCAAAATATTTTAATACTTTCTTGTACTGTTTAATAGTGATTTTAGCAATTTTGAGTAACATTTGTTTGTGGTCCGGAAGTTAGAGCATTACCAACAAGAAAATGCTCCGGAGTTAAGGCTTCAGCGTAGTCGGGATTTTGAGTTATAGGTATAAGAAAGCGCAAATTCAAAATAGCTTCAAATTGCGTAAATATTGTGGATAATTGTTCGTAAGTTAATTGAAAAGTATTTACGCCAATAACTCGTGTTAAATAATATTTAGCACGTTTAACCGCCGCTTCCTACAGTCTTCAAT
This sequence comes from Aquatica leii, assembly GCA_035610365.1. Classification (NCBI taxonomy): domain Eukaryota; kingdom Metazoa; phylum Arthropoda; class Insecta; order Coleoptera; family Lampyridae; genus Aquatica; species Aquatica leii. Next base: position 41,338,775 of record CM069432.1, on the reverse strand, counting down.
GATGAGGAGATTGTGGTGGAATAAATTTCCATTTATTACAATTTTTCAGAAATCTGTGTAATCACTCTGCTTAACGAACGTTTTTAAGGAATCATAAAAACGGTTGATTTCATTGTTAGCGTCTATAAAGTTGGTGCCATTGTCGGAATAAATTAATTTGGCTATAAATTGTTTTAAAACATTAATAAATGCTAAACTGCTTAAATTGCTGACAGCTTCAATATGTACTACTTTCGGAAAAAAGCATATATATATAAGAATTATTTAGATATGGACAACAGTGTTTTATAACCTTACTACAAATAGTAGAAGTTAAAACACAAAAAGAAGACACGTTTATGAGAGTGAATCCAACAGGCAAAAGGTGATACAAGCACTATTACAAAACAATTTAATTTAATGTTTGCTTAAGCTAGAATAAACGCTCCGTTTCCTTGCTACAGGAGAATGGTTCCGTTCCTTTATTTATGCCACTAGAATGCAGAAAAGTACCATTTCTAAGTTTATACCAGAGGTGTGTCAAGCTTATTTGATGCATTTAAGGATCATGTACTAAATGCCCTTATTCTTTGTACTATCTGTATCACTTTAGCAATAGATTATTGATAGATGCCAACATATATAGTTACAGACTGTTTGCCACGAGGAATGTTAGTTCTGCAAAAAATGCGCTGCTTAATACATTATCGTTGATGATGATTCATGTTTAACCTATTCCTATTATTGCTACTTGAGCGGTTTTACTAGATTAACCTAATTTTTGTAACGCGTTTCGTGTCAGAAAGTTAGGCATTTAACCATTATCGATTAGGGCGCTAAAGGTTAACTAAGTCTAATCTTTGACGATATTATAATAGATACAGCTGCTAATAACATTTGTTGATTTCCCGCGCAAAAACCAGGCCTTAGTTCGTGGTTAACTTTAGGCAAGTTTATTTGATCATTTAAGTGCAGTAAGGTATTGTGTCTTTGATTACACTTTTTGCAGCCTTGTGACTTACAACTGTTTATTGGATGATGGTTCTATAAACAATTTGTGCATAGTTTTAAATTTCATTTAAATGAGACTCTACTGGTTACGCTTTTAATTTATCTCATGCACATATAGAATTATCGTTTTTGCAAAAATAACACGTTATTGAATTTGTTGATTTAGGTGCCGCTAAATTCAAAGAACCCTTTTCATGTTTGTGAACATATTTCAGCGGTTTTGTTGTATTAGATGAGTTGAACTCGGCTCGATTTCTTTCATTAAAGCACATTGTGATATACAACATTTTTCGTTTTGTTGTCAGGTGCAATCTGTTGGTAACATTGGAATTTTTGCTTTTAAACTTTCTTTTATGTATTGTAAATCACATTTCCCATAGGTTTTCTTGCCACTAAACGCGTTCCGTTACATAGTTTTTGTTGGTTCAGATTTTAAAGCATGATGACTACCGAGCTAACCTTTAGTTGTAAATTTTGCGATGGCAAACTGCGCAGATCTGCGCAACGGTTTAATCTTGAATCGTAAAGGGATCCACATCTTTGTTCTTTGGCGCAAGTATTGCTCGTTCACTCAACCAGTTGTTATTTTTGTGGTTAGCAATGATCTCAAGCTGTTAAACGAGAATGTACACAACGCCATCTAATGGCAGTACCGGAATCAACGTACAACGCTATGTTCATTTTTGTTTCTGTCTTGTATCAGAGGTGATTTTTTTGTGATTTTTTTTATTTTTTAATGCGCAGCCAAAATAAACAAAAAAATTCATCAAAATTGGGTAATCTCTTGTCGAGATATTATTAAAAAAAACCTTTCCATGCAATATTTTTTCAAATTATCTCGGTGTTTTAATAGTTATTTTGCTATTTGGGGCCAAAACAAATCCAACAAATCAAAGATCATAAAAACTAAAACGAGTTGTTCTTGAGTTATAAACGGTGTAACTAACCTAACTTTCTTTTTTCTATTTTTCACAAAGTTTATTACATCGTTGTAAGTTAGTGCCGTAAGTCTTTTGATCTCATTCCCATTCACGTTTGTGTTTAAAATCTAGATTTTGCGTTTTTAAAAATATTAGTAATGGGTTCCAGTTATCTACCGGTTCGCCAAATACCTAGAGTGCTCTTATATGCTTCTGTACTTCGTCATTAAGTTCGCGCAGTAAAAAAGTCTACTACTGCTTTGATATGATTTTTGATAGCAATTCGATTATTTTCGTATCTAAATTATTGTAGTATCCATGCGATTAAATAGTTGTCGTTTGCAACTTTAATTGATTTTAAAACTCTTGCCGCATTTCTTTTTAGACAGCTTAACAAATAATAAAATTTCTTAACGTTGTCAAAATTTTTCAAATTCTTTATAGAATTTTGGAAGTTCTAAAACACGTTAGAGTTAGTCATTTGAGATGTTTTATTAAATTCCTGTTTTATGGTTTTGGTGCTACGATCGTTGTCTGCCCAGTCTACCGCTTGAAAAATTGGTCTCTTTAGTTTTTTAACCAACATAGCTACACTATCTAGCAGTTGATTTCTTGTAATGGGAACTTTTTTTGTTTTGGCGAAATTTATTATCCAGTTATTTAAAAGATTTTCTTCGGTTTTTCTTAAAATTGTGCCTAGAACGCTTCTGCTATAAAAGCACAAAAAACACTATTCTTATCGGCTTCTATGCTTCCGCTTAGACTTTTTTTTAGAGTATTATTTATACGTTTTTTCTTTCTTAGTAGTATTATTTAAAAAATGTTTAAATTAATTTTATTTCTTTTTTTATTGAATTGTTATTCATGCGTTCTATCAAATACATATTTTTTAAATCGTTCTAAATTAAACGCGACACTCGTCCGCTCAACAAGTATTCAAGCGGAACCAAAATACGTATGAAAGCAGACGCTTATCGTCAGAAAACAACTTTTCTTCCAATACTTGTCTTTAATAAAAACTTTTTTCTTCTGAGTTTGTTCTTGGTAGAATCTTTTTGAGATTCTTCTCAACGTACCTGCAACCGTAAATAACATTTGACAATCACCGTTACATACTCGGTTACGTTTCTATTACTGTTTTCAAACCGGAAAAACCGCTACCACTATTTTCCGTTTAAACTAACCAACCACTAATAGCTGTGCTTTTCTCAAGTGTTTTAATTTAACCTGCCGTGTTTTCATTTTAAGGTCAAAAACCATCTTATCGTGTTAACCACCAGTTTTTAAATTGTTTAGTACCATTTACAGCAACCGAATTAAAGTAGGTTAATGCTGTAATCAATGTCTTGAAGCAAGGTGACTTAGAACTGGTTAAAATTTGGTTTCATACACCAGTTTTTAAATTCTATTTTAAACCCCGAATGTAGTTGAGTTGTCGTATTGATAAGTTGTTTGAGCTACAGTGGTTTATAATTTGTTAAAGTGTACGACATTTCTATGATTTAAATTTGTTTGTGAATGTAAATTCTATAATTGATGATTTAGTCACATAAATTGTTTACAATATCACTCACTTTACTTTAATTCTTTGGAAACTCGATTAGTCATCAGAATTAGTTTTGCAACACCTCTTATATTGCCGCCACCGTAATTAAGTAAAAATAGTAGGTGCTTTTCTAATTTATAAACTTTAATTGCTTTTAAAAAGTCATTGACTTGTGCAATCATAACAAAGAATTACCTGAGTGATTTAGATAGACATCTTACCTAATAATTTTTACCCGTCCCGTGTGTATGTTAATTAAAGCTTTAAACAGCATTATTAACAAAATTTTTGCATACTATTTTACCGCTGCTGAAGTGCATGTAAAAAAAACCTGTTTTTTGTTACAGCATTTAAATTTTATACCAGTCCACATTCTAATAAAACTACAAGAAATATAATATATATGTAATAAATAACCGTTACACCTTGTCGCAAACATTAATATTTGTACGTTAGTGTAGTTACCTAATGACAAAATATATTTCTAAACCCGTTAAATCAGAAACTAAAATTTACGTAAAACCATGTTTTTAAAGTCAATAATTATTTAAATAAAAACCTGTGTCTGCATTTAAAAGTTTCTAAAACTCTGTTAAAATTGGAAAAAAAGGTACTCGGGCAAATGTAAACAGTTGTCGCTTGTAAACTTCGAACCTTAAACCTATATTAAATGTAAACTTTATATACTTAAGATGTTTTCTTATATTATAGTTACACTTTCTTTTAATAAAAATGCCATGTAGTATAAATTTTACGCAAATTTGACTTATAGCTGTGTCGAAACTGAACTTGTTTCTCTAACCATCTAAATCAAAATGTTTTTGTTATACAACTGTTTACAATACAACCATTATCGAAAACAAGTTCTAATATAACAAACTTTGTATTAACAAAGAATTAACTTTTAGAAATCAATCACGAGTTTCTAGACTTCAACTATAAATTGGTAATTCAGTTTGGTTTTACATTATGGTAATTTCACATGAATACATGAACAAATTAGAAATAGTATTTGTTTTTTAAACGCATCTTTAAAACAAATACTAAAGTTAATTTTTGCAGTGTACTGTCATCACATTTACGGTTTTGTCTTTGGCACTTTTTGTATAATATTGTTATAGTTTTATTTATGTACGCAACAGATACACAGAAAGTATACTTAAATTAAGTTTGTGCACTATCGGTAACGTGGCGTTGACGTTTACGATCTTCGTGATGCTCAGTATTCTAGCATCTATTATCATTACAATTGTTCTACAAGTTACTCTATCCTCAAGACAGACAATCGCAAATCTTTAGCTACATAAAAAGTAAAATTTATTTTCTGTATATTCTTAATAAAATTTTTAAATTAAATAATAATTAATCAATCTTATTACTTTTATTATTACAGAATATTACTTACCTTACCTCTTTTATTAGTAAATCATATTATTTAAAGTAATTTTTAAACGGATTTCAAAAGGGAGCAATATATCAACATTGCAAATTTAAAATTAATTAGAATAAGAGTTTTGCTTTGATTTCAAACTAAAATGTTTTATTCACCAACTTAAACTGTCTTATACACTTTACATCAAAACGTTGCTAGTTAACCTTTATCTAGAAGAATAAAATAAAAAAAGTAAGAAGTTAAAAACAGAAATTTACCCATGTATTTTTTAAAAAAGTTAAAAATATCAACAGGTAAAATGTCAAATCAAAACTGAGTTAAAAACAGATCTTGTTAAAAAAAATGTGCAATTTATGCATCAAAAGCGTCATTGCGATGATTAAGCTCGGAGAGCAATGAGATACAGCCCAAGGGCTTCTCGCCCGAGGGATATATGTTGATAAATAGACGTAATCATCCAGTAACGCCAATGGTGTATACAAGATTTTATTTTTCGTTTTATATCAAATATAAACTAAAAATATACAATTACTCTAGTTTTTATTACAGATATAGGTGTTAGTTTAGAACAATAAACAGTTTGACGTTTAATTATTTACTTGTAAAATTGGTTTTACAATTACAATAATTCCTAAAATATCTTGAAAAAATGCACAAAAAGAAATAGAAAACTTGTTACCATTTAAGTCTAAACAAAAATATGAAACAAAATATCATCTTTGATTAAATAATAAAAGGATGTAAATTTTATGAATTTTTTTTTGTACATAGCACCAGAGCTGGGCAGTAGTTAACTACAAAATAGTTAAGCTACTAATCTAACTACTTTATTGTTGACGATAGTTGTATTCTATATATTCAAGTTACTTTAATTTAATAATGTAACTGTAGTTGGAATAAATTACTTTTTTCGTGTAATCGTATTTAAAAAGTAGTTAGCTACCCTATTTTAACTACAAAAATAGTTAAACTACTTTGTTAATAGCTTAACTACTTTACTAGTAATTTAACTACTTTATTAGCGGCTTCAATTACATACAATGGGTACAATTATTCAGCTTGCATTGCAGTTTCGCAGGTTAAAACGTGTCCTTCAAGTGATGAACGATAACGCAGAAGTAAACATGCATGTAAAGACTATTCAAAAAAATTTTATAAATGCAGCAAACCTAATTTGTTTTGAAATGTTAAATGCTTCTGATCTATACGTAAACAAAGTATTACTTCAAGAAAAGTTTTTTGATTTTGATGAACCTGCTTTGTCTAAAAAGTTACACATTTCTTCTGATACTGAGAATGAACATGCTCACAAAACTAGAAGAATAGAACTGGAGTTGTTAAAATACCTGGAAGATAACAGAATTCATATTTCTATGTCAGATGATTATAAGATTATTAAAAAAATGTTCATTAAATATAGTACAATTTTACCTTCAACGGCTGCTGTCGAGCGATTATTTTCATTTTTTACTCATAAATTTGCTCAAAAGAAATGCATTAGCTGAAGCTCTTTTTGAAAAGTTACTTTTATGAAAAGGAAATTAATATTAAATACTACAATAAGTTTATTACTTTAAGTTCTGTTTTTTTAAAGGTATTTTATAAATTTTTTTTTTGAGAATTTCTTATAAAATACATGATAATAGAATAATAGTATTTACGTTAAAATTGTTTTACTGTTTTCGTGTGAGCGTGATTGATTTACTTGGTCTTCTTTAATGTAATAATAATTCAGTGTCTATAGGTACTTATGTTTATATAACTAAAAGTGGTATAACATAAATCGTCTTAAAACTCCTTTTTCTACAAGTAGTTGAAAAAAAAACTTATATTTTAGAATACAACTGTTGAGTAGTTAGTAACCTAACTACTTTTTCATTTACGGTAGTTAGTAGTTAGTAACTTACACTACTTTTGAAAAGTAGTAACTTTAGTTAGTAGTTAACTACTTTTACAAAGTAACTTGCCCAGCTCTGCATAGCACCCAAAGAGTTTATAATTTACTAATTACTAAAATTTATTATTTGAAAATGATTTCGTAACTTGAAATTTTTGTTTGATTTTTGTAATATTATTTTCGAGAAAGACTCGGAGTTTTAATTAATATTTATTAACAATCAGTTAATATTCTTTAATAGCATTTTAACACAATTGCACATTGTAATTTCGAAGTTATTTGACATTTTTGAATTTATCTTAATTTTATTTTCTAATAGCTTGCTAAGTACAAATGCATTTGAGTTTTTTTAATTCTATTATTGTTGTCATAAGCTAATGGTGTATTATAATTTATTAATTCCGCTAGTCATACATTTTTTTTCAGTCGTAAAAATTTGAATTGTAATTCAATATTGCTTTAATTTCAAGTGTTTTAGTCGTTAACATTAACAAACTGTTTTTTTTTGTTGACACCGTTAAAAACTTTTTTTTGAAATGTATTTTGCGTCATATTTTCTTTTGTATCTTTTTTTTGTTCATTTATTTTTTGGGTATTCTTATTACGTCATGACATTGAGTATTCAGCAAAAGAGAAAGTATTATATGCAAACAATATTTGTTTTGGAAACGGAAGCTTTTTAATTATACTCGAAAATAATATGTGGTAATAACATGAGCTTTTTTTAAATCAAAGTTAGAAGTGAGGTAGTGATGTGATATATATTGGTAAAACTTGGTGAAGTTACGTTTTGTTTCGTTTTACAATAATGATTTTTATTCTAATTCAAGTATTCGCGTTTCATTATATGTGGAAACTTAATTTTGTTTAATACGTAATTATTTATAACTTTTAAAGTAGATTCTTTGTTCATCATCATCACCATCGCTCGCTCGCTTTAAGCATCTTAGCTACAACCTCGTTTGAGTTTTAAATGCTGTTCTGTTTCCTGGGTCCAAATTCACATTTTATTGCAAATGAAATAGTGACAAGTGTAACCTAAAGGCTTTGAACTTTTATGTAATTTTGTCAATTAAATGGATCATTATTCATGTGATTTGTTTGTGATTTTAAATCATTAGACCGTCAAAGCAAAACTATTCATGAATTGATTAAGCTAAGTCAAATTTAAAAATTTCAAAAATTATCAACAACGTTTTATTAAATTATTATTAAGTATTTTATGTTATTTACGTGCAAGACCTTTGCGTGTTACGCTATTTTATTTTATTATTAACCTATGTTCTACGATGTTAAAGTGTAATCGGTTTCATTCTGTTAGCGTCATTTTGTTAGATTATAACGTTGGTATTTTTTGTCTTATTATAATTTGTTATTTTTTTATTCCTTTAACCTTCTGGAATTTAACATGTAAATTTAATTTAATTATATTACTTATTTTGTCGATGTCTCATTTTGATTTGTTTTATACTTATTCTGTTTAAAATTAGATAATGTTTGCATTCCAAATATAAAGCTTTATAATTACATCGCGTGCATGCTTAAATAAGTTTCAGATTTATTCAGTTCACTAGGAGTTGTAATCAACCTGATGGGCTGCTAAGTAAACGTAAACCTAAAATTACATTTTTGATTTAACCCACTCGCTCCTTAGGAAAAACACAGCAAAAGCATTGTTTATGTAGCAGTTTAACTAGAATATTTCTTTATAACATTTTTTTCACGTAACAAACTAAGTGTGGCCAAAATGCTTGAAAATACTCAATTGTGTAAAGTTATAGTTTACTTTTTAACTCAAATAATTAATAGGCCACATTCGGTGGTAATTTCAATTAATTACATTTTTGTTTTATTTTTTAATTTTGTGACTTATGGTTGTTACTGACTCGGCATAATCGTTTTTGTGAATTTAATTATAATTTTATTTAGTTGTTTTTGACTTAATAATTTAATTACTTCACACAATATAATTTAATTTTAGAATATACATATATCGTATGTCCATATTTTATGCATGCTATGTTGATAGTCAAAGTAAGGAGATAATTTACCACACAGTGTATTTTGTGGGTAGTTTGTATGGGAACAATTGGAAACAACATTTACAGAAATAAGTTTTATTGTGAATAAAGGTCTAATAAGTTAACACGAAATAAAAGAAATAATTACCGTTTTATGAAAACATAAAAGTATTTTACATTGTTGGCATTCAACCCTAGATATCTCTCTTTATCCTTTTTTTACACCGTTTTTTCTGGGAGATTTGTGTTTGTAGTACCTAGTATTTCCGGTACCTTGATAGGGACATTCATAGTAATATTTCCATAAAGCGTTCTACTTCTTTGATGCCAAGACATTTGTTTTCGGCTAATAATTCATTACCGCGGAATTTTGGGTAGTAACGTTTTTTTTTCACTTGATGTTCTTTCTTATTAGTTTTGATATGTTGGGACAAGAAAATTTCATCTTTGACATCATATGTATTATCGTAGTTTACTATAGGCGTTTGTTGTTTTGAAGTGCATGGTTCATCAATTTCGTCATCAGATAGCTCAAAATCTTCACTTGTAGAAGAAAGAAGAAGAAATCGGAGGTTATGACATTCGACCTCTACCTTACGCCCGTAGAACGTTCCATACCTCATTTCCTTACAAATAAGATATTCTATGAAAAACTGCTTTGTGATCTGTAGTAGGTTATGTGCAAGATGTTTCCATGCAAGACCATACACAATTGTCGAGTTATTATAAAACATATATTGATAAAATTATATCTTGGCAGCCCTAGGTATAACTTTTATGAAAAAAACTTTCGGCCACTCTCGTATTGCACAATAACATAAATATAACCTCTAAGCATATCACTAGACAAAAAATTAAGATTTAAAGCTATTTGCGACATTTATTGGGAAGCGGCTCCACCAAAACTTTATACAACGTTCTCGAAAGGGAACACCATGTATAATAGCACGTATGTTACGGGTATAGAATTGGAGAATGGATCAAAACTATTTATTAAGTTTGTGTTTCTATTTGGAAACATTGTGCAATAAACAGTTAAATATCGTATACGTTTCGATAGCTATGCTACCATCATCAGCGGTACAATATTGAGGTTTTTAGTGTTTTTATTTTATCTTAGTAATAGTGTTACAAGATTGATTTTGTTTCGAAAAAATTTGACTGAGTCAAGGTTAACGTAAATTATTTTTTTAAATGTTTTCGTATTAAACCGTTTTACATCTACCAAACAAAAGTACCAGTTGGTTGTGTGATTTTTCGGTTCACGCCATATCATATCAAAGAAATTTGTTTTTCTTACTCTGAAACTATCTTTCTCTAATTTCCTGCACACGTTATGGTAACCTCATGTATCGTCTTGATTTCCAAGTTTCAATTTGAAATACGCAAAATAAACTTTCTTTACTAACTTACTTATGTTCCTTTGTTGCCTTTTTACTCCTATTTATTACGCACATAACAGAAGCTGTCGGGAAAATTACACAACTATTCAAATAATATGTCATAAATAAAAAAACAATCACAGTATCGTTTGAATGCGGAATATAAACTGAATGTGGGAAGAAATCACCAGCAAAATATTGAACTTATTTAGCTTAGTGTATCAATAATATTACTCACTATCAAGTTTTAACCCATTTCGACATATTTATGTGACCTACCCGTTAACGCTAAAACTAGTTTATCAGTTAAATACAAAAAAATTGAGTATAGCAAAAAAATGACGAGATCGAAATTTTTAAAGTTGTTTCGTTTTAACCAAGTTGAAATCTATTATAGGGTGTGTATAAATTGACAAAAAAGCTACACACGCTGCGACATTCTTTGTTCAATTCTGAATCGAAAATTATAATGCTAAATTTTTGTATTATGTTTTGTATGTCTTAAGGAACCAATTAAAAACATACATTTGGCAACACTGTAAACTAACATACGACTGTAATACTTACCGTTGTTATTTTTTTTTTTTTTTCAATCTCTAAAAATATTGAAGATAACAGTCATTATAAGTGAACAAAATAATAAAAAAAGAAAGCAAAAAACACAAAACCACCAGAACCAATCAAAAGTACACAAAAAATCACGAAAAAGGCTTTTATTGATTGAAATTGCATTAGAATCAAAAGGTTGTTTTACAACATTTCCAAATGTGTTTTTCGTAAAAACACGTTAATAAAAAAAAACTTTGAAATCAAAAAACAAATTGTTAACGAAATAACGGTATCAAAAAAACTAACAGATATCAGAACTAACATTTATTTATAGACCAAAAGTGCGAATTTCGAGAACCTCGTGTAGACGCATGTTTTAAGAACTTACGTTTTGATCGAAGATGAGTTCTGATTTAATACATGCAGAAGCTGCTGCACAACTACACGCACTTTCTCGTAAACGTATTCGTACGCGTTACATTAATAATACGAGTAACCGTCTCAGACCGGGAGTTGCAAATAAAAAAAAAGGAAAATGTCCGTTATATATGAAACAGATTAAACAAAGAAGCTTTAACAAAAAAAACAAGCTTTGAGGCGGTGGGAATATTATTGGTACCGACAAAATTATCTATTATACCATTCTTTATACAAGGGTTCTTAAAAAAAAACAAATTTACAATAGACAAACATTCTTATTAACTATTTAATACTATAATAAAAATTCTAACTACAATACTTTCTTTGAGACACGAATATGCCGCCCGCGATAAAAGGAGCATCCTTTCAAAGTTTTTATTATGGTCACTAGCAAATTAAAGTTTGTATTTATCTTAAAGCACTATTAGTATCTTTAAGCGGAAGAATACAAAGTCTTGATGCAGCTCGACGCACCTTACTATCACTTGCAATTTTTAAAGTTGCTGCTCGCCTTACACCATCAGCACCAGGATGCGTGATGAGCACTCGCCCAATTTTCCACTGAACCAACGAGGCATTGTCTTGTCGAAAAATAAGCATTTGACCAATTTGTAATTGAGGGCCCTTGGTAACCTTCTATTTACCCTTTTGATGGACCGTAGACCAGCGATGCTAAAAATGTTGCGTCACCTGTTGGATTCTTTGCCAACGATTCAAGCGATTGATAGCCAGGTTTTGGCAGTTAGGCTTATTCAGTGCCAATAGTGAGCCGCCAATCAAGAAATAAGCATGAGTCAGGAATGCAAGGCCATTGGGATCATTGCTTATAGGAATGAGTGGTCTGGAGTTCAAAATAGCCTTAATTTGACACATTAATGTACACATTTCTTCAAAAGTCAGTGAAACTGTACTTACTACTGGTTTTAAATGATGTTTAGCTGATTTTACGGTAGCCTCCCAAATACCACCAAAATGAGGCGAGTTGAAAGGAATGAAATGCTAATTAATGGTACTATCTAAACTTGCTGCAATTGAGTTATGGTTATCTTTTATGAATTTTTGACAAACCCCTACAAAGTTCGTTCCGTTGTCCGAGTACAAATTTGAAATTTTTTCCCTTTCCGCAATAAAACGCTTAAGCGAAGCAATGTTGAGACGGATACAACTTCTATATGCAAGGTACAAACAAAAATTGCGACGTACGCTTTAGGCGTTTTCTTGCTTTTTCGATTGCCTTTCGTTATTACGAATGGGCCACAATAGTCGACACCACTGATTAAGAATGGCCGTGAAAGAGTGACACGTACCGAGGGGAGGTCACCCATTAGTGGATGTGAAACCCTAGGACTGGCGCGAAAACATGTAACACATTCATTTATGATTTTTCTCACATTGTTTCGAGCGTTTAAAGGCCAATAATTCGTTCGGACGTAAGCTAAAGTAGTGTTGTTACCAGCATAAAAATTATTTAAATGTTCTTGTCTTATAACAAGATTGGTGAAATCATGTTTAGCAGACAAAAGCATGGGCTGACGAGCATCGTAATGAATTCCTATTGCGTTTTTTAATCTACCGCCGACTTGAAGAAGTTCGTCTAAAAATAGACTTAAAGATAACAGACGACTGGACTTGTTGATTGGCTTGCACGCCTTTAGTGCCTGAATTTTAGTAAGAAATTGTGAATTTTGATGAATCTTGATAATATGGTTTCTGTTCATTTTTAACCTTTGTATTCTCACAAAACCGAAGGCAGTAGGCAACTATTCTCACCAATTGTTTCATAGACGAATATAATGTACATAAATATTCGAAATCATTGACTATAACTGTAGTGGTAAGAGAGGCTACGGTTCTCTTTGAGTCGGGAAATTCTTTTGGCATGCTTGTGACATTAAGCGTTGGTGTAGCATATTTGTCTGATCTCAACCATTTTGGGCCATTCCACCAAAAGCCGTTATTAATCATGTCTAAGGGTTTGATTCCTCGAAACACTAAATCCGCAGGTTTATCTTGCGTAGGCACGTAATGCCAGTCGCGGCTAAAATTCGTGTGCTGCTGTATGCGACTTATATAATTTGCAACAAACACATTAAAGTTTTAAGACTCAAAATTTAGCCACGATAAAAAAGTAGTCAAGTTTGTCTAATAAAGGTTTTATAATTAATAAATCCTAACGACTTTACAGAATTTAACATCAAATCGACTAATAATACGGCGCCACAAAGTTCTAACCGCGGTATGCTAATTGACTTTAAAGGGGCCACTCGCAATTTTGAACAAATTAAGTTTGATTGAATGGTTCCGTTTTTGTCTTCGCTGCATATAGAAGCAAGCACCGTAAGCATTTTCGCTTGCATCACAAAATCCGCGAATTTCAACTGAATTAGGCTTATCACCAGGTATGATACACCTGTTAATAGTTAGTTCATTAAGGACCTCAATGAATCTACGATAATTGCACCAGGAAGAATAGAGATCGATATTTTTAAGTTCCATAGCTTTTTTAACATAATTTTTGCTGTTATGGTGACCAGAGTTAAAAATCCTAAAGGGTCAAAAATCTTCGCGGTTTCTGACAATATGATACGTTTTGATTTTTTATCACAATCTACAAATGGCTGAATGGAAAATTTAAACAAATCATGCTTTGCGTGCCACTGCAAACCTAACATTTTTCAGCACTTGTCTCTGTAGAAGTCTAGAACGAGATTTTCTTCAGACTGTGTGCATTTTACAACGTCCGCATTGTTGGATGACCATTTTTGCAAGTGGAAACCCGTAGTACTTATGATGCTGACAATTTCTTTCCTGATTTTATTCACGTTATCAACCGTGTCAGCACCTGTCCAGTAAATCATTAACGTAAAAACCCTGCAGGATTATACGCGAACCTAAAGGGTACTTTTCAATCTTGTCATAGCAGCTTGCTGAAGGCACCTAGTAGCTAAAAATGAAGCCGGTCCTGTACCATATGTGACTGTAGATAACTCATAGGTTTTAATTTTATCTGATGGTAAAAACCGGCACAGTATGCGCTTAAATCTAGTTGCTTTAGGATTTACTAAGACTTGCCTATATATTTTTGCAATGTCGGCATTTGGAACATTATTTATGCGTTATAAATCGCGTTAATGTAGAAACAAGTGACAGTCGTATAGTTGGTCCTACCATTAAAATGTCATTTAACGATTTACTACTAGTTGACTTAGCGGATCCTTCAAACACTACTCGCAGCTTTGTAGTCAGACTTTTGTTTTTATAACACAATGATGTGGCAAATACAAATTTTTAATATTTTCCAAGTCCTTGCAGTTAGGAGTTTCTTTCATGTGACTTAACTCTAAATATTTGTTACAAGCTTTTGGTTTTACGAACCTTGCACGGCCAACTCACAATAGTCGGAGGTGGGGAGGTCCACATTAAATACAGAAAATATGTTTAAGCGTGCCAGAGCTGATCCAAAGTAACGCTTCTGTCTCGCTCACGACAGAACGGTCTAAACTTGTAACTCAATCGAAGGTTCGTAATCTTTATACTGAGCTGTTCGAGTAGCCCAAAATTAGTTCGTAGATAACAATAACCACAGGAGAGAAAAACTAACAAGATAGCTTAACGATTTTAATCACTTTAAGAGGTGAATGGCCTACCTTAACAAGAATATATGAATCCGTACTTACAAGATTCTTACATATAATTAACCAATATCACAGCGTGCTAACTACTAAAATGACTAACAATCTGCATTCGCAATTAGAGGAGATTTTGATTTAGTATTCACTTAAAATTTACTAGATTATATCACAATTCCCGTACGTAAATGCCTGTAGTACCGGCAACACACATTACATATGAAAATTATGTCGAAAAGGACAGCATCGACAGTCCCAGAATAACTAGGTTTTCCCTCACAGCATGCGATACAATTATGAAATGTTTAAAAATTACCTTATTGGTATAGAAGCAATAACGCAGTTACGATCATTAACATTTAAGTATAATTCTGTGAATAACTTTGGTGATCTCGATATAAAAGTCAAACAAGTAACTCACCCTAACATCCAGCTTCCACTTGCACGCAGAAAACGTTTTCTCGTCAGTGGCCTGTAATAAATAGTGAAAAGCAAATCGGATCACAATCAAGTTCACACAGAACAAAAACTACAAAAGATAGTATTAATAAATAAGCAAATGGCATATAAAAACCCGTTGTATCGTGCACTGTAAGAAATAATCTTAACACAGGTGGCTGATAACACATTCGACTTCTTCCTTAAACATTATACAGAACCCCAAGGTATCGAACGATTCAAGTAGCAATTCAAAACAGGTGGTTGATAACCCAATCGAGTAATCCACAGGTAATATCTCCCACGGTAAGGCTTATCGAGACCTCATTTTCGTGGCGTAGAAACCGCCTTCCGTAAGCGTATGTGTGCGGTAACGTGATTTCTTAGTAAGAATTACTATTCACCATCCCTTTATCGAAAACGTGCATGTGCTCGAAGTCGATGAAAAATGGCTGTTAAATGAAAAAGGAATTACGCACGAATTTTAATAAACGACAACAATTATCTTACCCTGTGACGCCTCAAATATTTTATATACTTAATGTAATTACAATTGAATTTTCATTATTCCGGATGGTATTGGAAAAAGAAATTACTCAAAACGTCCAGACCATTTTATGCAATTGACAGCATCACGATTTTTCGCCAAATGACAACCACGAGAAAAAGATCGGTAGAGGGCGTCAAAACCGGAATCTAATTTCAAGTCAATATACATAGTCGCACGCAATAAAAATTTCGTCCGTAACATATTCTTTAATAAACTTATCATATTCATGCTTTACGTTAGGTGTGTGAGCTAGTTTTTTCTCTATATTTAAAAAACGTTTTAGTGCTATATCCCTAGAATTACCCAGCTGACCTGGCTCTAATTTGAATGGTAGCCTTACGAGAAACGGTCCAAAGCTTGCGCGTGTGTAATTATCTGAAAAATGTTTTTTACACCGCTGCTCTTCGTAATAGTATTTGTTGTTTATCCGAATATTGTCTATTTGCCAAAATCTTTCTAATATCTGGTCTATGGTATTTGCGACAAAGTTGCAACTAACACTAGATTGAACATTTCCGAGCTCAATCTTGCCTCCAATAACCCATTTTAATTAGGTTTTTGAAAACCTGGTTCAGATTTGCGACCCTGAATTTGCCCAATACACATCATATGCCAGAACCATTCTGCGCCTAGAAGTATATCAACTTCCCCAGGGACGTAAAAGTTTGGGTCTGCAAGAGTAATATTTTTAGGGATGTATGAATATCCTGCCTTGATTGGCAATAACGGTATTTTTTCAGCGGTTCTGTTTAAAACATAACAGTTCGTGTCCTCGTGATAGTTATTTAAACGAGAACCTATAGCTATGTTAATTTCATGCTCGACAACAATATTAGAATTAGCTACACCTATCACAAAAAGCCGCGTATATTTGATTGGAAGCCTTAATTTATTTGCTAATGCCTGAGTGATAAAATTTTTCTGAGATTCCGAATTAAGGAGAGCCTTGTCCTGTAATCTAATACCTTAATTATTGCTGTCGATAAAATTTGCAGATGAGGTACTAGGCACTGAATTAAGAGTTACTTGCTTAGAACTAGTATCTTGAGGAGACGACGCTGAACTTGATTCTAAATGCAACAGCGAGTTATGTTTCTTATTACACTTAGCGCATTTTTTAGCCTTGCAGTAAAACGTAGTGTGATTTGACTTAAAGCAATTAATGCATAAACGCTTATCCTTTTTTTTTGGTGATTTACGTTTCTATTGGAAAGGATAGAAATACTTCAGACGTACTAATAGCGTGATCTTTGTTGTAAAATTGACAACTATTATTTATTGAAGCGCTGTGCAATGTGACCCTTTTATTTCGAGGCTCCGTATTGTTAACAGAATCATTCCGTTTATCAATTGTTTTTAGAGTTTGACATTTTCTTTCTAAAAATTGTATTAAGTTATCTAAGGTGGGATATTCTTTATCAGGAACCGTTATCTCCCATTCCTTTAATGTGGTTACATCTAATTTACTACATAACAAGTGAATTAAAATATTATCCTGATACTCCGTCGGACGCTTTAATGCCCGTAAGTGTCATTGAACCGTGTGAATAATAGACCGTATGCAGGTTTGAGATTCCTTGCTAATTCGTGGAATGTCAAACATGGACTTAATGCGCTTTTTTTTATTAGGCTTCATTGTTTTTTATTATTTAACATGTCCCATGCAATGAGATAATTTACCGCAGAAATTTCTAAAGATTGTAACAAGTTCGCGGCCTCACCCTTTAAAGAAAATTTCAGATAGTGTAATTTTTGAATATAACTTATCGTTTCCTTATTATGGACCATAGCTTGAAATGTATCAAAAAACGACATCCACTCGTCAAAATTACCGGAAAAAACAGGCTAATTTAATCTAAGCAATCTTAATTATATTTACCGCTAACACTGTTACGTATAGTATATTCACCCGTGTTGAATTGATCATTTTCAATAATTTTTTTAGCTCTAGACAAAAGATTATAACAAGTGTTTTTAAATAATTGGCGCTGATTCTGGTCCACCTCATCTTCATTAACTGACAATAATTCAAGTTCTGATAAAATCGCCTATTCTAAGCTTTACTTGTACTTTATCAACATTATTAGTACTTAATGAATCTAAATAACTTTGAAATCGAGTAACAGATCTTTTGATTTGCCCTCGTTTTATTGTAAGAGTTTTAACTTTTGTTGAGACCATTTTGACGCAGTAGGATAAAAATGATTAGCGACTTACCGAACTTGGTTAAGGAGAATTCTTCTGCTTTGAACTCTTCAACTGGAATGGAGTTTGTAGGATACAAATGATCACAATGGATGCAATCCGACTCGAAGGACCATGTTTTGAGAATTTACGTTCTTGTCTGTGTTCTGATTTAATAAATGCAGAAAATACACCGTCTATGTAGCTGCTGCACAAATAATGCATTAATAATACGAGGTTTAATATAAAAATTATATTTGCAAACACCACTAATACTACATATATTTTTCAAATTATTATTCTAAGCAACCGTCTCAGACCGGGAGTTGCAAGTTGCTATTACATTGGAAGCAAAAATAGAACTGATAATTTTAATTTAAAATATTTTTAGGTTTCATTCCCTTAATTACAGGGACGATTCTTATTGGTCGATATTAACAAAAAAAAACGAAAATGTCCGTTATATATGAAACAGAATAAACAAAGAAGTTTTAACAAAAAACCAAGCCTTGAGGTAGTGGGAATATTATTGGTTCCGACAAAATTATCTATTATATCATTCTTTATACAAGAATTATTCTTAAGAGAAAACAAATGTACAATAGACAAACATCCTCATTGACTTATTAATACTATCATAAAAATTCTAACTACAATAATTTCTTTGAGGCACGAACAACGTATGAAGCATGATACATTTTACCATTAAGATTTTTGAAAGTTGAACGAAAAATGTCGCAGCGTCTGGCTTTTTCGTCAATTTATACACATCGTATTATAAGAAAATTTCTAAAAATCTTATGCAGTTTTTTATTTGTAGGTACATGCACCCTGTATAATTATTGTTCAGTTAAAATGTTAAATAAATAATTAGTTGCTATTATTAATCATTTTTAACTATAGTCAGTAATTATAAATAAAATAAAAATTGTAAACATATTATGTACATTAAAAATGTTTTAATAGATTATTGTAGCAATTCAAATACAGTTTTACTATAACTTTTATAAATACGTTTATAGTTGCTTATTTTATCTAAAAAGTTTAATGCTAAATCTTATTTTAACTAGAAATTTTAATATATATTTTTTTATATGCGGACCATTTTACTTTAATTGTAAACGTAATTGAACTTTTAGTATTTAGGAAGCAGTACTTGCAAAATTTATTATCATACTATCTTGCTATATAAATCTAAAAATGCACTTTACAATATTAAAAAACTTTCTGGAAAGAGTGTCTACGTATTATTATTTCTTTCTATTACGACTATAAACAAAGTTTAAAAGCGTTTGGGTTCAAAGTTTCAAACAAAATCCGCTGGAACAAAACAAACATTTAGAAAAACAAGTAAAAGAATTTAGAGTAAGCAAAAAAATTATTCGATTTTTAATTGAAAACGGTAAAACGTATGGACACGCCAATTAATTGGTAAATTGTTTTTCTAACACACAACGTTTGCGTGTATCCGTTCATGAAAATTTAATATCAAACCTAGTAAACTTTTATTGATTTCATGAATCGCTTTACTACAAAGTATTTGTTTACTGTTTATTTAATTTTATTGGGAATTTTAGTAATTGTTAATTTATGTTAGTTGCATAAACTATTAAACTAAGTATTTACTCAACGATAGTTTTTTAATAAATAACTTTGTTTTAGTTGGCAGCTATTCAAGGATTTTGTTCTGCTACAAAGGAATATTGTCCTGCGGGACCACCTGGACCTAATGGACCTCGAGGAAATCCCGGAGTTAAAGGAGATCGTGGAGATACTGGTTTTCCTGGCATACCTGGACCTATCGGACCTAGAGGTAAAATTTGATAGTCTTGACACATAATAAGATTAGTTCGAATTGCCGTAAAGCGTGTTAATGCGATACTTAAGTTGTTATCTTTTAAATACACGACGAAACATGGTGTATTTGATATTAATCGTTGCTAAGAGCTTAAAGTAGATTTACGTGTACAACGTGAAACATCTGCCACTTCCTTTATAATTCCATCTTATTGTGCGTTAATTATTGATGATAAGATTTTGGTCTTTAACAAGGTTCAGCAACGAGTAAATTTCTAAGTAAAATCATTTGACTGCTGAGTATCTATACAAAATATAGTGTCGTTCGCCTTTAGACGTCTTGCGACACAAAATGTGACAATTCAAATTTATAATTCATGTACCTAAGCTATTCATGAAAATCCCATCAAAATTTTAATTGCCGTGTCATTGTTTAACTTACATATAAGGTTTCTTAAAATATCGTATATTCTGTTATACAAAATTTCTGTCTTATTCTAAGGTTTCTTTTATTTCAATTTTTAATATCGCTTTTTGTTGATTTTTTTAATATTTCTTAAAATGTATAGACTTGTTTTATAATTAGGGCAAACTTGTATTGAAGTTTTCAGTTCTCATAACTTAATTTATTATTTTTTTAAATTTTGTTAAAAACAGAATAACAAGAAATTACGTACAGAAATATTGATATTACCTAATTTGTGCATTTTTCTTCAAATATTTTTTACTGTTTATTTCAAATGTAATTGTTCAAATTTTTATTGCTAATAAAAGATATATTGCTGACTCTTGGTTTAAAGCACTTAACATTTATTGATCTTTTTCTACAACTAGCGACGTTTCTTAGAGTAATAAAATTTTATTCCATAATGGCTACTAACACAAGATCTAGCAGATTGTTCTTTTAATAATTTAAAAAAAATACTATTGTTAATTTTTATGCATAACCACTAATAGATTTTTTTATTGATTGCTATAGATAAAAAAAGAGAAACATATTAATTATTTAAAATCAATACTCGAATATAACGCGCAAACCATAAAACGTGCAAGAGTGCAAGAATTAGAAACAATGACATATAGAATCAATGCAACAAACAACAACAAATTTTCAAAATAGTAAAAGACCAAAAACCACAATGAAAAAAAATCAAAACAAACCAACAAAGGGATAAGCTAAACATTAGATTTCCACGTCAACAGAAACTATGGATAATCAAACGATACGTAAAGAAAAACAAACAAAAGCCTATATAAGAGAAGAAAAAGAACACAATGTGGGCGCGCTGCCATGGTTTTTAACTTCGTACCTTGTTATCTACTAAAATTAAGTATTCGGATTTTAGCAGGAATCGGTGTAGCGACAATAAATTAAACAAAATACATTGGGCATTGCCATTATATAAAAATAAAATGGCATAAAAAAATACGTTTAATGAATAACTAATTTGCATCACATTCTCTTACAATTATTATCGGAAGGTGTTGAAAAGAAACACAATATTACCTACGTAATATAATGAACAAGATTTATTACAATTTTCAAAAATAAGAATGCATACATAAATAATAAAAAAAATAATAAAACAAATAACTAGTACTCTAGGTACATATTAAACGAGAATAGAATCGTATGATAATTCACCAATTGTTTGTATTTAACATTTCTCCATAAAATGCCTGAGACTTGTTTCCTATAACCCCTTCATTGCTGGAAGATGGCGAATCAGCAACACCAATGACTTATAGAGAAATTTTTGTGAT
Source organism: Aquatica leii (assembly GCA_035610365.1). Lineage (NCBI taxonomy): Eukaryota > Metazoa > Arthropoda > Insecta > Coleoptera > Lampyridae > Aquatica > Aquatica leii. The sequence continues at coordinate 41,317,295 of CM069432.1, read as the reverse complement.
AACAAATTCTGAGCGAGACCGTTCATTACCAAGAATTGCTGCGCGCTGATAAAACATAGCTTCCTGTGACATATCTAAAGAGAAACCCGATCGCGTCATCTTAAATCCATTCACTTGAACAAACATCATGGGATGTAAGTTAGGCCGGCGTCACTAATTTTTTCCATTTTTGTAGTTCAATTTGTTTGCCCTTTATCTTTCCAAGAAAAACTGAAATTGTGCTCGGCAATGAATTAGTATTAAAAACTCTAAATCCAAACACTCCCGGCTGTTGTTTTCCTTTTATAGCGTTAGTAGTATGTTATAGTTTAGTGCGAACTGATTGCAAACTAGAGAGTACATCTTTTATAGAAAATTTTTCTAGAAAAGCACAAAAATGAGTATTTTGGGCTAATCTTTTCAAATCGTTAAGAAAATGCTTAATAAACTCTGTCATAAGTTTGCGACTCTCTTTATTTCACCAGTAGTCCAGTGTAGGCACCAATATTGAAACGCGATGTTTTGGTTGTAAAGCTTTAATGTCGTGAATGGGCGAACTTGTTTACTTTCTCAAATCTAAGCTTTGTTTAAGCAACAAGTATTAGGAAATATTTGGGTTGTGTTGGTAACGCCCAGGTTCTTTTTTCCAAGTGATGTACGGTAAGTCACCTTCGCAAAGCACAAATAATAATATTGCGCCCAGAAACATGTTATGCGAGGAAAGGTCAAAAAATTGAGTTTCACGTCCACTGACTCTCATTTTCTGCTGGTTTATATATGGTTGAGAGCATCCGGATAAATGTAGAATTTTCTCTAGACACAATCAATTTTAGAACCCAAGTGGAGCTTTCAGAAATTTAGCCAGACTTTGATTGACTACGTTTGGATTAAATAAATCATTCAATGATTAAATAAACAATTTATATTGCGTGATCCCTCGCAATTGTTTCACCACACTCTAATTAAATGACGCGCATTTAAAAAAAAACAACAGAACTAAATGAGTACTGGATTTTGACCGAGTTTTATAGTGGTTCACAGTTTAACAGCTTCTAAAATTATGACACAATTCGAGTTACGTTGCCGCATCCTTTTAGATTTAAAAGTTGCCAAGTGGAGATTTCACCTTTTGAAATGTGCATCCACAGTTTAAAAACTAGATTTTTTTCAACAGTTTGTCGCATTCGCAATTCCCTGTCATATCTAAAGACTTACAGCAGATTGGACTCGCAATAAAAACATTTCGCGACGCTAAATAATTGGTTGGCAACCACGTAACAATTTGTCACTAACTGATAACTTTATACAAAACGTACACTCAAAGAAAAATAATAATAATAAATGCACGTGAAGGAAACCAGCCCGTCAGTAACTCTCCTTTCGCGAGTACGAAAAGATACCCTACCCGTCAGTAACTTTTCTTTGTATAAGTAAAAAAAAAAACCAACGCGTAAATAACTTTTTTGAGTAGGTAAAAAAACCAGCGCGACAATAACTTCTATTTTGCGAGTAAGTCAAAAGAAGAATTTGCTAATTGGCTTTTCTTTTTTATGCTTAATCTGTTGAAAGCGGCGTTGTGATTCTTTCTATCCTTAAGATGTTACGACGTTTTGTTACTGAGCGGCGCGGCGTGTTTCAAATGGAATAAAAATTTAGCGATTCTACAATTTTTTTTCCTATTAATATTAAACAAATGCGCTACTGACTATAAAGAAGCATTAAAGAGATAAATTTTACTTTAACATAAATCATTTCTTTAGTTTTAACATAAACATAACGCTAATCATCTTTGCAATTGCTTGACTGTTGGTACAATTTCAACATTCAAAATTTACGAATTTACTAATTTTATTTTACATACTTTGGTCCTACGGTGATAACTTTACAGTGAAATCGTTTATGACTTAAATTAGTAATTACTGATAGTTTTTATTATAATATTTTATAAATCAAATTTATTAAATTATTACTTCGTTTACGCATTTTAAAATTTGAACATAAATTCTCGGTCTACTAGAACATGTGTGTTTCGGTCGAGTTGCTTTTGGTGACTACCATGTTTTTTTCTACGGCTAAGGGTAGCTTTGTCAGTGTGGTAATATTACACCAGGTATCTAGATTTGTTTTTTTTTTTGTAAATCATGCCTGCATCGAAAACGTTAGAATTTTGTATTGAAATTAGTTGCTTAATAACTTAAAATAACCAATAAAATATTACCCTAAAACGGTGCAAGATCGAGAAAAGTTGCACATAAACATTTTTATAGAGGACAAAATTTACTTCAAAAAAGTCCGCGGAATAGTACAATTACCTTCAATAGTTTAGAAGATACAAGTTTGTAAAGTTGCACGAAATTACCTCACCTTACATTAAAATTCTGTAACTTTTACACTATTTGATATACTTAATTATACACTTCCGCAGAGTGTGGTCGATAAAATAGTTATGAGCAAATTTTCATCTAGATTATACAGTTTTTGCAGCGTACAAGACGGAAGCTCGCGCAGATGTAATTCTACAATTACTATAATTATTTTTTAGCACTGCTGAGTAAATTAAGACTTATATTTTTAAAACATAAAATGAATTATAATCTTGTTCAATAATAATAAACACTGCATCCGAAAAATACAAAAAATGAAGTGAAATTGGGCACCACCGCAAGTTCCAGCTTTGTTTCATCTGAGTTTTTCATCGTTTTGTTACATGAACCTTCAAAACAAGCATCTTATAAGTGTCAATACTAAAAGATTTGCTCGTTCCGTCTTTAACATACAAAAGTTAAAAATCTTTGGTATAATACAATATCATACATAAGCAAATCAAATTCTACGACGGTTTATGACTGTTGAGCCCACGTCCGTTGTTATATAGGGTAAGGTGGGGTAAGACGGAGACCTTAAGGTTTTAAGCAAAATAAACAGATTTACAAGAATCACAGAAATAAAGTTGAAGCAGAAACAAATCAAAACTTACATAGATTCTAGAATAAATAATAACGAAATTATCATGTGGCCCCACTTATCGGGCAAGACGGAGTATTTATTTTCTAAGCAAAACGCACAAGTATGTATCGATTCTTCATAGTCATCCTCTACTCTAACGCAGCCAGAATGTGCCTACTTCCCGCATTCTTGTTATCCATTCTTCACTAGATTCAGAGTACAAACCCTGACAATAAGTACATTCAGCATCTTCGGCCGCACTTTCTAATTGGATCACTTCTTTATTTGCTTTCTTTTCACTTTTTTTTTTATTTCTAGCAATTTTTGTCTTTTTTTTTAATTTGTTTTTTTCTGGCTTTCTTTTTCTTCCAACTTTTTCTTATAAGTAGAAGCAGTAATTACTGAAGTTAAACCTCTTTTGCGCATTTGTCTCTTTCTTTTTTGTGTCCGTGAATGCGGCATTAAGTTTTTAAAACTAATTAAGTTGAATGAAGTGCTAGCTTTTTGTCAGGCTGGGTTAAAGATCGCTGAACAGAGAGTGTGCTGGGCAATGAGCTGTTAACTTTTGCGTTTGACTGTTGTGAGGTGAGTAAAAGATGTGCTAGGTTGATTGATGGAGGTTATTTGAAGTTAATTTAGAGTATGATTAGTTAACCAAATTATCACCTTCAAAACATTCAGGATTTTCTTGCTGATATATATATATATACGTAAGTGTTGAATTATGTGGCACCCACCATACCTATTGCATAAGAGACACCCGGGTGTATAAATTCTTTGATAATATATGTCATTGTGGCATATCGACGTGTATGATGCAAATGGCACCCATTTGTATAAAAATACATGTTTAAAATAGTAAATGACACCCAACATTGTTGTCATATAAATAAAATAGTAAAGGTGCCAGTTAGTAAATATTTCGTTTTTAATTAAACTGTATGTATATGATTATATTTCACTTCTATCATGCTGCTTATATAGAGTGGGTGTTTGAAAAAAAAACATCCCTGCTTTAGGACACTTTTGGGAGACAACTTTAAGTGTCAAACTTGACATTGACACATCAACCCTCTGAACCCAGCAACCCCTAACTTAAGAATTTAAATAAGGGAAGGGGGTTGATCGAACCTTCATTTAAAACCACCTGCAATTCTCTATGAAGACAGCATGGCAGAAAGTGGTTTTATTGAATTTTTTTGTGTTCCTATGAAAAACAACCCTCTAGATTAAGTAAAGTGTGGGAGACTAGTTTTTTAACAAACGCTTTGACAGGTCGATTCTTGATTTTTAGTAAATAACTTGAGATATTAAACTTGACATTGACACATTAACCCCGTAGCTCCAACAACCCCTAACTCAAAAATTTAAATAAGGAAAGGAACTCGAATGACTCTTCATTTAAAGCGTCTTTAAATTCTCTATGCGACAGCATGACCAAAAATAGATTTATTCAGTTCTTTTTCGTTTCAACCCTCTAGATTAACTAAGGTGGGGAGACTAAGTTATTAAAAAAACACTCAAACAGGTCGATTCTTGATTTTTAGAAGACAACTTTAAATATCAAACTTGACATTGACACATCATCCCTCTAGATCTAGCAACCCTTAACTCAAGAGAAGGGCGTCAAACGACCTGTCATTTAAAAGGTCTTTTAATTCTCTATACGACAGCAAGGCCAAAAGTAGTTTTATTAATTTTTTTTTGTCCCCATAAAAAACAACCCTCTAGATTACGTAAAGTGGGGGTGTCGTTTAGAAAAAATCCTAAAACACGCCACTTTTGACTTTTTGAAAGACACATTTTGGCGTCAAATTTGATTTTGTCAGGTCAACCTTCTAGTCCCAATAACCCCCAACAAAAACAAAAATTATAGTAAGGTGGTCGAGTAACCCTGATTTTAAGGTCTCTTGATTCTCTACGTGTGTGCATGATTGTTTTTAAATTTATAAAAATTTTAAAAGTGTAGAAAAATTTAAAACATCAAAATTCAACGTCAGAAGAAATTTTTATTAGTTCAACAAATGCTCAAATTGTGCGCTACCAACTTCCATACAATAATACAAATTCTGCTCTAAACGTTTCCTTACATTTTGGAAGATCTATGGCGTAATTTAGCGGCATTCTTCAATATTGCGTCGACGAAAGTTTTCCAGAGACCCTGGTTCCGTTGTGTAAATTTTAGTTTCTTTTTACTGTCGCATAGAAACTTGAAAGACGCTTCAAATTAGGGGTGGCTCGACCTATTTTCCATATTTAAATTCTTGAGTTAGGGCACTAGTTTCTGAGTTAGGGTTTGCTGGAGCTAGGGGGTTTATCTGTTAATGTCAAGTTTCACGTCAAATCTTAAAAAAAAATTAAAAATACAAAAGCATGAATATAATTAATTACGAAATTTGGTAGTAAAGTTTTTGATCTGTTAATAAAGAATCCTGTGTTTTGAGTTTCTTAAAACTGTAATTTTCGGTTAATACTTTTTAGAAGGGCAGATTATGGTGTATTGATTTTTATACTCAACAATGGGTATCTTGCTAAGTACTTTATTAAAATAATTATAATTTTAAAATTGTAGGTTTAATATAAATCTTCATCAATTCTTTGTCATAAGAAACGTTAGATGTAGTGTTCGTTTTGTTTTCTAATGTTTTGTACGTACAAAATTACCAGAAAGGATCAAGGTAAATACTGAAAAAAGTAAAGGTAAAAGTCAGAAAGTTTAAAAATACAAAACTAAAAATACATTTTTTTAATATTAAGTTTGTATTTACATTTATTAATAATGTAGTAAATTTTCTTTGTGGACAATGTTTACGTCTAGCAACTTTAAAGAAGTAACTACTTTTTAGGATGCGGCTGTCAATTTCTAAATTTCTACAACTAGTCTCTGATGTTTTCTATTTTAGTATTTAATAAAAAATCTTTGTTCATTTACATTAAAAATCTATAGAATGCTCAAGAAAAGTCAAATATAACTGTAAATAATATACATTTGGTTAGGTTTTCCAATATGGTAGTATCATTTTATAATAAAAATATAACTTTGATTGTTAAATCTAAAGTTATTTTTTACATTGAAAAAAAATGTTAAATTTCAAAAAATAACATTTTTTGTTTACAACACTTATATACCAATTTAATAACAAAAAACAACAAAAAAGATAAATCACAATCATGATAAAGCAAAGGAAAACCGTATAACAAAAACCAAATAAGAAAATGGGTCAGAAATCAATACAATTTATAGAACCTCGCATCTTAATCAGATATCCATGCAATTAAAAAATATTATAACAGTGAAACAATTAGCAAACACGATTAAAAAGTGGATGTTTCAAGAAAGAACTGGAATTCTAAAACCTGGAAGTACTTAAGCTAGTGTCTAGTTCTAGGGATATTGTTATGAATTTGGCTAGCCACCTGTGTTTAAGATGAAAAGAACAGAGAAAAAAACTAAACAATTTCGACTATAAACTAAGTGAAAATAACTATTAAACCGCAAAATAAATTTAATGAGATGACACATTTCAAAAGACAATTTTTTATAGTACTAAATATTACAATCTTTTATTTATTTTTTAATTTATTTAATCATATGCAACAGCACCACAGTTACCGTAACAAAAGTTTAAGTTATAGAAAGTAAGTAGTAAACGACGCGACGTTTATGTATGCTGCAGAAACAGAAAAAAACTCAATTAGACTCAATCTTGCATAAAATACAAATTAGAAGCAAAAAAAACAGTTGTTTGAACGGATGAATCACAATTTAAAGTTTTTGAAAGCAAACGTCGTACATTTCAGTTTATCAACAACTAATAAAAAATATTGGAAAAAAAAATAAAAACTATAAAATATGGAAATGATAGTACTATGATTTTGGGTTGTTTTTAAGTGCAGTAAAAATTTCATAAAATAGCTAACAAAATGACTAGTAAAACAATTACTTACTACTTTAAACTTACTTACAAAATACTCTTCTTAACGCTTTATAACACTTTAAAAAAACAAAAAATTGTTTAGTTTTTGTTTAATAAGTTTTTGTTCTAATATATTTTATTTACAAAAATCAATTTTCAAATACAAGAAACTTAAAATAGAAAATAATATACAAGTTAAAGTTCCTACGCTAAAATAAGCATAAATTATTGCTTATAAAAAACTAATTAAGACAAATATTGAACATTTAATATTAATTAATCTTTGTAAAATTATATTTTTTAAATTTAGAAATAATTTTGATACATACAATATAAAAACTATCTAAAATATTTTAATTGATTATTTTGTTAATAAATATCAAATAGTATAGTGTTTTAAATTAAATAATTAAACAAAAACATAACTGACATCAAAAAGCATTATCAAGTTTTTAATAAATCAAAATGAATTACGCAAGTTATATTTTAGTACATTTATTTTGTTACGATATCGCACTGTTCAACAATGTTGCCGCTAAAAATGGTGCCACAATCTACAACAATTATCGGGGTGCCATATAGTCAATACGTCAAAATTATATACACGTGTATATCGCACAACGCCCTCTGTCTTATTATGAATGAACCAAACTGTATAAATCTGACCACCAATTGACAAAATGGCTCCCAAGCAATTTTTTGCGTGCGAGCTTAAAAAGTGTTGATAAGCTCTAGAAAAATTTTTAATGTAAAAGTACTGTGGCTCCCAAACTTGGGTGCCTCTTTGTATTTTTGGGTGCCACAATAACAATGAATACCCAATTATGGTGCCACGATGACAATTTTTATGTATATATATATATATATATATATATATATATATATATATATATATCTAAATACAAATATGATTCGGTTTTTGTAGCTAAATCAGCAAAAGTTTGCAGGGGTAATGGAGCATTATCTGCATGAAGTGAAGTTTTGTTTTTGCTGTTCTAAACCGATGTCTGTAGCTTCAGCAGTAACAAAATCTGCATCAATAAAAATATTACTATCATATGGTCAGATCTCGCAAGTTTTGGAGGCATTTAAAGCAGTATCGCTGATGGTATAAAATCTACAAAATTTCAGCTATTTGAAATTGTGTGACGATTTAGGCAAGATGTAATCTTAACCACAAAGTTACTGCTTGATTGTAGTATGTGATCAAAGGTCTTATAAATCCCACGTTGCCATGTTGCAATTAGAACGTGGTGTGTGGTGGAAAACAAATTATTACCGCGCTGCTTCGTTGATCAGTTTAATACTTTGAGTGTGTGTAACATGTCCCTCTAATAACAATACTGGGTTGTATTTTGATGCTCCAGTAAGGATAATAAATTTTTTAAACCGGTTTAAAACTATCGTTGTTGTTATTCATTCGGATTCAGAACATTTAGTCCAAGCAGTTAGTGGAGCTCTGAATAGTAATTCACGATTCATGCGTTTTTTTGGTAAAGATAAACTTTGGAAGTAAATAGGTACCTGCAGTGTTAAAACAAATTTTAACGGTCACAGTAGTTCCTCGCTCAGCTGATGCCAATGCTCCGATTTGGTTTTTTTTACGGATGCGACAATCACTTTGAATATAGTTTTTGAGACAATTGACACTCCAGTCTCGTCGCAATTATATATCTAATTAGGACTAAGCATATATTCGTCCAATACTTGCTAATTGATATGCTAGTTTTTTTAGGTCTACAATAGTCAAACCAAATAAACGAGATTTCAATGCTTTTAAATATAAACAGTTTAAATTTGACCCAAAGAAACTTTAACATTTGATACACGAATAATGAAAATATACATTGGTAAATAAAGTGCCTATATCCTATTATGCCCCAAACTCACGTGATAACCATATAAATTTTTTAACGTTATTATATCGCTGTAGGATAAAATCATTGCTTTAGAAGTGAAGAATATACTACTTAAATTACTACGAAAAAACGTTCTTAGTACTATAAATTAAACATTACGCACAGTTACGCATAAAACATATATATTTTACTTATAGTGACATGTAGAAATCTTCCTTCGCTGTCAAAATACCAAGAAATTTCACTATAAAGCTAACAAATGACATTATTACTTTTATCAGGATGTGTTTAGATTTTGAAATAGAGTGGGTCCCCAGCTTACCTCGTAACCCTCTCTTACTTTACCTTACGTTCAGGGTGGATAGGGCATGTAAAAACGGTCATTTTTTGCCAATACACTTGGTAACGCAGACTTAGGATAGATGCGCAGATTAAGCAAAAAAAAAAGAAATAGATGCCACTTAAATTGCTGCGCATGTTTCACTTTTAGAGAAATGACTTTATAAAATTAAGTAAACATTGGTCAAATAATTATTTTGCTCGTTTTTCAGAACTTTTCGGTGATTTACTACATCACGCAGTACGCGCGCTGTAGCCAGTGCAAGGTATTCCCTTAATTTCTCAAGGCCTTTCCGCAAAATGTGGGTTGTTGTTTCCTAGTTTCTCACACTTAATATGCGAAAAAACTAAAAAATCTTATTAACTATTTTGAAATTCACTCAAAAAAAAAACACTGATTCTAACACACAACTCCGGTAACCATTGCCTTTTATAAACTGTTAACATGTTTTTTTTATCACACTCGACCATCCTGCTTCGTAAACGTTTTCGTTTTTTACTTTAGTTTCAAATTTTTTCTAGTTGCGTCTAGATTACTTCTCACTACTACGATTTCTCCAACTTCATATTTTTGTATTGTTTGCGGTCATGGAATTTTTTGTATCTTTTTTGCTCGGTTTATATCTGTCTCCGTACCTTTTCGTGTTTTTTATTTGGCGAAACCCAATTATTTATATAAATTATTTCTTAAATATCACCCCTCTTTAGTGTCGGATTGTAACCCATCATTTTCATATGGAGTTTTTCTTGTAGTTTTATTTACTGACGAATTTATTTCGTATTCAATTTTTCCTAACTTTTAAACGCAACTTTCTGTACTCATTTCCGCTTAAACTACCGGAACACTTAGTTTATCCTCTCTACCATACTTTTTGCTTAATCATGACGTAGAAAATTTTTAACGTGACCTATACCATTCTCTCGGCAAAAGCTTTGAAAGTAAAACATGTGTGATTAGTAACCAATGTCTGCACTTTTCCAAACCTCACTAATAACTTTTTCAAATATCTAATCGCTGCTGTTGTTTTGGTAGTTTTTATTGCAAACAAACTCATAAAACGTGAAAATAAGTCTACTATTACTAACAAGTAGTAAAATGCCCTTGGGTTCTTTACAAATGGTCCCAAATGATAGGCATGTACACGCTGAAATGGTCTTCTTGTAGGCGATAATGCCTTTAATTTACCAGTATTGCGCCTCCTGGTACTTTGTTAAACAAAAATTCTACACACGCAGATATATGTCGCTTCGTATACTGCCGAACACCTCTAAACCAATCGTTTTGTAAAATACGCAAAACTGCTTTTTAGACCAAAGTGTCCAACACAACACAAGTGCAGTTTTCTGCAATGAGTCCGGCACCACAAAAAGTTTCCTTTCGTGACCATTTATTTTTTGACTAGTAGTCTATTTTTCTTACTAACAACACTAGTCAAACATAAGAGCTGTTAGTGTCTGTAACGAATCAATGTTGCTTCAATTCGACTTCAAGCTCAGCAATTGTTTTGCAATCCGCAGCACTAGTTTTATATGAAAGACTACGTACAAGCTTCTCTTGGTCAATAATTTCCATTTTTATCGCATTTGTACATCATAATTTTCCCGTTTCCAAGGCAAAACTGTCGCGATATGTTATTACCAATTTCACTAATTCTTCTTTTTTTTATTCAGGAACATGTACACCTCTTTTACATTTTTCTATTATAAGGAACGATTTTTTATACCTGTCGTCCTGTATTTCCGCCAATACCTAATCTTTCCCTTGCATTATATTTTCGATCCGTTGTATTGTATATCGTAAGAACCATATCTCTCTTGTGTATTTTTACGTTTACATCATTCACACCTTCTATCGTTCAAACTTTGATTTTACTCGGATACCCAGACACAGCTATCTCATTAATTTGATTCAACGGATTTTATTCGTATTCATTTCATATTTGTTATATTACTCACTTGTTCCTTTTTGTAATTGTAAGTGTTGGTCGCTCAAGAAATGTTTGTTCTACCAACAGATCCATATCTTGCGCATCATCTGGCTCTACCAGTAATTTCACATTGTCTTTGCAAACTTTATCTATCTTGAATCTAACAACAATGTTTTCTCTGGTTAACATCGTTTATTGATCTACGTTCCCAAAGTCAAACAATAGTTGCTGCTTATTTAACATATTCAAATTAGTTTTATCTACAACGCACTCTCTGATAATACACACAGAACTTCCGGTGTCAATAAATCCCTTTAGTACAATACATCCATTAACAAGGAAATTTTGTTTCATCTTTTCCCTTTTCAAATGAGTGTATTAATTATCTCGTTATTAGATTACCCCTCTTTTTTTGTACTTGAAACACTTGTTTTTCTTACACTGCCCTGCAAAACGTTCCAATTGCACACACTTGTAGCGCCTGGTCAATTTTGTCTGTCTCTGGAAAGTGTTGACGTCTTTAACTTTATTTATACTTTTCTCAAGTTTCTTCATAAAAGTGTACGTTAATGAACTTTTACTTTTTATATTCTTCACTCGTTCTACACGTACAACGGCATGTAACAACGCGTCATAATCATGGTAATCATTGGTCACCAGACTCATTGCAACATCTTTTTGATAAAGGTTTCATAATGTTTTTCTTTTGTTTTTTTTTCTAAGTTTAATCGTTTACAAAGATTTAGTTTTTTATAAAAATAGTTCGTTCAGAATCGTTTCTACTCTGCTTTTTTTTAAGTTTGTCCCATCTATTCAATAGCCTAACACAAATGCGCATTAAATTACTTTCACTAACTGAAGATTACATATATTTATACAGGTATTTTGGATCAAAGTGCAACAGTCATTGATATTACAGTTTTGCAAGACGTTAGTATTATTACCACAAAAAAACAAATAATTTTGTACTAGTCAAAAGTGAAGATGTAAAAATATGCAAGCAAAAATTACTTTCGATTCATGAATTGCAAAGCTTTCAAAAAATGATCTAGTTGTTACAATAACAAATGCATACCAAAGATGCAAACACTTTATTCGATCTCAGATTTCAAAAGAAACCAATAGGTTAGGTATCACACCCAAAGTATCTTTAATTATATAAGCAACTACAGTCGCAAAAGCAATCTCGACAAAACCTATATCAGTCATGACTTGACAATATCTTTTTTATACTTTATGACTACTGTAAGATCTGGTGTAAAAAGAACAAGATTAAACCTGCCAGTCACTGTAAATACAGAAGAATGTTATGCTCCTAGAAGTGATACATGTAGCGTTTCTGATGCTCTACACGTAAAATTGATTCAGACGTGCTAAAGCCATGCAATAAAACTTGTTCACTGAACTGAACAGTGACATTTACCACTCTGAAGATGCAAGCTGCAATGTCTTGCGAAACGTCAGTTTGTTTGGGTTCACGAACGACAATACGGCAAAGGCCAAGTTCTACTTCTTGTTTTGGCTCTCAAGAAGAGACTATAACCAAGCCTAAGTCTGGGTGTTTTACTACGACGCGGTCTAAGCCGAAAGTCGCTTATAATTTTTACAAATTTTAATAAATTTTTTAGTGGCCTGATGAAGTGCTCACGTGCAGCACGAAACGTAGCCTTAAAAATAGCATAAAATGGTTTTCTTGCCTCTCCTAAGTGAAGAACAAATATATATTGTGCAATAGAATTAAAGGAGAATTAAGAATTTTATCAAATTAGCTATTACTATTAGATTTAAAAAAATTATAATAGTACAATATATTATTTGCATTTTGTTTGCTTAGAACTAATATTGCAATGAAATACATTTTAGTTTAATTTTGTGCTTACAATATATTTGTTGTTAATAAGAAAAATTCAAAGAATGGTTTTAATAATAAAGACAAATTCATTAAAGCACGGCTTTGTTGCGTTTGCAGTGTAAACATCAATAGGTTCTTTTGTCGTGCATTATTCTGAATTAAAACAATGAAATCGAAAATATTATTCAGTTCATACAAAGAATTGTGACAATAAAGTTAAATTTATTTTAAACTTTTTTAATTATGATGCAGCCAAAACCCTTGATTTATTTATGGATTTTTGGGTGTGCCAAAATATAATTTTAATTCAAGTTACTCTATACAGTAAAATAAGATTGTAAGTTTCAACTATTTAAATTAAAACCACATAAATTATATGTCAACTTATATAAAATACGCTAGGATCATTTTTCAAGAGGAATGAACTTGGAACTTAAAAGCTACAGTTTCTTTTACATGAATCTATTTGTTTCACTAAAAGCACCATAGTCTTTTAAATCTTTAATTATATTTATTGCTTTTAAACAACGTAGAATATAAATAATGGTTGTTTTTCTATAGAAGCTTTTTTTAGAAAAAGTTACATAAAGCATCTTTTTCTTAAACTTTTTAATAGCTTTAAAACATCGGTTAGTAAATACGTTATTTTTTAATATAATTAAATTAAATTTAAAAACATTTCATCTATTAGCACCTCGCGCACATTAGATTAGCGTTTTACAAAAAATATTGTAAAAGTATTGTACAAGCACAATTAATAATTGAATTACTTTTATTTCTAATTTATGTTGTAACCTCTAGCCGAGCGGTTACAATAATTTTGACTTAGTCTCGATTGAAATGCAAAATAATGGTTACGAACTACTACCCTCCTTAAGTTGAATCGTCGTCGTTAGGCTAAGAGATTGCGGTGTTAGCCTATATAATAATTAAGTCTTTGGTACTTATTTTAATATACGCTTTTATTTTATTCATCGCGAATTAAATACTTGTAACAGTATTTAAATTGATTAATGTGTATTACACTTCAATACTTTGCATTTATAAGTTACCTTTAAAAAGTCTCGCAACTAATGCAGACTTGTAATTTTATAGTTAAACGCGAATTAGTTTTAGACTTTTACTGTTTACTGTTACCGAATGTTGGTTGCGGACTTTTCATTCAAGTTTTTTTAATGAACGTTCGGTGCAGACTTTTAGTGGCGTTATAGTACAAAGTTTAAAATTATGTTTAGAAATAACTATTGCCTTATTTTGTTGAACTTTTACTAAATATAGTAAATAATTTTGATTTAAAACTTGGTCGCTAGTTTACAGTATATTTTTAAAAGTATGGCTTGTTTTCGATTATACTTGTTTAGAATGTAATCATTTTTTGTTAAACGAGAATATTTTTGGAATTGATTACCGGGTTCCATATTTTTTTGGTAATTTTAAACTTTTAAGTACCTAGTGTTTATTACAATGCTGCCTTTAATTTTTAGATTTGTGCTTTTAATTTTAGTATTGGTATTAAAACTTTTTGACAGTACGGTTCTAGTTGGAACTTTATGGTAACATGCCAACCTAACAATTAATTCTCTAATTGTAATTGTTTAAGCACTAGCAGCAGCAGCAACAGGTAATATTAAAAATGAAGTAGATGTCAACTTAAAAATTAAAAACAAATAATGAGACTAATGGGCCTGGTGTACAAATACTAATACTTCTGACTCTATTTTACTCAATTTGAATGTTAATAGTTATTTACAGTAAGAGTGAGGATGGCAAAGCTTTTGTTTACGCGAATTGCGTGTTTGTCTACGAACAGAGACATCTCAACTTTGTTGAGTCCGCAAAATCCGAAAGAGCACCTAAACATGGGACTTTACAGGTTTTATTATTTAAATTCTTGTATTAATATTTTAATATCTCACTCTTGCATTAAAGCAGCTTCGAGTAAAATTTTCAATTTTTTTTTTAACTATAATAAAACGTAATACGTTTTTAATTTTAATTTAAAAAACAATTTTTTTGTTGTGGCTTCTTACGTAAATTTAACCGTAATCTAAGGCATGCAGGTGCTTAATGTTTTGGAGAAAAGGTCGTAAGTGACACTTGCTGTGCTAGTTATAAGATTTTTACAAGAGCGCCAAAACGGTAGAAATATTAACTACAGACCCCGTTTACATTTGTCGAAAACTTAAGATAAATAAATATCAAAATAGAATTATAACAAATACTATTAGCGGGTTGCACAAAAGATAATTAAATATTTAATTGAAGTCGACGTTAATCAGAGATTAACGGTTAATTAACTATATTTTGCGTTGCACAAAACTTTAATCTCCGATTAAACTCTTCTTAACAAAAGATTATCTAATTGGCGATATTTGGCTGATTAATCTATAATTAAAGTTTTTCAATAATAAGAAGTTCATGATTTACAGTCAAAACTAAGTAATAAATTATAGCTACGTTTAATTCAAGTTTCGTTTAATACAAAATTATTAAAAAAGTAATTATTAAACAAAAATAATTATGTTGTTACATTTGTCGTCTTCTTCCTCGAGTAGCTTTGAAGACAGCTTCGCAGCATAAGGTTTATACGAGATAAAGAAAATCCTTTTAAATTGTTAGACGACATTGATTTCAAGAAGAGGTTTTGATTAAATAAGGCCACCATAATAAAACTTAATTCGCATTTCTGGTTTTTTATGTGTTGCGGCAGCTGTTGATTGCACACGTGCATATACAATCACCCCATAGACTAAATGCTGAATCGTATCACAACAGAAAAGATTATTTTAGCATTAATGTTCAAGCGATTTGCAATGGTGACTTAAAATTAATGCATTTAATTGTTTATTAGCCAGGATCAGTACACAACAGTATTATTTTCAATAAATCTCTTCTTCCGGTTGAATTTTGCATCAGAAAATATGGCAACGGTTACCTATTAGGTGATAGTGGATATCCATGTAATCCTCATCTGCTTACATCCAGCAAATGCCAGTGAAGTAGCATAGAGCATAGCACATATTATGACAAGTAATACCATAGAAAGGTTCTTTGGAACTTTGCAGAGAAGATTTCCTTGCTTGCAATATGGTTGCAGACTCTTTATTAGCATAACATTAATTGCAACAGTTCTTAATATGCAAAATGTATAAAAACAACATAATTTAATGTAATTTTTTATTTCTAAAATTAATACTGTGCTTTATTTTTTCTTAAAACTTGATTAAATAGTATTACTTCTTTCAGTAATTCACAGTTTATATTTTTTTGCTTTTGAAATTTTTCTTATAAATAACTCGGGAGGAGTTGCCACAAGAATACTAGATAATACAAGTTGAATTTCAGCCACATATAATGATTCTCATTTGCTAAGGATACAAATTAACATTAGATTTCATTGTAATTATCTCCCAATTTACCAAAATAGTAAGCTGTAAAGCAATTCAAAGCAATTTTTAGGTGGCTCACTTTGGTATGCAATGTTCGCCAGCAAAACCTCCTGATCGGCAGTTATTAAGAGGCTGAAAACTCCACGAGAAACAGATTTTTTCATCATACATAGTACAATTTTTAAGTCCTTGCTTACATGTCCTGTTTCACAGATCTGTTTTATCTTTAGTTTGATATATACAAACAAAGTTTCAGGTATTTCGCTGTTCGGATGCCTGTTTTAGTCGAAGCATTACATTCGTTGGTGATGTTTGTTGACAGCGAACATTTCTTTTCAACTATAAATCCTTTAGCCAGTTACTCCTTTATATTGTTATCTAAAGTAAATGATAAAAGGAATTAAGCAAGAAATTTTATAGAATTAGAAATTTTTTATCGGTAAACATAAAATAAAACTTAGCTATCTATACAGAAGCAATATTTTCCATAATGATAATATAACTATTTGTAAGAAAACGTGAATAATATAGTAATACCATTGTAATACTCACTTTACTACAATATTTATTAACGTTTCTTTGTTAATTTAAGTAAATATTTGTAAATAACCTCCTTTTTGGTAGTCATTTTTGTTTCATAAACTGACATTAAAACGCGCGGTTGTCAAGTTGACTAGCAGTTAATGGTCGATTAACTAATGGACCGTTAATCATAGATTAAATTGTTTTGTGCAACGCAATTGAATGTTAATCAACCATTATCGACGAGTAGTAAATCGCCAATTAACCAGACTTATGTGCAACCGACTATATATTTATTTAAATGAAACAACAAAGAGGTAAAATACGATGTAAAATTAAGCAGGTAAATATCAATTAAGAGTTCATCAATAAATATCACAGTTAATAATAATGATAAATCTAAGACCATCAGATGTCTCTAAAAACTGTTACGAGAAACTCGGGTTTCTAGAGTTGAACTGTCAAAAATAAAATGTTCCACCGGTCTTCTCATAACCAAACAAGGCAACGGCTAGCACAGCTTCTTCGGAAAAGGATCGCAGGCTTTGTTATGTGTGATTATAACGTGAATCTAAAAAAAGACGCCAAAACGATGAAAAATTAAAGTCGAGAGATACCGTCTAACTCTCCTCGTAGTGAGCGAAGAATAAATAACACTACAAAAGTAATAACACCGAATATATATCTTTATTGTATCGCAGAAGTTGAAATAAGCATAGAAATGTAAATTCTTGACAACATTTATACGTAGGCTGATTAAATTAGAAGCTGCGCCGAGTGGCGAGCAACACACCATACAACAAACTGCCCTTGTCGGACTAAATAATTACGTACACATAGCGTCTGAATTTATAAGTACATATACTTAAATTGTAGACAAATCAAACAAATTAAGCCTTCGAGATTCGATGTGCACAACTGATAAATTTGCAAAGCACAAAAATACAATTAATTGTGTTAAGTTAACATGCACGTACGGTCCTAAACGACCTAGTTCCCGAAACACAAATAAAAAATTGAAAGTAGTAATACTTACAGGTAGGTTTTACCTCAGTCGGAAAATTAGCTAACCTCCGTACTTGATGTACCTAAAAAATACTATTAAACCCAGATTGGAACGAGCATATACGTTTAACACAAATAAAAAAAAGGTTTGTTTAGCATCCAATTATTACGAACGTAATTGCGCAGCGTTTCCCTGTGACTTAATCAATTAAATTTTCCATGTTTGTCTTCGTAAAAGAAAGGATTGTCCTGGCGGTTCTCAACTTTTGACGGTGGATATGATAAGGACGTATCAATACTTCGACGTCATGGAATATTTCGAACAAGACAACCTGTTAGTTATCTTGACTGATAACGCAGAACAATTGGTGGCTACCAAAATCCGCCCGTTTTAATCTTTCACAAATAATCGCATATTAAATTAGCAGCGTGACACAATCTAACGGTGGAGGTTAACCCGGGCGTACAATTAACAAACTCGCCAAAAATCTAATGTAAAATCAATTGCGGGTATATTGTCGAAAATGTGACAGTCTGGCGCAAGAGCAGAAAGGTCCTGACAAATTTCATACTAACGAGAAATTTTCCATACTCGCGAATTGAACTACTAATTTCTTATTTTAACGTTACAACACTCTTCTCGTTTTTGTTTGTTTAATGCAGAATGAATATTTAAAAAGTCTTTTATGTTCTTTTTTTCACATCTTTATCTAAATCCAACTTAATTTGTTTTATATTTTAATAATTTTAAAAGTTATTCAACCGTAAATATAAGTAACAAAGAGAATGGCTTAAAATATTCTTGAGGTTGCGGTAAATAAATATTACAGTTAATAGTAGTTTATTTAACGAGTTTCTGTGTAAATTGGACGCTCTTTTTCCCAAGAGGGCATTTTTAAACCCGAGTGAAACGAGGGTTTAAAAAGTCCTCGAGGGAAAAAAGCGTCCAATTTAGACAGGAACGAGTTGAATACAACATTTTATTGCTCGAACAGAGACTAGGAGGCCCACAAAGTCTCAAAATCTTTAAAAAATAATTTGACGTTTATGTTGACAAGTGTGTCAAAACTGTCAAAAACGGTTTACAATAGCGAAAAATTAAAATTTATGACAGTTAAGAACAATAAAAGTCTTTATTGTTAACTGTTATCAAATTATATAAGAATAGTTGTAATAGAACTGATATTACAATATGTAGCACGCAATCTCTTAGAACATGAATAATTGCGTACTTGTTGAAATAGAATAGTTGAAACGTATCACGACAAATGACGGAGTCTTTATTATAAGCAAAGAATCACTTGTCCATGCTTATTTGTTTTTTAAAACAAAATTAAATTTGCCAAATGCACGCAGAAAATTGTAATTATTGTTATTGTTATTGTGTTTATTTTACTAAAAATTAATGTTAAAGAATTATTTGTTCCCGAAGATGTTATGAAAGAAGGAAGTGCGGCGAGATATAACCTGAAAAATTTAAATTGCGGTATCAGATACATTACAGATAAAACTTGCCACAGCAGAAGACGTAGCAAAGGATATTAACAATGTTTTGCAAATAGTGAAATTTAATAATTTTTCAGAAATTTGCTTTGAGAATAACTGTTATCTTTCTAAAGTAGGAAATTTTGCAAAATAAATTTTCTATTATTATGAGCATCATTTCAATATTAAAACTTTTAAGACGTATTGAAACGTTCGTGAAATTATTCTCAAGTTCGAGAACGTACACGAACTTATTTTCAACTTTCAGAACGTTTAGAAAACGTGTAGAAAATTTTCGGGATAGATAACGAAAATATATAAAAACGGTGCAAAAAGAGCATAGGTCAGTTATTCGAAGTCGGAAGTGAAATGAGTGACTTTAATATAAACAAGTGTCAGTTTTTAAATAAACAGAAGTTATTCGCAGACATTATTTCTCGATTGAATGTAATTTTTTAAATACTGCTGTAGTTACAAACGTGTGTATAAATAAATTAGTGTTAAAATCGTTACATTGGCGTTAGTGTGGAGTTCGCAATTTTAGTGTAAATACCAGTAACTTAATATCGCTCCCGTAATAAAAACATTAATATTGTATAAACAATGAACTGTTTAAATCGCGATTGGCGTGTTTGTTTATAGCGTGTAATTCTAGCTGTTCCAATTCGTTAAAGTAGTGGGACTCAGTGTTGTTAAACTTTTTATTCGTGTTTACATTTATGCCGGTAACTCGTTATTAAACCAAAATGAATGCAAAACTATTTGAATTTCTAAAATTAATAAAAACGGCCAAGAATCAATGAATAAAAAAATGGAAGAAAAGTTTTACAAAAACACGCAGAAAATTGAAGAAAATTCTAGAAGTTTAAAAAAAGAAATACGAACAAGCATAGAAAACCAAATTAAAATTGTTCAAGAGGAAACTCAAGCAGATATGTTAAATTTAAAAGAAGAAGTTTACGAATCTGTGAATGAGAAAATAGAAGCAATAGAGGACAAATAAGAAGACCAAATGAAACTGCTTGAAGAAAAAATAAATCGAATAAATTGTCACGGCGAAGGATACGTCACGAGCGAAGATTTAATAATAGACCATCGAGAGGAAACTACTCACAAGTTTAAAGTTGTTATTTTGATAGTAAAGTTCCATGGTCAAGCAGTTTGAAGCTGTAGCTACAGCTAATGGTTGGAGCAACAAGCAGAAAGCGACGTCTTTAATAGTGTCCTTACGTGGAGAAGCTCTTAGAATCTTGCAAACTGTTCCTGAGCACCTACAAGAAAATTACAAACTTTTAATTTCAAGAATTTCTAAATTCAAATTTTTAAACTATTAAGTTTACCCATGAAATAGAAAACGATAGAAAATTGCCATTTCTTGACACTTTAGTAACCAGAAAGGGCACTAAATTGGATATTTATATTTACACCATTCGATTTATAATAAATTCATTCATTCATTCATTCATTTTTTGATTTAACGATTATTAAATTTCCCATTGTCAAAAGATAATTTTAACAAAGAATTAAAATATGTTAAACATAGTGCAACATACAATAGATTTTTGGAATGAATATCATTAGAAAGCAGACATACAAATTAAATATTGAAAATGTGATTACGTTACAAAATATTAACAGCAAAAAACAAAATAAATATGTAAAACTTTCTTATTATACCACATATTCTAAAGAACTTCAAAAAGATTTTTCAAATTTTGATTACATAATAATAACAACCACTAACAATAACAGGTTACCAGAAAAATCCTAAATTGAGAATATATAAAATTAGTGGTAAAAACTGTAACCAAATATATATAGAACAAACCAGAAAACCAATAAAAATCTGTTATAAAAAGCACTTAACTCAAATATAAGAGGATAGATAAATCTCTATATATGTTCAAAAATAATCATAGAATAGAAGACATTAAACTAATTAAGAATATAAACAATAGAAAAAAATAGATTCATACGAAACTTTGGAAATTTGTAAAACAGAAGGTTTATTGATGAACAATGATGAGTACGGACCGCTAGGTTTTTTGGAATTGTTCAACTTTGTGTGAATATCAGTGAGACGTAACGTAGCGTCATGCGGTTTTTTATTTTAATTATAGTTTTAGTATCAGTTCCCTGATAAAAAACACGTACGAAAAATAATCAATTTATTGTAGTTGCTAAGTTATTGTGAATCAAATATATTTAACGCTACAGTGTTAGTGTTCCTTTTTATTCATTAAGTAGTGTAGACATTTGTATGTAAAAGAAGCTGCTGATTTTCATTGCCCTTATCTACGAACATTTTAAAAAAGTATTTGAGTTCAAAAAACGTGTTTTTTTATAATATATTATTTTAACTTCAATATCTAAAACAAATTTTTAATTCGGTGAAATGTTTTTAGATGCAAGCGCTTTTTACGATTTATACAGTAAAGCTATCTTACATTGGGAGAAATTTGAACTAAGCAACCGTTGTGTTTTTTTTACTGTAAACTTTGATAGTGCATGTATTTATAATTTACAAAAATTATTATTCGTCCAAAACTTACTGCTTTTTGCACCTTGATGAAAAGTTTGACTTTTAATCTAAATTTGCGGGAGGAAAGTGCCACATTCTCTGAAAAATATTAAATTTAAATGTCACGTTCTAAGAAATATAACACAATTAAATAAATGTCCTCAACTTTGGATCAACTCTGCATTTGTTGTGTAAATTAAAAAAAAATGAACATAGAAGTTGCGTTTGATAATGTGAATAGGGAAAAGCTATGGAGGGTGTTAAGAAAAAAGGGAATAGAGGAACAACTAGTGAGGAAACTGGAAGAGATATATAAAGAGACTATAGAAGGAGGGATTAAAGTGTGGGTGTCGGCATATGCAGACGATATGGTTATGGTGGCAAAAAATGAGTTGGAGATGAAAGGTATGATAAATACGTTAAAGAAGTATCTGGAAAGGAAAGACTTGGGTTTAAATGTGAGAAAGTCTAAGATGGTAGTTTTTTCAAAAAGGGAGAGGAGGGAAGAATAAAGAGGAGTTAAGTTGGGGAGAACAGAGGATAGAGACAGTGAATGAAGTGACATATTTGGAATATAGGCTAAGGTATGATAATAAAGATGATGCGCACATAAGGGAGTTAGCAAAGAAGGGTACCAGGGTATTAGGGCAGGTATGGAGTTTAGGGGAAAGAGTATTTGGGAAGGAGATCAAAAAGAGAAGATGGCTGTTTGAAAAATTGATTAAAAGTGTGATGATGTACGGGGTGGAGGTGTGGGGTTGGAAAGAGTGGAACCTATTGGAAAAGGTACAAATAAAATATTGGAAATGGATACTAGGTTTAGACAGGGAGACGCCAGGATACATAATAGAGGAGGAGGGGAAGTTAAAGAAGATTAGAATAGAAGCAGGGAAAAGGGCGATGGGTTATAAAGAGAAAATGAAGGAAAGAAAAGAATGTAAAATTTTGCAATGTTGCTGGAGGACGGTAAAGGATAGTAAAAACATATATGGGCAGGAAGAAAGAAAACTGTACTATCAACGAGGAGGAGAAGAAAAGAGGTGGAAAGAAGGAGAGAGGAAGGGAGGTTATATACGGGGGAAACATTAAGAACAGATAAAGATTCGCAGGTGCAAGAGAGGGAAGGAAAGATAAGGAAAGGAAAGTATAATGTAAGGTATGGGAATATAGTGTCCAGGGGGGTTCCTAAGTATCTGATGGGGAAGAGAAACTTAGGAGAAAAACGACTAATAGCCAGGTTTAGATGCGGAAATGAGGAGAACTTAAATAAGTATTGGAAGTAGGATGTAATGAGGAGATGTAGATTATGTGGGGAGGGATGGGAGGACATAGAGCACATGAGTGAGGAGTGTGGCAAGCTAAGGGAAGAAATGAGGGGGAGGAAGGCTTTGCTTGGGGAAGAGGGGGAGGGATTGGATTGGATAAAAGCAGTAAAGGAAAGAAGGATAAGAGGGGAGGGTTAGATCTAAAGTATTAGAATAGTAAGATGGTAATGGGAAGATTTTAGGGGAGAAAGTTTTTGTTTTTAGTTTTTTAAATTTCTGTACAAATTTTATTATTATGTAAGAGAAAGATGTAACGTAACCCATTGTAAGGCCGAATGGCCAAACAATTAACAATAAATAATTAAAAAAATTAAAAAAAACATAGGCATCTGTAACAATCAATGTATCGTTTCAAAACCTATCAGATCCACAGTTGACCAAAAATGTCGCTGATGTCTTTTAAAAACAATGCACTGTGTAGCAGTTTGGCTCCGGTAGCCCTATGTACGCAGCAATTTGCTTTGGTAAATTGTAGATGTTTATACCAATTGATTGCTTTGTGCATTTGCTCTGTCTATAAAATGGAAATATTCTGCATTGTTCCACATTTTTTGGTTTCAAATTCCAATACTTTTTGTAAAACTCAATTCTGCTTACTCCATCTTACGAAGTAACTGCAAAGACTGTTTTTTTTTTGTTTTTGTGTCACGTAATATTATGACTAAAATACCATATTTACGTAATTTTAACGCTCGACATGTTACATACAACGCAATTACTAACATTACCTTAATAAGCAAAAAACTGGGATCAAAAGCTGTTACGAAAATGTTTTCGCAATTTGCGACTGACTCAGTTGTATCAGCAAGCGGATCGCATGTCTTGGTGTACTAATTCTACACTGAATTAAAAAAGCGCCAAAACAAGTAAATATTACCCAATAGGAACAAATTGACAAAACACAACGTTTAACAATAATTTATTTATTTCAAGAAGAGAGAATAGCCGTTAAACTCAACAGAGAGAAATATATCAATAACAATGAGTGATGCGACGACTAATATAGTCATATTACAGCTATAATATCAATGAAGGTCTTTTCTTTTTGGCAACTAACCATACAACTAATTATATTCAATTGCTAACAAATGAAATAAAATAAGTCGTCAATCGGCAATGATAAAAGTTAATCGCAAAAAAGTAAAATACGAGTACTACACTTAACAAACCGACACTTTTTTGTCAACCGTAGTAACCTCCACTACTCCTAAGTTTATTAAACTATGTGTGGTACATAAGCTTATGTACGGTTAATGCTATTTTGCCTGTGGTTATAACTGCGTTCAAATGATCGAAAAAATTGTACGGATATCATCTCAAAGTACTCAACGACAATACATAGTATATGAAACTTGCGACTGAAAGTAAATTTAAGTCAGTATCATCTAACGTTATTGTATAGAACAGGTTAATACGCTGAAGGTTAATGAATACAATTAAACAAATTACATAAAGTTAAACTTCACATTACTTAAACAGTAGTACGTACCCCAAGTAACAAAGTGGTTTTATAATTCTTAAGTTAAAAAACTTTTTAATTTTATTGTAGTTATGTTGTTGCTCTCTAAATGTAAACTGGTTCTATTAAAGTTGCCTGGAAGATTATTTTGTTATCTATTCAAAATTGTTTTTTAAATTGATGTTTAGAACGTTCTTACAACAAAATTATAAAACTGTTTATGAGATAAGTATAAAAGTGTTTTGTAAACGTTTATATAATATTAGTTATAAGACAATTCACTCTTTACAAATATTAATTGCTTTATAATAGCTATGTAGCTATGTTATTTATCACTTTTGAAACTGTTTTATACAACTGTTTTAATAAAGTATGTGACTACGTTATATAATTGTTGTATTAATAATATTATATAACAATTTTGCTTTCTGCATCAGATTACTCACAGAGGAAGTTCCAATATAACTGTTAATTAAAAGGACACAAAGCCTCAAATATAAAAATAAGAGAAAAGTTATCGAGCAATACTGCTATTAAAGCGCAAAATTATTGTGTTAAATATAGTTATAAAACAATTCGGATATACTGGACTAAGAGAAAACTACCTGATTTGGCAGCATACCTACAACCGTTTGTCGAAGAAGCTAAAATAATTATTTCAGAAGGATTGATAATGAATGGATTGCAGCTTATTGTGAAATTACGCTACTTTATATGTGATTTGCCTCCTCGAACATTTTCATGAACTTTTTATTACTGAATACTCGATTAAAGATTAATCAAAATCTAATTACATTTGTATAATACAATCCTGTCGTGTTAACTTTTACATAAACTGAGGCTATTAAATTTGAACGTTTTATAAGTTTTCTATATGCATTATAACTGTTGTATAAGAGTAAATTTGGTGATAAAAATGTTCTATTAAAAAGGGACCATTTTGAAAATGTATTCGCATATATTTATGTGGCCGCCATTCTCGAAGAATATAAAATTAACCTATATTTCACTACTTTGACGACAAAAACACATCAATTAAGGCTTCTTATACTGGTATCTATTCACTATTGTGGTTTTATGATAAAAAATTGAAATTTAAACTTTTTGTTTTTTATCTGATTTTTAATTTTTTTTAAATACTCATTAAACCTGCGGCGCACTTAAAATTTGCCACTTATCTACCTCATAACTGACAGTAATATTTCCTTCGTAGCAGAAAACGACGCCCGTGTAGATCTATCTCATTAAATCTCGTGTAAATAATATATACTTATATACGTTCACATTTTTTATGAAATGGCCATCAGTTTTAATTTAAGTAAATAATAGGAATAATTTAGTTCCAAAAGGTAGTACTTAATAACGGTTTGATTTTATTAAAGCTGCTCTACACTACATAAATGTTTTGTAGCTTCATCAAAACTATTATAATAAAGAGTTCATTTTATTTTATAACTGATACAAGAGGCTACACTGTCACTTTACCAACCAACTATAAAATCTTTATAAAACTGTTTTGTAATTGATGTATAATTATTTTTTAAAGTATGTATAAACGTTTACGTAACTATCCAATAACAGTGTTTGCTTTATAAAACACGTTAAAAAACAAATATGTTTTATAAATATGTGCCCATTTTGCATTTATAGCTGCTGTAAGAATGTTTAAGTTACGTTCTTAGGACAATAAGTGTTTTGTAAATCTTGTTTTGTAAACGTTTTCCTACACGTTATAAAATATAAAATTGTTACTTGGAACAAGTCTGACATAAGTAAATTAATAAATCTAAATGCAAGAAGATCTATGCTATACTAAATAACGTGCATGAAGTAATTAACGAAGTAATACGATACAGATATAGGTGTGAATCTTCTCTCGTTTCTTCCAATTATGTTAAACGAGGTGGACTCTACACGTTACATACATATTTCAAAAACAACCGAGTACTAAAATAGCATAGTATTTTTCCGAAATTTGCTTAAAAAAATAAAAAGATAAAGTCGAATTTGACCAATACATGAAATACGTTTTCCTTGGCACGTCCGATGCCTTAAAATAACACCCACGTACACGAACGTTTACTAGCAATTTCCAACCGCTAAAAGAAAAGTAAAAATTGATGTTTCACAGCGATATTCCGTTTATCCCCACTCATAAGAAGAATCAGTAGCGTACTTAGTCATTGCAGCCGTTAATTTTAGATTTAGAATAAACCTTTTTAATGAATACAAAATAACGACATGTTGCATATTTTATTATATAATACATGTTTATATTATATATATATAATTGATAATTTTTTACTGTATCAATTAATGAATAAATGAATTTTTTTAAATGCAACAAATCATCAACGGATTACAGCGATAATTTGTTACTGTATCAATTAACCAATAGAAAAATTTTGTTTTATTGCATTTTTTAAAATTCAACCGAAGTTGCCAACGTTTCGCCCACTTTCGTAAGGGGCTTCATCAGGGCGTGAAAGAAATCGAAGAACTTAAACAAGCAACCGAAATCTAACTAAACACTTCTCAAAAGTTAGGTAATCAACTTGTGAACCAAGCCAGATTCTAAACATTGATCAATACTCATAATTTTGTCGTAGATAATGTTTCAAGCGTATTTCTTTAAGGTCTTCTTCGGCCTCGTGCTATTACCAAGCAACACGCTGTCAACAGTCTATGACAAAATGATCTCGGTATTACCTATCAATGCTCTACTAGGGTATTATAGCTGATACGTAATAGTAGTTTACGTAACAAGAGTCGAAAGTAAGAAATAGCATAACAAACGTTAATGCGACGCGAGGCCGCACGGCCGAGCGTTGCATGTGAGTGAGTTATGCTATGATTCTTTCGACGAGAGTAATGTACATTATTTTTTGTGTTGCCTTTTATAAATTTACATTCTTTTTTAAAAAAATTTAAAAAAATCAACAGAAATATAATGTTGGTACTACATTTATTACTAAATCTGTCAAATTTGACATTAACTTTAACATCGTTTTTCTTCAATTTTAACTGAATTTCAAGATTTTTAAAATGATTTTTCCACCTGTCGCATTCTCGTTCTAATATATTAATTGACTTTGAACACTTAATTTTATGTGGATTCCTAGTTTTCATTTTGCCACCCTAGAGCTTTTTTCGTTCATTACGTAACTACACTAATAAACGAATATTGACGTTTGCGATGTTGGCAACACAAAAAAATATTTTTAACTCTCCCATAATGGGAACAGTATGCAGTTGATCAGAAAGTTAAAGTAACATTAAATAAACATTATGTATAATACATATGTACAATAATTCAATAATAATTGATTTGTGTTGAAATTTTTAATAATAATACTGTTGTGTGAAGTGAAAATTCTCTTGAATTAAATTTGTTTAATGTCGTAAAAATATTATTTGTAACTGCAGAACTTTATTTTCACATACACGCAACGCATGAAGTATAAACATAAAGGTGATGTAAAATGACACGTTTCTGTAAAGTACTCTTAACCTTTAATAAAAAATTTGTTTATTTTTTGTCAAAACAAAGAAACTTGCATCTAACATTAAGGAATTTCAAATATGTTGTAAATGCCTACGCCTTTATGAGTCAAATTACAAGAGTCCTTTATTGTTGCGGGTATGAAATCCAGGCAGACTTTCAACCTACGTTGCTAAGAATAAAACTATTAAAAATTACGTTTTCAGAATTAATAAACGATTATAAAATAAAATTGTTAACTTTAATTCTGCTCATTACATTAAATTTAATTCTTAAAAGGTTGACAAAAACTTTTTGTAGTAAATTTTCTGCTGCAATTTTATTTTAATTAAAATAAAAAGTTAAAAGCTGTTATGTATTATAGGATATCCTGGTAATACTGGCGAGAAGGGAGCACTGGGAAGACCCGGTTTAGACGGAAGAGATGGTGTCCCCGGAGAACCGGGATTTGACGGAAAACCCGGAAGGAATGGACACGACGGAATGCCTGGTATAAACGGTCGTCCCGGAGATCGTGGAAAAGACGGCCGTAATGGAACAGACGGTAATTTTACATTTTTATTTGTCTCTTGCAAAATTACACAGACATTTTTCTAAGTTGGTATACGTGTATTCATTAAAGAAATTACATCACGTAACACACTAACCTTTTGTAACTTTATTTTTTATTTTGGTTTTATTTTCAAGTTTTAAAATAAAATACTCTTTACGTAAAAAAACAATTAATAAGCGTAATGTCAGCTAACAAAGAAGCTGTTAAGAAAGAAAAGGTTTGATTAGTAAAACTGTGAAAAGAAAACTTAAGTGAATAAGTATGATAGGATTAACTATACTTCGAATTTCAGTTTCTTTACTAACTCAGTAATACAACTTGAATTAGGAAAAAAGAGATTTTTTCTATACGTTTATCCTATGGTTTTACAAAAATAAAAAGAAAACTCATCGGGTTGGTGTTTTCAATTTATAAACTGCTGATTCGTTCGCAATTATGCTCGTGCATATTTAGAATCCAATAGAATTTTCAATTTACTGCATCTGATATACTTCCGGATAAAAAGTATTTTAATTCAATTTTAATTATGCATACTCGGTACTATTACTTCATAATAAGTAAAAATGAAATTTAGCATTTATAGGTAATACATAAACATAAACTATTATTTTCTTTCGATTCAATTTAATGTACTCAAATAATAAGATGTTTAGTGAAGTTATTACATAAAATGTAAATTAAGCTACGTTTTGTAATAACGGTAATAACGTGTTATAAAAAAATAAACACAAGAAACAAAAATACTATCTATATACTAATGTTAACTGCAATGGTTTTTAAAATAAAACACAAAAATTTACTGAATTGCAAATTTATTACGTTTATTTTACTTTCTTGAGGATTAGAATTCAGTTTTTTTTACATTTTAAACTAACTATACCTAAAAGAATTAATCCTAGAACTATTACTATTAAAAGTAAATGAAACAAAGGTTTAAAGATATATGAAATTTAGGCAAACAGCAAAAACTTCCCTTGTCGAGAACACACCAACTACCAAAAATAAAGACTAAATTTCTCCCAAAAACTCGCTCTGACATATCCAAATTATCCTTGCCAAAATAGGATTTAAGATCTTTTATATGCCACGTTCCAATTTTTTTGTCGTCTTCGTTGTTGAGTTCACAACATGAGAAACAAACTTTATTCACCGTATATAATATATATTTAGGCCCTAATTTAGTAGAAGATTTATCTATTGCCTTGGACAACACGTAGTTCCTTTTTCAAACTAAACCACCAATTTAGAATCGAATGTTGCTCTTCCACAAATTGTAACGCTGCGCGCTGGTAATGTAGGCCTTACTCAACCTAATTCTAAAGTCTTCAAAAATGTTTTGAGCTCTGCAAATTTTTCCACATACCTCAGCGCTCGGATGACGATATGTTTAAATTCTTGTTATTTAATTTTCTATAAAAATCTCCAGTAACTAGAACTTCTCTTCCAAATACCAATTGGTTAGGTGACACTACTTTGTGAACTGCTGATTGGATAGCATAACATATCTTGTATACGTTAATATCCCACGTTCGGTGGTCAGACTGGTCAAGATAGCTCCTAATCCCAGTAGCTACAACTCTATTGATACACTCTGTAAAATTAACTTGAGAATGATATAAGGTGCTATACCACACCTTCTGAATGTGATAGGCGCAAAAAGATCTAAAACAAGCTTTGCCTTAAATTGTGTAGCGTTGTCCATCATAACAATTAGTGGTACTCCAAACAATAAAATTCTTTGTTTTTAAGAAATTTTGAAATTTTATCAGCACTAACTTTTCGCATTGGTTTTAAAAGAACAAATTTAGAAAACCAATCAGTGAGAACTAACAACTATCAATTTCTTAACTCAGTTCTACGTAGGGGACCGAAAAGATCTGTCAATACAATTTGGAACGGAAACTCAGCCTTTTTTACTTTTCCATTACGTTTCTTGCAACATTGGTAGCTTTCTGAGCACCACATGCTTTACAAGTGTTAACAAACAATATCTACTTTTAACTTTGGGCAATAATATCTTGAATAAACACGTTTGCTAGTTTTAAAGTATCCAAAATGTCCAGCTGTTACTGAATCGTGACACTAATTCAAAACCTTCTTTTGTACGTATTTCGAAACGACTTCTTTTTATTGAGACGCATTAGAAAGTTGATGACTCGTAAAACTCAATTTAAGGAGACGACCTTTTTCGTCTACCTTCCAATCCGGAAACTTGTCACTATCATTAAGCACTCGAAAACGTTGTTTAACATACCACGGGTCTAACTTAGTTCCATCAGAAATGTTTAGCTCTGAAATGTTTGGAATTCGAGATAACACATCAGGGACTATCAAGTCTTTACCTTTATGATAAACCAGGTCAAAATCGTATTGTGAAAGTTTCAAAGCCCACCTTGCAAGTTTACCTGTCTGATCTTTAATGCGTTGTAACCACAACAAACTATAGTAATCTATAACAACCGTAAAGTGTACACCTTCAACATAAGGTCTGAACTTTTTATTGCAAAAATAATCCCAAGAGATTCCTTCTCAGTTACACTATAATTTCGTTCTGAGTTAGTCAAAGATCTGCTTGCATACGCTATAACATGCTCACCGTCTGAAAACTTCTGCGTTAAGACGGCACCTTAATTAACGTTGCTTGCATCCGTTTGAATAACAAAAGGTTCATTGAAATCCGGAGAGACTAACGTAGGAGCTTTGACTAAAGTCTTCTAGATAGCAATAAAAACAGATGCCGTCTTGGAACCCCAAACGATAGTTTACTGTTTTTGCCTTCCTTTTATTACTGAATTAATAGGTGCTAGAATAGTAGCAAAATTGAACACAAAACGCAGATACCACGAACAAAAGCCTATAAAATGTTTAATTTCTGTAGCGGTGCAAGGTGTAGGAAGATTTACCATGAAAGACACTTTATCCGGATCAGTTCACTTATCGTGTACAAGATGAACAGTACGCATGTGCTCGTCGAATGTTTTGTTAATGATTACAATGTCGTTCAAATATACAAAAACCTACACGGTTCTATTTTAGATCCAAAAATCTTATCCATCAAACGTTGTTGAGTTTGAGCAGCATTATGCAATGCAATGGGCAAGACTTTAAACTGAAATAATGTTTTTTTCTGTAGACGATTCAGAGAAAAGGATCTACCAAGAATTGCTTTTAAGATAAACACTGCTTATGTACTTAGCATCCCAAAGTTTGGAAGTAATGAAATCAAGTCTTGGCAAAGGGTAAGCATTTCTCTTTGTAACCGAATTCGAACGGCGATCATCATAACAAAATCGCATTTTGCCATAACTTTTTTTAACCTAACTGTAACACTTAATCAATTTCTTTATTCAAAACTTCTTGCATATAAGGAAAAAAATTTTACGAGCATCACCAGTATCGATGACGTGTGTACAAATGAGTTTTACCTAGACCATTATTTCCTAAATCAAAAAACAAAAATTATCGTAACAATTAATCGTAGACATCTCGTTTACGTAAAATCAGTCATTAGAAAAATTAATATTCATATTCGACAACCTCAAACATCCTACTCCTAAAATCTATTACAATTTTTTTTACCATTTACTACTACTAGCAAACAAACAGTTTCAGCTACATTCTATAACATACCCATTAACGGTTTTAACAAACTTTATATTAGACTTATCAAAACTAAATTTCTATCAGAAAATAAATTGTTACCATGACGATCTATAACAGAACAGTATACTCTTGTATCAATCAAAACATTCATCTTATTTCCAAATATAGAAACTGGTATATGAGGACGTTCGTCAATACTTTGTACGACAAAAATCGGACTTACATTATTAGCGCACATAAAATTTTTTACATATTACAATCACCACATCCAATCTAAAATATCCAAATATATACAACTACTAGCTTTAACTATACCACAACCAGGAGTCCGCACTCTAGTAACACAGCTCCGAAAAATTCGTTTTTTTGACTACACGTAGATGAAATTTTTTCTTTACGACCACACTTGTAACAAAAGCGGTTTTGCTTTCTATAAGTGCGCGTATGAAATTTATGGCTTTTTTTGTCACAATTCTAACAAATACCAACAAAAGATAGATGTCTTCTATTACAGTCCTATTTGTCTAGTTGACTAGCACTACCGGGTTCCTAAACTGACTACCTTGGTTGACCAACGCTTCCTGAACACACTTCTAATTTTCTACAAAGAGCAAATAACTCGTTTACAGAAGTAACATCAATTAAAGCTAATTGAGCCACATACTGAAGCAAAAATTTTTTTTTTGATAATTCGAGTACGAATATATTCATCGGCAGGTAATGACAACTTTTGAAACAGATTTATCATTGACGTAATATAAATGCCACCTTTTTCACTATTTTTCTGATACTTATTACGAATTTCTTCCCAAATGATGTCGTCCATGTTA
Organism: Aquatica leii; assembly: GCA_035610365.1. Classification (NCBI taxonomy): domain Eukaryota; kingdom Metazoa; phylum Arthropoda; class Insecta; order Coleoptera; family Lampyridae; genus Aquatica; species Aquatica leii. Next base: position 41,284,281 of record CM069432.1, on the reverse strand, counting down.
TGAAAAACTCTTCTTTCAAGGCCGTCACTACGGAACTCTAGTCTAGCTCGCTTAGCCCTAAACCATTCTAAGGCGAGACCTGTAAAAAGATCAACGACCGCTGTAAAAAGATCAGATTGTTGTACACCACAAGCCTGGCGTAGTTCTTCCAAACGTTCTAAAAATTTGTACAAAATATTAGGAGACGCATCGCCATTAAACGTGACGCCCCACTTACAAACAAGCACCATACGGCTAATACTTGAGCTCGAAGCAGTATTAGAACTTTCAACTTAGTCATGTACTAAGGAAGAATATCTTTTTTTATCGCTAATTAATTTACTCAAAATTATTTTCAATTTAGATACCGACAACTCGCTTACAGTCGTGAATCCACGTATACATGTTCTTTCTCGATAAATTAGGATTTAAGTTTTCCATTCTAAAAAAATAATCTAGACACCAGCAACTACTTCAGGTAAACGGTAAGCTCAATGCGAAACACAAAATAGTGGCTTAAAAATTAGCAAAACAAAAGATTACTGATAATAAAATAATACGAATAATAAGTTTGATTAAAAAAACCAGTTTGTTCTAAAAATTAATATTCACATAAAAAATTTAACAAATGCATTTAACCCGCTTATTTATATCTTACACCTCACGTTGGGCGCTATTTTCTTGTGTAGCATCAAAAGCTTGTTTATATTTATGTCTCAACATGAGCCAAAAACATCGGTGAAGCAACCAGTCTAAGCGAGAGGTCAGTACAACGCGTTCTGAAAAAAATCGGGATTATGCATATTATATTCAGTTACATTAAGAACTGAGTAATACTGATTTTCAATTTTGTTCCGAATTTTGTATCTGGGAAAGATTGAATATACAAGAAAATCTTAGGTTTTTCCAGTATCTTTTATTCACGGATGTGGCAAGATTTCATAACAGTAACTCTGTTAACAGACACAATTTTCATTATTATTCAACTGAAAATCCGCATGTTATAAGATAAGTTGATCATCAGCATCAATGGTCTTTGAATGTCCGCGAAGAAACTGTCGGAAACTATGTGTTAGGTCAATATTTCTTCGATGGCTATCTCAATGAGCCTATGTATTTGCACTTCTGGCAAAATTTATTACCGGAATCAGCTAATCTACCTCAACATACAAGGCTGTGGTTTCAACAAGATGGGGCACTTGCTGATTTTTCGCGAGACATGAGGGCATTTCTTGATGAATAATGTTATTTTTTATGGTGTTGGAATAAAAAAATTAATCGTATTACAGAAGTGTTAGCTGTTGTTGTTTTATCTCAGCTTGGCCTACTTCAGTGCATTTAAATGTAGTAAAATGTTTATTTTTGTACAACTTTTTGTGTGATTATGAAAATGTGTTAAATATCTTTGAAATTATTTACTGTTGGTATAGGAAATGATTTTACCCATCAAAAAGTAATTTAAAAACAAATTTAATTACGCAAAAACATACATAGTGTTTGATCGAAAATAAGAAAGTTAATAATGTTTGAAGTTTGCCAAATTCATGCTAGTTTTGATTAAGTAAAATGTTAGAAATATGGCAAAGTTTGACACGGAATCCTTAAAGCAATGTTTAAAGATTTCAAAAATCTAACCCGCATACTAATAGAGCTAAAAACAAAGAAGTTATAGGCTATTTTTGTTGAAGATACAACTGTCAAATGTTTACGAAAAAAATTAATAACTCGAAACCTATGAAGTTTAGGTAGAGGGAATGGTATAGACATTTTATTAGCAATTATTTAAGCAATTTAAAAATCAAAAAATATACACGGTGTATGTTTGAAAATAATTTTACGACAAAGATTTTTAAACCAATAACTTTTGGTACGAATCATATTTTTCTCTCTCTCACGGGAAAGGCGCCAGGAAAGCCCGACGCAAGTCATGACCATATTTATCTGATGCTATAAAATTTATTTTGTCTTCGGCTTTTGAATCTGACATTTTTGGTAAATGATAATACTAGTAAATAATAAAATGACATGGTTCAGGAATCTTATTTCTAACTTTGTTGTTATTCAATTTGCTACATTTGTAACAAACACACAAATTAAAGCACAAAACGTCACATAAAAAACATAATGCGCATGCGTTCTTTCGACTATCCCGGTACATCTTTAGTACATCTCAGTGTGATAATTTTTTAACTAAAGCAGGCCCGCGCCTAACACTTTTGGCGCCCTTGTGCAAATTTAAAATAACGCCCCAAATTTGTATTACGTTCATATATGAGTACAGATACGGGTATTATTATCCACTATTGAAAAATAATTTTAAAAAGTATTTTCATACATTTATTTTCATTTTTATATTTTACAAGTACAAGGAATAAGCCATACAAGTATTTTTTAATTGAGGTACGTAACATATTTATAAACTTATAGAAAACAGAAATATATTCTAACAGTACTATAACTGAAAATGTTTGTATTTTAGTTTCAAATGTAATGTATGATACAAAAGCTCAAGAAAGAAAAAAAAATAAACATTAAAAATACTCGTTTATATATCACAGGACGAAACTGATAGACAAATAATAACAAAACAATATATTATTTTAATATTTTAATATTTCTTTAGCATCAATCAATAGATCATTAAAACGTTTATCGGAGCGATAAGCTTTCAAAAAATTATTCAAATTATTTAAATGATTACAAGACTGAGTAACATCAAAGTTCGGTTTTGAATAATTTTACTAACAATGTTAACTTTACTTAAAATATTATACCACAATATAAAAATGCAAGAAACTCAAAATTTTGCAATTTTTTGGCCAACGATGCAGCCAAATTTTTTACGTTATTTTCAAAGTTTCCTTCGCTTATTTCAAACACAGCATCATAAACCTCTCTAAGTTGGTACCTGAAAGGAGTTATTGCATCTATTCTACTAGACCATCGAGTATCCGATAAAGGTTTTAAAGTTAAATTTGTTACATTAGATAAATTAGATTTTAGAATTGACCAGCGTTTAGTAGAAGTTGAAAAAAATACAAACGCTGCTTGAACTAAAGAAAAAAAGTATTCAAATTTGCGGCATCATTGACGACTAAATTTAGGGTATGACTGCAACAAGGAACAAAGAAAGCTCGCGAGTTGAAATCCAACATTTTTTTGTAGGCCATTATGCCTACCACGCATATTTGCAGCATTGTTGTAACCCTGAACCCGCAAATCGTTGATATTTGAGCCTTCTTTCTGTAACGCCTACAAAAGAAATTTTATCAAGCCTATACCCGACACATTTATAAGACAAACTAATAAAAAATGTTCTTTTATACTAATTTCCGAGCTCATTAAATTAATAAATCTTATACAAACTGAAATTTGTTCTTGGTGACTAGAGTCAGGAGTGCAGTCTAATAATATGGAACAATATTTTGCTTCTTAGTTAGTTCTATAATTTTGGATTTGATATTTTCACCGATCAAGTTGATTACTTCATTTTGTATTTTATCCCCGAGATAGTTTTTGTAATCTTTTATTTGAGAGCGTTTTGTATGTTCTGTCATAATCGGGTCGAATTTGGAAATCATTTCTATGCATTTTAAAAAGTTACCATTGTTTTTCTCAAACAACTTATTACTATTTCCAAAAAAAGCTAAATTTTGCTGACCTAAAAACTGAATCACGTTTCTATAACAACTTGCCAGTATTTGGTTTCTCTGTTTATTACATTTTGAATTTCAAAATCAATTATTTTATTTTTATTAAAACGGTTAGAAATATCTAGCAATTTTAGAACATTTTCGATATGTAACTTCCTCTTTTCATTAATGTTTCACTTAAATGCTGCCAGTCATTGTAACCAGATTCATCACTAAGGCGAACAGATTTCAAATCGCTGTCATTAAAAATATTGCAACAAAAGCAGTAAAATGAATTTTTTGTTTGGAATACAACCAAAAACGCTCAATTTTTTTTTGTTCGGAAAAATTCTAAAGAAATAACTATTGGAAAACTTACGACTCCAAACTATCTCTCGGATAAATATCCTTTTTGTTTTGATAATGAGCAGGACCACGTTCTACTAATTCTTGAATATTATTAGGACGTAATTTCTTTAACCATAGTGCAACATCTTTCGAAAGTTGACTCATATTTTCCGTTCTGGTAAATTTGAAGGTGTTAATTTCTCATTATCAGCGAAACTTGAAGATGTTGATGGATTGCTTTCTAGAAGATCGGTTTCTTGTCTGCTGCTGATACTTGTTTCAAGTACAGGTTCAGAATTCAGCTGTATTATTGTTGTTATTAATATTTGGCAAAGTAGACTCGGGTTTTGAAAGGGAGATGCCTAGTTTTGACATGGTTTTCCAGTTTTTCCTCTCTTTTTCTTTTATTCAGTAAATTTTGGTATCCAAACAATTTCTTCTTTTCTTCTGACATCCTGTATACTGTAAAGAAATTAATACGTAAGTAAGCAATATGACAAATTAATAATGAAAAATGGAAATGTTTTGACGTCTCAAACTCAAACTCGAAAGTATTTTCTCAACATTACTTATTTCAAGTTATTTCAAAATTTATAAATTTTTATAAATAGTAATATTAATTCTTATCAATTATTCTGTTTGAATTTACTTCAATTAACAATGTTTATATAATCAAATATAAAAGGATTTTTGAGATGCAAGTTTTTGGCTTTTTATGTTTTAATAAATCTAAAACAAAAAATAAATTTTAGATGAACCCACCTTAATTCACAACACAAAATACGTCACTATAAAGTCTGTAAAACTACAAAAAAATAAAGTTTCAAAAGCAGATATCTTTTACCCCATGCACCTTTTCACTTCGCTAAGTCAATTATCGATCGGGCATCAGACAACAAATGAGATCGCGACCGATGCAACGCTTAAATATATAGTATCATACATTTCAAGCTCAGACAGGAAAAAAACGCTTGTTCGCTTGTTGGCTCGTTGCAATCCAAATTTCAAGCTCAACCATGAATAAAATCAGATTTGTTTGAGTTCACACAATTCATGCTACGTATTCCGTATTCGATCGAATAAATGCTATTATTGCGTACTCTCATTTGGAAAATATATTATTTTCGAGAAGTAATTCGGTTCTATCGTCTCATATATTAAAAAATTAAAAAAAAAACAATGTAATAGCTAGCAATTCCTTACTGGTTTTTTTATCATTATAAATTTTGTTTTGTCTATGTTGTTTGTTGCTTTATCTTTTTTTTACTTTTGAGTTTCGAGGCTTTTTAGCGCCTTCGGCGCTTCGGCGCCGTTGTACACCACACGACTTTGCCTTTATGCGCGGGACTGAACTAAAGCAAAGATATGATGGATTAAATTACGTTGTATGTACGTACACGTTTTTCGTATCGTTATGCATAAAGACAGTTTTGATCTTATGTTTCTTTAGCACTCAGTTTATTTTGTCTGTCAAACCCATACAGTATGGTAAATAAGCGGTGCTAGTAAGAGATAATAATTCTTTTCTGACTTTGGAATTTATTGCTCTATCCCATGCCTTTTAGATCTCTTTAAATGAAGGTTGCTATTTAAAAATGTTGAGCATCTTCCAAAAAACTTCACGTTCTCCAGTTCTAAACTATCTAAGATTATAGTTTTTATGATTCTTTCGTAATCCCCAAGTTTTCAATTTTATTTCTCACTTGTTCAAAAGATATAATTCCGTCCCGGGACTTTTGGGAAATACTGTATATTCAATTTTTGCAATTATTTAATAGTTTGGACAGTAAAACGCATTCTGAGCTAGAACTATTTGTCTCTAATTAATCTTAGTGCATTTGTATATTCCCAATCAACAAGGAAACATTTTTAAAATGTTTTTTTCAACGTTTTACAAAAGATATATTTACATTTCTAAAAACATTGCAAAAACGTCTTAATGGCTAGAATTACGTTGCAAAATCAATATTACAAAACATTCTAAAAATGTTTAAAAAACATATACATATATAGATATATATATATTTGTAATATTTTACAAATGTTACATTAATGTATAAAAAATGTATAATCAACCCTTTTTTTTAATATTGCAATATGCTTAAGGGCAGTTTTACAATCATGGTATAAATGTAAGTTTAGTTATACTTGCTTTAATTTTAAAATACTGACATATTTGGCTGTTAGTTTTAGTTGTACTAACTAATAACACAGCCAATAACGACAGCATTTTACAATCAAACTATAAGTATACCTTAACTGACATTTATACCATTATTATAGAACCAGCCCTAACATGCTTACACAAGATAAATAATACAATCTTCGTATACTCTAAATACTTCAATTTCATGTGGCTGTAAACGCATCTGGTGCCTATAACAAAAATTAACACATTAAGTAAAACAAATGTTATTTATGTAATTACTTTATATTAATTGAAATAATTATAATAATCCTCACAAAAGTTTCCAATTAATCACAATAAAAACAACCTTTATCTGTTGTTAAGACCTGAACAATAAAGGTTGTTTTTATTGTTGTCGTTCCTCCACACCGAAGGAACCTATTCATAAAATAAGAAAACTTGACTAATTGGGTTTTTGAAAAAAAAATTTTTTTGTGATAAATGGAAAGATCATATATAAGTTTTATAACAAAAATTTTTTTTTCGCAATAATTCAAAGTGATTTCAAAATAAAAATTAATTTTTGAATCCTGTACCGAAGACACGCCGACAGCTCCCGAACAAACCCAAGCGCATGTGACGTCATAATGTTAGTTTTTACTCATTGCACTTGATACAGAAATAATAAGTACAGTGTTTTGATATATTTAATTCTGTTGTCATTGTTAAATATTCAAATAAGCTTTACTCCGAACTCGCTTTTCTAGACATACCCGTCCTTTTACAATACAAATATTATTTTTACGGCTTAGTTGAATATAACCTATAGCTTGTTCAATTTATGAAATAAATAATTATATTTAATATAATGGAGAATAAATACATAAAATTAAATATTTTCATTTATTATATTGTTTTTTAACAGTCTTACCTTGATGCCTTGGCACCTCGAACTTCCGCAGAATTACACCGAACGTCATTTTTGAAAAAATTAGTTATTACAAATATATCAACGTCAGGAACATTATCAGACTTTATAAATTTTTTATCACACATAGCTAATCGGAATCAACTAACAACTCGTTTTTTAGCAATAAATTTTCAATATTATTGTCTACTCACGTGTAATAACCGTAAACGCTGAACTGTTATTAAATATCTATAACATTATGACGTCACAACGATGGCGACCAATCATGGCGCGTTTATAGTCACGTGATTTTTTTTAAATTTTATCAATTTTTAATCGTTTATAATTAATTGAAAAACATTTTTTTTTGTGTTTTTTGCATTAAATATCAATATTATTAATAATAAAGCTTTAAAATACATAAGAAAAATCAATAATTTTTTTTTTCAAAATCCCAATTATGCATGTACCTCTATGTGTATAAACAAAAAGCAGAACAACTAACAATCCAAGATTTTGAAACTTTGTACACACAAAATAATGCTGCATCAATATCAGAAAAAATTACATACCAAGATTAATTGGTTATTGTGCACGTTCAAATCTCCCATTTGGTCAATATCATATCAATTTGATAACTTTAAAACATCACAAAGAATGGACATCATGAAGTACATAGAATGAGCGTTTTAGTGTACCACTGCTGTAACAAATATCATTATACTTCAGCAAAAATTCTTGCAACAAAAACCAAAGAAAAACGAACCATCATAATAAATGCTAACAATAAAAGTATCTATATGAGTTTCGCTAGAAAGCAAATTAGAAAACAATTAAACTGATACACTAACAATACATTACACAGCATAGCGAGTAATACGAAGGAAATTGTTTCGTTAAAGCTTAAAATATAATGCAATTATAATATACAAAATCGCCATCTTATCACGCAGATACTGGTACTTTGGGCAAACGCGGTTATTAAGTACTTAATTCAAATTTGCAAGAAAGTTTTTAGAAAAACGAAAAGGTTTAACATGTATTTATTAATACTATGTAACAAAATTTTATATAATTGTGTTTTTGTTACAATATATAAAAGAAAAAAGTGTATAGGTGAAAGCATGCAAAAGTATACTTTCTAATAAAGTAACAACGTTTTTTATTTGAATGTATTAAACAATGTTGTTTGATGCGAAGTAATAACATTCTGTTGAACTTTCATTGTTTATTATTTTTTGAAATGAATATACACAACGTTTCGATTGCTGTGGTATCTGCAATCGTCATCTATTGTATTCACCTGATGACGATTGCAGATACCACAGCAATCGAAACGTTGTGTATATTCATTTCAAAAAATAATAAACAATGAAAGTTCAACAGAATGTTATTACTTCGCAACGTTTTTTATGTTACTAAAAAATATTTTAGAAAACATTTTTAAAATATTTCAATATCAATGTTTAAATGAAATACTTTTAAAACGCAACAAAAAATTTTTTGAAAAACATTTTTTGTTTCGACTATTTTAAAACGTTGTAACGTTTTTAAAACGTGAAAAAAACGTTTCCTTGCTGATTGGGTTATAACAAACAAAACGCTTTCTTTGCATTTTGTCAATTTGATAAATGTATGCTTTATATTTTTAACTAAAAAAATATTTAAGTTAAAACACTAAAATACAACTTACGATAATTACACTCATGTAATTTAGTAATCTATTAACATTAAACTAATTTTAATTATGCATTGGTTTTGAAGCATATGATCTATGACTTTGATTGTGCATTTAATTACATTGCTATTCACATTCAGTCTAATTTGCCACTTTCAACTAAAATACGTTTATGATTTCAAACACTTGACATGGCGTTTTATGCTTAAATTAACGTTGACAAAAAACGTAAACGTATTCAAGGTACTGTTTATTTTGCTACAACACGTTTAATCAGTTTATTTGTTGCAGTTTAATCACAGGTAACTGTAAACGCTACAAACATTGTTAAAACGCAGGTTGTTTATTTATTTTAATAAAACAGATGAGTTTAAAACACGAACGTGAACCGCAAATGTTGTTTTCATGTCAGTTTCAGCGAAAACTAATGCAGATGCTAGAAAATTATTTAGTGCTTATGGATGACGTTACAAAGAAATACAATCTCGATCGTGAGAATTAAGCACGTGATTAATGGTTTTTTAAATTTATGTACTATAACAAAGTAGTGGTACTACGAAGCAATAGAAAACAGTTAATATACTTAAGACATTGAAGAAAACGCTCTTATTGCAATTACAAAAGTGTAGGTATAATAGTGTACAGATAGATTTAATTCTTTCCATTTAAGATTTATATTTTTGTTTTGTTTTTTTCTTTATAATTAGAAGGTGAAATATAATAAAACAGACCATGTTAAATATCTAAAGTAATAATGCAAATAAAAAAGTATGTGTTTATAGTTTAACTACATTTAATACTTGTTTGTTGTGTCTTATTTAATAAAAATAGGATGCATCGCTTTAATCCACGCTGAATGCAAATTCTAAACCATTCTATTTCACACTTTAATGTTATAATGTAGTTACAGCAATTAGAGACAAGTACTCTTCCAGTGTAATTAAAAGTAAAAACATAGAAGCGTTAAAAATAATTTAATCAGGCAGTAATGCAATACGTTTTTTTTGCATATCGTCTGTAAAAGTTACAATCTTGTAATTTGAAGTGCTTTAGCCATAATTAGGTCAAGAACATGGTCAATTTAAATTTAAGTTTAATTTAATTTTTTAATAAAAAGTCACAAATGCAGTTGCAACGTGACGCTTTTTTAGAAACACATTTTCAGTCATAGTTTTTGTGTTTATTGATATTTTAAGCAGGTCATACACGTTCTGAATTTCCTTCCCTTCATCCATTAGTTTTCCAACGTGCCCGAAATCATAAACTGATAAATCTCCAAATAGTGCTTTAAACGGAGTAGAATAAAATTAAACAAAAAAATATGCATTTTTTGGCGGTAGCAATAGCTGTTGCTATTAAACTATTACCGTTTAAAAGACAGAAAAATCGTCAAAAATTGATGAAATCGTGGTTACAGAAACGACCTAACTTTATTCACGTAAATTTGTTAGAGGATTTAGGTTTAAAAATCGATAATAAAAATAAAAAAAGAAAACACAGTATTACCCACGCTTTAGTGACTATAACTTCTTAGACACATGTTTAGCAGTTTGTAATGTGTTATTATAATTAGAAAAGTTTTCATAGTATTGTATTATCTACTCTCCATTGTTGACGCAAATAAAAAAATTGTGATGGTCAATACAGGCCTAAATAGAAAAACATCAGACGGAGGTGTATTGGAAAATACAAGAATTTGTAGAAAGATGAATGAACATTGATATAATAACTAGTAAGGTTGTCAACAGTAATAGAATGTTGCCATTTGTATTTATAAGCAATGAGGCATTTGACGCACTAAGTAGTTTTTTAAAACAATAATAAAGGGTATAGATCCCCTCCCTTCAAGACAAAAACATTGCATTGTTAAATAAAATATTAAAACTTTTTCTTGTCACAAGTACTACCTACCAAAGCAAGCGTTAATTAGATACTGAATTAAAACTTTAGCAAAGTATTTGTTTATATAATATAAAAAAAAAGATTAAGAATCAGCAGCTTCAGAATGTCAAGATTAGATTGTATTTCTCAATATTTACAAATTATGAATAAAATTTTATGTAGGCACTCGTTATGTATTGACTGCAACACTGGATCGTATTTTTTCTGTGTTTAAAAAGGTACAATTATTTAGCCAATACGACATAACTTATTAGTATATCATAATTAATTTGGCTATTCAAAGGTAACTACACAAAAAATTTAAAGATATCGCAAATGTGCAATTATCAGAAGGTGTGAAGACAAACAAAATATTACCTACGTAATATAATGAAAATAGTTTATTAAAATTTTCAAAAATAAGAATTCGTACATAAACAATAAAAAAATGAAAAAACGCAAATACCTAGTATTCTAAGTACGTATTAAACGAGAATGGAGTCGTATGACAATTCACTAATTGTTTGTATTTAACATTTGTCCATCAAAAGCCTGAAAGTTGTTTTCCATAATATCTTCATCGCTGGAAGATAATGAATCAGCAACACCAATGACTTATAGAGAATTTTTTGTGATAACAAATTATGAACGACACCGTTCATTATAAAGATATGCTGCGCGCTGATAAAACATAGATTTCAGTGATATATCTAAAGAGAAACCCGATTGCGTTATCTTAAATCCTTGCACTTGCACAAACATCATGGCATGTAAATCGGCGGGCGTCACTAATTTTTTCCATTTTCGTAGTTCAATTTGTTTGCCCTTTATCTCTCCAAGAGGAACGGAAATTGTGCTCAGCGTTGAATTAGTATTAAAACTCTAAATCCGAACACTCGCGACTGTTGTTTCCCATTTATAGCTGTAGTAGTATATAATAGTTTAGTGAGAAATGATTGCAAACTGGAGGGTACATCTTTTATAGAAAATTTTTCTAGAGAAGCACAAAAATTAGTATTTGGGCTGTGTTGGTAACGTTTAGGTTCTCTTTTCCAAGTGATGTACGGTAAGAAACACAAAGCAAGCAACAAAATCTTAAAACATCGAGCTTTATTTGACAAAAAATATTTTCAAGGCAAAAAGTCACCTTCGCAAAGCTCAAATAGTAATATTGCGGTCACAAGCATGTTAGGCGAGGAAAGGTACAAAAATTGAGATTCACGTCCATTGGTTGTCATTTTTAGCTGGCTTAGATACGGTTGAGAGCATTCGGATAAATGTAAAATTTTCTTTAGACACAATCAATTTTAGAGCCAAAGTAGAACTTTTAGAAATTTAGCCAGGCTTTGATTGAATACGCTTGGATTAAATTAATCATTTACTAAAATATACAATTTATATCGCGTGACAATTGATACACCACAATCTAACTAGTTGACGCGCATTTTAAAAAAAACAGCGAAAGTAAATGATTACTGGAGTTTTATAGCGGTTCACAGTTCAATAGCTTTTAAGATTATGACACGCTTCAGCTACGTTACTACATCCTGTCAGATGTAAAAACTGCAAAGTGGAGATTTCACCTTTAGAAATGTGCATCCACAGTTTATAAATTGGGTTTTTCAACAGTTTGTCGCGTTTGCGATTCCATATCATATCTAAAGAAGACTTACAGCAGATTGGAGTCGCAAGAAAACATTTCGCGACGCGAAATAATCGACATGCCTTTTTATTAAATTCTCTAGGTGTTCTTAGCGTGATCTTTCGACGTAAAAGAAGTAAAACTAATCTTATAAGCGACTTGTCAATTGACAAAGATAAAGAAAAGAAATATTAAGTTTACTCTGTCCGTTTACAACAAAACAAAAACAAACAAAAAGAAAATTTAATTTAATTAATCATTCACAATTTTTTTGCGTTAGACACTATCACATATCATTGCATCTCTCGTACAATAATCAAATAAAAAACTTACAAACGCATATCCAAACAAGTTTAACTAATTTGTGACTTTTTATATGGCGCCTATTCCTCAAATTGAAGATCACGTAATACGATTTGTTGGGTCTTGACTGGACGCAAGTTGGCAACTACGTAACAATTTGTCACTAATTAATAACTTTATACAAAACATACACTCACAAAAAAAAAATAATAATCATAGTAATTTTTATTATAAAACTTTATAAATCAGGTTTATTAAATTATTTCATTTACGAATTTTAAAATTTAAACATAAATTATCAGATTAGTAGAACATGTGTGTTTCGGTCGAGTTGCTTTTAGTGACCACCGTGGCTTTTTTGAGGCTAAGAGTAGCTTAGTTTAAAAGTTACTTTAATTAAGGTGTAAACTTGAAAGGACTCTTCTAGCTATGCGTTACACAAAAATTGCCTGCTTTAATGCCTAATAAATAAAAAATTCGGCAACGAGGTATGACCATTTTGAGCAACAATGTTTAGGCTAATCTGCCCATTGCATTTTTTGCACGAAGCAAAAAAAATCACCGCCGCACTCAACGCTCTGATACAAACAATATCGAAAACATCATACTTCGAATACTCGGGCAATTGAGGTTTTATTTTAGAACCTGAAGAAACAGGAGTTTGTATTGTCGAGCAAGGTTGTGGTGACTCCACATTTACTGAACAAGTTGCATTCGATGTCATTTCGACAGGCCTTTTACCTGAAAACCGCCTTTTCCTCTTCTTGAAAACCGGACCCGTTCTCGGCATATTTGAAACGAGTAAAATAAAATCTTTGCAATAAACACAAGTAAAACAATAACCCTACAATATACGAACAGCAACAAGAACTTTATTGAAAAGCAAAAACGACTACTAAAGATAAAAAAACAAAACTTTTTTGTTTCTTGCTTTTCTTCAAAACCATGACAGGTAACTGAGTGAGTGTTTTTTTTATACTATTCATGGCGACGCTATTAACAAACGCAACAGAGCGAATTTTAAAAATTCAGCTGGTTTCTTTTTTACTTTACTTTTAATAAAACAATAAAATTTTCAAACATTCTAAATCATTAAAAAAATTACTATTTCTTTAAATTAAATTCTATCTGCTGTACAGCTTTAAAACTATGTAAGGAAAATGTGTTAAAAATTTTACAAAAATCGATTTAGTAGTTTTTGAGAAAAGTGTATCTCAATTTGCATGAAAAATGGCTCCGCTTAGTGCTTAGTACGGTGCAAGATAAAAGAAAGTTGCACTTAAACATTTTTATAGAAGACAAAATTTACTATAAAAAAAGTTGACAGAATGGTACAACTACTTTCAATAGTTTAGAAGATACAAGTGTGCAAAGTTGCACAAAAACGTTTTACATTACATTATACACTCCCGCGGACTTTTTTGTAGTAAATTTTGTGCTCAATAATTTTTTTTTGCAGCGTACAAGGCGGGAGATCGCGCGGGTCTAATTCTGCAATTACTATAATTATTTTTCATCACTGCTGAGTGACTTATTATATTTTTAAAACATAAAACGAATCATAAAAAATATTTTGTTTAATAATAACAAACATTGCACCTGAAAAATACAGAAAATGAAGTTCCAGCTTTCTTTCATCATTTTGTTACATAAACCTTCGAATCACGCATCCTATAAGTGTTTTCAACACTAAAACATCATTTTAGACAAGTTTAAATAGTTTGGTTTTTTGTCGATTCATAAGATGCTTACACTGTCTACTGATCAAGTTTTTCAAAAATTAGCAAAAATATGCATAAAAAACAAAACTTGCCTGAGTCAGAAGGGAAGTGAGACAAGGAAATATACTTTTGCCAAAACTTTTCACATTAGCAATGGAAAACACATTTTAGAAAATTAACTGGATCAAAAAAAGAATAAATATTAAAATGAGCTATAAGAGTCTTTGTAAAGATTTAAAAAAATAAACGATAAAACAAAAGTATAAAAGACAAACTCAAGAAATCAACTTTAGCGAGTCTTATTGCATATTTAGTGGTTTTAGGCGCGTTTTGTAATTTTATCTTAAACAATGTTTACTGAAATCTATAGTTATAATGATATACAGGGTTATTAAAAAGTATGGAAATTTTTACCTACATGGGAATACTATCCGAGACAAAAAAAGTTATGAATCAAAATATTATCACTAAAAACAAAATAATAACTAAGTGATTTAAAGTAAGTGTTCAAATTGTCTTCCATTTGTTATTTGACAATGACTCAGTCGATTTATAAAACTAAGAAAAGAATTCACGGGGAATTTCTTGTATGATTTGAGTAACTCGGATTTTTAAACTTTCAATTTCACTGGACATATCTCTGTAAACTTTGTTTTTTACGTATCCCCATATAAAAAAATTTAAATGGCTTAAATCAGGCGAACGGGTTGGCTATTCATTATTTCCTCGTCTCCCAATCCATCTGTTTAAAAAAAATGTTATACAGATACTGACGAACGTTTAAACCATAATGCGGTGGGGCGCCATCTTGCTGGAATTTCTCCACAAAATTGTAGTCTATTAAAATAATCGTCCGTCAACTTGTGTACAAGGTGTACCTTATAAGGTTTATACTTTTCAAAATTGAAACGATCGATAACTGTGAAATATTGAAATTGGCCGCTATACGATTGGTTGATAAGTAAAGATCTTCAGATACAGTCAATAACACCTCTAGTTTTTTATCATCACTTGTCGTATTTCTAAGTCTACCACTCCTTGGCAAATCTTTAACGCAGTTTCTTGAAGGCATTTTAATGTTTTTGCAACAACGGATTTAGAAATTGGATTTCTATTTAGATACGTATTATTGAATAAAAATGTCTTGTAAACGTCTGGGTCTATCTCTGTAATCCAGCATCATAAGTATTTCAATTCTTTCACATTCACTTAAACTCGTCATTGATAATACCAACAGTAACAAATTATTAATTTGACGTAAACAATAACCACCGATAAAATTACCTCGGTCGAGTTTGTTTATTGTTTTTGTCTTTGTATACCTACTTGATGTAAATACTTGGATTGGCGTTTTCTTGAAAAAAATGTTGATAAAAAAAATTAAAAAAAAAATTTTTAGTGCTATTTTAAAGACAGAAATGCTCTATCGAATGTGTGGTAAAGGTAATATGTTCTCATTAAAAAAAAACACGAAACGGCGTAAGATGCAATTAAAAAACAATACGCACAATACGTTTCACAATCTTAATTGGCTCTAACATAAACAGAATTTACTTTAAATTAAAGCAATATTTAAATACAATCGAATTTTTACAAGTGAAATAAAATATTTATGACTGACTGAACTAATAACAAGCAATCTAAATTTATGACTACAATAATAGACCTAAATGAACTCAAGTGTATTTGTACTTAGCAAGTATTTACAAAAAAAACATTCGTTTTAAATTAAAAATCTGATAAACACATAACTATAGAAAAAAATTTGAAATAAGTAGGAACATAATACGGTTTTTGTTAATTTTGTTATCACTTTCTCTATGTCAATAAGTAGATGCCTATGGATGTGCATAAGGAAAAGAGAGAGAAGGCGGTTTTCTGTCATGGCTGCTCTTAAATATGTTTTAAAGTGCCGTAACGACGAGAAGGACCTCTCAGCAGACGCATTTGTCACTGCAAGCGTTGCAAGGACTAGTAAATTAATAATATTATAAAAAATATATATCGCACTTGGCTAATATATCTAGATTGTTTTTTTTGTTCTTTTTGCAGAAGAGAAACAGTGCTTTTATCGGTGTCAAGAGGTAATCTAAAGCGAAGAGTTTTTTGCCTTTTTGACTAGGAAAATTTTTAACAATATTTTCTTGAATGAAAACTGATAGCTGAAAAACGTCCAAGCTTTCAGCTAAGAATTTTTCTTGCGAATCTGTGAGAACAAAATCTAGTAGTGATTTATTCAGAGACTGTGTTAAAGATAATACATCACTCAGACACAATATTGATACGATAAAATGTGTGTTGCATAAAAATGTCATCAGTAAAGTAGCCTTAGACACGCTACTCTGAAATCTTCAGATTTATATTGACATTAACAATTCTATTGTAACTGTAAAGATAAGTAGAATATATTTATTACCGCTGTTAGTAGTAACCTCTAATCTAATTTTTTAGTGTCAGTAAATTACCGAAAAGAAATGTGTAGTTCTTAGAACAGCAAATTAAACCTTATTTTAGATTTTTTTATTCACGGTGAAAACAGGCTCATAATTTTTGATGTACGTATTTTGCTTAAAATTTAAATTTTTTTAAATGTTTTATTAGATCTTTTAACTTGAAAATTTTTACTTGTATTGATGATATAATTTCACCTTCTGTATTAACAACCTCTTAATTCAATACACACACTGTAAGTTATTGTTATCAAAAACTTCCAAAATCCAATTTGTTTCTATTAAGCGGCGTGCACTACATTATATATTATTTAATTCACACTTACCATGACCAACCGAAGCGATGAATCAAACAATAAATTATGGCGTTGCTTTTAGAGTGATTATATATTATCTGATGTACAAATAACAATTTTATTTACGTTATAAAGTAATCCGATGCAACGACACTCGACAAAAGGAAGGTGACAAACGTTTTGACTGTTGGCGCGCGTCAAAACACTGTCTCAATTTAATCAATTTTGCAAAACCGCGGAAAAAGTGAACAGCGCGTTTTCCAATTTGCCTCCAGCACTACTCGTGGCGTAGTCTACTCAACGTATAGGTATAAGAAACAAAATAGATACGGCATATTTTTCTTCAAATTACTAATGCTTAGGTGCAACAATAGAACATTTTTTTAAATCAATTGATATAATCAACGGTAATGCTTACATGTAAATAGCAACATTTATTTAGAAGCAATGACTTGATATTTCAAGTTTTGTGAAACACCCGTTGGTCAATAAACAATGCATATAGTTTGCAACAGCTCTACTAACGAATTGTGAATTTATTTCTTATTTTTTAAAGTAGACCTTTCATCTCCCAACTGATTAAATTGTCACAACTCAAAAATAATATTTTTAGTTTGCCAGAGTTTACTTGAGCTTTATTTTCATCATTAGTATTTTCGTTACTATCATATTCTACAAGGTTTGCTTTTTTTCTAACTGTCATTCAAACAACCTTAAGTTTTTATTTAAATTAAATATTTACCAAATATATTTTAGTTCCAATCATTCACTTTTTTTCTTAACGTTAAAATAATAAAATACACGTACCACCAAATACTTCTTGATACAACTTTGCTATTTATAGAAAAAACTTTGAAAAACAAATGTCTTTAAACATTCTTAAGTCAAGCGTCTTTAGGATGTCTTACAGAAGGTATTGTTAAGATGTCTTTTTTAGATCCACAGACGTTTAGACATAAAATAGACGTTTTAAAGGTGTGTGCTGTATGAGTAGTCATTAATTTTTAGTAAATAATAAATATTACAACGTGTTAAAAACCAATTAAACACAACCTGAGTGGTTAGACTATATTCTCAAATATAAAAAGAGATAATAATGATAATATAATAACTTTGAAAGCAAAAGGAATAACTATTACTTAGAACTAAAACATCAGTAATTGCAATAAAAAACCAAATTCTACAAAGGCTTGTACAAAGTGTAATAAATTTATGCAAAATTGTTAATCATAAATTAGTGTAATGTCATAATCTCAATTACACCGTAAAGTACTAAACCGTCTTATATACAAAAGTTATTGCTAACTCTGTGAATAATAATTAATACGCGTAATGCAGAATTAAACTTTAGATTTTATTGTTTCGCACAAGAATGTTAATACTAAATTGTCAACCGTGGGTAATTATTTTGGCATTCATATGAAATTTACATTCATGTGAAAGTTTAGTTGAATGCAACATATTCAATTTACTGTAAATATTAGTGTACTGTTAAGAGCATAAATTACTAAACCACTTGTGGGTATTAACGTAGAAGTTTGCAATTAAATTTAGAGCCGTAGCAGCAGCATTAAATAATAACTTTACTACCATTGTTTGTCTAATAGTTTTTTTTATTAAACATTTTTTAGCAAGTATATTAACTATAGAATTATGCACTAAATTTTAATTGCATACTCAACTACCGTAGAACATTAGAGAGCTAACGTATTAAATATATATACGTTCAATGTTGATGTGATTATGTAATACACGTATTTCCAATCAGAAAATATTAGTCAAGATTCTAGAATAAAATGGACAAAAGTTCATTGAAAATAATAAAATATTACTTGCATGTTTTGTTTTAAGTTGTTACATTATAACATTAAACAAAATGTATAATCAATAACTACAATTATCAACAAACACGTTGAATTACTTAATTCTTAATTTTAGTGTTTGGAATTATTCAAAATTCTTAATAAAACGCAATTTTTTGCGTTTGTTGATTTAGTTATCGTCAAATATAACAATAAAATAAATTACATTAGTCAATGAAAAACAGAAAATTAGAATAGAAATGTTAATATCGGTGGTTTAAATCAATCGATTAATTTTTTTATAGGAATTGAAAAAGTAAATAAAAGAACTAACAATTAAATTAAGGCAACGTGGTGGCGTTTGCCTTAGCTTTAATATATGGAACTTACACCATTTTGGTTTACAAATAATGTCAAATTTGTTTTGTGTAATTGTAAAAATTGCATTACAGTTCTTACAAGCTTCTAGCTGGTGTGGACCTTACCTGAACTAGCTCACTTTGTCAAAAAGTAAGCGTATCGCTAATAAAACTGTCTCGCCAGATAATTGCAAAACAACTACTTCAAGCGCGTATCTAAAAAAGATCCACAACCATACACGCACAGAAATAACGTTATAAAGTAAAAATTAATAGGAGTACTTACAATCGATACACGTCTTTACTAGATCTAGGAAAACTGGTAAAACACATCCCAAAAATCTGTAACAGAATCTAATCGGACAGTTATTACAAATAAAATAATGCAATACAAACGTGTTCCTAAGATTAAATAAAATTAATGCACGTGTAACAAATGTCTAACAAAAAATAAAACAACTGCAACAATCAGGGTAGTACTAATAATAGTCAGCGAAACTCCTTATGAACTTCGTTTAATTTAACATTTAAAGGATATAGACGGGCTTGCATGCAAAATCTGTCCTTGCGGCTTTTTCGACGTGCACTTAGAGGATCGGTTTGGTATCAATTAAAAATAATTCGGCTAAATTTTCAGCCCTTTAGCTTAAACGGTTTCCGAGTTTTTAAAAAAAAAATTTGATTTTATTTTCTTTTTAATTTTTAATAGTACAAAAAATCTGCAATTTGATGGAAGAAATAGAATTAAAATTTTTTGTTAACGTTTTTTTGAAAAATGTCACCAAATTTTGTCAGAAAATGTCTTTTATACTTCTCTATATTTAAGAATTTTTTCGATTTTTTTAAGTGGTAAAACAATATGAAAAAAATTAAACAGTAATTTTTTCTGTAATCTTCCGTTTAAAAAACAAATTTTTTTGATGATAAAAAATGTATAAAAACCATTTTTTACCAAAAATTAAGAACATCAGTTAAATTTCACTGCAAAGTGATTGCATAAACACCATTAGAGATTATATAATTTTAATTTCAAAGGTGTAAATAACTCATTTTAATTTGGATATTTTTTTAATAAACGCTGGTCTAGCGCTGTACAATGCCATCTATTGGGATTTTCAGTGACTATTGATCATTGCTTCTTAGGTCTCGCTTGTTTTCAGCTAACCTAACAAAAATAAAATAAACTCTATGGTTATTGTAATTGTAATAATTTGCATTTAGCTAACGTATTAATATTGTTTTATTTTGAGACTACTTTTCACAATTAAATAACATTGCAGAGTTATTGTTGTTTTTCTCTAATCATTATATGGAATGACACTTTATCGTAAGATTGTGTTGCAGTTAATTACTTCTATTACAGTAAGTAAAATATCTGTATATTTGTGTATATTTCTGCATTTTTAATACATACTTTAAATCACGTTTTCAGAATGCATGCTGATAAAAAATGCATTAAATGTAATAACAGTTGGCTATAACGAAGTAATTACGACAATTTATGAGGAGGAGGAAGTGGACTTATCAAACCATCCAAACTTGCTTGGTTCAAGTTTGCCACATACAAGATAGACCGATTTAAGATATGTTACGAGAAGAAAGGATTGCTTAGTTAGACGAGTCGGTGGGCTGTGTATCTGGTTTGTGCCATGTAAGCACAACGTTCAGCGAGGCACCTACCTTGCGGCTTATCCTTGCGTGTCAGGCTAAATACCAAGTAGGCGGGAAAAGGATATGATGTTATAATAGACGGGGATAAGGCCAGTTAGTCAAAACAGCTACGACTAAAAAGAAATAGAAAATGTTAGTTAACTAAATATACTCAAATAAAATATTTTAAAATAAACCACATGCAGTTAAATAACTAAATAAATACACTACTTCGTCGTAGCTGCCTGTAAAATAAAATCATAATGCAATGCAAAAAGAAATTAAATTATACTCTGATTTACGGTTGACTCTAGTCTCTTCTAGCGAATGCAATAAGTACATTGACGTCAGACATTAGTCTACGGATAGACTCAGGGGAATCGGAATGCGGGTTGACTTGAGTTTTTACTCCGGACAGGAGAGAATCCTATGTGACGGAGTGTCAGGAACACCACACGGCAGGCACCGGTCGTCATCTGCAACGCTAATGCGTTTCAGATGGCAACGGAACCCGCTGTACAATGTGAGTATTTGAACGGCCGATCGTCCCGGGTTATGGGACATGTTGATCTAGTCTAGGATATTAAAAATCTAGGAATAGGTGTTACGTCCTTTATGAGATGTATCCCACTGCCGCTGCCATTCATTCAAGTTCAAAGTCTTGAGATGGCGCCTGACGGCCGAAAAGGAAGGAACATCTGCGGTCTAAGAATATGCACGTGCCAGCTCTTGCAAGAACTTTGTAGTAGTATATTTTCTGTAATAGGAGATGCAGAGGCGGATATTTTGCCACAACGCACAAGAAATCGATAGGAACAGTACGATATGCTCCGAGGATCATAGGAAGGAATAAGGAATGCGGGGATACCCAATTTCCTGACAATGTGGGTATGTCGCAGTTTGTGGTACCATATGTGTAAGCTATATGTGAGCATAGGGATGACTGCACTGTTGAAAATGGTCATTAATGATTTCCTATGTAGGTTCCAGTTACGGCGAGAATATTTCTAGAACAAGTGCAAGACGGTCTTGCCTTTGTCAACTACATAGGAACAGTGTTTAACAAAGCTCAATTTATGATTGAGGAAAAAACCAAGGTACTTAAACTCGAAAACCTTTCGAACTGAAATGCTGTTGAGTGGAAATGAGGAATATCTTTTCAAGGAGGAACCAAAAACCATGTATTTGGTTTTGTCAGTTGAGACAGTCAATTTGTTGTTGACAGCCCAGCGAATCAGAATTTCCAGGCCTTCTTGTGACTTTTCCTCTAAGTCGCGTCTGTTGTCTGCGAACACTGTGGTAGTGATATCGTCCGCATCAACAAAAATGTCACAGTTATCGGGTAAGTCTTATTCTAGTAGAGAATCCACAACTACGTTTCTTAAAGTCGGTCCGAAAACTGATCCTTGTGGATATCCTTTTGTCAGTCGTTTTGTGTAGGAAGAACCCGAAACGTTTGCGATATAAATGATCGATTGACTAGATAAATAACTGCGAATGACGCGCACTGCGTCTGCAGGCACTCTCTTAACCACGTGAACTTCAATTATTGATAGCACCATACATTATGGAACAGTACTGAAATGTCTATAAAAATGCATAGTCTGTAGTTGTAGACGTTGGCTTGTATTTTCGTCATGAATTAACAAATGGCGTCTGTCGTCGATGTGCCGGGAACGAAGCCGTACTGGCTAGGATGGAATAATCTTTGTAGAAGAATGATGTCATGTATTTTCTTTAACAGTACTCGTTCGAATAATTTGCCAAGTTTTGAAAGTAGCGTAATCGGACGAAACGAATTAGGGTTCAAGATATCCCTTTTACCAGATTTAAGAATCGTTATTAGCTTACCAGTTAAAAGCTTAAGAGTTGAATAGGTTAATGAATGTAGAATAGAGGGAATCTTGTACAACTGTTCTTAGTATGTTACAACGTACTCCGTCGGGTCTGGAAGCTTTATTCTTAGGAATTCTGCTAGCTACCGACGCTATATCCTTTTTTGTAACCACTTAGTCATGTCGGGACTCAATATTTGCAAAAGATCGGGATCTAATTTGGATTTGGATCGTCGTTCGTTGGATTGTCGTCTGGGAACAAGGAAATAACTATTGACTTGATTGTGTTAAGAGTGTATCTTTCACCGTTATGGATGTTGGAGCATGGTTAGATCGCAAGGAACTTTTGTAATGGTATCCTGTAAATTAATCCCCACAGACTCGCCGCCAAGCTTCTCTGTGCAAACTTTTGTCATAATTCAGTGTTCTTCACTGCCAGTTTATACCGGTGAAGCGCAACCTTGTACGAATTTAGCCATTGAGTTTTTAGCTCTGCTATGTTTTTTTGAGTATGCTTTCTTAAGGAACGTATGACTATCTTTAACCTATCTAGCTTTGGACTCTACCACGGTGCATCACCTCTAGAATACGAGCAAAATCGGTTTAAGCCATCTTCAGCTTATTAATGGAAACGTCTATAGAATTAGGATCGTGACACTTAGCTCTACGTGGAAGATACGTAGGAAGTAGGACGCTGACAGCTGTGTTCAGCTTGACAGGATCTATGCGTTTGACATCGAGGATACGCTTAGGAATCGGAACCAGTCGAGGATTTTTGACGGTTATCAGTCGGTGGTCACTTTCAATCACCTATCTTTCCAGTTAGAAATTTTTCTATCTAAAATTTGTGATGCTAATGTGACATCGATATTTGAGTTACTTTAGTGTCTAGCAAAGATAAAAGGTTGATCAGACTCATTTACACACTTCTGCCTCGTTCGTCGGTCTGTAAGGAATGCTATAATTATCGGGACGCCGCGCCACTTAATTAATCTAAAACTTTATCTAGATGTTGTAGATGAATACGAACATCTTCGCTTGGTGGGCAATAAACGCCGACGATACCGAAGAAGGTGTTTCAAATTGTGATCATAGATATGGCAGTGCTGTCAATAGTTAGATGACTGAGGGTAACTACTCCGACGAGCTTCGCGCTATTGTAAACAATAGCCGAGAAATACCGCATAGAAGTGGATGCAGAAATTTTGTTGAAGGGCAAGGTCGTTCTAGCAAACCTATACCTTGAACCAGAACTATACACATATTACTATTGGGTCAGTAGTATGTCGATGTCATCGAGAATCGATGAGGTTAATATTGATACACAAAAAATGGAAAAAGAGTCTTTATGATACTTTTTGTAATAAATGTCAAACATTATGACCAACTATAAGTATGAACATTGATGATTCACCTGCAGAAAGAATTAGTATCAAAAGTCATCCAATTTTGTCACAATCGTCTTTAACTACTATTCGTCTGTATCATCAACTCAAAATCCTATATGTGTTTCTGAACAAAAATGACAGAAGAATTGTTGCATCTATGGATCATCAACAAATGTTACATTAGTTCTATTAGAAGCTCGCAATCAAGTATTTGAAAAAAGAGGAATCTTTATTCTTGAAGAAAATCAGTGCTGTTAAGATCATACCATAAAACAGCGATTCTGTAACGAAGATATCAATAATTTTTGAATTTATTGAATACCAGTGTATTTGAAGTTCGTGACTTGAAAAAATTACAGCTGGCTGTTAGTGTTGATTCGTCCATAATTGATAAAATTGGAGATTATTTGTTATTAGAAAAACAGTTAGAGGTGACATCCTCGTTTGAAAAAGATGTTTTGCCTCGGTACCTCGGAATCAATGCCATAAGTAGAGACACATTACTCACCAATACGTCAAATACTGTTAGGAAATTGTATCAAGTAAAAGATTAATATTTATTTGTGATGGAGAAAAGAGAAAATCATATTCTGGTAAAAAAAAGTACCCTTGTACAAACCATTCACAATATGTTCTACAAATGGTTTTGTTATATACATGATTGGGCAATGTACAGCTAATATAAACGATGCTAAAATTATGAGAATCGTCTTAAAAAATCCTAATGGTTTAATTAAGTTACTGAAGAAATATGATATTATTGTAGTTGATTGAGGCTTTTGTGATGTGATAAAATATTTGGAAGAATTAGGATCTAAAGTGTTAATGCTTGCTCTCAAAGAAAAACGAATTCAGCTGACTGCAGATGAGTAGAATGAATCTCGTTTCGTTACCAAAATTCGTTGGGTAGTTGAAGTCCTGCATGGTAATATACAATGGTAATATTAAGCAAAAATTTAAGCTTTTACATCATAAATTGGATAATAAGATACTTCTAGAACCTCGTTTTTGTTTTTTGCACAATGAATTTGGTACAAGACTTGATTGTGATGTTGATCTTTTCGAAAAAAATGTTGCTGCAATGAATTCGAAAAAAGATAAAGAAACTACGTTGCCGTCGGAGGTAGAATCAAATCGTTGGGCAAGATAAAATTTTTATTGAAAACAATAACTTCAAATCAAATAACTGATTTTCCAGAGTAACAGAGCAAGAACTCAAAATTTTTTTACAGGATCGTGTCAAATCTCTTAAGCTGTATCGTATTTAGCTGAGATAACGAATGAAGATGAAACAATCACATTCTATTATGTAAAAATCACACCTATTATTATAAAACGTGAAGTCAATCTTGACATATTAATTTAAAAACATATTGTTGTTTTGTTGATTATGAGCCAGATAAGAATGACATCTCTGGAATTAATTTATGTTGTTGTGATTGTGCCACTAGCTTGACTTAAGACGTTTGATGACGTTTTAACGCATACGTTAGAGTGTTAAACAGCAAAGCAAATCGTATCGAGTCAGTTATAAACTCCGCTATGCTGCAGAAGAATATGTGCAAACAGAACAAAATATAGAATGCTTCGTGAAAGAAAAGTGATGATTTTGAACTGCAATCAAGTAGCCCACGTACGTCGACACGGTACAAAGCCTACAAAAAAACTAAAAATGCGTTTGAACGTCTAGAACGATTTAACCAAAAAAACAAAGATTTATCTTAAGATAAATTAGTATTTATAAAATACTATTTGCATTGTCCATGGAACACATGCACAGCATTTACTTTGATGGAAAGGTCAATAAAAGAAGTTCTCAGGTACTAGTCACAAAAAATAAAAAGACATCACCTATAACAGTACGATTTTAAACTAGTAAAGAATACCTAAACATGAGCAACTTAAAATAACTATTGATTTAGAAAATCATATACTTAACCATCAATACAAATAACATCAAAGAAGAAATTATCCTGGCAATAGACAAAAGTTGTCTTTAAGATCAACAGCAAAAATATTCTTTTCCATTTGTCAGAGAAAAAAGCTGTACGAGTTTTATTAAGTGAAGACGCGACTATTTCTGAAAAAATTGAGAGTGTGGTGGTAACACGTCTAGATGAAAATCTCTGGATAAACTACATTCGTGCTATTGAATCAACGGAGAGCAACTTAGTTTGAAAAAAGACTACTAGTTGGCCAAACATTGGTACGAGTAAAAACACGATGCTAGTAAAGATCTAGAATATTAACTCAGATCTGGTAATGTTAAAAAAGAAGCCCGTGAAGATGCGTGAACTCCGACAGAGCTACATCGCTCAAGAAGTGCCCTCAACAGCTATTAGACAAACTCACTTCTGTCAAAATCTCAGTCATGGCCAGCTGGCTAAAATTAAAATGTTGATTAAACATTCTTTTTGCAGGTGCAAAATGGACAACAAAAGGTCATTACTTTGTTTAGGCCAGAGACGATTAGCAGTCGACCACTCTATAAAACATGTTTACAAATACTTATATGAACGCAAATTATTACTAATGACGGATTGCGCCGCATTAAAATGGCTATTGCAGTTTTGTAATCCGGAAAGACAAGTGCCAAAATTAATTGAAAGGTTGTAAGTGTATGACTACGAGACAAAACATTGTGTCAGAAGCAATCATCTAAAAACAAATGTCTTGTCAAACACACAATGTCCAGCAAAGTGCAGCCATTGTTTATTACTAAAAAAAATATCAATTGTTTCTGAAGAACTGCTACCGTTGATAACAAGTGAAAACCTAAACAAATGCGCCGTGAGCAGGAAATGGTCTCAAATTAAGACTGCTTTTGAACTGTAACTCAAACGGTCGACAAAAACCTAGAAACAAGTAAATGTTTTGGCCAAAAACGTTAAAACATACTGGGCGCAATGACAGTGGAAGACTCTCTTCTTAAGCGATTTTAGGCAGTGTGTGTCTAGCGCACAGAGAACACTCTACAGTGTGTAGTCTTATATGTTTCAAGAAGTTTGCTGACTAGTGAGCATTAAATAGACTAGTACGACACCTTTTCATCCTCAGAACGAATAAATTAAACAATGAAAAAATACTTAGTCAAAATAGCGCTAAATCGTCAACGATACTAGGACCAGTACTGGCATTTGTTCCTTATAGCGTATAGATCATCCGTCTACAAAAAGACAGATTAAACATTGATATGTGCCATGCTTAATTGTGAAATACGACTGCCATACTACCTTTAGTTTGGACAAAATTTGGAAAAAAAATTGCCGAATAAACTATGTCAGCAAGTTTATAAAGACGCTAGACGAAGCACATGACGTGGTTAGGAAAAACACTCAAATTGGAGATGTACATAAGTAGTGCAGGTTATAATAATTTTCTCAACCGTGGTCTATATACAGTTTTTTCCACTACTGAAATTATTAAAACTTTTTTAATTGTTGCTAAATCAATTAAAGATATTAATTTTAAATTAAAAATCAACTTAGTGTTTTGTTTTATGATTGTGACAGAAGTCGCTAGTTTCATACAACTTATTTTGACGTAATAAAATAACGTCAGTTCTTTAGGTACAATTACTAAATTTATTTAAAAACATCATTTCTTTAATTACATCTAAAATATATTTAATTTTGTATTATTTACATTAAGTGAAGCGCAAACTACAAATAACTTATATTTTCAAAATTAACTTAATTTGTTTAATTAACGATTTCAATTCTTAAAATAGCATTAAATGAAATCTTTTGTTCCTGGTTAACAATTTTGTACATTTATTTCTTTAAATGTTATAATATATTATCAGAAAATGTAAGTATGTTCATTATTAGCTAATAGTTCATACTAATACTTTCATCAACTAAATTTTTTTGTTATATTTACCAGTTCCACTGATTTTTGTAACAATTGCTTTTAAGGCAATTAAGTGTAACTTTCCACTAAGTATAACATTAAAATAATGGTGCAAGCGGCCGTAATTGATTTAATTGTGATTAATTTTTAATCATAATTTGTACTCAAACTTAAGTTTTGCCCCAGTCTGCATACGTAATAATGAAAGCTTACACAGCAAGTAGTAAAAACTAATTTTTGTACAACTAACAGATAATACGACACATTTTATGTTTGTTAGCGATTAGGCAACGTTCTACATTTCGTTTGAATAATTTTATTTCCGTAAAACGAGTATGCTTTGTAAATTAAATAGTTTAAGTTATTTTTGCAGAGGTTGGTATTTAGTAGTACTTTCTTTATAAATAAATGTAATTATATTAAAAAAAACTAAGTTCAAGGTATAATTAAATTAAACGAATTAATTTCCAAACTCACTACTAGTTTTATTTGAAAAGTTATTGATAGAAAAGAAATGTCGACAGTAACTTGTCGAACAATTGCTTGTGCATTGTTATAAAAGAGGTATAATTAAAAACATTTTTAATTGGTTGTTTAGAAATTTTACAATAATTACTAAGATTTGCATGTTTATCTATTCATATTTATTTATATTATTATTTATTCATATCGACCATTTTTTTGTTTAAACTGCAGGACGATTCAAAAGAGACTAATTGTTTTTTGACATTCATTGGTTGGATACCAAGATGTTTCTTCCTAACATGCTTGATATCGGTACGTTATTATTTATGCTGATGCTAACGCAGTTTTCTTAAATATTTATGTACTACATGAGAATACTACTACTACTACTACTACTACTACTACTACTACTACTACTACTACTTTGTTATAAGGTTTTGTTAGTTAAATTACATATTTAAAAGTAATTATAAGCAAATATCATTTTCTTAAGAAACATGATTGCTAAGATTTAATACATTTGTTTTGTTAACAATTTCTATTTATCGCAATATTTGTTATATATAAACCAACAAATTTGTTTATTAAAAAAAAATTTGTTCAAAACAATGGTATTAATACCACCAATTCTTCAACTGCGATTGATTAAAAGTATTTTCTAATTTAATACAGACTTTGGTCTAATCCGTTTGAAACTTTATAGTTTCCAATAACTTGACAATAATAATAATTTAAACAAGTTTAATTTTTTTCTGATCAAATTGATGTTTATCAATTAAATAAAAATTAATTATTATCAACTTTTTTTTATTAACATGAAACAAACTCATGCCAAAAGTTACCCTTATCAAACCTTCTCTAAAAAACAGTAGGTAACAAAATTAATTCCATTTTTAAACATAATTGTATGAAGTTTAGTATGAAGTTTACTGTTTCAATTGTATGAATTTATTTTCTGTTTCAGAAACTTCCAAATGTAAATATTTTGTCTGAGAATGAATATTGTAAAATTTTAATGTTTTCGTCAAGAATTAAAAACTCTTGTTAACACATTTTGTATTATGTAATCATCGAGTTTTGCTACATACTTTAAAACTAACTACTCTATTAAATGTTTTGTTGTTTTTAATATTTGACAAACTCTAAGCCTTAAGTGAAATTCAGTTTTACTTATGAGTTAAATCTCATTTATCAGAATGTGTAAAAAATTATTTTTTAAGTTTCAATAATATTCTTATCAATAAACTTTTAATTTATTTGGTTATTACTTTGAATTAAGTTTATTACCCTGGCACAAAAGCTCTAAGTTTATTACTTTTAAAAACATAATAAACGTATAATGTTTTTCTAAAGAATTAAGCAACACAATATTGCATGCTGCAACAATTTTGTAGCAACTTAGTAAATATTAAAACACATGTTAAATTTATTAATTAAATCAGAATTTGTCTAAGCTAATAAAACATTCATTTTGTTTAATACACAGTTAAAATTGTACATTTCAAAGCAAGTTTACGTTACATTGTAAAATAACCTACCCTATAAAGTTGCAGACTTTAATTCTAAACTAACTAAAGAAAAAATGTTTAATAGGATTACTCCGTCGTTTGTATTATTACGGTAACTATCAATTGTTGGTATTGTGAGGAGGTGCTTCATTTTGTTGGTATCACAAACTTTTGCTGTGATATTGCATATTATTTAATCCAGGTGGAATGCTATTATTCAAAATTTCAAAATAAATTTTTTCTACAAATTAGATATTTAATCATAAATTGCTACAATACATAGGTATTCATATTTTTAATAATGCCAATCGCAAATAAGGTTATTATTTTTGTCATCCCAAAAAGGCGTGTTTTGACGATTAAACATACTGATCTTTGTAAATACAGCACATTTTCACTCTTCCGGGAAGTCTTTCCGTAGCAAGAGCGCGTTTAACAAGAGTGCCAGCTTGTCGGGGTTTATTCTGGCGACCACCGGCCGAGCGCTTTCTTTTTGTTTATCTTTTTTGCCGCTTTTCCAATTTTGTTCACGCTAAGTAAAGGTAGCGGGAGAGTGTTTCTTGCTTACATGGGAATAAATTCGTAGCCACTTCTTCTATGGTTTCCAATTTAATTGGAGTTTTAGGTCAAGCAACTTTAATTCTCTTTATTGCTCTACCCCATGGCTCACTCTTACATTAGAGTGTATCTTCTAGTGCTGATGAGCCATAAAAGAGCGCAACGGCCGTTGATTAGTTTACTCTGGTGGCATTTGCACAACTGCATTGACACTGCTTTACCCCCAATGTCCTTTACGTTGTGGTTTTATCCCCCATTTTTATTCAAAACTATTTTGAAATTCGCAGGTATAAAATCAACTTTTAACGTTTTACCACCGTTATAGCTATCTACAGTTATTAATTATACATAGCAAATTTACATTATGAGATGGCTCTGCCATCAAACGTTTGTTCATCTCTCTCTTTATTTTTTCACATAGTTCCATTCAAGCCCGATGTTTTACCGTCAGGATTGCGTTTCTGAATTTGCTTCTATTCTTTCTGTATTGCTAAGTGGCTAGCATAAATTTTTTATTCTGCTTCTTATTTTCCTTACCCACTTACACTTCACTTGGTAAAACTATTTTTAAGTCTGTCCAGTTTTTTGCTCTACGAATATACAACAGTGCTAATTCGGCTATTTTCCTCGCCTTGGGCATGCTGGCGTTACAAGCTTTTTTCATAAATATGTACATGTCTTCTGAAGTATTTTTTTTTACAATTGCGCTTCACTCGTTTAAAAGTTTCAAGTAGTTTTTTGGTATTCAACTTGTAAGCTTTTTATTGTAATTTGCTGCTGCGGTTGACCAAAGGGGTCTGGCCGCATATATGGAATTGTATCCTCTTTGTTCCCAGTTTCTTCCTGAGACTTAGCATTGAAATCATTAGTTTTATGGCGGACTGTTATATTTACGTATTAGAGTCGTAATGTTGCCTAATATCTTTTCAAAGTGCTCAAGTGGCTAGTCGGGGGAAATGTAGCACGATTTAATTCAATAGAGTTCTAGTGTCGTTACGGCCCCGTCTTTTTCTTTACGTCAATGTCAATTTTTCTAAATCTGCTAACTTTTTGATGTACCTACCACAGGTGCTCTGACTGGACGAGCACTCAATCACTAAATGCTTGGCTCCAATAGTACTGAATCTCGTTCTGACATTGGTCAGGGCATCGAACAGTACTTTTGCTTTACTTTTTGGCTTCTATTTTTTTAGAAATGTTATATTGAACGTTGTTTTATACTCTTTTCCGTTTTCTTCCACTACGGACTGCAGTTTTTTTAACATCAGTAGGTTGCTTTTGCCGTTTTCCTCTTTAGTCAACGTCGCTTAACTGAGTATATTTTTTGCTTAGTTTGTCAAATGTTGCATCAGTTTTCGATGTATTTTTACCTGTGATGAACAATGTGTTGTTCTCATTTTGTGTGCTGGTTTCTTCTTTGAAAATTTTCTCATAGATTTTTTTGAGCCCAGGCTCTTGTATTGCCTTCCAGATACCGTTAAAGTAAATTGCACTCTGAAGCATTGATTTCACACCTCGCGTGATTCTTGGAGTCCTCACGTTCTTTCTCTCATTATCAGCTATGGCGTAACTCTGGCATTACATATTGTTTTTGTTCAGTTTTTTTTTACGAATCTAATGAGTTTTTTTTTATTTTAAAGACAAAACTTGAAAAAAAATTTTAACTACTTTTTTCACGTTTTGTTGCTTTTCAATTACAATAAAATTGTTTCATCAATTTAAGTCTAACGGTTGTAAAAATAATACAGTTTAAAGAAATGCAAATGACAAAAATATTATAAAAATCAAAACAACTCAAGACAATGAGAATAAATATTTTACAATGTTTGGAGTTTTTCTGTAACATATAAGTTGTATTTATTTCTTTGGATTTTTGCATTGAAAAAATACAAAATATTGAATTTAACTTACTTATAGAACTAGACAAAAACTTTGATATATTTGTGTTTATAATAGATACAAGCTACTTATCTAATACAAGGTTTTTATGTAACATTTCTATCCAGGTGAGCGTTTTACACATTGTTCTTTATTATTGCATTTCTTATGTAAAACGCTTTGATATTCTAAAATTAAACTAATACAGTCGACGCCGGTTAATAGAATCACATTCGTATTTGTGGATTTTAATATCCGAATGATTACAAAATTGGATAAACATGTTTAGAAAGAAGGAAATATAAACAGCGTGTATCAAATTAATTTAGAAAGCGATGCTTTAAATCAATACAAGCAAAAAATGTCAAAACAAAAGTTCTAATAAAACATTTTTTTAAAAATCAAAATTTTGAGCCCTATAAATCAAAAATTTAGAATCGTTTGCGTTAGAAATATAATAATAATGTTATAATGTAATGTAATTTAGTTCTAGATACTACACCTTTTCTGCTTAGTAATTTGCTGACACAAAACGTAAAGTTAAATACAAAATAATATTATGGCGTAAGACGTAGTTATGTAAATTAAGTTATTAGTCTAGGAACTGCACATTCTATTCAGTTACACTCAACAAAGTTACTCAAAAATAGTGTATTTACAGATGTTTAAATGATTGATTGTGCCGTGAAGTCTTGCGCTTATAGACCGGCCTCCGATCGATAAAACTGATTTTCAAATCTCCGCTAAATGCAAAGTAGAATTTCTGTAAATACTAAAAGGATTTTGAATTATTTCAATAGATTCTCTAATTGTTCGCTGATAGTAATTAGCAACATTAGCCAAAATATTAGTGTTTTTAAACATAATTTGATGACCCGTCTCTAGCACGTGTTCTGCTACCGCCGACTTAGAAGATTGCCTAAGACGACTACGTTTTAGATATTTTTTAATAAAAATTTCCACGTTTCTACCCGTTTTTCGTATATATGCACAACTACAAAAGCAAGGAGTGCTATAAACGCCGTCAGATCAAAAGGGAATAATGCCCTTCGCCGGAGTTGACCCAATTTAGGAAGAGTGATGTTTTATAACTCTAATATTCTTCTTCGGCTTATTTTCAGTGCTATCAATTCACTTACTTATAAAATCTTTAAATATCTTGAAAGTTTCTTAAAACCTGTAGCATGGAGGACTGAGTATTTGTACGCAATTTGGGGGATTCTGTTCAGAAGTTGCATAATTTTTGTTTGAAACCGACTGACATTCTGGTTAGTTTTGATGTCGAGTTTTTATTTACTAACGTGCCGGTAGCTAAATCAATTAATATTATCATATCTTTATTCAGCGACATGTTTCAAGCGACATAGTACCTATTATCATCGGTTGTTGTTATATTTATGAAAAATATTGCAAAAAAATTTATCTAAAACCCAAGTACTGATACAGATACGTTGATGACAACTTTGTGATTTGGCAACATGGTCCTTCTACGCTCAATGAGTTTCTATGTCATTTAAACTTAATTCATCAAAATGTTTGTTTTACTATGGAATTAAACAGAAACTCATCTTTACCATCTGTAGACGTTTTAATTAATCGAAATAAAGATGGTTTATTAAGACCTTCAGTTTGTTTAAATTAATTGTCTCATTATCATTCTTCTCAAAAATTATCAGTAGTGATTTCATTAGTGTACAGAGCTGTTTCCTCAAGTCAACCCTAAAATTTTCAAAAAGCGTTAAATTATCTAACCAAGGTGTTATAGTAGCAAACGATTACAATAGAAAAACTATTAAACAATCTATTAAAAAATGCACGTCTGTGAAACTAAGAGTCTGAACCAGTGTATATCAGTTATCTACCCTATGTCAATATACAGAAAAAAAATTTATATAGGAAAAATGTTATCTAAACACAACATTGTTACTCGGTTTTCTACTTTTTTTTAATAAATAATAGACGTTATTACTTTTCAGTCTGACGGCGTTTTTAGCATTTTTTGCTTTTGTGACTGTGCATATATAGGAGAAACGGGCAGTAGCATGAAAATTGGTATTAATAAGCATCAAAGATTTAGTCGTCATAAAAGAATTCTAAGTCAGCTGGCGGCACACATGCTAGAATTGGGTCATCAAATTATGTTTGAAAACTCAAGATTTTAACGAATGTTTCTATTTACTATCAGCGAAAAATTAAGGAATTCATTGGAATAATTAAAGATTATTTTAATATTAACCGAGATTCTAGTTTTCTTTTACCGGAGATTTGGAAACCAGTTTTATCGATCCGAGGTTTATAAAAGCGAGACTTCACTAAGCAAACAATCAGTTTGTATCGGGTTCTGAAGATGTCTATTGCGACGCATGACGAAAGCTCAGTTTGTGTGATAACGGCAACACGTGAATTATCCAGAATAAAAAATTATATTATGAGATAATATTACGTCGGTCAGTCTAAATAGAAATAAATACACTGCACAAATAAAGCTCAACATGCAAAACTGTTTCTTAACTGCGTAGCAGCATTTCGCTGGCATATTTGGGCAGTTATCTCATTACTAAGATAAAAATGTCTTCCGGGTTTGGACTGTGTGATTGTTGTTGTAACCGAAGTTGCCAACGTTTCGCCCACTTTCGTAAGGGGCTTCGTCAGAGCGTGAGATAAATCGCAAAGCTCAAACAAGTAACCAAAACCTAACTAAGAACTTCTCAAAAGTTAGGTTATCCACTTGTGAAACAAGCTATAATCTAAACTCTGAAAAGGTAAGAAACAAAACGATAACTTGAAAAAGCAAACGAGAATCTAATAAAGAACCACTACCGAGTTAGGTAATCAACTTGTGAACCAAACCAGATTCTAAGCTCCGTAGAAGTGACTTAAGAAGAAATAGTCCCCGTATTTAAAAGAAAAGGATCGTCACGGATGATTAAGCTCGACCCTGATTGGGTTACGGTTGCTAGGGGGCGTGTTTTCAATAAATTACTAATGACGGGGAACCAAAGAAGAGATAGCTCGAAACCATGATTGCGATTGATGTTATTGGGGTGTTTGATGATTTCTATGCTTTCTCGAAGTTTCCTGTTGAAAAAGAGAAAAGAAAAAAAAGAAAACATTATCAAAATCTATCTTGTGACCTGTAGTAAAATGATGTTCACCAACCGCAGACTTGGAAATATACCTTTTCCTTATACAACGATCATGTTCTGAAATGCGAGTAATGACGGAACGACCGGTTTCACCAATGTAAACTAAACCACATGAACAAGCAATTTGGTATACACCTTGAGATGAAATGTAGGAAATTTGTCTTTGGGAAAAGGAAGAATCTGAGAGAATTTGCCTGTTGAGTTGAATATAGGTTTAATACCATTCTTACAAAGAAGTTTACCTATTTGATTTGTAACCTTGTGAATGTAGGGTAAAAAGGCCAATTTCGAGTTGGATTCGGGAGTAAAAATGTCCTTAAGTGATCGAGTACGTGGATGTAGACGACGATTAATGATTCTATAAATATCTCGCTTTAGATATCCATTGTTCACTAAGATTCTAGTAAGATGACGAAGTTCCGAGTCTAGATTCTCAGGTTGGCAAATAGAAAAGGCACGATGAACTAAAGATTCAATAGCAGAACGTTTCTGTGCAGGATGATGATGAGACGAAGCATGAAGGTATCTGTCCGTAGGGGTGGGTTTGCGGTAAACAGAATGGCCCAGGAGTCCGTCGGGTTTACGTGTCACAAAAACGTCAAAAATAAGAAGAGAACCATTACTTTCGATTTTCATAATAAATTTGATATCTAACTGTTGATTATTAAGATGATCAAGAAACTTAGACAATTCAAGATGACCATGAGACCAAACAATAAACGTGTCGTCTACATACCTGAACCATACTTTAGGTTTAAATATTGATTATTCCAAAGCAACCGTTTCAAAAGATTCCATAAAAATGTTAGCTACAACAGGTGATAGAGGAGAACCCATAACAGCACCAGAAACCTGTTCGTAAAACTTGTTATCAAATTGGAAGTAAGTAGACAATAGACACTTATCAATAAAAGGAACCAAACTTAAGTTCTTGCCATGTTGAGACAGAATCTGTTTGATGATAATAAGCGAATCCTTAATAGGAACTTTAGTAAAAAGTGAAGTAACATCAAAGCTCACTAAAAGATCATGGGGTTCAAGTTTTATAGTGTCTAGACGTTGGATAAAATGCTGAGTTGAGTATGTGAGAAGAGGTTTTACCTGTAAATTCGCAAAGAATGTTGGACAAAAACTTGGCTAGCTTGTAGGTAGAAGATTGGATAGTACTGACGAAAGGTCGAAAAGCAATACCTTGTTTGTAAATTTTGGGAAATCCGTATAGACGAGGTGGTTTAGAATCTGATGGGGTAAGTCGACGTTTAGTTTCAGGAGGTAGATTGGAAGATTTGATGATTTGGCTGACCTCACGTTCAATCCTCGAAGTGGGGTTGTGAGTTAGAAGAGCGTAAGTTTTCTCAGACAAAATAGAATTGATTTTTGTAACATAATCAATTTGGTTCAAAACTACAGTAGCGTTGCTTTTGTCGGCTGGAAGAACAATAATGTCAGGGTTCTTACGAAGACTTTTTAGAGCTGACTCTTCCGACTCAGAATGTTGGATTTAGGAATTTTAGATGATTCAAGGATGTTGCCAGTGTTAATACGAATGGGATCTGAGATATGGCGAGGAAGATGTCTTATAGAGGACTCAACAGCACATAAAATATCTTCTTTAGGAATACGTTTGGGAGCAACCGCAAAATTCAAACCCTTAGAGAGTACCGACTCTTGTTCTGAGGTGAGGACCAAACTAGATAAATTGACAACCGTCTTTAAGGAGTTAGTAGTGGATGAAACTTTACGATTCTTGGATTCCAATAATTGAAACTTTTTGAAATGACCTTCAGTTACAACAACAATGACACGGTCCAAACCCGGAAGACATTCTTATCTTAGTATAGATTCCGGCCGTAGAAGCCTTCGCTATTACAGTTATCACATTGTTGTAAAATGTTAATTTTTTTTATTGCGTCAGCTATAGCAAAATGAACAAAACTGATTTAATTAACTAAAATAAGTTACTGAGTGAGTTGACGCTCTGTGCATGTTAATTTTCATTGGCACATCGACGATAGCTGATAATCAAACTTCAGACTATATTAATTTACAGTAAAAAGAGGTCGGATATTTCTTAAGCTTGCAAATAAATTAAGAAAATGTTCTTTTTTTAATTAAATTTACGTGCACCGGATAAATTTCGATTAAAAAATTTATGCAAAATAAGTTATTGATTATGTATAGAAACAAATCTGAGAAGAAAATTGATAACATAAATCAAAATTAAAATTTCTATAAACAATGTTTTTTTTAATGTTGTAGCATACATCCGGCCCGTTCTTTAATAAAGCAATAGCACCCGACTGAAAACATTATTCGTGATTCCAATAAGCGGCGTGCACTGTATTTTGCAATGTTTGATATAACTAATACATACAAAATCAAAAAAGGAGTTATATTTGTAATTTATAGTTGTTTATTTCTACAATTGTTTAGTAAAAATAACCAATTATTATTATAAACAAAAAATAAAGTTTTTCTAAAAAATAGATAATAAAACCAGTTCATGTTTTAGTATTCTGTAAAAACGGTAGTTTTTTAAGCATATTTTTATTTTTGCTGACGAAGCAAATATTGTAGATTTACATGTATTTTTTTTATGTTTACGTTATAAATCTCATTTTTAATGTTGCTTAAAAAACCGTTTTCAGATTTTAACTAAAAGTGAAGAAGTAAGTAATTTTCCGACATCTAACATCAACTATTTAATGTAATTAAAAGTAAACCGAAACTGTATAATTAAGAACGTGGAGGAAATAAATTGAACTTGTATATTGAGTCGCACTCAAGGGTTTTGATGCTTTACTACAACCATTTACAAAAAATAAATTATACGTTTATTAATTATATTTTATTTTTACAAAAAAAATATTTTAATTAAGTACAAAAATTGTAGTATACTTAGTATGTACTTTTGTAGATTTTTTACAATATTTCATATCTTTGTTGTGCTTCGTAGAGTGTTTTCGTAAAACTTGGGAAAATATTTACCAATAACAATTTTTTGTATTTTTTTATTAATTTTAAACGTTTATTCCTATTTTATTAATAACTTGTTTAAACAATTAATATAATTACAAACTTGTTTGCTTTGTTTAATAAGATTTTAATTTTCATTTAGTTTTCTTTGTTATTTGCAAATGAGTATACCAAAACCCTATATATATATATATATGTAATTTTAAATTTTATTCATTGAACTTAATTAAAATGTACTAAATAACTTTTATTTTTATTTTTAGGTCTTCCGGGATTAACGGGACCACAAGGCCCACCGGGACCCCAAGGCCCTGCAGGTATAAATAAAAATTTAAATTTAATCTCAATTAGTAAAATTTTGTTTTTGCGGTTGCAACTAGGGAATCGTAAAATTTTAATGTAGTTATTGATGTTTCTAATATACCTACTTAAGATGTAAATATTTGCATTACTTTTTTTTTAAATATAAATTGAAAAATGCAAATGCGTAAGTAAAAATGTGTATTATTACGTTTTTAGTAATAATAATACATAAGCATACTCGGTACCTACAAAAAATTATTTGCGTATTATCAATTGAAGACGTAAGTGGATAAAAGTGTTAAAAAAACTGAGTAAATTGAATTAAAGCTTTTTCAATCGGAAGTTTTTT
This sequence comes from Aquatica leii, assembly GCA_035610365.1. NCBI lineage: Eukaryota > Metazoa > Arthropoda > Insecta > Coleoptera > Lampyridae > Aquatica > Aquatica leii. The sequence goes on along the minus strand of CM069432.1, from coordinate 41,245,244 downwards.
GTTTGTGTTTTGTTTTTAACAAGTGTCGTTTCCTCTGTTTTATTTTTTCGCACAACGCTATGTTACTGAAAAAAATTAAGTTCTATGTACATGACACCTTTATCCACTGAGCTTGAAATTGAAACAAAGTTGCATTATCATAAATGAAAGAGTTATGTAGCTTATAAACTCATTTGTTTTTTTTGTAGTTGCAATACAAAACAAATAAAATAGAAAGTTAAATCGTCTTCCTCTTCTTTGCTTTTTTGGTTTTTAGTATTTCACGATTTTGCTCCAAAATATTTTCATAGAACCATCGATATTCGTCTTTAACAAATTTGATTTGTTCTTGTAAATTTTCCATTTTTCAGCAGTTAAACCACCAAACTTCTCTGTAAATCTAGTAGGTGTAGCTTCCCTCTTCTGAACTTTTCTTTTTTTTTGTTAAATCGACTTGTAAAAATAGTATAAAATCATCTAAAGATGTTTTATACAAATAGCAACCAAACTGTTCCATTCGAATCCATTTAACGTTATCGCGAAGGTAGATTTTTTCTTTTATGGTGTTTTTTTCCTTTTTAGTTAAATGTAGTTTACTAGGAAGTTGCTCAAAATGATTAAAAAAATTTTCCATCTCGAGACACACACTATTTCTAGTGCTTGCAATCCTAATCAGGGCACTGCATTGATCTGGAATAAAAATGTTTGAGTGTTTTCTAATCACCTTCTCGATCCGTCCAAAGTCCCTGTCAGAATCAAGATAACTGTTGCCAATTTGTGGTCGATAGTTTTAAAGAATCCATTTAAAATCAAGTAATTATAAAGACTGTTACAAGCTTTAGGTCTTACGAACCTTGCACGGCCAACTCACACAGTCGGAGATAGGGGAGGTTCAAGAAAATTACACTTAAGGGCGCCAGATCAAATCCAAATTAACACTTCTGCCTCGATCACGACAGACGGGCCAAACTTGTAACTAAATTTGAGGTTCGTAATCCTTGTTACTCTGATGTTCGAGTAGCCAAAATTTGTTAATAGGTAACGACAATTAAAAGAGAAAGGTATGTTGCCATAAAAGAAAGATTAACAAGTATAACAACTTTAATGTATTAACGTAGAAGATTAACAAGAATATATGTAATTTCTCCACTCATCAATGCTCGAAATATTAATAAGTATAATTAACAAATATAAAAATTTTAATTTAGCAGCGTAGTAAATTGACAGAAGTATGTTGAATTCCTCAATTCATACATATTAGACAAATTAACAAATATGATTAATAGGTGTAGAAACCTTGAATTAACAACGTAAAAGATTAACCGGAGTATTGTCTAATTTCTCGATTCATAAATGCCAGACATATCGGCAACACACAAAGCATATACTTAAATTACGTCGAGATAGCAAAGTAAATTTCGTAATAAATATTGTCTACTCTCAGCATGCGATACACTACAAATGACACTTGAAATTACCTTATTGGTATGTACACAATAAACGTACTTATAGACACCGACAGTAGTCAAAGTTCCGTGAGTGACTTTTATGACAGCGAATAAAACATAATCAAATTGACTTACCCAATCCAATGCTTGCTTGCGTGAAGAAAACGTTTTCCCACTGGCAGCCTAAAATAATTATTGATAGCAATTCGTGTCACACAATAACTCACGAAAAAGGAAACTACAAAATCAGTATTAATAATTCATTAAATGCGATATAAGAACCCGTTGTATCGAATGTTGTAGGTGGTAATTAGAAACAGGTGGTTGATAACGCAATCGATTATTGTCCAAAAATTAGCATCTCCGCCGCATTACTCGACGAGACCTCGTTGTTGTTTAAGTAGCAGGCCCTCCCAAAAGCTTATCCGTTCGGTAGCGGTATTTATCAGTCGTACTTATGCATCATTATTTCTTATTGAAGCGAATAGAGGATTGCAACGTGGTGGAACCGACCTGTGCCGGAAGAATTGTAATACATTCGCAATCGCCTTATAAATTTGTATTCATCACAAGGGATGCCCCTAAAAATTTAGAAATCAGTTCAAGATTCTCGACACCGACCCGTTCAAGTAGTTGACAGCTTCCAAAATGGCTTCGCAGTAACCAACAAGGTCGGCAGAGAGCGTCAAAACCGGAAACTGATTTTTAAGTCGATACACAGGGTACTCCGTTGTAAAAATTTCGCACGTAGCAAGGCAAAAAAAAATTGTTTTGACCCCACATGAATCTGACCAAACTATTAAATGATCAATTTTGGGATTCTCTTCTTTGAGCAACGTGCAAAATCTTAAAATACATCTTGCAATTTCGTTACTGCTTCTATTAGCTACATCCTCGGTCCAAGTGAAAAAATACGATTTGTTACCTGAATGACTGATACAATGCACACCAAAGTTGTAGTGCCACATTTGCCGTAAATAGAAATCCTTAGATGTAGACAATTTAGGGAGCGGCATAGTTTGCTGCAAGTCCATTGTAATATAACAGATGTTTTTGTCAATTAATGGCCTTTTTTGTCTATTTTCTGACATTCAAAAGCAAATCTGTAATTTTCTGATGGTTCCGATTAGTTTTCACCAGAGTCACATACGCTACACGTATCACTTTTAGGGTATCCAAATGAAAAGTTAAACTTGGTTTCGAAAATATGACGGTACATAGAAAGTTTAACCATGAATCTATCGTCAAGTTTATTTTTCTTACACTGGTTTATATACATCTGATAAAGTCGGGATATATTAAGTTCTGGGGAAATATACTTTCTATTAGATAAGGGAAGGAAAGTACAATTTAAGGTATGGGAATATAGTGTCCAGGGGGGTTCCTAAGTATCTGATGGGGAGGAGAAGCTTAGGAGAGAAACGACTTATAGCTAGGTTCACATGCGGAAATGAGGAGAGTTTAAATAAGTATTGGAAGGAGGATGTAATGAGGAGATGTAGATTATGTGGAGAGGGATGGGAGGACATAGAACACTTGAGTGGGGAGTGTAGCGAGCTAAGGGAAGAAAGGAGGGGGAGGAAGACTTTGCTTGGCGAGGAGGGGGAGGGATTGGATTGGATGAAAGCAGTAAAGGAAAGAAGGATAAGAGGGGAAAGTTAGGACTATCGATTTAGAATAATAAGATGGTGATGGGAAGATTTTAGGGGATGAAGTTTTTTTTTGTTTGTATTTGTTTTTTTTTAGTTTACAAATTTTTGTACAAATTATATTAGTATGATAAGAAAATGTTGTAAGGTAAACGTAACCCATTGTAGGGCCGAATGGCTAGACAATTAACTAACAATAAATAAAATACTTTCTATTCCCATTCTTATTTCGCAAATAATAAGATTCCTCGGCTGGAAACTGTTTGATTTGATTTGTAACCCAGTTCACTACATCGTCACTAATTTTGTGAGACCGATTATGATGACGTCCTCGTTTATCCGGTGTTAGAGCCGATTGTCCAGTTTTTAGACGTTTTTCTAAAAGTTCAATTTTATTTCTGCCAATTTGGTGTAGTGAACAAAATGCATCTTTGCACATTGCTGTTACTTGTTTGGCATACGTAATTGAATATGTAAACGAATATTGTTTTTGGAATCTCGTATTGGTTCGATGACGGGCAACTGCTTTTATTCCAATACTTTTAAACAGCATAGAATTTCTTGCATTTATATCTAATGCAAAAAACTTTTTAAAGATGGCTTCCCTTGTTTCAAGATGAAATTTAGCTGTACAGTTTAATCTGCACTTTTCTTTGCATAACAATCCGTTTTTTATATTCCTGTATGATTTTTCCAGTTTTTTGCGAAACATATTCTTCTTCCTTTTGTCTGCATATTGCAGATATTTTTCTTTTCCATTGTTCTGGGTGGCGTATTCGTTTTTGGGAAATTTTTAGTTTGGCTTCAAAAACTTTTTTTTATCTGTTGCTGATTTTCCAAAACAACACTGTTACTAACGTTGTCAGCGGTAATATGAATGCAATCTACATTGTTCAGATTTTTTTCTTTAATCACCCTATTATGTGTTTCTTCTTTGTCATTTTTCAAACGGCAAGTTAGTTTATTATTTTTAAAAATATTTTTTTTTACAATATCTCGTTTTTATCTTTTATCATCTGGAAAGTACCTTAAAATATAAGTAATTATATATTTATAATTTACTAAAAGATAGTTCTATACCTTGGGTGTATAAAAAATCAATTAAACCATTTTATTTAAACATGCGACATAACAGCTTTATCCACTTACGTCTTCAATTGGTTTATTGTATTACTTGACGTAACTGACTACTACTTTGTCACTTTCGTAACTCGAGCACAATATTCGGAGTGCCTTTAAGCCACGCTTAAATCAATCATGTTATCGTTCACTTTAATTATTATAGATAAGACTTTTCTCCAAAAACTGAGACACTAAACTCTTATAGAGATCAATACAGGGTTTACGAATTTTTTAATAGTGTTTATTCAAAAAAATTTTCTAATTTATTAAATGCAGTAACAATTTTTGATTTGAATTTATTGATACTTGTTCCGACTGACGTATGTACATACATATTATTACGTATATGTATTACGCCATGTTACGTCCTAAAAGATGTTACCGTAAAATATCTTACAAAACGTAACAAAGATTTTGCTTAGGTTGCTCAGTGAGATGAGCGTAGGTGATACAATAATTGAAATTCGTAAATTTTTGCACGTCAAAAAGAAAATCAATTAAAAGCAGAATCGGTAGGGCGCCAAATAAAAACACGACGTTTAATAACTTCTGAGTCTTAATTCACCAAGAAACGCGCCCGTTAGCTTCAATTTTTATAAGACTTACTTTTGAGACAAAAAAACAACATAAAATCTAAAACTATACTTAAACGAAAATAATAATACGCAAACGGGCGTAAAGTACAGACTTGCCTTATAAGTTAAATTACAAAAAATTAAACAAAACTTAACGCAGTTGAAACAAATAAATAACAAAAAAAATTGAAATTAACCGAGTTAACAAACAGATATCAATCCAAATAACAAAATAAATAAATTACTCAAAAATCTATAATTTGCGAAGGCCTTGGGTAGCGTAAATAACAATTAACTAAGTATTAAATCGTTAACTATAAACTAAAAACATGCGTACTACATTTAAAAACTGGAATCAATTTAAAAACTGTTACTTGAACTAAAATATAATTAAATTCGAATTAATTTTAACGTGCTTGTAAAAAAACAAGCCAATTACAAAATTATTACAAAGAAAAGTCCTCATAACCGACATCGATTTAGCAGGCGGTAGAGGTGACAGGCCGAACAGTTACACAGGAAGAGACTTTCAAGTGATAACCGGCTTAATTGTTGTGAACCGCAAAATGCAAAATTGGATTATGCAACAATACGAGATACTCACAAAACATAAATTTTATAAAACCGTGTATTACAAAATAAAGCACATTAATTTTCTTAGTACAGCTCCATGTTTCCGAAGTTTAAAACGTCACACCATGGTAGATTTGGTAAAGACTGCTGCCGCAAGTCTAACTCTTTCTCCGTCTGCAAAATTTATTTTTTACCGATCAAATGTTGTTAACTCCGGCAAAAACAAAATCATATAAGTTTTAAAGAAACAGAAATATATTAAACCAAACAAAGCGGCACTAAAAAGTATGATGTAATTTTCTTACAACTTCGGTAAAAGCATTTTTCAAAAAAAAATTTATACTGAATAGAACAGTTAAACCTAAAAGCATTATACCAAAAATTCGAATTTCAAACGTTCAGCATTTTTTACAAAGTGTAAAATCTACTATAAATTTATCATTTTCTACGAACTACAATCTACATGTTTAAGAAAATTACTTACAATACGTAAAAAAATATTGATAAGCATAAATACGTTAAGGATTTTGACAAACGATTTATAAACCACCACATCAATTTTTCTTATAATATACGTAAATACCGGGATTTTTGCAAAAGTAAACTAACAGAATTAACACGTTATTCTTTAGTGATGACACTTTGTGGACCATAAATCCTGGTTGGTTTAAAATATTGTTTAACTTTGAAATGCTTGTTAAATTAAATGCAAGAGTTTCATAAATTAAACTTGAAACAAAATCTACCAATGATTGCGTAGAGATATGTATAATGTCTAGTAAAGATGTAAAAAAGCAGACTCCAAAAAACTAGCTTAAGAAACAATACAAAGTGATCTATGGTAAGGCAATCTTGAATCATGGGAAAGAATCTCGAGATCGTCTTCAGAGCCCGTAACAAACTGATTGAATACGCCGTGTTGTCTCGCTTTTATAGACCTGCCTCCGATCGATTACACTGGTTTTCAAAATTCCGGTATAGAAGAACTAGAATCTCTGTTAATATTAAAAGGATTTTTTATTATTATAATGGATTCTCTAATTTTTAGTTGGTAGTAATTAAAAACGTTTACCTAAATTATAGTGTTTTCAAACATAATTTGATGACCGGTTTCTAGTACGTGTTTTGCCACCGCTAACTTCACTTTTGAAGCTACTTAATACGAATTCCCAAGCTTTTAACCATTTCTCCTATGTATGCAGAACCACAAGAGCAAAGAATGCTATAAACGCCGTCAGATTGAAAATGTATAAGGTCTTTTACTGGAGTTAAAAGTTGACTCAATTTAGGAAAAGTAAAAAACCGAGTAACAATGTTAAGTTTAGATTCAAAATAAAAAATTGTGTTACAAATTCAACCCGCGAAAACCCAAAACGTAAATGAATCCAGTATACATTAACAAATGACAAGGTTTAAGGACTGACCGTTTGTTCATGACTTGTTTTACGTCATATTATTGTTCCAATGTTTCTAACCGACTTAAAAAAAAAGGCGGTTCTCAATTCGCCCGAATTTCTTTAAAATATATACACAACGATCATCTTTTACCACGCTGGTCGATTTTAATAATTCTTTTCTTACTAGAAAGATGGTACCTTAGGATTAGCTCAATTTCAATTTGGTCAAATTCTGATTATGGGATCGATGAGAAAATGATCAAACTCTCAATTGTACATCGACATGAAGTTCTCTTAAACGATGTGCATTTTCAAGGTTTTTAGTGACTATAATCACTACTGTTAACATCACTAAAAAGAGAAAAATAAAAATTTCTTAACAAAAAAAAACACTTTAAAAAAATGCATCAAATAAAATGCAATAAAACCCTAATAGCACAAAATATACGTAATAGTATATTAGTAAATAACATCTGGTAAATATTTAAATGTCACACTTTATTGTAATGTTATATTAATAAGTTATACAAAATAAATCTTTTCTATATATTAGTTATAAATATCTTCTAAATATATGTTTTCGATATATGGCAGACATTAGATGTAAATATCGTCTCAATATTTTTCCAATATATTGAAAATATTACTTTTTAATCTTGTTTAAGATGTATCTCACTATTATTGAGATATTTGTAAAATATATACCTACCACATATATTTATGTTTACAAATGATACTTTATCTAGGTTTTTATTGCTACACATTGTACAGTTTTTATTAAACCGTATTGAAACACTGCAGATGTTCTGTAAAAACACGTTTATTTCTAAAAATGACACTAACAAAATAAAATTATAAATGATGAATAAAATATAAATATAAAATCTGTATACATTGTTACGTACATAAATTTAAATATTGCATTACCCTGTATATCAACTTAATTAAAAATTGCTTTTGATATTTCTTGACGCCATCTATCGGGTTCGTTGATCACTTTGTATTGCGCAAACGACATCCGGTGTCTTCTCCGACATTTTGACTCTAACATTGTAACGGGGAATATCGAGGGCTGCGTGAGTGAAAGTTCGTTCTCTAAATTCATCCACGTGCTAGGAACACGATGGAAGTTATGTAGTTTCTTTAATTAACTAATTTACTCCCGCAGCGTAAGTGATTTTATTTCTTTCTGTAATTAAAAGTAATTTTTATGTCTTTTTGGTTAGCCCCCATGTGTCACCTAATAACTAAGGGCATTCTGGCTATAATTTAAAGCCCATCAGGGAAAGTGTGTGATTTCGTTACGATCGTGGGATATTTGTATCGTCACCGGCTATTCTTACCACCATCCGGCCCATGAATTCTATCCGATACCGAAAGACGAGAGATAACCCTCGACGAATATTGTGTTGGAACGATTCTAAATATTTATAAGGCCTACTGTTGGAATTAATTAAATCATAGAAAAAGGGTATAACAGCATCCGACGTTCGGTTTGTGTTATGTGTACATTTTACCATTTAAGTAATGACTTTGTAGATTCGGATTTCGTGAGCTATTAGATTGACACGATTTGCAATTAAAATTAATTACAGGGTACGTGTCGAAGGAAGCGCTTCCTCCGCATAAAAGGAACACCTGTATTTGGTGGTAAGTGTTTTTATAAAGTTTCTTTCGTCGTCAACGAGGTTTCTCACGAAACTTACAATCATCATAACTTCGTACTGATTATCGTAATGGTAATATCATTAGTTAGTAAATTTGCTTATACTACGTATGCTGTTTATGCTTATTTATTGTGATAATTTAATGTTAATGCTATAATAATTATTTTGCCTTATTGTCGTTACTGCCATATTTCTAATTATGTAAACGATATTTACTGCGAACTATTCGTATCCATGTTCTTCACTAATGTCATGTAAGTTGCCTATCTTACTGTGATTCGATTTTGTATATTCTCGCTAGTACCTACTCAGATTTGACTATTTAATTCTTATTATATTTATCGTGATAGAGTAATTAAAGCACCATTGTTATTAACGATTTAGTTTTCTCTTTTATTCGTTTTTTTCAGCAGTTACGAACTTAACATCTAGTTACAAGTTTATTACCATTTCTGTGATGAGCAAGCAGAACTGACTTTGGATAGGCTCTGGCGCCCTTAATTATCTTTTATATAGTTCTTGGAAAACCTACCCCTCTCTCCGACTATTGAGAGTTGGCCGTGCAGGTTCGTAACCAGCTAAAACTTGTAACAACATTTTAAACATCTTTAAAAAATAAGAACACAAAAATATTATTTTAAAATTACTTATTACTATCATTACATATTACAGAAGTGCTGCATAAATGTTCAAAAATTTGCCAAATATAACGCAACGGATTTACGTATGTAACATCCGTTACATTATGATGTCGTTTTGTGATGGCATCTGAAAAAAACACACAATTAAGATTAACTTTACCAAGTTGTATTAAAAAATCTACATTTTATAATAATCATTATAAAATGTATTAAAATGTATTAAAGTTATTTTAATTGGTATGAAAAATACCGACAAATGGTTTTAGTTTGAATTTTTCAATAAAGAAACTCTATGATGACATGTATTTTTTTAAAATATGGTTTACAGAAATTTCAACAGCATTATTATTTCTATTTATTTAATTACTTCAATAAAACATTTGCTATATATTGTAATGTTTGTCTTTTTACCGACTAGTATGAATTATTCAAATTACAAAAAAGCTTCAAACATGATTAGTTTTAAAAGTTCACAAAAGCATTTTCTTTGTTGTTGAAAAAATAAGAACAATATTTAAAGAAATTTTAGAAGCTTTGACCATAGTTACGCAAATAAATGCATATCTTTAATTTATGTTTCTTATTAGTGATGACCATTGAAATTTCTTTGAATTATTTTCTGTAAACGTTGAACAGCCAACTAAACAAACATCGAATTTAGGGTGTACGCGCTGCGTTAAAATAAATTATTTACAAAATGATTTTTTGCTTTTCTATATTTAGAAAACATAATGCAAAATGAAAAAATAGAAAAATTAACAGGCACTTACCTGATTATAAAATTACGTTGCAATCGATATAAAAATTTAAACTTTGCAACTGCAAACACGAAATCCAAATGCATATTAGTTAAGAAAACTTTTCTTATTCTTGTTCAGGGTCTATATAACTGTTTCTGACCTCAGTATCCAAAAGTAGGTAAATAATGTACTTCTTAAAATGTTTATTGTTGCAAAGAATTCTACATAATTTACTCAAAAGGCATTATGTGTAAATCCTGTATAAAATGCTACAAAAATATTTATATTTATTATATATTATCATAAATACCTACTAGTAATTTTACAACAAAATTGCAATACCTTGTCTAAAATTGCTATGCAGAAAATGTAGTTACATATAAGCATAAAAATGTTAGATACTGGTTAAACATAAATATTAGCTCTATATATAATTATAATATATATTTTATGTCAGTCAAACTTTGAAAAACATTTGTAACTTTAGAATACATGAACGATATTGTTGCTACCTATTTTTATAACATTGTTTTTATCTAGTTTTACAATATTTTAGATTCAAATATTTACCTGATGTTATGTAAACCTTGAAAAGATTTGTAAAGTTTTAAAATATAACAATGATATTGTACATATATATTTTAAGAATATTAGTATTATACACTTTAACAATATCAAGAATATATCTATTACACCAAGCAATATTTATTTATAAATAATTTATAAATAATAACATATTAGAAGCAATATTTAGTTGACTTTAAATATTGTACCAAGGTCATTAGAATATCGTACTTATATTTTGTGCTACTAGGGAAAGTAAAAGAATTATTTAGTTTAGTTACAATGAAACGATTAAACTTTTATCTACATGAAATTACTTTGACATGACATACATTGCATCGACTTTAAAAGGTAATTTCATGTAAATAAAAATTTTGTCGTTTAATTGTAACTAAATTAAATTATTTTTACTTTTTAGTGCATTTTATTTGATTCATTTTTTTTAAATCGGTTCTTTTTTTTGTTGCATAATGTCATGCTTTAGGTTTCCTAAAAGAGGTTAAATTTCAAAATAACATTTTGGACTTTAAGGAATTAATTTAATAATTGTTTAAGGTTAAAATAAATTTACAAAAAAATTAAATTAAAGGAGATATGGAGCTGCTGCAAGTGAATATAATGTTTAACAACAACTAAAAGTGACAGGTAAAAAATACGCCTTCCGCAAAAGAAACGGTTCTAGCAAAAAGGATCCCAGGGTAGGATGTTTAGATTTAAGCTAAGAAAGTATTTTACTGTTTTAAGGTCTCTGATTTAAGGTAACAAAAATAAGAAGTGAACACAGGAAAGGAACTATTTGATAATTTCTAAAACTACAAGAGTTATTTTGTATGTCTCATATATACATTTAACAGCAGTTAAAAGTAGACGCAATTCTCAATATATTAACCCACGAAGCTGCAGAAGGCAGTTTCCGTATTTTATGATTTGCCCGATATACATATATTATAGAGAAAGAAGAAAATTGAATAACAAAAAAGAAAAGAAGCAAATTGATTTACACAAATAAACAGAAAAATAGTCGAAATTCAAATTTTTGCCTCACTTTTTGAAATGCTTCACAAGTGATGGAACTACAAACGTCGATAATTCGTTGCTGTAAGTCTTGTAGATCTGCTAGGTTCGTCTTATAAACGATTGATTTGAAGTAGCCCTTTAAAAAATCTAGAGGTGTGAAATCAGGCGATCGCGATGGCCACTCGATTGCTCCTCTACGACCAATTCATTTTCTTGGATAATGTTCATTCACTTTGCTTAAAAAACTTTGCTGTAAGTGCTAATTTTAGCGAAGAGACAACCGACTGCAAGAATATCGTTAGCTACATCATTAATCGTTGCAAGTACAAGAGTATTCGTTTACTATTGGACATCAAAAAGACAAAAACCACGTGGTTCCTGATGCTTTGTCTCGTTCCTGTCGTTGGTTCTGTAGCTAATAACGATTATTCTACTCCTTTTGCTGTTGTTTTCTTTATTATCAGGGTATTACTTTTGTATCGTTTGATACGACCACCAACGAGTGGACGTAAAGGTTGGGGTTGGACTGCCGCGGCTAACTTCGCAGTTGAGACGGCGTGGGCGATCTGAATAAAGCAATGAATGTAACTGGGCGCCAAGAGGTTGAGTACCCGTTCCAAACCCTTCCAAAACGTTGCGGTTTTTGACACACCACCAACCCCTAAACGGGTGTCACACAAATATACTGTTCTAGGCAGGGCAAAATAAAAGAAAACAACGCTAACAGACACATTCTTATAATAAAACATTCAAATGTAAATAATAAATGAACATAATAGCAAATTTGCCACATTTAGGTGAAGATCCACCCGAGCGGGGTCACGAGTCGCGTACGATTTTATTATTTAATGACAAAAAAAATAATCCAAAGCGACAACCGTAACTTACGTAAGCAGCGATAGCACGAATTGCGTAACAGATCAAATGTAGCGACGCGCCACTAACGCGCAAATTCAACATTCGCCCAACCGGAAGGCAAATTGCAATTTAAAAAAAAAACTGATATAAATTGAATGTAATACTAAATGCTATATGAACAACTACTTAATAACTAAACTTTACAATGTGCTTTAGAATAAAATTAATAAAAGCAGTAGAATAGCATAATCTTACAACTGATAATGCAAAAAAAAATTACTTAATTCAGTAACGAACGATAATAAGGCGGTGGCGTCCGATTAATTTTCGAAATTTTCTTGCGTAAATAGAATAGGAAAATGCCTGACCTTAAAGTAGATTTTCATAAAATTTCCGTTGATAAAATTACCAGATGGCGGCTGATTAATACGTCAAATAGCAGTATTAAGGACGAAATTTTATGCCCTGGGAAAGGGATCCTAAAAGCATAAAATTATGACGATATATGACTTCGAGAGGGTTGTAAAACTCAAAAATATGATAAAAAGAAGCCACGTGGATGCGACACAGTGATCCTCAATTAAATGAGTTTTTCTTACTCTAAATCTCAATTTCCACACGATTAGTAAGAAATAATTGTACAATGATCCGTAAATCCTGAATAATTCAGAAGGCATTAATTCAATTCAATGTGCCCGAAAAGATGAACCATGTACAGGCCATCACCACTTTTTGGCTAATAAATGCTCACCTAAAGAAAAGAAGAATGTTTCAAAAAAAAACTTGGGTTAAAAGGTCTCAGAAACCGCCAAAAATAAATCAGTGCCGTATGTGGTACCAAAGTATCGAAAAATAAATCGGAAATAGCAAGTTACCAAAGGTTTTAAATTAGAGGTAATTATTAAACAGCACTGGGATATAAAAAAGAAACAACGTAATAACAGAATTTACAAAATTTTCCAAGAAAATGCCTTGTGAAAAGTGTCGTGCACGACTCTGGCAAATCAAATTTACCAATGGTTGATTACGAAAGTCGCCGAATTCAATTCGGTTTAGACTCGAAATCCAAATGAAAAATAAAAATGGCGTATTTACAATTGCAAAACAATATAACTGATTTCGAAAAACAGAACAAAATCTTAACGAAAAATATGTAAAATTACGTTAACAATTTACGATATGTACATCAACAAATTTTATGTAGGTAAGTGTAAGGATGAGGTCAATGCCATATATATAAAGATAAACAAGTTTCCTTACAAATTTTAGGTTCAAAACACAAAATTAAACATACTGTTAATTACATAAAATTAACAAGAACACACAAAACGCAATTTCACTTAGAATTCAAAATAAAAATAAGAAAACAACAATAAATTAGTATACGAGGACCATGCAAGAAAACAAATACCGCAATTTATAGAAAATCTAAATTATAACGTAACACGTTTAGTGACCAATTCGTTTTTGATCATTGCTCTCGAATCATCTAACGAATGAAAAATAGTAAACGTAAACGAAGCATTGATTGCGGCGTGACTAAGACACAAATTTTTCAACATTATAATTGAGCTCGGCTATGCTCTGACGTCGCTTGGTATATCCGTTGTTGTACTTTCTGCTCGGCTAATAAAGTTTATTTATTTATTTAGTTAATTAGCCCATTCCGGTTTTTATTTTATTTGTGCTAGATCTACGGGTCCTAGGAAAACTTTATGTTGTGATCTTGTTGCTCTTCTTCTTCGTTCTTCTAGAGAAAACTGCTGCGTGTTTGTCATAGCCGATTCCTTTACCATACTTTTATATTTCTTTCCTTTGCAAACAACCAATCTTTATGTTGTTACTAAAATATTTAAAGAACAAATGTTCTTGGTTTCCGGAGTACCACAATACGCCACTACTAATAACGGCGTACAATTTCGTAGTTGCAGATTTACTAAGTTGTGTCATGATTATCAGTCCACTTTACTTTCTACCACTAAATACCATCCACAAGCAAACTTAACTGAACGTATCAACTGTGTCGTTAAAACTATCAACCTTTTTAAAATTCGTTGCACACTTCGGACTGCCAAACATAATGTAGCCCTTATTTTGCTTTTTTCGGCTGAGAACTTGTTATTTTGGTAAACGCTTTAGAAAACCTGTTTTTGATATTTCAGTCCTTGATCAGAAACTTTCTCACTTTTCCTCTAAAACTGTATACAACCATTCATGATTACATTACTAAACGATGATAATACTCATTCTAGGTAGAAAGTACGTCATTATTATATTAAATATATTAAATCTAATTGGTGACTTGGTGGGGCGTCGCTACCTTGCTCTATCTGACGCTTCCAAATACTTTAACGCCAAACTAGCTTCTAACTTTCTAAATCCCCGTATAACATCGATGCTGCGTTTTCTCCTTGAAGTTATCAGCTGTCAGATTCACTTAGAGAGTCATTAGGTATTTGGCATGTGAAAAACTTGAATTTTGACTGTCTTTCTGTTTTTGATAATAATATCCCTGTATTTGCTTACATAGATCATGGAAGCACAATATCTCTTTACTCTATCTTTCTTAAGCAACGGAAACGTCGAAAATTTTCTTTTCTTGAATTATCGATTCTTTGTATTTAACCTTGCTTTCACCCTGGGCCAACTCTTTGAATAAGGCTAGGATTTTATTTTTCTGTTGGTTAAGATCTGAATGGATTTTAACGTATCATATTACGTAATTGATAATTTTTTATGTAGTTGTCCAAATCAGAATTGGGTATTTTTAGAAAAATACCGGTGATAATTTGCTTAATCATAATTAATTGGGAATTACAATGTAAGTGTTAAATCACCATATATTTTTCTGTTTTTGTAGGACTATACGTAGATATGTCATTTCTTATCTTTGGAAAGCATTATTTTGTTTTGGACAAATTTTGTGTAGTAGCCAGATCAATGTATCCTGCGGTTATAAATACTCTGCTGCTTTATTTCTATTCAATTTTCCAAAATTTTATTTTTTTGCTTTGCAGGAAATACTAAACCGCTTTTGGCCACGTGACTAAATACCTCATTTCTAGATCTAGAAAACGTGATGGAACAAGCGTAACATCAGGCTTTTTCTTTGTCTTTTATTTGTCTTTTTTTCTTTATACTTTTCGGTTTTGCTTTGTCTAGAAATTATGTTTCGGTAAACCTAAGGCTTGCTGAGACCAATATCTTTCGGGAAGTAGTACGGGGAGATTAAGAACTGACTCAGGGATAGTTGTTTACTCTTAACCAGTGCGATAAACCATTGATTGTGTCAAAATCAAAACCACAACTAGCTATCCTAGTTATTTCAATTTTAGTTTTTGAGTTTTTTTCTTCATTTTTCAACTGTTTGAATTGGGAAGGTTTATCTTTGTTTCTTAGAACAGCATCTCAACGGTGTACTTTGTAAGGAGTAATAACAGCTCGTGCGGTTTGTATTGAGGGAGTTCATTAGGCGTTTTAGACATGTCCTAACTTTTAATTAGTTAGTTTTCTTACGTGGGTTTATTCAAGGTGGATTTTGGTCCAGGACGCTTGTCCTAGCTTTTGACTTTCCTGTTTTTCTTCGTTTTTTATTAGTCGATTTCGGTTTAGGTTTAGGACGCTCTAGCGAGTTACTTAACGGTATTACTTTGCTTCCATGTTCTTGCTTGTGCAGATTCCTGTTGAGAATCTTATTATCTAATATGCTTCTTTTTCTTTTGACTTAGTTACTTGTTTCTAAAAAATCAATCATTTCAAGAGTTTTCACTACAGGTTTCAATCTCCAATCATCGTAAGCCAACAAATTTACTTTCCTTTAGGGTTGGGTTTCCTATTGATGTGGGTTGGTTAGTATTGATATTGGAATTGCAGGATCAAAATTTTTGATTTGTGATATTTTCTCCACGTATTGCGTTTAGAATTTTGCTTTGCTGAAATTTGAGTTCTTGTGGAGATAAGATTTGTAATGTAAATGTTGCATTAAAATCGATTTAGTCAGATTTTATAAGTTTAGAATTGATTTACATTTAAATAAATGTATTTAACCACTTTACCTAAATGCGTTGTGTTATTAAAAAAAAGAAGTTTCTGAATACAAGAACATTCAATTTTACATTTAAATTTTTGATTTTATTTACAGTAAAAATTTTATAAATGTGATGTTACAAACTGTAATAAATATGCTTTTAAATTTGGATTAAACATGCAAATTTAATTTAAAGATTTAAAGGTAAATTCGCAATGCAAATTAAAGTGAAGTATAAACAAATTTTTTTCTAAGTAAAAGTTCAACTTTATCAGTAATAATTTATTACTAGCATTGCGGTTGTGTAATGAACAAAGAATTTCAATTGCATATCCAAAATGTTTCAAGTAAATAACAATTTGTGTGTTATATTTAATATGCAACAAAATAATCACCTAAATAATATATTAGTAATTAGTTTGAATGACAATTTGTTTACTATACGCAAGTCGCAATATCGTAAATTAAAAAACTGACAGTATTTAAATAATTTTTTTCCACTACTAGTTGTATACGCTTGCATTATTACGTATAATAGTAGGTCGTGAAGTTGTACTTTTTTAAGCCCAGGTAAATAATATTTCATTATTAACTAGTAGTTAATAATAAACATATTTACATTTTCTGATGATACTACAACAGTTTCAAATAAAAAAAGTTTACGAAACTGGGTACCAACAGCAAGAGATTTTATTTAATGCTAATTTAAGTTTTCAAATCGCTCAACTAATAAATTAATTTGATTTTAAGAAGTAAGTTATTTGAAGTTCGCGCTTAATTAAATGTCAATATTATTGAATTAAATATGTTTTAGATATAATCAATGCTTAAAATAACAATATTTTTAAACAATTTAAACAATTTTAGCAATAAAAACTTACGTTATCTGTTTATTTTTGTGTTTTAAATCACAATTAAGAATTATGTCAAAATTAATTCTATTAAACTAATGACAATTGTCAGAATCACTGACTTGATTTTTAATTTAAAATTAATATCTTAAATTTTAAATTCAATTTAGTAACAGGTAAAAAGGTTTTAATAATTCTAGTAGTGGAAAAAATTGTATATATATCACGGTTGAGAAGTTCATTATTACCTGCGCGATTTATATCCCTCGACGCTTCGCGTCTGACGATATAATCTATCGCTTAGGTTATAATGATGCACTTCTCAACCTTGATATATAATATACTATTTTTTAGAAACATAATGATAATCATAACATATTACATGAAATTATGATTATTAAATCAAACAAAAAATAAATCCAAATTGAGCACAACGTGGTTTTATTTTATTGGACTCTGTTTTAGATAAATTTTAGATTATATTTGAGGAGCGTTCATTAGAAAACAGACATGTCTATGTAAATCAGTTTCGAGAAATACTTAAAAAACTGTTTCCTAGAAGGGCAACGGACCTAAAATTATGGAATATATATGACAAGCTAGTGTATCAAGTGACATTTTTGGTAGTGTTACCACTGGGGAAAAATTTTCAATTTTTAAAGACAAAACATAAAAATACAAATGAACATGTCTGGTTCTTCGTGAACGCGGATGACATGTCTGGTTTTGTGTGAACCTCAGATTAAACATTTTTATTACGTACAAAAACAATACAAAACATACTAAAAAATAGAAAATGCAAAAGTTAGACATGGATCTCACGGTCGTCATTCAAGCAATCACAGGTAAAGCTGCTTCCGTCATTTTAAGTTATTTTTCTTTTCAGTAGAAATACGATTTCCAAGTGGTAAAATGTTTAATTTGACGTTTGTTTTACTACGACTTTTTTGACAATAGAAGCATAAGACTAGTTTTTCTACGACTAACAGATAATACGATACATTGTATGTTTAATTGCGATTAGGCAACGTTGTGCATTGTGATTATCTAATTTTATTTTGGTACAGGTCAAAGTCATTTCCGTACAGGTCAAACCCATTAACGTACAGGATAATGAATTATAAGAACATAATTTAGAAGACTATATTAAATATTCCGTGCATCACAAATTATAAAATTGAAAAACGAAATCAATGAGGATCATGTAGAAGGTATTGCATTACTTTTATAGCGTAAAAATAGTGATTTATTAATTACATATTTTAGGTTATATTCGTAAACGTTGACATTAGTGACTTTCTTCTAATGAAATGTAAATATATTTTAGAAGTTCAAGGTAATTAGAATAAGTAAAAATTTTTAATTTGCAACTTGGCTACTTGTTTTCTTTTGATGGGAAGGAAATGTTAACAGTAATTTATCGAACTTTTACTTTTGCAGTGTTATAAACAGATTAAGTAATCCAATAATTGAAATAAAATTACTCATTTTATAATAACATGATCAAATTAACTTAAAGAAGTTAGTGTTTATTAGAAAATCTATCAGTTTTTTAAACTGTATGAAAATTCAGAGGTAACCAATTATGCGTTCATCGATAGTTGCAAGATACCAAAATGTTTCTTTCGCGCATGTCTATCTGTTTGTTATTATTTATCCTTATATTAATGCAGTTTTCACAAGTATTTATGTATACTTGAACTACATATTATATTATATACTTATAAAAATAATCCATTCGCACATTGTCGCTACCTTGTTAAAAATTTAATCACAAACCCTTTGGACTTACGTTATAATAAATAACACAAGATAAACATAAATACAATCAATTGTTACAAGACTAATGCAAACCACTGGCTTATACATTGAAAAAATTATATGTTTAGATGTAATTATAAGCAAAAGCACTGAATCACTTGTTTCCTTTTACCTACAATGTGTTATTTAACAATTTATTTCTCATATTTAAACTAATTTTGCAGTAAAGATTATTGCAGCATATTAGATCCATTAGAATAATTAACTATCTTGCATTTTCTAAAAGTATTTTTTTTCAATTCTTTAACTACGATGTTCTTCTTACCTTCTTAGTTCGACAAGCTTCATTCTTAAGAATAACACCTATTAATTACAAATTATCTTTAAACATTTACAAATTTACCTTATTTGCTTATTAAGTCACATTCACATGTTATTTGGTTAAAGCTTCTATGAAAAACTATCACATATCAATATTTGTCAGAACTTAACGACATTGTTAACAATTCAGGCTTTGACATGAATAGATTTCTTTTATTTACTGGCTGCAAAAGCAAAATCTTGTCATTGAATCATTAGTACTTTTTAAACCAATTCAGTTCAATCATATTAGGTTATGTTTCAAATTAATATATTAAAAAAAATTCAAATACTAAATGATTTGAAGTTAATTAAAATTGCATGTATTTAAAGCAGGTAAATTTTACTCACAATTTCTTTAACTAGAGATGAGTAAAAAACAAGAATTAAATAATAGTAGCAGATAATTAATAGTATAAACGCTGACAAGTTGACATAAAATCAATACAAGTTTTGACATATTTTTTTAATTGTCGTTTTAGGTATTACCAATACAAATTTTAAAATTAGTTTATTTATTTTTTGCTATATTTTTTTTTCTCGTAAAATTTTGTTTAATTTTGATTACTAATTAAATATAAAGTCGTAGAAAAAGTATAGTGTATAATTCGTAAGGAATGTGTATTGCCAACTTGTACGAATTGCTAACCTCGCCTTCGGCACGGTTGCAAATTTTCATACTCGCTGGCAATGACAACCATTCCTTACTCATTATACAATATACTATTCCGTCGAATCTGAAAAAGGACTGCCCTTGAACAGTTATTCCGCTTATAGAAATAAATTTCTGTAGGTAAATGTTTTTTAAATCTTTGATTCCAGTAATTTTAGTGTAAATTGTTAAAAATTTCTAATGTGTATAGGTTCTAATCTGTAGATAATGTACAAACCTGCCCAACTTATTTATAAAACATTTTATACTCTTTTTTACTAACAGTGATAAGGTACTTTATCAATATTTTTTCTGCAGAGCCAAAAACTTGTTCTGCCAGCAAGTAAGAGTGGCCTCTTACGGAAAAATACAGAATCAAATTAGTGATAGCTACGACCGGCCTGTTTTTAGCTCCATGTATAAAACACGGGTTTTTTTGAATTGACGTCGACACAACAGATTTTGTAAAAACTAATCTGACGCAAATAAAATGCGTCTTGAATAAAAGTTTTGGGTAAAGGGTGTTGCTGCTGCAAATCAAAATAATATGCTTTTTGGAGGTTTGTCCTTCAGCAATTTGCAAAACGCGTTTGCCCGAACTCTATGAACCTTGAGTTTAATTATTAATGATTTTTTTTCATCTTCATCTTTTTGTTTAACGGTATTTTGTAAATAAATAGCATGTACCACAAACATTAGATGCTGCGGATAAAAATCCAATGTAAAATTTATTATAAAAAGTCTTTTAAACATTGATAGTGACTAAATTGTTGAAAGGATTCATTGTTATTGTTTATTTATTAAAATTATTTAAATTACCAGTCTACCAATAATAAATTCGATAACTTTCAAAATGTATTTTTACATATGTTTCGAGCTTAAAATTATGAAGCTCATCTTCAGAAAACTACAAAAAGTATTAACAACTCATAAGAAGCTAAGATTACAAAAAATTTTTAACTTACATTTTTTGAAAAATGTCAAATATGAAAATTTATAAATAGATATTTGAAAAATTAAAAAATCCAAGTTTTACAAAATGTTAAATGTAAATTATTAGAAAAGGAAGATGGTGCAATTTAGAAACAAATCTGAGAAAATTTAAGTTTAAAATCATAATTGAAATTGGTTTGATCGTTCAAAAAAAATTTTTTATTTGATATTTTAATATAAATCAACTCTAGCAATTCAAGAATTTGTTTGTTATTTATGTTATTAAAAACATGAAATAATTTGTAAGAAAAAAGAGTATGACGATTATTGAAAACATGTTGCGCAAATGTATATTTCACTGAATTTGGATTATTAATGTATTTTGAAGTATTTTTTAAATATCTAGGATGTTCATTAAGTCTAGTTTGAAAAAATCTTTGTGTCATATCAATATAAATTTTTTACAAGAACAAATTAATTTGTAAACTCAAGTTTTTTTGAATTATTATTATTGAAAATATTACAAGAAAAAAGATGCCAAAGAAATATTTTATTAGAAAAAGAAATTTTGAAATCGTTACCTTTACTAAATTTCTTTAAAAAATTAAGAAAATCTAGTATAAAAGGAACCGTTTCATAATTTTATTAATAGTGACGCTGTAAATTTCGGATTTTTTAAATTATACAATTTCCTTATTATAGTAATATTCAGTTCGCTCAAAACGTATACCCTGCAAGACTTGTTTCGATTGTAGTGACTTTTGCAAGCCGGTAAATTGCCTAAAACTTCTCTAATTTTTTTTTAACCGAAAGGGATTTTTTAACATATCTGTCACCGCCCCTTTTTTTTGGAATGTTACCCTCGTTTATTTTCTGAGGTACATATGTCTGGTTTTCACTGAGTTTGTGTTATTCAGGCTTAGACTACTATGGGATATAGTTGATTTTGAAGAATACAAAAATCGATAAAAACGATCAAAAACACTCGAAAAACGCATAAAAAGAAATGTCGCAGGACATATACACATTTTTTGAAGTTACGCTTTAAAAATGCAGCGTGCCTAAAAATATTAGTTGACTCATATTGACACATTGTTCATAGCTTACTAAAAAATATTGTACATGTACTACTGTTTCTCTAATTTTGTTTGAAGTTTTTCATCTTACAAGAATAATATATTGTCTTATTTAATTCATTCTGACTTGTACATGTTATCTTAAAAGACACAATGAGAAAAAAACATCAAATAATCAAATACGTTTTTAAAGTAAAAAATAGTATAATAGTAATAGTTAAGTACCACTACCTTTATTGTAGTAAGTACGTGCTGCTAACTATTCTATAATTTTTTGTAGAAGTTTTGGAGTACTTGCAACTTCAAATAGGAAATCATAGCACGCAAATTTTGCTTGTTTGATGCATTAAGTTGTGGTTTGGATTTTTTTACAACAGTCGAAGCGTATTTTATTTGGTTTTCAGATAACTTTTTCTTTATTAGTCTTTTCCTAAGATTCGTTTTCTAAATGCAATTTTTGAGTAAATACGCATCTTTGGTTGTCCCTTCTAACTTGTTCGATATTGAAAGCTTTATTAGTAGCACTGGTCTGCATGAAAATCGGCCCTGATACCATTCTTGACGATTCTTATGTAAAATGACCTCCTGAATCCAAAAATGAGCTCCGTTTGTACCCATCACCCACCTATTATGGGGGACCCCATTTTTATTTTATTTTTTGAATTTTTTTTTAGAATTTTAACTTATAGCCGTTAAACATCCCAAAGCAGGTAATAAAATTTATACCAAAGTATATGGCAAAAGTTTTGCTATAAAATGTATATAAAAACAACAATAAAATACAAACATATAAGAACAGTAAAAAAATATCAATAAACAGTTAGGAAGATTCACTGCACGACGCTGGCGATCTCAATACCACATGCAGGTTTGAACAGGAATTTTCGACAGGCTTGAACTTGCATTACTCTTCTCATTATAGTATATTACATTGTTTGCTTAACTGCTTCGATCAGTACATCTATAGCTGTTGCAGAGTTAACTTGTCGACGTTTTAAACGTGCTGGATTTTGTTTGTGTTCATTTTTGTGTAAAACAGTAAAACTACTTTTACTCCGGATTTTTTCAAGTGACTAAGTGTGATTTGTGGTTAATGTCGGGTATTGAATTACTGTTTAATTATGCGACGCAAGTGTAAAAATCATCTCGATAGCTTCTGCTATGTCTGCGGGGAATTAACTTTAGAAGCGCAACGAAAACCCCGTTCCGCTTGTTAAAACAGCTTATAAATTGTACTTTGAGTTGGCGACCAGGACAAGACTTGGGCTCCGTCAGTTTACTGTACGACTTGTTACAGTAGTTTGACCAAATGGCTCAAAGGTACCCGTAAATCAATGCCATTTGCTGTGCCCATAGTTTGGCGTGAACCTCGCTGTCATCTTACAGATTGTTACTTTTGTATGACTTCCACCGTCGGGTTTTCGAGCAAAAGTAAGCATACAATTTAGTATCCTAATATTCCGTCAGCTCTAAGACCTGTTCCTCATAACGATACTTTGCCAATCCCAGAGCCCCCAAACAATTATACTCTAGATCCGGAAATTGATTTAAAAGACTCTGAGCCACAACCAGGGGCTTCGAATGATACGTTCAATGATGATGAAGAGTATTCCGCAAATTTAGTTTTTCGGCAACCTCACCTCCTCACTCAATCGGAATTAAATGATCTTGTCAGGGATTTGCAGTTACCCAAGACTAAATCTCAGCTCCTAGGATCGCGACTTCAACAGTGGAATCTCTTAGAAAAGGAAGTAAAAATATTTTCTTACAGGACCAGACAAGCAACCCTAAAATGTCTTTTCTCAGAAGATAAAGGTTTAGTGTTCTGCCCTAATGCAAATTTATTGATGACAGAGCTACAGATCCCATGTGACCCAGACAAATGGAGACTGTTTATAGACTCATCAAAAACAAGCTTAAAAGTTGTCTTGTTGGCAAATAGAAATGACTTCTCATCAGTTCCAGTTGCATACTCTGTTGATATGAAGAAAACGTACGAAAACATCTTCAGAATCCTTGATAAAATTAGTTATCATGCTTATAAGTGAAAACTTTGCGCTGACTTAAAAGTTGTTGCTCTACTCACGGGCCTGCAATCAGGATTCACAAAATATTGCTGCTTCCTTTGTGAATGGGATAGCCGAGCCTGAGATAAACATTACATCGTACGAGACTGGTCTCTGCGAGAAAATCTTATTCCTGGTCAGAAAAATGTCGCCCACAATCCTTTGGTTCCGAAGGAAAATATTTACTTAACACCTTTACACATCAAACTTCGATTTTTCAAGCAGTTTGTGAAAGCAGTGTACAAAACAGGTGGCGCTTTTCAATTTTTGAAAACTAAATTTCCTCGTCTTAGCGAAGCTAAAATCAAAGAAGGCGTTTTTGTTGGTCCCCAGATTAGACAACTCTTCTAAGATTGGACGTTTATTGAACACCTAAATCGAAAAGAAAAACGAGCTTGGCCTGCATTTCAAAACGTTTGTAAGAACTTCCTGGGTAAACACAAAAGTGAAGATTATGTCGCTCACCTCGAGGAACTGCTTTTAGCGTACAAGGACATAGGATGTAACATGTTTCTTAAAGTTCACTTCGTTCAGTCGCATCTGGACTTTTTCCCTGAAATTTTAGGAGCATTCTCGAATGAACACGGGGAACGGTTCCATCAAGACATCGCTAAGCTGGAGAAGAGATTTTCAGGGAAGTGGAATGCAAGCATGTTGGCGGAGTACTGCTAGTTTTAGAAACGAGAGAGCTGTATCTCAGGGTATAAAAGGAAAGCAAGCACCAAGTAACGATGAATATTTTTTTATTTATTACTGTTTATAGCTAAAATAGTTCTTTTTCCCATTTAAATTAAATTCATGTTCATATATTTATTATTATAATAATTATTATAATTATTATTATCGTTCGATAAATAAATTATAATTAATTTATCAAAAAGTGGTAAAATTAGAGATTTTGGGCTCCCTCAAAAATGGTGGGTGATGGAAGAAAACGGAAGACATATTTGGATTCCTGACGTCATTTTACATAAGAATCACCCGGAATAGTGTCAGGTCTCGATAAAAAATATTTTTTTGCAGACCAGTGTAGATTAGTAGAAAGGTTGTATTTTTACAGGTTTGTACGGCTGCACGAATCTGGTGACTTTATTGAGTTCTTTTGCGTCTTCAAACACGTAGCATTTTTTAAGTCCTTTTCTTTTTTCGATTTGCGTAAAATGACAATCGTTTAGTAGGTAGTTATGAACGCTAACGAGAAATGTTATAGTAATTTATGTAAATAAAGGCTAACTTGTTAAAAACAACATAAAAAAAATTTGTTTTGCTATTCTTATTTTGGCCCGTGCTGGTGCCACTATATTGTAAATATGATCTTCGTGGTAACGCCGAAATTTAAAACTTTTGGTAAACAAGACATGATTACATTAAAACCCCACTAAAGTTCTAGACAGTTATTGCGTCAAATAGTACATACAGTGTGTTTATTTAAAAATTTAATTTAAAAATGTTGGATTAGGAATATATTGACAACAAAAAATAATATCAAAAACTACCAAAAGCCCTTTTAGCAATACGAAGGGAAAAAAGTCTTTAAGATATTTAGAAACACCTAAAAAATTACATTCCATTTGATAGTTTTGAAATAATTAGCAAATAATCAAGTTTGGGAAGTTGCTGTGAACCGTTAAATTTATACTGTTTGTGTTTCATTATCTTAATAAGGACAACTAGGAGAAGCAGATAAAAATGTTTTATCGTTTTGTTTTATCGAAGGTATGTGCTTGGGCTTTTTTCTCATTGTTTACAGGTATTTACACGCCAGTAATTATTGTTACTTTGAAGTGTGTCAAAAATTTACTAAAAAAAAGTTCCCGGAAGGGTACAATTACCTTCAATAGTTTAGAAGATACGTGTGTGCAAAGTTGCACGAAAATGTCCCACATTACATTAAAATTCTGCAACTTTTAAGGCGGGTTGCACAAAGCAAATCAAAAATGTAACAACTGATTATTTTTCAAAATAATTGCTACATAGCCAATGAAACCACGTTTATTAGTGATGTAACAATTGATTTCAGAATTAATCACTTGCTACATTTTTGATTTGCTTTGTGCAACCCGCCTTTAATCTATTGGATATAATTATACACAAAGCGGAATTTTGTGCGGATCTAATTCTGCAATTACTATAATTATTTTTTAGCATTGCTGACTGAAACTAAGACTTAATATATTTTTAAAACATAAAACGAATCATAAGAAATAGCTTGTTTAAAATGATAAACACTACATCCAAAAAAGACAAAAAATAAAGTGAAATTGGGCACCACCACAAGTTCCAGCTTTGTTTCATGTAAGCGTTTTATCGTTTCGTTACATGAACTTTCGAATCAAGCATCTTATTAGTATTTTCAACACTAACAATTGTTTTAATTCGGCTTTGACTTCTAATTCAAGAGAATGATTTAAGATTGAAAAAATCTGATCGCAACATCAACACTTCTAATTCTTTTTATCGTCTGATACAAATGTAGATTAAAAATAAATTCAAGAAAGTAACCTCGTTTTGTAGGTTAGCAGTACGCCACTAAAACAACAGTTTAGTTCATTCTTGTGGTCGACGATAAAAGCAAAACTAAGGAAACGCGTTCGAGTAATAAAGTTTTTGTGGTAATTGATATTGTGTTTTCGTTTCTACAATCTTATTTAATGATAATTGCTAATTTTATTTAGTCTTTTACCTATTAACTAAATAAATGTCTGTCTAATATTCTTATCAAATTTGCATAAAAGCCAGACAACACCAATCAAATTATACATTTAGTGCAATGATATTTAAAATTAAAAAGTAATCAATGGTAGATGAAATTAAAATGTACGTCTCTTTAATATTAATATAAAAAAATTTAACATGTGTTGTTTATTACAGAAACATTTTTTTTTACTTGTAGATAAGTTTCTGTAATTAACAATCCAGAAATTTACTAAAGTAACCTTACCAATTATCACAATTATTTGATTATCAAATATTAAATTAAAATATCAATTTAAGTAAGGCTAGACATTAGTTATAAATTTACGTTTATTTTTTATTACTACGTTATAGTATATATTTGGTAAATAATTAACACATAACTAAAATTTATATTGACAGTAGAAATGCTGAATATACCGTTTTTTTGAGTAATTATATTAGATGCAAATTAAGAATGTGCATTCAACGTCTAAAACAGATTCAAAGCTGTTTAAGATTTTTATACAATGCTTAAAATACAAAAAGCAAGCAGTTTTCAACATTAATTTCCATATCTTTATATAATAGTGATTGTTTAGGACGCGAATAAAGCAACTGCAGAGCTAATAAGCTTTAGCTGTATTATGTATGCATGAATTTCGAAGGATGTATTAAAGATAATTGGAATAAACATCTTTGTTTACGTAATTTTTAGTCTCTGTAAAAGCTAAGTGACGACAAACTGTAACGACGTTACATATTCACAATTACAAGGTCGATAAGTTTTTATAATGATTTTCAATTAAATTAGGTACTTTAGTAAATTGCGCAAAAGAAACTTTCTGTTTCTATTCAAGTTGAATTTCCGGTGATTTGCAAGAATGATGTGGAAAATGTAATTTCCCTTCGTTGTGCGTAAGATTTATTTTTCCGATTTTTTGCATTATTTTTTCTTTTCTTTTTCGTAGGCATTGCTGGTCCTCGAGGAAGACCCGGAAAGCCAGGAAACCATGGAACACCCGGAATTCCCGGCATTACCGCATGGAAAACTAGAGTAAATGGAAGCTCCGAACTTCTTATTGCACCATCAATAGCAGGTTAGTGAATAATTTTAAAGTAGAAAAAACCGCTTATTTAAATTTAATATAACGTAACTTAAGCTCACGTTAACTTACATAAAAATAAGAATTAATAAAAGCGTATGTTTTTATGGATAAGAGGAATTTTAATCAACTCAATTTTTTAGCGAGTTGCGCACTGAAATTTTTATTTTCACTTTACATAACAAAACGTAGATTACAGCAACATCATATATAAATTGCACTATTGCGTCGTCAACGTTCTTTGTTATAGAAACTAAACAAGAACATTTCTTTATTTAAAAATTACTATATATATTTAAATAAATAAATAAATTTGATTTACGCAAGTATTAATGTAACATTAATCAGATAAACATCTATAAAGTATCTTGCCAAATATTTTCAAAACAAAATTTAACACGCCTCTTGAGAATATCTGTTAACTTGCAAATCTCAATCAAACATTTTGATGTAAGCTCTGAAGCGTAAGTAGTGGTATTTAAACTCACTAACGTGAATAAAACGCTTAATGCCTCCGTGCTTGAACATCATCTTAAGTTTGAGGTTTTGTACACGTGTTAATAAAACCACGTGATTAGTAACAACATACTATGTATTTATCTACATTTACAGATTTGTAATATACAGTAAACGTGATCTAATTCAAAATAAATTAGCGACTTATTAATATTTAGACATTATTCTTTTTATAATTTTAGTTTATAATTAATACTTAGTTTTAGTTTTTCAAATTAAACATCTTTTTGCAGCTATGAT
The DNA here is from genome assembly GCA_035610365.1 of Aquatica leii. NCBI lineage: Eukaryota > Metazoa > Arthropoda > Insecta > Coleoptera > Lampyridae > Aquatica > Aquatica leii. Next base: position 41,216,753 of record CM069432.1, on the reverse strand, counting down.
TTTTTAATAATAGTTTCCGAGTATTGGAAAACGTCTATTGGTTGTTTTTGATTCTGCTCACAGTCTAGTAAAAAAGTGCACTTTCCTAGTGGAATTCCTAAATCTAACAGTCTTGATAATTGTAATTGTAGACTCTACAACTTTTAGTGTGGTTTTATATTTGCTTATTAGACACTTTTTCTTTATTATTATAATTGCATTATTTTTATTAATAAACTGAACATTTGTAGTGCAGGTAGTTATACAACTTTCCTCCAGATCTCACATTATATTAACCCTAAAAAACCCTAAACTAAATCGCAACATGCGCAACACCAAAGTATGAATAGAAATATAGAACATAAACCCCCTCTTAAAAATGTACACTTCCAAAATAAACGTATACATTAAAATAAAGTAAACTAAAAAATTAAAATTAAATTCTTTTTCGCATGGAAGAGGATATAGCTTTGACACCGCTTGTCTAGTTGACCCTTTGGAGGTTCGAACTCAAACTACTTTGTCTGCGCCAGGATAAATTTTAATTATGCGATCTAAGGCCCATTGAAGTGGGTTTCAAATAAAATGCACCACATAAAAGGAGTAGACGTGGAAGGCTGAAATTTTATATGTAAAACTGTTATATATAGACAAATAAATGATTACAATTTGGAAGAAACAACACAACGTTTTATTGAAAAAATGTTAATAATGTGTAGCATCATCACCTGCTTGTATGCAAGAAGTTATCTTTCTAGGCATGCTGGAAATAAGGTGATTTATTGCATCCTGGGGTATCACATCCCAGGCTATTTAAAACTGTTGTCGCTATTCTTCTATGGTATTTGAAGGGTGAGCTAAATGACGCAGTCTTCTGTTTATCATGTCGCAGACATGTTCTATTGGCGATAAATCTGCCGATCTAGCAGGCCATGGTAGCAAATTTAAGTCATTCTTCTCAAAAACTCTCTGTGTCATTACTGCCACATGCAGTCGCGCATTATCTTGTTGGAAGATAGCTTCTGGACGTTCTTGAAGAAGAGGTAGAAGAACTAGTTCTAAGACGTTGTCGATGTAACGTCGAGCATTTAACGTGTCTTAGACAAATGTTAAAGGAGAGCGGCTTCCTCAATTAATGCCACACCAAACCATTTCACAAGGTGTTAAGCCAGTATGTCTTCGCTGTACAAACTGTAAATCGTAGCGTTGTCTTCTAGGTCTCCGCACACGTATACGCTCGTCAGAGCGCTATAAACTGAACCTAGACTCATCAGAAAAAATAATGTTGTTCCATTCATGTAGCTAATGTTGTTTGGCTTGGCACCATTAAAGTCTTACTTCTTGGTGGTGAAGTGTTAGAGGAATACGAGAGTTTGGTATATATGATCGCAATCCAAAAGTGCGGATTCGACGATAGACAGTACTCATAGAGACTCTGCGATCAGCTGCTCGTATCCAGTTGTTACGTGCATAAATTTCTAAATATAATACCCTGTATATTCATTACACTAAAGTTAGATTTCTATTTTTGACGCCCTTTGGTGAGTTTCGTTTTACTTCATTTTCTGCAAGACGTTAAACCGTCAACTACTTAAAATCGTGCTTGTGATGTTTAAATTTTAAGTTTCTAACACCATCGGCGTTAATGGTAATTAAGATATCAATCGAAAACGCATTTCTATTTTTTATTCGTCACAGAGTAAGTTTTTCCTTGTTAGTTTGGTAGCACGTCCCGTCACGTGTTAGTCTCATGTTTCGATGTATTATCGATAGGTGTGGAGTTAATATCGACAAATACCTTCATGGAACGATTATAATTCTGGAAGACCTACGTTCAAACTAAAAACGAAGTCTCTACAAGAACTTTTCTCCGAGATGCTACTCTTTATGCGTCAGTCGACTGCGGGTTTTTATGTCTAATTTCCTTTAGCATTAATTAAGAGTTTTGTAGATTTTTGTCTTCGTGAGTCATTGTGTTGACACGATTTGCTGTTCATAAATATTCCAGGTCAACTAAACGAGGAAAACGTTTTCTTTGGGCAAGTACTGCACTGCAAGTCTTATTTAATGCCTTTGTCGCTGTTGGAAAAGTCTTTCACAAAATTTTGCTTGTTCTAACTTACGCAATTACAATAATTGTTTCAATACCATTTAGGTATTTCCATTAATTATTTTGTGTATCGCATGCTGTGAACCATAGATATTTGTTATGTAATTTTTTTCGCTATCGACACCTAATGTATTGTGTGTTGCCGATACTTCCGGCATTTATGGATCGAGTAATGTACTACAAAATTTCTTGCGTTTGTTGTTAATAATCTACGATAATTAGATTAAAGTTGTTATACATATTTATCTTTCTGATTTCATTACACAATAGGACCTTCTGTCTTGATCGAAACCAGAATTTTACTTAGGAAGACCTTTAAATTCTATTTTTTTGAACCTTCCTTATCTCCGACTAATGTAAGTTGGCCGTGCAAGGTTCGTAAGACCTATAGCTTGTAACACTGTTTATTCCAACTGAACGCGATGGTTCCCAAGGGTCTTAAACGCACTTCTTCTTAACAGACGATATTCTCGTTGTTGCGTGACTCTGGGTCATCCAGTACCTCTACGTCGTGTTTGCAACTGTTTCTTCTTCCAATCTCGACATGTTCTTAATATTGTTGAATGAATTGTTAAAAATTACTTCGTCTGCGAACTCGTGGCATTCTGGCACTTACAAGCAATAACAAATGATAACTACATCTAAAAAATCTGAAAAACTACAACGACAAGGGTTCAGAAACAAAAGTAAAAGAATCGTGGAGATGTTGATAACACCATGTATATTTTTTGAATATATCAACATTTTCATTCCAAATTTTAATTATTTATTTTTCAATATATAACAGTTTTACATACAAAATTTCAGTCCTCCACGTCTACTCCTTTTATGTGGTGCATTGTGTTTGAAACCCAGTGTATATTCACAAACCCATCTTTTCCAGAAATGTTGTATTAGCTGCTGGATCTGTCGGTATTTTGATAATCGTCCTACAGGTACGTCGCCTAAGTTCGGTTTTGGATATCTAGGACGGGAGTTTAATATTGATTTGATCTGGGTATACGATGTATATAATAAACGTAAAAGAGACATTACCCAAAATGCGACTTAAATTAGATTTAACTCGTTTAACTTCCCAAAGACGCCCAAAGTGAGGTTAGTTAGTTTGAATGAACTTCCATTTGATACCTTCAGTTGCAATTGTTTCTTGTATTATGGTACAGTTTGACTCAACTATTTTAACATTCTTTTTATTAATTCGATACTTGTGCTAACAGAGTTGGTGCCATTGTAGGTATTGGGGTTTCCCCCTCGCGCAACAAAGTGACGAAATAGAGTTAAAGATTTTGATTTGCAACAAATTTAATGTGAATTGCTTTAATAAAGAAGCAAATAAACAATGATAGATAACATTTAACGGATTTAGGTCGTTATTCTCGGCGATTTTTTATAAAGAAATGTCCCGCATAGTCTACGCCACTCGTCTCAAATAGAAATAAAGGATTTATTTTTGCAGAAAGTACAAAACTCATAATAGGAATTGTGCTTTTAGGTCGTGACCTAAAACATGTTACGCAAGCGTTTACCATTTTTCTAGTTATATTCGTACCTCTAATAGGCTAGAAAGTATCTCAAACAGAAGTCAACAATTGCTCTGAACCTGTGTGTAGCAATCGCAGACGTCGAAATAATAAGAATAAAAAGTTATGTTTAGCAGGTAATAGAAATGGATGTTTTTTATTGTAAGTTAACTCAGAGCGTTCTAAACTCCCATCTGCACGAAGACGACCTTGTTCATCAAGAAACGGACTTAAGGGTAAAATCTTTGATTTGCGCTTTAGATGATTCTGCATCTTGAGATCATGAATCTCTTGTTCAGATGATTGAGATTGTACTAACTTTATAATAACAATGAGCTTTACAATTTTGTAATAATCAAAAACAATATGCTATAACTGTAGTTAATCGTAACTTAAAAAGTTCTCGAATAAAGTGAATCTGCAAGATTTTTTGTGTTGAGCGTATGATGCCAAGAGTTTCGATCACTTACGGTTTGTATCGGAAAAATTATGTTAGCTACAGATTTTAAGAAATCACATGGTGTTTGGATCCATGCTAGTACTATGGTTAAATTGGACCAAAAAAGATTGTTTTGATATTCATAAGATAAAACTACTCTTTCTGTTAACTTAGTAAGCAAGACAGCTATCATCAAATCTAAACGTGGCATAAAAATTGTTTTTATGGGTGCTACACTTTCAATAAATACAAGCATCGTATGCTATTTTAGAGGCATGAGCAAAGCTGTGGATTTCTATAGAAAGAGCCCCAATTGGTATTGATCGTCTAGAAATAGTTTTTTTTTTAAGATTGGGAGAAGGTGATTGATCGTAATCTAGTTATTCTTGCCATAATAATTGTATTCAAAAATAGAAAATCACTTTTTGAGTTCCAAGCAAAACCCGTAGTTTTAGAATTCTCATTTACGCCAATAGTCATTCTCAGAATCGCTAGAATTTGGAATTTGTTTATTTGATGTACATTTTCTAAAAAGAAATGCACCTTGTTTGAAAATCTACGACAATTGCTTGTTAAATATCGTTAGCGCCTCTTAGTAAATCATCCACATAGAAATCATTTTTGATTACTTCACAAGCTGCTGAAAACCAATTGGAATATTCAGTTGCTAATTGAGCCACACATCGCATTGCCCAGAAAAAAATTCTCTTGCCCCATAAATGACTGTATTTAATTGATAAAGAGTAATTGATTCTGAAGGGTCAGTTCATCAAATGATCTGTTGTAAAGATTGTTTTTCGGGTTTTACTAGACCGTGTCAATACATTTTAGCTATGACGACTGAAGTTACAATAGGAAATTGTCGAAAAGGTATAAGAGTTGAAAATAAGTAATTTAAATAATTGTAAATCATTTATTGAATACCTAGAGCTCGATTGGAATGAGCCAACAAAAATAACACAAAGTCTGGTAGTACTACTACGTTCATTTAAGACACCGTGATGTGGAAGAAGATATTGACATAATTGAGAATTTAATTATTTGATTTTAGACAAGTGTTCCATACTCTCATATTCTGACATTGAGTATACATAATCTTCAGCAAAGGATTAGCTTGAAGTTTTCTCTCTAAAGCATAAAATTGTTTTAAAACTGCTGTTTAAAAATCGCTTAATTTGTCAAAATATTTTAATGAAATAGAAACATCAAATCTTAAATGGCAATATGTTTATTGAAATTTTATTATATATTGCGATTTTCTGAATGACCGGTCCATATGGATGAAGATTGATTCGACCAATTAGATCAAACTCCAAAAAATTATAACTAGGATCCGTTAAAAAAATATTATCGAGTATTTTCCAATTTGACCTGTCAACCGTTAGTTGAGTTAATAAACCACTGACACAACTAAACAACCAATTTTTTTATTGATTCAAATGGTAATTGAATGTAACATTTGCCTTGTATGGGCATAATTACATTGTTAACGCCACTAACATTTATATCAACAAGTTCCGTATATAAATTGAGTTTGTTGACAATTGCTTCAGAAATAAAAGTACTTTGTGAGGCAGAGTCTAAAAGTGTTCGGGAAACAAGAACTCTGTCACAAGAATCAAATATATTCATTAGCGCGGTTGGCAATAAAACCTGATTAAATTGATTTGTATTAGTTAACGCGATCTCGGTTAAAGATGGTTCATCTAAAGTACTTAAAGTGCTTACAGAGACAGAAGTTTTTCGGTCTTGTTGTAACATTGTATTAAGGTTTAGAACCTGTTAAGTTGCATAGAAATGTACTGTGTCCCATTAATAGGAAGAGAAATAAAATTGCTACAGTTATAAATGGTATGCCAACCATTGCAACAATAACAAGCCGCATTAATAAAATAAAATAAATTTGAACTATATTTAGTTTTTGTCTTATCTATGTATTTGCTTCTTTTTTATTTTCAAAATTGATTTTGTCAGAGTTAAGTGTATCTAACATGTTTGATTCAGCGTTTACAAATTGTTTTTTTAAACTTCTAATGTTTGAAGCTCTATTTTAAAGGCTTTGAATTCCCATTCTCAAACAGTAATTGAATCAAATTTACTCGTGAAAATAAAAACAATTATAAAATACTAATGCTTTATAGAAAGTTCTAATAATTTTAAAGCTTGTAAATGTTGAGTAACACTATCAACCATTACTCGTAATTGAGAAAAACATTCTTTTAATACATTTGGTAATTGTAGGTTCTGCAACTTTTAGTGTGGTTTTAAGTTTGATTTTTTTTCTTAATTTTTTATTGTGTTTTTTGTGTTAGATGTAAATTCTTTAAAAAAGACACTTCTTGTTTATTGTAACTATTCTACTCTACATCTCAGGTTACATTTACTTTAAAAAACCCAATACCAAATAGCAACATCCGCAACACCAAAATATGAAAAAAAATACAAAAAAATTGTATTTCTTATTTTTTTAGATTTCGGTAATTAACTTACTAGATTGAAATGTGATTTCCTTTGATGAATGCCTTTTTGTGCTTATAGAATTTCTTAATACGGTTAACTCGTTGTGCCTGTCTTAAGCTATCAAACTTTTCTTTTATTGTTTCAGATTTAACTTGGCAAAGTTCTTCTAGCTTTTAAATCTAAACGCCGTTTATTACGTCTTCACAGGATGCTGCTGCGTTATTAAATTCTAAATCTTTGCATCTGAATTGCGATGATTGTTTAATGGGTGGAATTTGTAATCGTACGATAGCAGCTAACAAATTGATCAAAATTAACGACAACACTATATATTTCTGCATTTTTAGTGATTAAAAATCACCATGCTTGTGCATAAGAAGTTTGTCTTGTTTCTTTATATTTTTTAACGAGAGGATTTAGGTGGTTATGATTGTATTTAAAATTAACTATAAGGTTCTTTAATTGCGATTGGACTTTGCCCACCTATATCACTCCAAAGCGCAAGATTTTATCCCACTCTACGTGCATTGAAACGTAACTGAAAACAATATAAAAGCAGATACCCAGTCTAAAAAAAACTTTGCCTTTGAGATCCGTTACCGGTAAAACTTTCTTCACAATATTTGTTCTCGGTAATACTTTTTTGAGATCTTTCTTAAGAAACTTTTGTAAAACCGTCAATAATATTTGTAAATGGCCGCTACACGGATTTTTTGCCTAAACTAACAACCATTTGTTATGCCTCGACTTTTCTATCGTGTTTTGATTCAACCTGCCGTGTTAAAATGTTTTGTCAAAAATTCTTTTGTCGTGTTAGCCAGTAGCTTCCGAATCACATGGTACTGTTTTTGCAGAAATTGGACATACGTAAACTAGCAGATTGATTTGCTACACCAACTAGTTTCCAAATTGTATTGAATACTAAACGAAGATAAGTTAATGGATTAATAAATTGATCAATTCTGAAATCCAGTTATTTTTAAGCTTATGCTGAAATCAAACTAATCTTATTAACCGACCTTATTTATGCTTACTCACTACCCGTACCGATTCTTTTGCGATATTAACCCGACTCGTTTATGGTTTGCATTGACCGACTTATTTTATACAATTACAAGAGCCGATCTGGCCATGCACTTTCATTTTCTTACAGAAACGCTACGTTTAACTGAAAAAGTAAATTATTTGCCGTTTCATCTTGTGCCAGTGATTCTGTTTATTTGGTAAGTTACACTTTTGTTTTTATTTGTGTGCAAGAAAATATAATTTACCAAGGGTTTTTTTGGAAAGCGTTTATTTCTGGGTAAACCTTTCGTAAAGTATTGTATAAGCAACTCAGTGTAACACTAAGAAAATATACAGGTTACTTAGCGATAATGGGGGCAGTACAATCGTTACACGCACTCTAAAATAAACACGAACGTGTAAATATACTTTAGTAAATCAATCACTGGTTTGCGAAATTAATTATTGTACTGATTTAGCGGATTATCTCGTCATTAAACAGTGTATTTAGTATTAAAACGCACAACATGGGCGCCAGCGTTAATTACTTCTTGTAATTACATTTCTCGACCGATTTACTTCGACTCAATCAAAAGTTGAAGCTTATGAACTGGACTATTTACTTCTGAATACAACGTCCCGTTATCGCTAACTGTTTCCAGTAATAATTTAAAAATGCCAAAATCAACTTTCAAAAATTAATTGTAATTATACTCGCCGTCAGTTACTTCGGAGTAGCTTTCTAGTACTGCTGCCACTAATTGTATATTAAAAAACCCGAAATCACCCATTTCAAACTTATAATTAGTCATACTCTCGTCCGCCAACGCAGTAGCCATTTTAGAGCCAACAATAATTATTATTTTCTAAAAAAATATTCTTTAGTTTTTGCTGTAAATCAAATTATTAATTAGTTATTATCACTTCTTTTGTGTTTAGATGTTTTATTTGTAGAAAATTAATACATTAAAATAAGAAGAGAATTTATTTACATAACCACCAGTGTTTGTCGTTCGTTCATATATTACACTGTTGCCCAATTTATTATTTTACGGTAACATGCATAACATTTCTTCCTTTCTTAGAGCTGTATTGGCATGCATGAATACTTAGGGAATAAAGTACGGATGTAGGTGTTGTCGAAGACGTTTTCGTTCTACAAGGTATCACCGATCTCATGGACGAGAAATCGGTTGTCTCTTGTTGTGTTGCTGGTCGTAAAACAAGTTTTTGTGTGATAGCTAGTTGTTGAGATTGTCCTGCGTGTGGTGGGATGTTTCCATAAAAACGAATGCTTTGATATGGTTCAGATGGAACCAATACTGTTGGTGGTGATTCTACTCGAGCGTTGATTTGGTTAACATGTTTTTGTATTTCTGGTTATGGTAGTCGATTTCGTAATGTAGATTACCTAAGAGAGTTACGACGATTCCAAGAATCGATTTGTCCATTCCTGGATTGCCAGAAACAGCATCGCTGGTGGTTGACCAGTTGTACAATGTGGAGTTTTTTTGTATTGGCACCGAAGCTCCTTTAAGTTCTTCCGTAACGATTCTGGTGTCGTAGATATTGTTTTCAAAGAATTACACGTAACGTTCTATCTGGCTATTAGTTGAAAGATATTTCCTAGTGATACGTAGTCTGTCATTTTTTTTGTGACAACGTGTGTAGTTGATACCCATTCTTAATGTTCCACACGTTCGTAAAATCCAGAATACATTTGTTATTACTATCTATTTTTTTCGCGTAGGTTTCACGCAACGCTAGAGGTATTTCGTGTGCTGGAGTCGCGTCGAATTTAACGTGTATTCCAGCTAGCGGTCCAATCAGCTTTCTGGCTGTGTTACTAAAGATGTCCTTGTGACAAGTCAGAATTATGTCAAGTTGTTTTTTTCTTTTTGGTTTAGTAACAAATTGGAAGAAGTAATTGTTAATAAACAAAATTGTTCATCAGCTGCAAAAAGTTTATGAAAATTGATTTTATTTACGAACTTTGTTATGCATTCCCTTCCAAAAAGGGTATCATAAATTTCAGCGATAATATATAAATTGACACAGTGTGTCGTTGTCCCTAGTATAGCGTTGACGAAAAGTCGGCCGGTTGTTTTTGCTTATTATGCTGCACGGTGCGCCTGAGTCCAGTTTCATCGGTATACTGTGTGACCATTTATTCGAACAATTCAGATGCGATTGCTCGACAATTTGATACCGTTGATTTTATTTAATTTATTGAAGCATTGTACTGAATCTATTTGCTCAACTGGTTGAGTTGAATACTCTTTTGTAGTGGTTTGTATTTTTGATCGACATACTTTAGCAAAATGTGATTTTATACAGATTGTGTGACATATTGTATCTTTAAAAGCACATTTATCCAGTATATGTTCACCTCCGCGACCATTGCAGTAACGTGGACCATGCTCGCCTTGAATGTTTTTTTTACCATGGCGTGATGGACCACAAGAGTGTCGGATTTAACTGACAACAATTTAAACCAAACGTAGATATGAGGGTTTGTTATAAAGCAGGTACAAAAATTTAAACGCAGAATTGGCAAGTATGCTCACGATACATTTTGCAAACAATTTCGATTTATACGATTGGTCAAGTATAGGAGCCCCAAGTGTTCCGTTACGACGCGGTCTAAGCGAAAAGTCGCACGGTAAAACCTTATTTTTTTTTTTAAATGTAATTGGCACTATTTTTCAAATGTAGTAGTTGAAGTAATGGTCTACACGACATGTCTTTTGACGTTGTGCGCGTCGTGATATACTCCTTAAATAACAAAAGTAGTGGAAACATCAGTAAATTAAAATGTAATTTAAAACATCAAGGTACGTTAAACTATGCGGTTCAAAAATAAATTTGTGTTTTAAATCTTTCAAATAAGATTTTATTGCTTTTTGTTAAAACATATTTCTTTTATTTTAAATTTCGAGATATCGTTATTATTTACGATTTTTTAAAATCAGCAAAATTAATTGCAAAACAGCAGTTCTTTTATAAGAGATTTTATCTATCATATTAAATGTGTTTTTTTACGTATATAAAAAGAAAACGCACAAATGAGTTATATCAACCCGCATCTGAAACGATTTTACTTAAACTGCAAGCACTGCAGAATATGTTACATGGCAGACCTAAATTAAGCAGCATCTTATCTCTGCCTCAATTTCCTTCCTTTGTCATCTGTCATCAAGAACAGAAAAGTACACATCATACGCACAAACATAAAGAACAACGCATTTGCAAACATTTCCCAAAAGCTCAGATATATGTTGATGAACGAACGCTAAAATATATAACGCTATGTATTATCATAACTAGAATGTAGGTACTAAGTTGATATATTTGACGTCGCATCGCTGTTACAGTCGGTGAGATCTAAATACAATTACAAATAATTAATTGTAATTTTGTCTTTTAATTAAACTTTTATAAATATCTCAATTTGCGGGCTTTGTATTACAGCTTAACTGTTATTAATCTTCTTGAAGTTTAATTTTAACCTTAAAGGCTCTGATTTAAGAGACAAATATAATCGCTTCTTTTATGCAATAACTTAAATTCAAAGTGCTACTTAATTGTATTCTGAAACTGATTAAAATTCCATTGTTTTATTAATTGCATAATTCCGAAAGCACTCGAATTTGTCGATGTAGCATTTTTATGTGAAAATAGAGTAATCTAAAAACAAAAAGAAAAGAAAATGATGTGTGTGCATGTTATGTGTATTTGAAATTTGACATTTGTTGAGTGAACGTCACTACCACGCACGCACTTTTTCAAAAACTAATATTTATTGTTGTTGTTAAGCGAATGCAGAGTTATTGATAAATCTATAATTAAAATCGTGAATTTTTTAACGTGTTTTACTGTGCTATTGATCGAAATATATCTAAAAATAAAATTTATAGGCTTTTATAGTAACTGGTACTGAATTGTATCGAAGAAATATGTGCTATTAAATATGTCTAAAATACCAATGATGGGAATTTACTGCTTAACGTAAAATTGACTATATTTACATTTAAGTATGACAATCTTATACACATTTTAATATGCATGCAGCTGCACTTGGAATGTTTCCTTCGGCAATTTTGATTTAGAGATATCTCGCATTTTAGAAATTTGCATTTCCTAACTGAAACTGCAATAAACTTTCATACATGTAGTAGTTTTATTCTGTTCGCGAAAAATTATGACTTAACTTTTCTAGTTATTTCGTTTTAACCAAAAAACGAAATAGTAATTGCAAGCCAATTAAAAGAAATTGAAATAGAAATTTACTGGGAAACTTTTCTACGCAATTATTTTAAACGTGTTTCTTTACTGAGAGTGGGAGTTTAATAAAATATTGCTAAAATTTGTATACGAATAAATTTACAAACTTTTTGTGCAACATATTTTAACTTACACTACGTTTTACGGGTCCCAGTATTTCATATTTATAAAAACAAAGTTGGTCAAAAAAAATTTTGTATTTCGAAATAGTACTTTTTTTCAAATTAAAGTTTAAGTAAAGCAATATAAATGTGATTACTTGTGTTTTAATTTAATTTTTGTACACAAAACAAAAATGTATTGTTGCCAAAAAGAAATGTATTTTCCATATGGTATATTTTAGTTTACGTTTTTACATAAACATTTTACTATGAAGAGAAACAATATTAGCTTATATATGTATTATTTATAAACTTATGAAAAAAAACGTATTAATAAATGTCATGTGTAACATATCTATAGTTTCCTGGATTCTTGTAAGGTGATAAAATTGGTATGGCATTTTTTATGTCAAACTTCTCGAATGGAAAAGATTGTAGTTATATAGCAAATGTACATTTCTAGGCTCCACCAAAACACGACAAATAGTATAGATTAGAATAGAATAGAAGTTTGATATTTAACTGCTAAGCTGTATATAATTTAATATAAAAACTTCTACACGAATGATCTTATTTGCTAATTGCGATACAGCTTCTATATTTCGTAAAATAAAAACCTAGTAAATACTTCAAATTTCTTTTGAGATTCGATATTTCGTCGCCTCAATCCTTATTTGCTCCATATTCATTTTTCTGTAACATACTACACTTGAAGTTGGTTTCTAAATTTATAATAATGTTCAAAATAATTATGCATTTAATATTTCTAAGGTCCATTATCAGGTATTAAACAAAATTTCGTATCTTAAACGTAAGTTGGTTTTTTTTTTAGAATATTAAACAAGTATTGATCGATATTGAACATTAATAAACTTTGCCATTGTGTTCATTTTTGTTGCAGCAGATGATTGTAAAAAAAAGTAAAAAATATATAAAATACTTTATTCAAAAGCAAAATATTACTCAAAATATTGTATTTTACTGTACACTAAAAAATTTTGTGATATTTTTAAGTTACAAAAGCATATCAAACACATTATCTGACAATACCTATGACCAGGGAGACAATGAAACGGTAGACGAAGAAACGATCACAACTGAAGAACATTCTCTTATCACCGAAGATGTGCCTTTAGAACTTCAGCAACTCTTACGGCTAAAGCCAACCCGTCTTAATGATTTATTGTTTTGCTCTAGTAAATGGCAACAACAATGAAAAATTGATCGGTTTCTTAAAGGAAACGCGCAAAGAAAGAAATGACATTTTTATGGGCTTTATTCAAAATCGCAATGACGAGATTGCTCTATTTTTTAAAAGCATAGCGATGTGCGTAAAGAAGTTGGGGCCATATTTGATTAATGAGACAAAAACGAAATGTTGACAAATGCTTTTTGACATTCAACATCTACAAGTTGTAGTAGTTTAATAATATCTTAATTAATTCTATCTTCTTCGTTTAGGAGGGGCAATATAAAACCACTTTAATTTATTTTTATGGCAACGTTTCGTGCTGAAGGTTAGCACTTCTTCAGGCCAACTGTAATTTTTTGAACTCGTAAGTCAACACATAGTAACAACAAAATGAAATTAACAGATAATTTTTAACACATAAAACTTACAGAATAAAATCAAGCGGATCAATCCACCGACCAAGGACATTGGCAACTTTACGAGTTAGTAATTAAAATAAATACAGCATTAAACATACAATGGTCAAAGTTTAAAATATTAATATAACGTAGTACATACACGTTCAACAAACAATTGACAAATGTTGTGTAATCAAAAATTTATGAATGTCAAAGGAAAGATAAGAATAAAATGATAAACAAAACTGAATAACGATAGATCCAACCTATATAGTTATCTCACAATTTTGGATATTAAATTATTATAAACGCTGCTTAAATTGTTGGTATCGTTGTTAAAATTAATATTATTATTATATATATTGATGTATACCATTTCGGAAACTAAACGCTTTTTCAAGTTGTTTTCCACATCTAGAATTGTGGGATTGATAAAATTGAAATTGTGTCCCGTGTCTATATGATGTACGGCCAAAGCTCTATCGCCTTTTTTTGTGCTACAATCGTATTTATGGTTGGCCATCCGATTTTTTAGCTTCTGTTTAGTTTGACCAATATAACACGCATTGCATCCAGTACAATCAAGCTTATACACTACGTCGTGTTTATCTATAGTGTTAGTTCTAGCTTTGGTATTACTATACAGCATGTTGTAGATGGTGTTAGTGTTATACATGGTTATTTTGATGTTAGGTGTTGTTAGTATCGGAATGATTCTTTGTGTTAGATTTGGGACGTTTATGATTTTGGTGTAAGTGATGTTAGTATTAAGATTAGCGTTAAGGGTAGTGTTAAGGTTAGTACTAGGTGGGTTAACTGGTAGTGGAATAATCTTAGTTGTGTTAGTGTGTAGCAGTATTTTTTTTATTATATTGTTAGGGTAGTTGTCGTTTCTAAGTATTTTCTTTAGAATCTTAAAGTTTTTTTCATGAAATTGAGGACTGCTCAAACCTATAATTTTATTTTTCATGGCCTTAATAGTATTAATTTTTTGGTGGTGTGGATGTTTAGATAAGTAATTGATCGTTCTATTAGAGGCTATCGGCTTAGTATACCATTCAGTAATTATCGTATTAGTACTAACATCCCTGATCAATCTAACATCTAAAAATGGTAAAGATCCTTGTGTTTCTATTTCAAAAGTAAATTTTAAATGTGGATTGTAACTATTAAAAACGTTTAAGGTATTATTGATTTCAGTTTCTGGAATACATGCAACGATATCATCAACATAGCATAATAAAAATGTTAGAGTGTAAGTCAGTTTGTTTTTAACATATTTTAGCAGATCATGCATTGTGAGATTAGCTAATATAGGCGACGCCGGATTTCCCATGGCAGTACCGAATTTTTGAATATACACTTTGTCATTATAAGTAAAATAACTAGAGTCAAACAGGAATTGAATGATTTGTACAACTTCAACTAATTCTAATGTGGTATGGCTCTTTAGCTCAACCCAATATTCATTTAGTAATTTAACTGTAATTTCTTTAGTGATATTGGTGAATAAAGATGTAACATCAAATGATATAATCTTATAATCAGATGGTACCAAAGTATTCCTAGTTCTATCAATTAATTCATATGAGTTTTTAATGTTATGAATAAAAATGTATGAAATATTTTGTATTAAATTTGAAATGTATTTAGATAATTGATAGGTAGGCGCTCCTATACATGAGACAATTGGTCTTATTGGGTGTTCATCTTTATTTGTTTTTATTAAACCGTAAAACTTAGCTGGTGTGCTTGTGTGAGTTGTTAGTCTTTTGTATGTAGTGAAGTCAATATGTCCGTTTTCGTAAAGTTGCTTACTAAGTTTATTGTTTTTAATTTGAAATTTATTTGTAAGGTCTATGTCTGTTTGTGTATAGATGTTATTGTCATTAAGCAAAGTTAGTATTTTTATAATGTTACTAAACAGGGTTGCATCTATAATTTAACTAATGTACAGTTGCCTGACAAAGTGGCTCAATGTATGGCGTTGTCCCCGAAATTTATGTGTAATTATTACAAGAACATACCCATAATTAGTTTAATCAAAGACGCAGAACACATACTCACGTGTCACCATGTTGAAGGAAAAGAAAGATTAAGGGGTAAAATTGTAAACGTCATTACCAACTTTGTCAATAACAAATCTAAAAAGAACTTGACACCTCAAGACTTATTTATTAAAAACTTAGTGACATCTACAAGAAAATTTATTAAAACACATAACGACCTTTTAATTACTAGAGCTGATAAAGGCAATTCGACAGTTATTATATATAAAGACGAATACCACGAAAAAATACTAACTTTGCTTAATGACAATAACATCTATACACAAACAGACATAGGCCTTACAAATAAATTTTAAATTAAAAACAATAAACTTAGTAAGCAACTTTACGAAAACGGACATATTGACTTCACTACATACAAAAGACTAACAACTCACACAAGCACACCACCTAAGTTTTACGGTTTAATAAAAACACATAAAGATGAACACCCAATAAGACCAATTGTCTCATGTATAGGAGCGCCTAAACGATAATTACTGAATGGTATACTAAGCCGATAGCCTCTAATAGAACGATCAATTAATTATCTAAACATCCACACCACCAAAAGATTAATACTATTAAGGTCATGAAAAATAAAATTATAGGTTTGAGCAGTCCTCAATTTCATGAAAAAAACTTTAAGATTCTAAAGAAAATACTTAGAAACAACAACTACCCTAACAATATAATAAAAAAAATACTGCTACACACTAACACAACTAATATTATTCCACCACCAGTTAACCCACCTAGTACTAACCTTAACACTACCCTTAACGCTAACCTTAATACTAACATCACTTACACCAAAATCATAAACGTCCCAAATCTAACACAAAGAATCATTCCGATACTAACAACACCTAACATCAAAATAACCATGTATAACACTAACGCCATCTACAACATGCTGTATAGTAATACCAAAGATAGAACTAACACTATAGATAAACACGACGTAGTGTATAAGCTTGATTGTACTGGATGCAATGCGTGTTATATTGGTCAAACTAAACAGAAGCTATAAAATCGGATGGCCAACCATAAATACGATTGTAGCACAAAAAAAGACGATACAGCTTTGGCCGTACATCATATAGACACGGGACACAATTTCAATTTTATCAATCCCACAATTCTAGATGTGGAAAACAACTTGAAAAAGCGTTTAGTTTCCGAAATGGTATACATCAATATATATAATAATAATATTAATTTTAACAACGATACCAACAATTTAAGCAGCGTTTATAATAATTTAATATCCAAAATTGTGAGATAACTATATAGGTTGGATCTATCGTTATTCAGTTTTGTTTATCATTTTATTCTTATCTTTCCCTTGACATTCATAAATTTTTGATTACACAACATTTGTCAATTGTTTGTTGAACGTGTATGTCCTACGTTATATTAAAATTTTAAACTTTGACCATTGTATGTTTAATGTTGTATTTATTTTAATTACTAACTCGTAAAGTTGCCAATGTCCTTGGTCGGTGGATTGCTCCGGTTGATTTTATTCTGTAAGTTTTATGTGTTAAAAATTATCTGTTAATTTTATTTTGTTGTTACTATGTGTTGACTTACGAGTTCAATAAATTACAGTTGGCCTGAAGAAGTGCTAACCTTCAGCACGAAACGTTGCCATAAAAATAAATTAAAGTGGTTTTATATTGCCCCTCCTAAACGAAGAAGATAGAATTAATTAGTATATCACACAGAGGAGGATAAAGAATCTTTACCAAGTATTTAATAATATCATCACCTTCAGTAACAAGTTCCTTTCTGATTAAAGTCATACGAATAGTAATTGGATTGAATTATTGCGTTAATATATAGTTACTGGTTTTTTAATTATTTATATGAATTTAATCTTAATATAGCGATAACATGTAGCCTTTCTTTGATTTAATATTTCTTTTTATTCTAACTATTTAAACAAATTGTATTGCAACTAATATATTACGTATAATTATTCATTCTTCTCTCGCACCTATAATGTTACAAAAATATTTTTTCTTTGTTTACGGTAAAGTTACAGCCAGTTTTTAGAGGTGATAAAAACACGTTCTATTTTATTATTTAAAAAATTAATTTGTCTGCTAATCGGACATCTTAAA
Organism: Aquatica leii; assembly: GCA_035610365.1. NCBI lineage: Eukaryota > Metazoa > Arthropoda > Insecta > Coleoptera > Lampyridae > Aquatica > Aquatica leii. Next base: position 41,199,088 of record CM069432.1, on the reverse strand, counting down.
CTTTTTCTAAAATTAATTATAGTTAAGCATACAGTCTATTTGTAAATTTAGATGATTGCTTTAATAAACAATAATCGTTTCAGAATTTAAAAAAAACACTAAGGATTACTAAAATGTCTGTAAGGGAGTGGGGGGCACATGTAGACAGGGACACAAGAAGATAGTTACTTTTTTTGTCGCATTTTTTTTTCTAACGTTTTGAATCCTTTTTCCAGATGACGCTATGGTATAGATTTATGACAATAAGTTGGTTGAATGTAAGTTGCAATTTGTGTCACTACGTTATGTTATTTTTGTGGCTTAGAAGTAAATATTCCGTTTTTTAGAAATTTTATTATTATTCAGTCACATTTTGTCTTTCTTTGTGAAGTGCATCTTTTTTTTTGATACTGTCATATTCGATATTGGGTAAGTTACTACAATTTTGTTCTAGTCATACTTCAAAAAAAAATATCCATTTAACTTGAAAATCTATGCTTATGGAGCAGATGTAGACATCCAGGTAGAGCTGCAAATGGACGCTTCTGTCCCATATGTCTTCCATAATAAAACAATGTAAATAATGTTTTTTTATTTATGTTACATGTGAGAAAGTACATTAGAAAAACTGATACTTCTGAAAACGTTGTAGTCCATGCACTTCGCGATATAAAAAATGGTAACGGGTCAGTAATAAACGTAGCACAAAGATATGGATGGAAGTCTATGTTGCATCAAAAGTTAAAAAAAATAATCAATACAATATTATTGATATAGAAATACCAGACATAAAGTTTACTTTAAAGTATACAACTCAGGAGACTTTTTTAAATGAAGGACAGGATAGTTTAGTAAATTATATTATTTAAACCTCAAAATTGCAATATGGATTAACATACTTTCAAGTTTGAACATTTGCCTATAAGTAGCTTTAAAGCCGAAATCAACGAGTTTAGCCAAAAACATGAGTTTTAATTAAGTTAGTGTAGACATGTTTTTTGATAATCTAAACAGTATTTACCCAAATTACAACTTTACTATTGATATAATCGTAAATGTACATGAAAGCGGATTGAACACTGTTCTACAAATCCCTAATAAAGTAGTAGCAAATAAAGGCTGTAAGCAGTTGGAGCAAAAAGAGGCGAGTAAGTGACGTTCTTTAAAATAATCATTGCCAGTGGAATTGCTATTCGACTTGTTTATACCTTCTTAAGAGTGAGATTTAAAGAATTCTTGACCGGAGCCCTAGAATGGCATTGCTTCTCTAAGCGTATAACGAAAGAAGCATTCCTAGAAGTTGTAAAACACATTAAAAAAAAAACATGCATGCTTCAAGGGAAAATTCTGCCTTAATACTGTTAGATAACCATAATACACATGCAACGTTAGATGTAATATTGTATTGCAGAGACAATGGTTTAGTACTCTTAACGTTTCTACCCCACACAACACATCGCTTACAACTCCTAAATGTGTGTGTATGTGCCCAAACAACACATTGGTACAAAAAACGTCTAAATGTCCGTCTAATAAACGTTAATAACGCGTTTAAAAACGTTTTAATGTCTAATAAATGTCTATTAGCCGGACATTTAGACGTTTTTTATACCAATGTGTTGCTTGGGTGGGCCTTTTAAAGCTCGTTGTCGTGCAGCATTCAACTTATGAATGTCAAAACATTCGGGAAAAGCTATTACAATTTATGATTTATGATTCGTTTGTATCGCTTTTATATATTTCTGACATCCTTCGAGAATCTTCTATATTCTTTCGTGAACGTTCTAGAGGTAGATAAAAAGTACGTGAACGCTCTCAAAACTTACAAAAACTTCGCGAATGCTTCAATATAACATTAAAGCATTTGGTAAAGTTAGGGTAAATAAAATTCAATTTGTAAGATTACACAGCTCTAAAATCTTTACTTACCAGTTCAATCCTTTAAAACTTTACATTGTTGATGGAACTCAAATTAAAAACGTTTTTTTGAAACAAGAAAATTTTTTAAAATTATATAAAACCCAATAATGAAATTTGATCTTTATTCTTAAACAGTTAAGAAAGTAATTATATTATTAATGCTAAATTAAAACTGAATCAATTACTATTAAACCAAGTTAATGAATTTTAAGAAAATAAGATCTAAAAGTCCGCCATGATTAAATTATTACTTTTAAAAGTTTGACGGAAAATTTCTTAAAATTACGATTTCTAATAAACTACATTAACTTATTACTTTTAAGTTATTTTATTGTGTTAAAATTATATAATAATTTCACCAAAATTAGATGTTAAACTCTAGAAACATTTTTGTTTATTTTAAATTGAGTTTTTACTGTCATACTAATAATGTAATATAAAAAAATGTCCTTGCTTTTCTTTTGTAAATTTACGTAAAAGAATAATTTTGATTCAAAGTTTTTTTTAGTATTTTTTTACAAATTAAATCAAAAAGTTTGTTAAGTTATGAATTTATTATTACTTTTGTTTGTTTATTTAACAAATATTATTTTCAATGCCAGATTAATATTTTATGACAAACGGAAAGTTAATTGATTCTACATGTATGTACTCAATTATAAGTATTTTATTATATTTTTTATGTAATTAATTTATTGACTTTTGTGTGGCATAAATTATAACGAGTATAAATTAAAAAAATTAATTTCAAACAGCAATATGGGTGTTATAATTACAAAACTAATGAACGTTTAGTTTTAATACGTTATTAAAGATGTTTATCAGTTAATTGCCAAAAAATTAAATAAACGCTTTTGGCCCATGTAGTCGTTGATTAAATTGCAACTAAAGCTATTAAAAGTAAAATATCCAGTAAAACGATAGCAAACCGGTAGAACTCATTATATTTAACAGCAAAGACATCTGGTTTAATTATTAGTTAATAGAAGTTTTTATTGGAACGGACATCGTTTTATTTTTAATATACCTTTACTAATTTAATTTGTAATTAACAAATATAAAAAAACTAGAAAGACAAATTAAATTGATATTTAGAAATAACATCCGTCTTTAACTGCTATGAGAATTTCAAATTATTTTTTACATCAAATTAACAATTTAAGAATTGGCTAATATCTATGACAACTGTAACAAACGCAAATTAATTTTTTTTCTTTCATAGATGTGATTAGACGTCAATTTCTTTAGAGAAATAAATCGTAAATTACGGACTTGAATTAAATAGTCTCATAAAGTTGTTGCCACCAAGAATAAAAGTAAACTGTTTTAAAAAATGCACATCTGCTTTCAGCAATTTGTTGGCATCAAAAATAAAAATAAATATAAAATAATGTTATTGCATTAGGCGCAGTTTAACACAGAACACATTCAGTACACTATTTACATGTGTATAAATATAGGTAATGTTACGCAGGTCGGTGACGTACTGCAATAAATGAAAAATTGCAAACATAAAACCAAATATGAAAAACAAGCATTCTGTAATGTTTCGGCCGCTGGCAGCGGCGTACTAAATAAATGGAAAAAAATAAGTAAAATCATATCTTGTTACCTTAAAGTTATAGTAAATGCTTAAAAAGTTCTTCATTACATAAAACGCAAACGTCTAAAGGCTGGAAACTGTTCATTATTTGCGTAAACAACTGCATATTGTGTCTAATTGCATTTGCTGCCACAAAAATTATGTTTTACAGCTCTTGTCTATTATTTACAGAGGTTTTGTATACTTCACTTTTCATATAGCCCCAGAAAAAAATCTAAAAGGTTAATATCTAATCCACCGACTGGCAAGCGTCTAGAACCACATCTTCTAATCTAACTAACCGTAAAAATTATATTTAAAAATCACAAACAAGGCGGTTTACATGCGTGAAAACTCCATCGTGCATAAACTAGATTGTTCTGCAAACTTCAAGGAGTAAGTCATCAAAATTTTATGTAAATGACAATTTGCCCGTATATCCTTCTGGTAAAATAAACGGCACAATAAAACTATTTTCTCAAATACCCGTCCAAACATTAATAGAAAACCGACACTGAAAGTTACTTTGGCCACACTAAAACACTTTATGTGGATGAAGCTTTTAAAAAACTGTGTTCCGTTTGCCTCCATAGCATTGCGATCTTAATCCAATTGAGCTCATAAGGAGTTTGGCTAAACATAGGGTCGCAATGAATAACATACAACAAAGCGCCAAGCAAATCGAGGTACCTATTAGTGAGAAACGCGTTTGCTGAAATCGCAGCATTAGATTGGCAAAAATGTGCAAACATGTAGATAAATTGGCTTAAGAAATGTAAGAGAAAAATAGATTAGTTGACAAAATAGTGAAAAATTTGAAATTTGTTGTAAATACTGGTTTTTCGGATGACACCAGTTTGGAAAAGGAAGAATATCAAAGGGACTAATATGTACCTACCTGTTCAATTAATTTTGATTTTAATTTAAAGATTAATTTGTGTTGCTAAAAAAATATATCACTTTAATATATTTAAAATTAGCAAAAAGAATTTTCTAAATCTTAAATTACTTTAGCTACTGTCGATATGTAATATCAAACTTTACAGCTGTCATTTTAATGTCGTAATGACACTAGTGCAGTAAAGTAGTACTATACCGCACTAATGCTGTAAAGTACTGTCAACTCTAACATACAATTTTTAGCAAAATATTTGTTTAATTACTAAACATTTACAAATATATCCTAGTCAGACCCCTAGCGCACATGTACTCTTAACTCCAAAACGTAATTTATGGCGACATCTATTAGGTCCCTCTAAGCAACATATTACGCACAATAATTTAAATAGTACTTAGATAACGTTGATAAAATTTGTACACATGTGTGGATATTGGGTCTAATCTAAAAATATGGTCATATTGCACATTTGTAGTTTCAAGTTACAAATTTGTGTACAACTAGATACAAAACAAATGTTTAGGGTAAATTTTATTTATTTTAAATACAAAAAATAAACTTTAGGTACGATATTAAATACCAAATCAATAAAATAGTCCTGTTGCTTAACTACGTATAATAGTTATTTGTATCACTAGTCCAGAAAGTGCTATTTTGCGAGTTTGAGCATATTTGTAGGCCGAGGCGAAGCAGAGGTCTACAAAAAGCGAATACTCGCAAAATACTTTTAGGACGTGTGATACACAACATTTTTTGTGTCGAACTTTAAAAAAAAATTGTTACGGTCAAAATTTTCATTAGGTACGCCTATGTGTTTTCGACGTAAAATTAAAAATTGCTTTTATATTTCTTGACGCCATCTATCGGGTTCGTTGGTCACTTTCTATTGCGCAGACGACATCCGGTGTGTTCTCCGGCATTTTTTGATTGTAACATCGTACCTGGTAATATCTAGGGTTGCGTGAGTGAAAGTTCGTTCTCTAAAATCATCCACGTGTTAGGGACACGATGGAAATTATGTAGTTTCCTTAAATAACTAATTTGCTCCCGCAGCGTAAGTGATTTTATTTCTTTCTTTAATTAAAGGTAATTTTTATGTCTTTTTGGTTAGCCGCCATGTGCTACCTCATAACTAAGGGCATTCTGGTTATAATTTAAAGCCCACCAGAGAAAGTTGTGACTTTGTTGCGATCGTGGGGTATTCGTATCGTCACCGGCCATTCTTACCACCATCCGGCCCATGAATTCTAGTCGATACCGAAAGACGAGAGATAACCCTCGACGAATATTGTGTTGGAACGATTCTAAATATTTCTAAGGCCTACTGTTGGAATTAATTAAATCACAGAATAACAGCATCCGATTTTCGGGTTGTGTTAAGTGTACACTGTAAAATTTAAGTAATGACTTTGTAGATTTGGATTTCGTGAGATATTAGGTTGACACGAATTGCGTTTCAAATTACTTACAGGGCACGTGTCGAAGGAAGTACTTTCTCCGCACAAAAGGAATTCCTGTATTGTTGGTAAGTGTTTTTATAAATTTACTTTCGTCGTCAACGAGGTTACTCACGAAACTTTCACTAATCATAACTTCGTACTGATTAGCGTAATTGTAATACCATTAGTTAGTAAATTTGCTTATACTACGTATGCTGTGTCCTACCCTTATTTACTGTGATAATTTAATGTTAAGGCTATACTAATTAATTTTGTCTTATTGTCGTTAATGCCATATTATTAATTATGTAAACGATATTTACTGCAAACTATTCTACGCCATGTTCTTCACTTATGTAGTGTAAGTTGCCTATCCTACTGTGATTCGATGTTGTATATTCTCACTAGTATTTACTTAGATGTGGTTATTTAACTTCGACTATATTTAGATATATAAGATAGAGATATATTGGATCGAGTAATTAAAGTGCAATTGTTATTAACGATTTAGTTTTTCTCTTTTATTCGTTTCTTTCAGTAGTTACGAACCTAACATCGTGTTACAAGTATCCTGGTCTGTCCTGAGCAAGATAGACAATTACTTTGGGATAAGCTCTGGCGCCCTGGAACATCTTTTATATATTTCTTGGAAACCTACCCCTCTCTCCGACTATTGAGAGTTGGCCGTGCAGGTTCGTAAAACAGCTAAAACTTGTAACAAAATGTTTAAAAAATAGTTTATTTTATTAACTAAATTTAAATATTTTATGTTGATAACAACAAAATCTGTAATTTTGAATTTCAATTGTTTATGTAAATATACTTAATTTTGTTACAATTTAATTAACTTGATTAAAAGTATTATTTATTTGTATCGTCTTAAAATGGATATTCCTCCACACATTAAAGAAGCTGCACAAAATGTGATAACAATTTGTTCCCGACAAAATCTTCGGATCAGTACTGGAAACCACGATCTTTTTAACTGATGTACTAAAAATTCAGCAAGCGTCTACAATAAGTATGTTTTATTATATACAGGACACTGCATTTGCAGAAATAATGGAACTGCATTAGTAAGTCAGGGAACTAATATCACGTAGTTGAAAAAGATAGTGCTGTTGCCGAAGAATACATAGAAGACTTCTTGACACCTAAAATCGCAATAGACAATCAACAAACAAGACAATGTAATTCCACACCACAGTGTTCCGTAAGTTTTGCTAATGTCGATGGCATTCAACCACATTGTAACGTTCAAAACTTACAATTCAACTTTAATGATGCCAGTTTACTTTATATAAATATTTCAAACTGCACAATTAACTTTAATTTAAATAAGTAAGTTTCTTATAATAAATGATAGAGATGTTAATATGCTGTTGATTAAGCTAAAAGTTACAATTTAAAGTTATAGATGTTTCATATACATAGGTGTACTTACTTGATCGATATAAGTTTAAGTGATTTTTAATTTTGCGGTTGCCTTTATCCTTCTCTTTGTCAATAAGATTGAAATTAGAAAAGTCGTTATAGGTAATTTGGAGTAGTATAATAGTTAACCAAGCTCATAAAATAATAATTTTGACATAAATGACATGACACATAAACTATTGAAGGAAGGGAAATTACTGTACTGCCAACTTTTAGTTATAAAATTCTACTACATTTAACTTTGACTTTACCGGCCTAGTCCGGAAAAGTAATTTTTCCGGCCGATTATATTGCTTGTAAAATACGTCAAAACGGACGGAGGCATAAAAAAAGTATTACATGAAGTGCAATTTATACGGGTACGTTTGTTACATCTTGGGTATCTGCGCCTCTGAGCTTCTTTAAGATCCATGGCTTTTGGTTAATGTATTGCGTTTGATTTGGCTACTTCTGGAGATGGCAAAAGTACGATTCCACCGTCTTCCAACGGTCTTTGGTAGTTTACAATAGTTTTTTTTCTTTAAAGATTGATTGATTTGGAAGACACCTTATAAGGTATTCAGGAATTCGAATTTTGAATTCAACTGATTCTAAATTATCTTTTTTTCTTACTTCGAGATGTTGACAGTCTTCTCTGTACTGAAACCTTCCATTCACTGCAGCACAATCCATATAATATTCAAAAATCTTTATAAGCGAATTCCTTGTGTTATGATAACTCCAGTAGGTTGTAATCATTCTATTTGCCAAATATGGCCATATTCACATAATTTTTTTACTACCAAAGACTGAAAAATGTCAATATAATCTTGATCTACTCGATAATATTTTTTGCATCTATATAACGCGACGGTTCAATAGTGTTAATTGTAGATGCCATAGTAATGGCTTTGTTATCCATCCACTTAATTAAAGTTATTTTCTTGTCATCTCTAATTTTTGACTTTATGGTTCCTCTTCCCATTTGTCCAGAAGCGCTACACTTGTAAAGTATCGATCAAAATAGATGTTTGTTCCAGAAGGACAACTCTGACTCAGATTTAAAATTGTTTTTTCTCCTGATCTAATATTTTGTATTTTTGTGTCTAGAAATTTTGTAGTTTTTCTCTGTTAAATTTCAAATTATAGAATGGTGCTTTTTGGTGACGCTAAAACATAGTTTTTCAAACCAGTTGGGTTTGGCTTTCTGGGCACACATTGTCTAATGCCGACATGTCCAGAGAATAGAATCGTTTGCTCATCTATGTTTACATTTGGTTCTCGGGGAAGCAGCAACTCAGCTTTATGGAATGCGTGGATAACTGGTTGTACCTTCTAAAGCTTATTCCGATTTTTTCTTCTTCAATTACAGTTAAATTATTGACAACGTGAATTGAATTTTCAAATTATCTATTTTTATTTAAAGTATTGCAAATAAGTGGAATTTTAAAAGATGATTAATAAATAAGAGACTTTGAAAAACCAAGTGTGCTCATTAAAACTGTCAAATCAACGAAAGACCTAATTTCTCTTTCTGTTGCTCTTAACAACTTATTAAACGCTTGTTGAAAATTGGTGTTTGTCCTCAGCAACTTTTTTGAAGAAATTATCATTATAGTACTGGCTAAAGTAATCCATGGAGGTAAAGTTTTTACGTTCTTCTTTATTTTTTGGTTGAATAGGGAACTAAGGAAAAATAGTTTTAACGTCAAAATCTTCATCTATATCTCGCCATCTTTTGTTGATAAGCTTATTTGTTTCATGGTCTTTTGTCTTTTCCTGTTTTTCGAGACCACACAAATCGGTTTACTTTTTCTTTTCATCTTGTTTTGTACGATCCTATCTGTACAATTTCTATTGTGGATGCTCTCTTTTTTGGGCCGTCTTCAATGCCGATTTACATTCTATGTAGGATTCGTTACTATTAAAAAAAACGTCCGATTTGCTAGTATTACCGATAAGGGATGATAAACCATCAAACGCAACTTCGTCTTGATTTTCTGGATCTGAACTTGAAGAATCACTATCTCTTCAGCAGTAAACGCCCGGAAAGTAATATTTTTCATTATTGGTAGCGTGGTTCAGCTAGTTTATTAGTTAGCGCATATTTTCTGGGTAAAATAAAAAAATATTTGTAAACTCACAGACCAAATGTTCACATTTATGAACAAACAGAAAATAGCGTTATAGTACTGAGGCCCAAAAGCATATAAATGAGGACAATTAAAATCAAACATTATTTTTCATTAACTTAAAGTTAATATTTACAAACTAATTAAAGTCTAGTAATTTTCAACATTTCTTAGGTTAATTAATATTAATGAAAATCAGGGTCGTTATAATAAAAATATTTTTTTTACTCATAGCGACGTCCTCCGAAATTTATGGAATTTGCGGCGCTATGATGTCGGCACTTGCTTCGCTAACAATTGTTGCGTTACTACTACTAAGATTTTCGGTACAGTTCAGAAAAGCATTAGTGTATCTATTGCTGTCTTTTATTAAACAATGAAAGTATGCACACAAATGTGTCCGACAAGGATATAAACATTGACAAATTCATTATTATAAACATTAGTAAGAAAAACTTGACAATTGTTTGTATTCACACTTGCAGATGTAGACGTAACAGATTTCTGATCAATAGATGTTTGCTTGTTAGGCATAGTCTGTTCTACATAGCTTTCAGCTACGGTACTAGACTTTCCTCCTCCGTGTCTTTTAAAAGTATATATATCTTCACCAACATCAACAAGAAGAGGCCCGAGAGATCTTTGGAAACAGTGTCCGGTCTATTTTTTTTAACTCGGTAACTTGAAGAAAGCAGCAATGTTTTTGGCATCTGTCTAAAACTATTAATTCGTACAGGTTGTAAAATACACTTTCTATTTTTATGGTAAACAAAAAACGACCATGAGAGGTATGTTGTAGACGAAGTCTAAAATAACCCAGAACATCAACGCCGTCAATAGTTACTGTGGTAAACACCAATTATTAAGGACACATAAAAGTAACATTTTAAAAGAATATTAGCACTACTAATATACTTTACCTTCATTATTAAATAGTTTTTATCATTGGCATTTCTTAAAAATTAACATACTTCGTCTTTTCAAAATATCTTTTATTTTTTTACTTATCCGTTTAAAAAAACCAACAACTGGATATATTAACTAAGATTTAAGTTGCTCTTCATTGAAATAGTGGTCCTTCACATTGAATAATAAATCTATGATGGCGACGGTTTGTTATTTTTGGCTTTTTTGGGAAAAATAGGTCAACAAATTTTCTTTTACGCTAATCTTGATCGTTTATACTCATTTTTGTATATATTTCTAGATTTGCCAGTAATTATTGTTTAAATTGCTGCATTTGCTGCTAATTCAATTTCTAAGAGTATATCTACCGCTAACAACAAACAATGCACAAAACATAGGTTTGCAAACTTGTAGATCAAAATTCGTAAATAGTTGTTTTTATTATTTTTTACAAATTAATTAAAAAAATTTTAACAGTAGGGAAAATTTGGTATAATATTCATATCGTACCTTTAAATTACGATACCTATATCGTAAATAACTATAAAACTGTTTCTGTAAAACTTAATATTGTTACTAAAAATTTTATATTAGTGTTTTTAAGATTAATAAAGTATTTCTTTCAAATTTTTAGTTTACTGTTTGTAATATATCTGTTCTTTTCTGATTTTGTCAAGAAAAAGTTAGTTACAATGATTATGCAGCACACAATACATTTATGTGTATCCAACAATAGACATTTAAATTTAACGCCCAAACAGTTTTCTTAAGTTCGTACCTGCCTCAAAAAAGTAAATGGACACTTTTAGGCACGACCTGCAAGGTAGGCAACCAAACTTACGTTATAACAAAACGTTTCGTTAAATTTGACAACATCGGCATTGTAGACATTACTTGCAGCGATATTACGAGGTTACTAACCATTCTTCATTAGCACTGCCTCAAGCGTTCAAAGAACATGTTTCTTACCTGCAAATATTTTCTAAATTGTACCCTAAAGTTTTAAATTCTTCTTCGCCGAGTTTTCTATTTAGAGAACATATTTTCTGCTTAGTAATTAAAAAAACTTCATTGTTATTTATGATTATATAAGTTCCATCTATAACTCGAATAATAAAAACTGTCTGCTCAAATATGAAACTACTGTACTAATTAGCCTAAAAGTCTTAATATATCTGGATTAAATTAAAGTTAACATTTCGATTTTTTTTTGCAAAGAAAGTATTATCACCATTAACACGTAATTAGTAGTCGAACAATTGCAGTATAAATTTTTTTTACTCATTTTAAAATATCGGTATGAAAAACGCTAAAAAAATTTCAAATAAAATTTGAAAATACATACCTATGCTGTAAATTTAAAAATCACAAGATTAGAAAAATGCGATTTGCCATCGAATTGATTAAATCGACACATACATTAGCTCTTTGAAATTTTTCCCACACGGTATTAATATGACGATGCAATTTGTTTATATTTCGTATTTCTATGTTATTGTTTAGTTCGAAGTTCCACCCACGCACGGCCGTCGCTCACAATTTTTCTATAGGTTCAAATCCGGTGACTTAAGAGGCCAACGGATTCTTTCAACTTCTGGATGTTGAAAATTATTCTTGAACTACCGCTGCCGTATGTAGCGGAAAATTGTCCTGAACAAACCAAATTAGTCCATCGGGCTCGTGCTCGTACGGAAAACAACATAACGTCTTCCAAAATCGTCAGATAAGTTTCTAGCAGTTAAGCGTCCATCGACACGTATTAATTACCCTTCGCCAGCATCACTCATCCATTCCCAGTACGCAGCACTAATTCTTCCACTTCTTTTGTTGCGTTGCACGTTTTGATTCATATCTAGAATTACGTGGCCTCCAAAGAACTTTTTTACTATATTGGGAAGTGCAGAAGGTTTTTTCATCTGAAAAAACAACACCTTTCTAATCAAAATTTAAAAGTTCTTCTGAAAACTGCAATCTCCGGTTGGCATTTTCTTCAGTATTACAGTTTTCTTTATAGATCGATAGCAGCTTATTTCTTTACCTTTCAAAGTATTCCTTATTGTTTGCATACTGCATTGTACCTGTAGTCTTTCGCGAATGCTGACGGAAGTTGTAAATAAAGTCAAAGGAGCATAAAAATAGAAAAGCATTTGTAAATTTTTGTTTATTAGAGATGTAATGTCAACCAAATCCAAATGATTGCAAAATTCATTACGTCTGCCAAATGTAATGTTTTGCACCCTATATGGATTTATTGATGTTTTGTAATTATTTAGTAAAAAAGTTTTACTTCTTTGTATTATTATATTTTGTTGATGTTATTGTACTTGTTTTATTATTATTTATTACTTAAAGCAAGATTAAACATTATTTCTTTATTTGGGGATATGTGCATTGTTACGGTCGAATTTTCTTTATGCACGCCTATGTTGCTACGGACGAAATTTTCTCTGCGCACGCCTATGTATTCCCAACGTGGAATTAATTTACGGTTTGGACGCCCCCTAACGATCGTTTACGCGTGACTGTCATTTACGACGAGTTCTTCAATTTGAAAACTACATAAAATGGCCGGCGAATTGACGAGTGAACATTTTCTAAACTTATCCACCGTCATGGGGACCAATCTATAAGTATATAACACTTATAATTCGTTTGCGTCGTCACCGGGTAAGATTATAACTCTCATTTATTAAAACTCTGTTGTAATTTCTCGTAATTTGATAGCCGTTCCGCCACGTGCGAGTACTTCGTTCTAATTTGTAATTGTTAATGAGGAATCCATTTCGAATAACCATCTCGTCAAACAAATATTCTATACGACTTATGGCAAAAACCGAATGTATCGAGGTTAACTAAGAACTGTCGAGATTCGACTCAGGCGACAGATACCTGCATAAATCGCAGAAAAGGGGTATAACAGCATCCAATTTTCGGGTTGTGTTATGTGTATACTTTAAAATTTAAGTAATGATTTTTTAGATTTGGATTTCGTGAGATATTAGGTTGACACGATTTGCGATTCAAATTACTTACAGGGTACGTGTAGAGGAAAGTACTTTCGTCGCACATTGGGGAATTCCTGTATTTGTGGTTAGTGTTTTTATATCTTTTCTTTCGTCGTCAACGAGGTTACTCACGAAACTTTCACTAATAGTATTTCCGTACTGATTACCGTAATTGTAGTAACATTTAGTTAGTAAATTTGCTTATACTACGTATGCTGTATCCTACCCTTAATTATTGTGATAATTGAATGTTAATGCCATACTTGTTATCATTGTTTTATTGTCAGTAATGCCATATTACTAATTATGTAAACGATATTTATTACAAACTATTCTTCGCTATATATTTTACTGTAGTTTACTTATGTACGGTGTGTTGCCTATACTACTGGCATTTCTGTATTGAGAAGTCTTATATTCTGTGATAATCATCAGCGATTCTACATTAAACTTGTTATTGTGGTTAGTTATTCTTTTATGACAACATACCTGTCTCCTGTGACTATCGTTACCAACTAATTACTTTTGACTACTCGAACAGCCGAGTAGAAGGGATTACGAACCTTCAAATTGTTACAAGTGAGACCCGTCTGTCTGGAGCGGGACAGAAGTTACTGTGGGATAAGCTCTGGCGCCCTGGAACACCTTTTATATACTTTTTTGTGAACCTACCCTCTCACCGACTATTGTGAGTTGGCCGTGCAGGTTCGTAAATACCTAAAGCTTGTAACAGCATTTTCTCATTTTAGTTTTACACGATATTTCTTTAAAGCGGGGGGCCGCCCGCGCTTGTATCCGCTCCGTCTACTAAGAATTTCTGCATTACATCGAAATTTGATAGGGCAACTTTGCGACACATAAATTTGTTTCTAGTAGTATGGAACAACGCTTAAAATTTTGGCCTTTTTTTAGTTTGTTTTTAAATTTTTATTGAACATTTTTAGCCCCAACTAAATATTTTTTTACTTTCCCTTGGCCCAATAATTTCTGTTTGTCATTGCGTACTTTACATGATATATTTAAATAAATATAAATAAAAATTTAAAAAAATCATGTTACTTGTGTGGGGTCCATAAACCTGTTCTCAGTTCAAGAGAAAAATGATCATAGAATGGTTTAGTGTTCAAAAAAACAGATAACAATGTTTAAAAACATTATTTGTAATATCCCAGTAAACACGGATTGAAACTGTTACAGTCACAAAATTAAAACAATTGTTTCAATACGTTGTTTCGTGTTAGTTCCATTTTTATATCATTTACGTGTAACTGACAGTGAATAAATTGAAAGAGTTCCGATTTTTCACAATCAGTTTTAAACCGTTTCAGTACTTGCAATTTTTTTCCCATAATCAGCAACCGTCTAAAAACTGATTTATTAAAACCGAATCTTTTTTGAATAACTAGAATTGTTTGAAGATCGATTTAATAAGATTGAATTATTTTCAAAACAGTGGAATCGTTCTTGTAAAAACGAGTACTTTGTGATTAGTCAGCATTAGTCGTTGCTATATTTTTGATTACTGTCGTCAACGCTTGCGCTGCAAATTGATATCTTTTCACTTGTTCGGTTGTAGTTTGATAAGTGATGCTGTGTGTAAAATTACGAAATGGAACAATAAACGGTAAGTCAAAATATTTTATTATAATCCATAAATGTATAATCAATATTATTATCATTTCTGTTCTTTATGTATCATGTTTTAATTTGTATTAAAAAAATGTAAATTAACAGACATGGTTGCGTTAAGGTAGATTATTGCATAAATCTGATGATACTTTACGATTTACAATTATAGTTCAATTCTTCAAGTTTTCTATACGATTATGTACAGCTAAAGGTATTCACAGTGTTTTTATAACTTTCTTATGATTGCTAAATTGATATTTATATTAAGTTTGTGTTGTTTTTGATTAAATAAATGTAATTAATTTTGTGTAACTCTATGATTATGTATGTATATAAATGAAATATTTATTTCTATGTTACAGATGCGATTAAAACAGTAACTGATGCAGTTTTCGAGACTTCCGTGAAAAGACCAAATCAAAGAAAGTTGCAATATGTAAAAAACTCAATGTGATATTGTATTTAAAAATATTTATTGTGCAATAAAATTTGAAACGTGCATTCGAAAATGTATTATTATATTATTGAAAGAATTGTTTTAGTTCATTATTGAAACAAAAAAATCATACATGTATCGATCATTTAGTATCAGTTCAAGAACGAAGCTTTTAAAACGTAAACCGAATGCAACATTTAGTTTGCTACAGATTTGAATTTAAAATACCGAAACTATACTGATTCAAATAAGTGAAACAGCGATGGACTTATAGCTATTTTATTGCAGTTAGGTTTCTTTTATGTTTGAAACAAGAGTGAATCATAAATTTTTTGTTTTGAAACTGTTACTAAACAATATCAATTTTGTGTTTACTGGGATGTAAAACCTTACTCCTATTATATTCAATAAAAGTTCCATTTTTAAATTTTGTAATTTTTCTTATATTCAAATTAAAAAAATAACAGTCAATGTAAAAAGAGAACACACATTTAACATTATATTTAATCAAAATTAATTTGAATTATTTGAAGAAAAAGAAAAAATAAGAAAAGCTAATATTTCGCGTAAGGTAATGCTTTAAGGACACAGGACGCTCAAATACAACCGTAAAGCACAATTAAATACGGTCCTATGAACTCTGAAGAAGGTTTAAAATTAACTTCGCTTTGCGGTCCATAGATTGTGACGAAAGTTTAGCTCGGTGCTGAACGTGTTAAATACTAGCCATTTGTCCTTCCTTCATTACTTAGTTTTAGCAAAAATTTGCAGGATTTCTGGTTTGATTTATAGGTAACGAAACTCATATTAATTTTGATTTCCAGTTTAGTTACTTCTAACTAAAGATAATATATTTCTAAAAGAATATTAATTTACTAGCTACTTGTTCTTTTGTTATAATATAAATAAGATTTTACGAAAGCCGCCTACAAATAAAACTCTACACAGATAAATAAATTTGAGCTACGCATACCTTCTGTCTAATACTTAAACTAGTAGGTTCGATGTCATCTATAAATTGGGTTGCATCAACAAAACTGAAGCATTTCTGTGGATTACGACAGTGTAATCAAAAAAACAATTTGTTATGTTCCAATTGGGGAGGTGGAGAAAAAGAAAGAAAAAAAAATTATTAAGTTAATTACCAAGATGTCACGCTTACCTTTCGGCTAGCCTCACCGTAGATGGTCGTCGGGTAAAAGAAAATCGAAAGGAAAAGAATCTTCTTTGGTAAGCGAAATGCCCGAATGCGCCACCTCTTCTTGAAATTTAGTCGAAGATAACAAGTCTAGGCAGGAGAAAAGGAGATCCTAGATCCGAGGTCCCCCAAAAGAAATAGAGCGAGAATAAACAATAATCATTTATTGAGTATATATAGATTAACAGCAAATTCCGGAAAGGAAAGAGCCATTCGACGGTTACGCCACTGGTATAAATCACAATATCAAATAACTTACACACAAAAATAGAATATAAGATTAAAGCAGGTCTAAAATAGACTCTGGAAGCAAACAATTATGCGCTAAAGTTTAAATTATATTTCCGCGGCTAACGTAACCGGTAGCATATCCACCCGTGATCGCGCGTGAAAATTAGAAAAAAAATAACATCGCCCGTGGTCCTTGACGTCAAGTTAACGACCGGTAGTAAAATTGTCGTTCAATTAGGTTACGACAAATAATACGTTGCAAGCTCCCAAATCTCCACCATTTACAATTCCCGCACATTCTAGATTGAAATTTTTCTTTTACGTTAAAAATAGTAAGTTACGTTAAATATAGTAATTAAATATAATCAATTACATTAAGATTTACGTTAAATATAGTAATTAAACCTAATTAGTTCGATCAAAATTTACATTAAATATAATACTCAAACATAATTACGTAGATCAAAATTTACGTTAAATATAGTAATTAAACAGAATTAAATAGAGTAAAATAGGCGTACTGGATGTACAAAAAACAAAGTTCAAGACAGAATTATTTCAATTACGAAGTCCGTACTGATTTCCTTTCATTTAATCCGTAGCGTGAGTTGCACTATTCATTACTCGTTATGCAGCGCAAGCAGCAGTCATGACCCCGAAGCGCGTGGACGAAAGTGAGTCGAGGTTTCGCGGCCTCTCGATGTCCCAAATGTACGCCTAAAGATACTTATAAATACCTTTACGTTCAGAGTTTTTTTTTGTTTTTGGTATAAATCCTTCACCAGGTCACCTCGCTTTTAAACCCCAAGCTATAGAAAAGCGCCATCAAGCCACTGGGATCCTTTGCTCCGCTACGTTTATTACTTCATAGTTACAGTGATACAAAGAGAACTCAGCCAGAAAGCTTCGAAAGAGCTCGGAAAGAAACTCCGACAGACACGAAGAAAACAAAAGAGCTAAAACAGCGAATATTAGTTGGTACGTCTCCACCATCAACCACGTGCAAATACTAACCTACTTTACGATTTTACGTCGAAATACGTGGATATTTTGTTTTATGAGTATGACATTTGATCGGATTCATTAAGGATTTCTAAAATAAAACGTCGTTGCATTAGATGTTGATCGATGAAAGAAAACCTCATTTTACTTACCCAACCGTCTCTGCCACGTCCATTACACCGCAAACCACCAAATAAAATGAATTTCGTAGATGGCCAACTACTCTCAAACGCCCTCTACGAGCATAACTTGAAGAATATAGCTCGATGTCAAGTATTTCACACGGTTAAAGGCAAGGTTGCTTAACTATCAGGCAAATTTATGCCCATGTACGAATTTACACGTTACAAATTGGCTATCGGATTTTACCTATATTCATAAAAATCCACTTTCTATGTTATAAAATGTTAAGAGAATTTGTAATGAGAATTAAGATTACAATTGTTGAACCTCTAATTACGTTCAAATGATAGTAATACTTATTTTACAAAGTAAATCGGAATATTGACTTTAATTTAATCCGAAAATATTAAAAATGTAGGCTAATTAAAACAGCAATTTCATATTTAAGCAAGCAGTTTAAATTTATTCGATAATGGTACTTTTTTTAATTTATTTTAATTATAAATGAAATTATAAATAACTTAGAACTTTTTTTATTATGGGCTATAGCATTCATTTAAAATTTGAGCAGAGAACATAAATAAAAAATTTGGCGAAAAAAAAATTAAATCTTTATGGTACAATTTAGATACATATTTGCAGCAAAAAAAAACATGTTCTTTGAACGCTTGAGACAGTGCTCGTGAAGAATAGTTAGTAACCTCGTAATATCGCTGCAAGTAATGTCTACAATGCCAATGTTGTCAAATTTAACTAGCCGTTCTGTTATAACGTAAGTTTGGTGGCCTGCCTTGCAGGTAGCGCTTAAAAATGTCTAATTTTTTTTTTGAGACAGTGTACCTTACAAGCTACTAATATAGCGCCGGTATCCCCTTTCTAACTATCTTGTTTGCCAAGTTGAGCTATATCAGTAGCACTTTATAAATTACACAAACACATAAATCTAAAACTTTAAAAACATTGATAATTCTTACGCTACGAGATTTTGTCAACATCTCAATGTTAGTTTATTTGCACCCACCATATTTAAGAATCGACTTAAAATCTCAAAATATAATTAATACTTAGTCAACTGTATGTCTCAATGTTCCAGTTAACTAAAGTCCGGACCGTAAGCTATATTTAAAAAAGTAAGCTCTGCAAAATCAAACATATCTGCCTTTCTTTTAGTTTAAAAAGATTTTTTTGCATCAACCATATGACTTTTAACACTACTGTATATTACAAATTTATCATTATTATTATAAGTTGAAATGATACCATCTTTGAGCGGTATAACAAATTTTTTTGCTTCCCAGCTGCATAAAGTTATAAAAAATAAAATAAATTGTCCATGGTAGCGTAACAAATAATGGTTGTCTTTTTACAATTAACTTTGTAATGTAACGCTCTATTTAAAAATTTGGTTTGGTTTAATGTATTCATTAAATTTAGCTTAACAAAAGTTGGCATCACGCGCTTGATTTTTTTCTTAATAATATCGGTTCAAGTTATTTTTACATTTTTTTGCATCAGTAATTGTTTTATTTGAATATTTAATTAGTAATAGAATAATGTAACACGTCAACACGACTTGCAATCTCACACAATCATGTATTGCCACCAAAATTTATAGAATTTATTTTTTAACAATAAATTATTGTATTTCCAAGGCGTTTATTTTTTTTTTAATAACGCAATATGTGTTTCTTTTAATCCCAACTTAAAACAATATGACTAAATAAATTTATGTTTTGTAAATTTTTGTACATAAACAAGCTTTCGTAATTTATTCTACGTTGCCAATTAAAAAAATTCCATGTCAAGTTTAAAGTGTTTTCAATGGCTTAGACAAGCAATTCGAAACTCGTTTTTTCTTACTATTATATAATTTTTGTAATAATTGCATTGCTCTTCTAGTAACATTCGACAAATCGGGGCTTACATTTTTTTCACGTTTTTTTTTCGTCTATCGTCCTGCGAATGTAACAATAATTGACAGATTGCTATTCGATTTTAGAATTCTAATTTAGAGTATAGATCGTTAAACTTATGTTACTTTTACTATTTTTTTTTTAAATTAAAAATTTGTTTACACCATTCGCGGCTGATCGTTGTTTTCAAAAAAATATACAGTTTTTATTTAATAGTTGTTATTACAATTTAGAACTTATTGTTCTAACATACACAAAATTAGAAAAAAATTAGTTTGGGAACTTTACATTGTATTTATCTTAATATTATGACAAAAAATATCAGTAGTTCAAGTATTTTAGCAATTAAGTTAACAATAATAATTTTGTCACCGTCACAGTATCTAACTCTCTCAATTTAAAGATTAACAAATATCTATAAAAGTTACTAACAAATTTGGATACAATTTTTAACAGTTTATGTATCGATAATCTTTTAACCCGTTAATTAACTAAAAGATTTAGTTATGTATAAATCAAGAAACTCTCATATAAATTAAATAATAAAATAGTACAATGTACAAAGTTAGTAAACAAATAAAATCAAAAACTGCAATTGTAAGTTAGTTCACTGCAGCATGTGTAATTTCAGTGCAATTCTAATAAGAAAACTGGTGTTTCCAAATTAGCAAGAAAGTTAATTTTCTACCCGACAGAACGCGTACATTATCACAATAACTATGATGTTAGAGATTGTAATTTACACCTTAAAACGATTTCTTGTAATACCTATTTTATTATACTATAGTTTATTAGCTCGTTATTCAGTAAACGTGTTAATCTGACGTCAGTAGCAAAAACAATTTTATAGGTAATTGGTTTACAAAATAATTTTACTGAACAGTCTTATTTAAATATTTATATCAAACGGAGAATTTACTTTTAGTAATTGCTAAAACCTATATTTATAACACGAATTTACGCTAATGCAAATAATCCAAACAAACGGTTAATCCGATCCCGCTCTGAGCTTTTAATTGTCAGAATTAAATATGCATTATGCATATTAATGACGCTGTACACTTACATTATTGTCGTTTCTTCTTATTCCGTTTTGCCTTAGCTATACGCTCCACTTATTGTAGTTACAGATTATTTATGGCCAATTAACTAAATATTTCGAATGTTGAAGACGTAATCATTTTTTACGACATTTTGCTTATTCAGCTCTTATATATTTTTAACATTTGGTTAATGTAATAAGTTTTTATGTTTTAAAAATCTGAACTGTACATTGCTTAAAACTGTAAATTTAAATATTTATTTATTAGATCTACCAGTATAATAAATTTTTAAAAATGCAAATTAATTACAATTATTTAAAACAAAACAATTAATTTTAATAAAGCAATTTAATTTATTAGTCGAAAAAATAATAAACGCGTATATTATATAAGCATAACATTTTATATATGTATGTACATTTCTTAAACTTAGAACAGCTCTAATCTACTTTATTACAATTGCGTTAGTTTATAATTGTTATTGTTGTTCATTACTGTTTTAAGTAAGTTTTCTACAACCGCTTTTTAGTTGTTTATTGAGTTATTTACAGCTACTAATTTAAGCAGACGTTTTTGAAATGCTTTGTTTTAGCTTAGTATGTTGATTAAGATAACTGAATACATTAATATTACATTTATTGTAGTTAAAGATCAGTAGAAAAAACCAAATACTTAGAAAATTTTTTTAGTTTATAATATTAAGTTGAAAATCTAATTTCTTTATTTCCAATGTTAATTTTATTTTATTTTTTTTTATTTATTAATTTTACGGGCAAAACGCCCAATTTACAATAATATTAAACAATTAATTTAATAGTGTAAGACAATTATTAATTAATCATTAACTATAAACACATAACTACAGACAGAAAAGTACATAATAAATTAAAAATACTAAAATTTGAAAAAGAGTTCTACATCGTAACACAACAAACAAGCAAAAAAGAAAATAATTTATGGAAAAATTAATCTTAGTACAATTTTTTTGTGGAGGGGCAAGAAATATTTCATAATCGATGCTAGGCAATTTATTATACTTTCTAGGAATACGGCATATCGGAGAATGGTAACTATAATTATTTTTCTTATATTCAATATTGAAAGACTTTATATTACGTCTGTTATATTTAGGAACATTGAAATTTATTTTACTTAGTAAGTGAGAACAATCAATATTATTAGAAACTATGTTGTATAAAAATAAAATATCATTGAAATCTCTCCTAGACTCTAATTTCCTTAATCCTAGATATTGCCTAATTTCATCATATTCCCCTATCACATGATTTTGACTTAATTTATATTGACAAAAACGTAGAAACTTATTTTGAACTTTTTCAATTTGGTAACATTGGGACTTTTTGTAAGGACACCACACAAGACAACCATATTCAAGGACAGGACGGACTAAAGCACAATACAACACCTTAAACGTATTTACGTCTACAAAATGACTGGACGCTCTAAACACAAATCCTAATACTCTACTGGCCTTAACTACTATATTATTGACATGGTTGCTGAAAGACAAATCACATGTAATCGTAACTCCTAGATCTACAATGGTATCAACACACTTAAGCCTAACATTAAACAGATCAAAATTTATTTCAGATTTTCTCTTTTTCCGACTAAAAAAACATGGTAGCATTTATCTAAATTTAAATCAAGTTTATTACCAGTACACCACAATTCCAACTTTTTTAAGTCACTTTTCATCAGTTCCACGTCACTTTCACTCCTTATAACACTATAAACTTTTAGGTCGTCAGCAAACAAGTATTTAGCATAGCAGAATTTACTACCAATGTCATTAACAAAGATATTGAAAAGGAGAGCCCAAATGGGATCCTTGAGGTACACCTGAAGTAGCAATAAAATCGTCAGACAGAAAATCTGGGGAAAATTTTACTTTTAATCGCCTGTCACTCAACTAATCACTGAACCAATGCAGTAGAGAGCCACTTATACTATAATATTCCAGTTTAGCAATAAGTATAGTATGGTTAACCTTATCAAACGCCTTACTGAAGTTCATGTATATAGATTCTACATCAGCTCCTACCTCGAAAGCATCTAGAATATGTTGACTGTAGATCACAAGGTTGGTAGAAGTTGAGCGGCCCTTGACGAAACCGTGCTGATTTTCCACAATTATATTTCTCATGAGTGAACATAATTTCTCTTGTAGTAATTTTTCAAGAAGTTTAGGTATGCCAGAAAGTATAGTAATGGGACGACAATTTGTTACTACATTTTTATTACCACCCTTGTGAATTGGTGGAATAAAGGCTGATTTCCAACACTCAGGGAAGACTACCGATTTTAAATACCAGTTGAAGAGTATTTGAAGTGGATAACTTAAGACCATTCTGCAGTTTGTTAGCACAATTGTGGGTACTTCATCAGGACCCATCGGCTTCTTATTAGTTAATTTTCCCAATGCTTGATATATTTCAAAAATGACATTCCATCTTATTTGTTCAAAATAATAATTTAGCATTTTGGAGTCAACCTTTGTGTGGCTGACGCGTATAGATATTCTTAGAGGAGGGTGGTATCTCGTGGTATCTCTAATACTACCTTGGACGAAAGTTCATATGTAACAGCATACTATACGCTTCGGTTCTCTTACTTTTTTTTTACCTGTTGTAGTTTGATTAAAGGAAGCCAGTGAGAAAACGTTTTTTGGTCAATTCTTGATTTTAACTATTCGCTGTCGCTACGGTGCTTCTCATGAATCATTTTTACTTATCTCATCAAAACCTTTAAAATAATTTGCTTTTTAATACTATCCCACACAGCCAAAAGTAACCAAAAGTCGTAATAAAGGTAACCGCTTTGGATTGTGCAAATATAAACAGCACACAAACATTAGAGCGATGAGAAATATTTCTAATTATAATCAGGGACGGGGTATTCTACTCATACACTAATATTTACAATTCTAATTTGAAATATAATTTGGACGCCACAATATTTTTTATATTAAATTTATAACGGTTAAATATTGAAACCAACTGATAAACAAATCTTAAAATTAACACTTAATTAGGTTATTTAGGTACATACGTGTTATTGAAGATTAATTACTTGTTGCTGTTCGTAACTTCAGCGCATGGGCGTGGTCATCACGTGACTTAATTGAATTACGCGTTTCTTATCTGATTCATGCAACATTACGAATTTCTTGAAATGCAAATTTAACTTCCATATTTTCCGTAATCATTCTGATTTGATCTAATATCCGTACAGATCCAATAACCAGAACATCGTAAACAAACGTAACGTAAGATAATTTTCAATCGAAACATCCAAATCAAATTCCATCGAACGTAACCATGAATAATTATCGATTTTCACACATGAAAATCTTAATTCGTAACGGAAATTCTTCGTAAAAGCGACGTTGTGACTAACATCAAACGTGCTGCGTAAACCATAATTTCATATCGCATTTCATACCTCAAATTCGTAAAAAGGCATACGTATCCAAACCAAATATTCGTAACCATAAACGAATTCATACGTACACAAATCGAAAAGCATCGAATAAATCAGAAACGTAGTCGTATATCGTAACCCATAGTTAAAAAAACTTTCAGTTCGTGCGTACAAATAAACCCTTTTAGATTACGGGTTTCTTTAACAAATAAAAGCGTAAATTTAAACGAACGAAAGCGGATAGTATTGCATACGACTAAAGCAGAATTCCACCGTACAAATTTAACATGTGGACATTTTCTGCACGCTGTGCAGGACGAACACGTCCTCACGCGTTGATGAACGCACGCAAGATGGTTGATCACTTAAGAAGAAGAACCCATAACGCATGTGCAGTGCGTAAAATGCATTGCGCAAAAGAATTTATATTAACAGTGAACACAAAAATGTTAATTAAAAGCAGACGTAATCAATCGAAAAAATGTGCACGTTACACTAAAAAGATACCGTTTTTTGTTTGCTCAACGTTCAACCTGTTAGGGTAATCTAAAGTTAATCAAAAGTGATTGTTAATTGTTGGTATTTAAAACTGCCTAAAAGATACTAATTTTTGTTTGCTTAACGTTCAACCTGTTAGGATAACTTAAAGTTAATCTAAATGGGTATTTTACTATTTAATTTTAAAGCTGTTTAAAATATACAATGTTTGCACTTGTTCAAGAATCAACCTGAAGTTAACTGTAAAAGATGTATAATTGTTGGATTTTAAAACTGCTTAAAAAATACTATTTTTTCAGTTGCTCAACGATTAATGGCTGCTTAACGGATATCTTATACTTAACATTTGAAAATAAAACACATTAAAGTAAAGGTGCAAGTCTTGAAAAACAGATTTTATACGATAAGATATAATACATATATATTTATTACTTATTTACAAATTTAAACATATCTAAAATAAATGTCATCGCCTTTAACCCTTTTTCACACTTTTTCTCGATTTTCTAATCCACACCTTTGTCGCCACTAAAACGTCCATTTCTGTGGCTGTGGAAACTATTCATTTTACGGAAGCTAAAATTTGAAAAAATACTTAACTAAACCACCAATATTTATATTTGATTTGATTTTTTACAGGGTTCCCAGCGATCTAGAAAATTGTAAAAAATTTGGGTATTCTAAAATCAGGGCAAACATGTAAAATTTAGAGAAAACCTGTTTCTATGTCTTTTTGTATACTGACCGTTCATCTGCAATTATGAATTATGTGTTCTTTTGTATCTGTTAAAAATATGTATAAAGAAGTTTTACCTTTATAACTGGAATTTTTAGTATAATACAATTACACAAAGTTAACACTCGACTTGTACAACACGCACATCAACAAAACTTGAACGATTGTCTAGCAAGTAAAAAAAAACGACGTTCAATTTTAAACTAGTCTTAAAACAACCCGGTGGTTATTTAAGTTACCATACCCATTTTCTCCCACTTCAACAACATAATTTTAAATTTTACAAACGGTGGGCGTTTGTTTAATGTTAATTCAATAATTCTTGAAATCTATTTTTGTTAAGTTTAAATTAACCCCGTAACGTGCATGCTCGAGTTAATTCTATTACGCTAAATGGGCCAAAATTGGCACGCTCGAATTAATTCGAGCGGTATCGCTATATGAAACATAAGAAAAAAATGGCCTTTTTGATTTTTTTTATTTACATCTGTCTTGTAAGCTATAAAATGTTAGAGTAATATTACTTTTCGTCTAGTTGTAAAACAAAGAAACGTTTTTTTTTTTGTAATATACAAATAGGTACAAGTGTTTATTCTTTTTTATTATTATTATTGATTTAGTAGTGAAAGACTTTTTTTGTGATGTAATATGTAAAAATTATAAAACTGTAAAGATAAGTGTTTATAGACAGTTATTTTGTGTTTAGTTATTACTTTTGGCCAAAATAAAGTTCAAAAATGTATTTTCTTAAATTAAAAAAAATGATTTTTTTGTCGTTTTTTTTTTAAAAACGTGCTTTAAGAGATTAAATAAGAAGTTGAGAATAATCAGTACAAATGTCATATCCTCATTGTTAACTGCGACATAAAAACTTTACTTTACTTAATTTTTACGAAATTTAATTTTTTTTTCAATGATGGCTACATAATAAAAAACTTGAATTAATTCCAGAAAGTTCATTTGAAGCACTAGATCAATTATTGTATTGTCACTTTCGACATTAATAATACTTTTTTACCGTTTATCGCGAATAAACTATCCTTTAATAAGAAACATTAAGATTTGCCTGTATTACGTTTTGAAAATTGGATATTGATGCGCATATAGCTCCTTTATGAGTCACAATATTAAAGAAGCTTAAATACAAAACTTGTTCGGTATGTCTGTTTGGAAAAATACATTTTTCTTGTTTGCTATCAAGAGGCCAAGTTTATATTGTAATTATTTAACGGATTTGTTAAAGCAGAAATAAATATTAAACTCTGCTCAAAGTAATAACGATTTGTTTTAAAAAAATTTTGTCAGCGTCGGCAGAATGAGATCCTTTGAATGAAAGTTACGTTAAAACTGCAATATCTAAGAAAAAGACCTTGAATGGTCGAAGAGACCGACACATTGAAGGGATTAAAATACCCACAAAGGCTATTGTTTGGTGCCCAGTTGACACACAGTCAGTCACAATGCAAAATAAGTTCTTAAATTAATCATTTACCGTAACGGATAAAACAAAAACAACAAAAAAGTTTTTACAATCAACATTAAGTTAATTTTTAGGATTAACATAAAATTAACTTTTTAGAATGTCTCTTTCACAACTTTTATAGACATTGATTATAAAACTCACCGAAAATAACATTTATGTCGTTATTAAAAAGACATGTAGTCTCATTCTGTACTATAAGGCTACTAAAAACTTAATTTTTAGGATTAGCATTAAATTAATTTTGTAGGATGTCAGTTGTGTAACTTTTTCAAGACATTAATTAGAAATCTCTGAAAAGATATCGAAAAGTTAACTTATAGGGTTAGTAAAAAAACAAGTAGTCTCATTTTATACTTGAAAGTTCTTAATAGGTTAATTTTTATGGTTACCATCAAGTTAACTTTTTAAAACGGCTTTTAAGTAACAATTAAAGTTGTCTATTGAAAAGTTATCCAAAAGTCAACCTCTGTAGGTAAGAAACAAGATAGGTCGCCATATTTTATACTTTAAGCTTATACAAAAAGTAACCTTTACGTTTACAATTTGGCTGATTATTAGGAATAACTATTTGTTGTGAATAAGTTAAACATTAAGGACACGCAGTAGAACTAACTTTTATGAATGACTAAAAGATACGATAAAGATACCACATGCTTGTCAACTTTTCAGGTTAAAGTATGATCACTTTTTAGACAATTAAGGTTAACTTTGGTTATGTGGGATTAGTCATTTAGTTTAAGTTAAATTACTATCGCATGTTGATTACGTCAGCTGTCAATTGTTATTGTTAATGTAATTTACTTACAAAGATTTTTGTATGTCCTGGCTATTACACTTATGATTTGAGTGTATTGTGAGTTGCCGATGCTTCCGGTGTTTTAGAACCAACGTATACTTGTACTGAATCTAAATTTACTTTACTGTGATGCTATCGACTTATATAATTGTTGTCTACTCTAATTTTAATCATTAGTTATCTTTCTAAAATTAATTAAAGTACAACCGGTGGTAACAATTTGGTTTCTTTCTTCGATTCTTACAGTTTTACGAACCTTAAAAATTTAATACAAGTTTCGGGCCTTTTGTGCTGATCTAGCAGAAACTATATCTGCTAAATAAGATCTGGCGCCTATTAAAATAAACTTATCACTTAGACATCCCCTCTCTCCGATAGGTATTGTTTTAATCCAGCAGCGAGTTAGTCGTGCAGGGTTCGTAAATTACTAGAAGCTTGTAACACAGTTTTATGCAAAAATCTTTAGCGTCTATCATTGATCGTACATTTTTGACTAAGGTGCGCATGTATACTTCTTTATCTCATCTTATCAATAAGTTCTTAAAAGTTTTGCTGCATTTTATTCGCAACTGAAGAGATTTTCCATTAGTCAGTATATAGTCGTTGTCCACAACTTTACTCATAAACGGATAGCATTTTTTCCCATATTCCTTTTACAGCTTAACAAGTAGATGTCAAATCCACGTTTTCTCCATTTATGCTACCAACTAATATTCATTGCGCAAAAGCACTGTTTTTGCGAAATGTTAGCAATTTTGCATTATACTCTGTCTCTTCTTCTCTAGATTCAATTTTTACTCGCTTCATGCATAATCTGTTAACCATTTTCAGCACATCATGGTGTCGCAATAATAGTGTTACCTGCCATTTCCATTGCGTCTAGTTTTCTGCATCTTTTAGTTTCTTGATTTACATTTTAAAATCGATTATTGACTCTTTATTTCACAATAACAGCAAATCTTTCACCGTCAGAAAACGTGCTTCCTTCGAGCTTATTTTTTTGTCACGTGACTAACTTTTTTTAGTTTTATTCTTATTTTGTTTTCAACAAAAATCAACAAACAAAACGCTTCACAAATGAACAAAAGAGCTAAACTCACCAGGCATTACACTAAGGATATACGAGAGATAAGTTGCTATGAAATAGAACACAGTTTAAAACAAATGAAAAATAGCAAAACTCCTGGCGAGGAAGTAATAAAACTCATTAAAAACTGTGGATAGGAAATAATAAAACATCTAGGAGTATTATTTAACAAATGTTTAGAGACTGGAACTATGTCTTAAAGTTAGAAGAAATCGGAGACTATACTTATAGATAAAAAAGGCGCATTTTATACCTAAAAAAATATAGACCTGTATTCTTTTTTATGACACATATACAAGTTACTGACAAAAGTTATAAATAACAAAATATCAACCCGACTAGACGAATTCCAAGCAGGCAGGATTCCGTAAAGGATTCATCACAATGGACCATATTTACACAGTCAGACAATTAATACAAAAAGTGAACAAATACAACTTAACTCTATGCTTAGTCTTTGTGAATTTTGGAAACGCGTTTGATACCGTGGAAACATGGGCTATCATCGACGCTATCCAACGCAGCAGAATCAGCTACAGGTGTATTCAGTTAGTAAAATCAATATACGGAAATGCAACTATGATTATTAGAACATTAGATAGCACTAAATCTATTAGCATCGAGCGCGAAATAAGACAGTGAAACACATTGTCCCCAAAATTATTTACAAATTTACTAGAAGACTGCTGGATTAGAACTAGAAAGGAATTAACATAAACGGTGAACGCCTCTTTCATCTTCGGTTTGCGGATGATGTTGTTATAATGGCACATGCTCTTAAAGAACTAACAGAAATGCTAAACTAGTTGAATGAGGTTAAGAAAACGATTAGACTTCTTATAAATATTGAAAAAACAATAAGTAAGACCAACTATCACATTTTTATCAAACCTAGGCTATTGTGTCAGTCTCGACAAACAAAGACAAACAAAATAAATAGACAAAAGAATACGATTGGAATGGACAGGATACGGAAAACTGACAAACAGTATTTTTAAAACTAACATCCCACAATACTTACAAAGAGACAGATTGAAGAACGAATATATTCGACAACGAACTAAAGTACAAGACATTACAACTCGAATCTGTAAATTGAAATGGAGTTGAACAAAGCATAGAAAAGTAACGGAATGGCGACCTAGAGCAGGAAGAAAAAGCGTAGGGCGCCCAAAGGCAAGATGGTCGGGCGATAACGTGAGAATGACTGGAAAAGCATGCATAAGAGATACAATATTGAAACGTTCTCAAATTCAAGAGCCTTCTTGAAGTTGTTGTCCATCTGCTAGAAAGTATACCGAAAGATATGGAACACTCGAGAAAGATTTCCAAAATGTGTATATATACGGAACAATCAAATCGTAGGTCAGTTATTGCCGTAATGCGAAGACAGCAGCGTTAAGAAGATTATTCAAGTCTAAATAAATAAGTCGTTAGCGCGTGTGTGTAGATAAATATACGGAGAATAATCTTGTACGTGACTTTAGTGTAAACAAGTGTGTGTAGCTATCTGCGGACTTTATCTTATCTTTGTGTAAGTGATATAAATTAGTGTAAGTGTTATTATTAAATATTATTCGATTTAATTAGTTCGGTTAGTTTAAACGTGTACACATTTTTAGTATAAATAAATTAATTAATTTTAAAAATAAAATTCGTTACAATATTTAGAGAAAGTTGGAAGAGCAAAGATGATGCTTATGTCCAAAATTGGAAAATGGATAGAATATAACAGCTAGGTACAAATCAAGTCAAGATCTAAGTTTATATCCGTCCCGGGTTATGTTTTACAACGTAAATGCTGTTTCTAAATCTCTTATTTACCAGTCTCTCTTTTTGGTTTCTGATTGTATCATTTGGAATATGCGCTGTGAAGTAACATTAGTAACTATGAGCTGATTTTCTTAACAAAATTCTAAGAGCCTATCTCTATGTTTATTTCTAATACCTAAGCCATTACTATTTTACTCATTACTATAGTCACTTCTTGATTTTTTACTAATTGTAAAACAATTTTAGTTGTTCATAGAGTTTTGCACTATATTCTATTTGTATCGATAAAAATATTAAATAAAAAATAGACAATTTCTGTTTTTAAACTTTGCAAAATTTTAATGCTTAGGTTTCTCCTGTCGTGTCTTATATGTAAAGCATCTCTTTCTATTAAAATTCAAACATTTACTGATTTTTTGTTACAAATAATTGTTAATAATCTTACTATTAATACAACGTACATATATGGTGGTTTAGATTAAATAATAGTGGCGCCATCGACGCAATGAATAAAGTTTTCATTTGCAGAAAATAACGCTCATTTATTTTTTCTTTTTTTAATTTATATCTGTGCAACCGCACAGTAATGCATAACAATAAATTGCTTTTAAAGCTACAACTTGAAACTTTTTGCAAATGCATTATGTGCGTTCGTAATTTGTCACAAAAGCGTAAACAGATAATAAGCAGTGCATGAAGCGTTTAGCAGCATATATGAAACTCCGTGTAACTTTGCACAACCGTTCCGTAAATATATCTTAAGATTTAGAAGTGTTTTAAATTGTTTAAATCATTGTTAAAGTTTACACAGTGTGTTGCAGGATATAATTGTAATTTATAGAAGTTTTTAATGAAGGCATATTTTTAAGATATTTTTTTTTATTGTTGATTTACCTTTAACAAACTAAATTAAAAAAATATAATTGACAATTTTTTTTTGTATAGAACTGTAAAAAAAATTAAATAGTTTGCAGAATGTCGTAAAAATAATTTAAAATTCACAAACCTTATTTTAAATTTCAAATTTTTGAACTTTATTAACTTCTTTTTATTTACATTTAACATTTTGTAAAACTTACATTTTTTATTTTTTTGAATATCTAGTTACAATTTCTCATATTTGACATTTTTCAAAAAATGTAAGTTTTTTAATAAATTTTTGTAATTTAACTTTTTATAAGTTGTTAATAATATTTTTTGTAGTTTTCTGAGGATGAGCTTTATAATTACAAGCTCGAAACATATGTTAAATACATTTTGAAAGATTGAATTTTTTATTATTGGTGGACTGATACTTTAAATAATATTTAAAAAAAAGATTATAAAGTACATAATTAAAGTTTTGTTTTTTTGAAAAAGTTTGCAACAGCACACAAATATGAAGTATAAGCATTACGGTAATAAAGATGATTATAACTTCTATCATTGCAACGGTATTTTGTCAGTTGCCGATAGAGCGCTGGAATCTTATATTGAATCGCATATTGTCAAGTGCAGTGTCTCGTAAATTAACCAAACCTCTATTAGTTGTGACAACAAATTTTGTTTATTTGTATTTGTAAACAAAATTTGTAATTTTTAGTGTTTTATGTGTGACAGTATCTTGCCTAAGATACTTTACTGTTACAAACCACATAAACCCTAGAAAGTTGGTTTAAGATGACTGTATATTATACATATTAATTTAAAAATGGTTTTTAGAGAATATATTAAAACTTTTGCAGTGCAGTACGTAACGATGCCAAAGATGAAACGATCCAGTTGAATAGTATTCTTACTGTCCAACTTAAAGTGGTCAGAATGATTACTGAAGCAGAG
This sequence comes from Aquatica leii, assembly GCA_035610365.1. Classification (NCBI taxonomy): domain Eukaryota; kingdom Metazoa; phylum Arthropoda; class Insecta; order Coleoptera; family Lampyridae; genus Aquatica; species Aquatica leii. The sequence continues at coordinate 41,166,604 of CM069432.1, read as the reverse complement.
CTAATTGTCCACTATAATGTTCTGGGCGTCATGTTTGTGACTTAGAACTTTCTGAACAATTTATTAAAAGAAGTAACAACTTAACTTAGAAGAAAATATCACCACATTCGGTAATCTTATGGAAATGTTAGATCAATCAGCAATAGATCAACCAGCAAGTTGTTTTAATGAATTTAAACTTTCAAAAAGACAAATCAGCAGAATATAAAATATTTAAAACAGAGAGAATCTAAGAACTAACACAATTAACAATAATGAAGGTACTGATAATTCACAACAAGAAATAAAACTTAAACAGAAACTTTGAGATATTAATGATACACTAAGAAAACAAAATAATGATTACTACTCTATTCTAAATAACAAAATAAATTGTGACACGCAGTGATGAAGATACTGATGAGGAAAAGACAACAAAATGAATCAAACGCAGTTGACAACAAAAACACAATTAATAATAGTGAAACGTTCAAGAAATTACTTGCAAACGCAAAAGCCTTCTAGAAGCTGTTATCTAGTTTCTAGAAGATATAGCGAAAAGTAAGGAACGCTCGAGAAGGATTCGCCGATGTCTATAAATACGTAAGAAAGAAATCGTAGGTCAGTTATTGTCGAAACGCGAATGCAGCTGTATTAAGAAGATTATCAAGTGAAAATAAATCGTTAGCACGTGTGTGTCTACATAAATAAATCGAGAATAATCGTGTATGTGATAATTAGTGTAAACAAGTGTGAAATCCGAGCACGTTATCTTATCTTAAGTGATATAAATTATAGTGTAAGTGTTTTTATTAAATATTATTATTAGATTTAATTAGTTCCGTTAATTTAAAAGTGTATATATTTCTAGAATAAGTAAACGTAGTTTTAGTCGTTTTAAATAAATTAGTTTTTAATAAATAAAATACGTAACAGTGGTGTCAGAAGTAGGATATCGTTTGCGAATTTTAGTGTAAATATCATTAAGTAATCTAATCGCTCCTGTAATAAAAACATTCATTGCGTAAATATCTGTTAAGATTCGCGATAAGCGTGTTTATTTATAAAGTTAATATAGTATTTATTAAACTTTTTCTTTTAACAAGTGCGTGATCGCGATATTATTTAAATTCGTTTTTGTGGTTTAATATTAACAAGTGGATCGTTTTTAAAATTTTGTGTTATACGAAAACTGCATTTTAAAAAGTAGTGTATTTAAACTTTATATTCGTGTTATATTTAAATTTATGCCGGTGACGCGTTTGCAAGCAGTTAAAATGGATGCAAAACTATTTGAACTTCTTGAATCGATAAAAAATGATCCAAGAGTACCAAGATGTGTTCGCGCTGGAGAGTGGCTCCAAAGGAAGAACTAACGTGGTGAAACATAAAATTAATACCGGAGACGCTCGGCCGATACGACAACATCCACGCAGATTTCCTTTGGCGAAAAGAGAAGAAGCCGAACAAATAATTACGGATATGAAGAGAGAAGGCGTGATTGAACCTTCAAGTAGTCCATGGGCATCCCCAGTGGTATTCGTGAAGAAGAAGGATGGATCAACGAGGTTTTGCGTAGACTACAGGCAGCTAAACGACGTGACCAAAAAGGACAGCTACCCTTTACCCAGAATTGACGATACGCTAGACACCCTGTCAGGATCCCAGTGGTTTTCTACGTTAGATTTAAAGAGTGGATACTGGCAGGTAGAATTAGAACCCAAGGATCGTGAAAAAACAGCTTTTACGATCGGAACTGGTTTGTGGCAGTTCACCGTAATGCCCTTCGGCCTGTGTAACGCTCCTGCAACGTTCGAGCGTTTGATGGAGACCATCTTGCGCGGATTGTCTTGGAAGACGTGCTTGGTTTACTTGGACGACGTGATCGTTGTTGGAAGGTCGTTTGAAGAGCACTTGAACAACTTGAAGGAAGTGTTCCAGCGATTACGTGGGGCTAACCTCAAACTGAGCCCAAAGAAGTGCCACGTATTTAGGAAGGAAGTCCAATACCTTGGCCACGTCGTATCTAGAGATGGAGTAAGGGCTGACCCAGACAAAATCCGAGCAGTGCAAGCATGGCCAAGACCGATCGACAAACATCAGGTCCGAAGTTTCCTTGGGTTGTGCACTTATTATAGAAGATTTGTACCCGGATTTGCCAATATTGCCAAACCATTAACAAAATTAACTGAAGAAAAAGCAGAATTTAGATGGAATGAAGACTGCGAAAGTTCTTTTAATCAACTAAAACAAGCCCTAGTCACTTCGCCGATTTTGAGTTATCCAAGAGAAGATGGAAAGTTTGTTTTGGATACCGACGCAAGCAATCTGGCCATAGGCGCGGTCCTTTCGCAGATTCAAGATGGACAAGAAAAGGTTATCGCGTATTTTAGCAAGGTTTTGTCCAGGCCAGAAAGGAATTATTGCGTCACTAGGAGGGAGCTGTTAGCAGTCGTTAAGTCCATCGAACATTTCTACAAGTATTTGTATGGACGAAAATTTTTACTGAGAACAGACCACGCCGCTTTAAAATGGCTTCTGCAGTTCCGTAACCCAGAAGGACAAGTGGCAAGATGGATCGAGAGACTGCAAGAGTATGACTATGACACAGAACACCGTGCCGGAAGCAGTCATCGAAACGCTGATGCCTTGTCCAGAAGACCATGTCCGGCGGACTGCAGCCATTGTTCGCGACTGGAAGAAAAAGTCGAATGTCTCCGGAGAACTGCTATGGTTGATGATGAGTGGGAACCTGAGCAGTTACGTCGCGAACAAGAAGACGATCCTGAAATAAGACTACTCCTGGACTGGAAAGAAAGCGGCCGACGACCAACCTGGGAAGAAGTGAGTGCTTTGGGCAAAAATATCAAAGCGTAATGGGCGCAGTGGGACTCCTTGATAGTAGAAGACGGTCTTCTTAAGCGATCCCTAGAAAGTGCCGAGGGCACGGGAAACAGACTACAGCTGGTAGTGCCAAAGAGCAGGGTGACCGAAGTGTTGAAGCATCTCCACGATGGGACATCGGGAGGACACTTTGGCATTAAGAAGACGTTGGGTAAAGTGCGAGAACGATTCTACTGGATGAACTGCAAAGAGGACGTCATGAAATGGTGCCGTAAATGCACAGTCTGCGCATCAGGAAATGGTCCAGCGAGAAAGCGCAAAGCACCCATGAAACAATACGACCGACGTAGGAAGCCCTTTGGAAAGAGTAGCGATTGACATCGCAGGGCCGTTCCCAGAATCCGATTCGGGAAATAAATACATCCTGGTGGCGATGGATTATTTCACGAAATGGACGGAGGCTTACGCCATACCCAACCAGGAAGCAGCTACAGTCGCAGACGTATTAGTAAAAGAATTTTTCTGCCGGTTTGGAGTTCCGTTGGAATTACACTCCGATCAAGGCCGGAATTTTGAGTCTGGGCTGTTTCAAGAAATTTGCCGACTGTTAGGAATTAAGAAGACTAGGACAACGCCTCTCCATCCTCAATCTGACGGCATGGTTGAACGGATGAATCGAACAATGGGTAAGTACTTAGCCAAGGTAGTGTCCGAACACCAAAGAGACTGGGATCAGTACTTGCACCTTTTCCTAATGGCATACCGATCATCCGTTCACGAAAGCACAGGCCAAACACCATCCTGTGTAATGCTCGGTCGTGAAATACGATTGCCATGCGACCTTCAATTTGGCCGAAGACCGGAAGTACATGAAGAGGTCCGTAAAAATACACTAATTGCCAGCGACAGGATGAAAACAAGATATGACGTCAAGGCGCAAAATGGTGGGTTTCAACCTGGCGATATGGTCTGGTTGTATAACCCTCAAAGAAGACGTGGTTTGTCGTCGAAGCTGCAAAGGCAATGGGAGGGCCCATATGAAGTCGTGCAGCGTATTAACGACGTTATATACCGCATCCGAAAACCGCCCAGAGGCAAGCCAAAAGTGGTCCACGTCGATCGTCTAGCCCCGTTTGCTGGCGATAACGACAATCCGCAAGTTCAGGTCCGAACCAGAGTAATAAGTAGCAGAACCAGGAATCCAATCGAAGAAATGGAGTTTGAAAAGTTTATGAACTTATACGGAGGTTCTGGAAAAGCTAGGTTCGGAGTTACCACCGAGGAACAACAAGACCTGTTCCAGACACAAAAAGATTACGCCATCGCACATTGCGTGAGCGAGGACCTTGACATGTCCAAAGACTGCAACAGTCGTGTTTAAAAAGAAGTTTGGGCAGCTAGATGAATTACGAAGACAGCAACCGGCAGTCGGAAAGGTTTTAGGACTACGTGGTGACGGACGCTTCGTTTTCTATCTGGTCACCAAGAAATACTCACGTGTCAAGCCGTTATACAAAGATCTGTGGCGAACATTATGGAGTCTCAAGAGACAAATGGAGTTCCATCATGTTAAGAAATTGGCAGTACCCAAGCTTGGTTGTGGCTTAGACCAACTAAATTGGAGGACAGTTCGAAACATGTTGGAGGTCGTCTTCCGAGGAACAGGCATTCAAGTGTTGGTCTGTAGTTACCAACCGAGGAGAGTATTGGGTCAGGAAAAGTCCATTGACTGTTACTTTTATGGTCAAGGAAGTTGCCGAAATGGAGGAAGCTGCCGCTATCGTCACGATCCTTTTTACCGGTGTCGCATCCAGTCTCCTGTTCTGGGACAGAACAGTCCTAAGAAGGGGGCAGTGAAACGTTCAAGAAATTACTTGCAAACGCAAGAGCCTTCTAGAAGCTGTTATCTAGTTTCTAGAAGATATAGCGAAAAGTAAGGAACGCTCGAGAAGGATTCGCCGATGTCTATAAATACGTAAGAAAGAAATCGTAGGTCAGTTATTGTCGAAACGCGAATGCAGCTGTATTAAGAAGATTATCAAGTGAAAATAAATCGTTAGCACGTGTGTGTCTACATAAATAAATCGAGAATAATCGTGTATGTGATAATTAGTGTAAACAAGTGTGAAATCCGAGGACGTTATCTTATCTTAAGTGATATAAATTATAGTGTAAGTGTTTTTATTAAATATTATTATTAGATTTAATTAGTTCGGTTAATTTAAAAGTGTATATATTTCTAGAATAAGTAAACGTAGTTTTAATCGTTTAAATAAATTAGTTTTTAATAAATAAAATACGTAACAATAGAAAAAAACCTAAAATAGATTAATAAAGAAGAAGAAACATATTGAACGAAAACAATACCTAAGTAGGCCAAAACTTATACCTAAGTACTTTTCATCACAAAATCAAAGATCCAAGACATCCTAAATCTCAATATAAATGTAAACAAGAAAATATAATTGTTGGCAACACGCATTAATTACTGCAGAAGACAGCACAAAATATTGAAATTGTCTTAAGATCAAAGAAAAATATACTGTAGTATGTAACATTCTTGAAAAGCAAAAAATAGGTGTACACGAAAAACATTACACTATTCATGTTTGCAAAACTTTGCATCTAAATAATTCCGTGAAGAACTTGATATTAAAAAATGAAAATAAAATAAAACTGACAGTTACACTAAGAAGCAATAAAAAATAGCAATTAAAATGATACGTATGAAATAATTTTTAAATTTACTCAAAAAATTCCAAAATTAAATTATTTTTGAATAAGTTGTACAAGGAACATATAAGCGAAGGTTAAAATCAAATCAAGAGAATCGATGTTTTTCCATAATAAAACTATCAACAATCGTTAAAGAAATGGATATTGGTTTATTTAAACAGCAAAAAAATAGGTGTGATAGTTTTTATAAATAAGAAAACAAAAATCTGTGTATCCGTCGTTTGATTTTTGTACTATTAACTTTTGTTCTAACCTTCGTATTTACGTTTGTTTTAAATTGGCGTTTGCATTTGTCATTTTATAGTTTTGCATTATATTTTGGAAGTTTATTGACGTATTTTAATTGATTGATATTTTAAATTTGATTTTGAGTTTTTTACAAACCATAAATCATATTAGAACATTTATTTGTGTCAGCTGCTAAACGAACAAGTTTGGTTTATTATTTTTTTTTTCAGATTTAATTACTTTTATGAAACATTTGTTTGTTTAAAAGTTTTAATAGGCTAATAATTTATTGGTCGTTGAGTTTCTTGTATTGCGTGAAAATATTTTTGTACATAATTTTCTTGTACGTGTTTTTGATTGCGTCATGCTTCCTAGCTGTATCTTTGTTTGATTTATATTGTTTTCTTTTATAAATTTCTGTCAATAATTGGCGCAACCAAAATGTATAAATGTGAATACTAAGAAAAAGTGGATCAGCAATTAGTTGACGATCTTCAAGTCGTAATCTTGCTGTAACAAAAACGATATTAGCCTTGTGTTAATTGCCGGAGGTGCATTCCGTTTGGGTATTTAAAATAGGTTTACTGAAAATTGCGATATTTGCAGTCTAACTTTATTTCTAGTAAATCCAGTCTACAATATTTACCGTAGAACTGTTATGTGCCGTTAAGTCTTTGGATATACAATTCAATCTTCCACATCAAGGTGGATTGTCATTTTTTGTACCCATCAGAAAAACTCTTCGACTCCATTACCGTCAACATTCTTATCTCCATCCCGAGTCTTGAAAGACTATAAGCACGTTGTTGAACGTTTATTCAAGTAAAATGTAATTATTTTAAAAGCTTTGATTTTACCAATAACAGTTTTATGCTATTTATTGTTTGACAAATTATTCTTTTTTCTTTTTTATTTGCAATTTTGTTTTGAAATTTTGCAAGATGTTCTTATTGCTTTTAATTTAGCATTGCAAATTGAGCAACTTATGTATTTTCTAAAAGTACATCCCTCCGCAGCGTGCTTTTTGGTTGACAAAGACTAAAAGATAAATCAACAATTAACGGATCTTCTTTGTCTGGCGCCCATTGCAAAATTTGACTTTTATTTTTTTTTATCATTTCAAAATCCGAATTTCTGTGTGTAAAAAAACCCATATTTAGCTACTGAGTCTTTAGTTAAGCAAAACATATTTTTGTTAGATTTCAAAGCAATTACTTCATTCACATCTTTTGCACGCAACATTTAGAGAAACGCAATTTTCTTTAATATTCTAGAAAAAAAGACAAATTAAAAAAAAGTTGATAAATCCAGAAGTTTATAGTTTTTGTTAAGCGAAGAAACGAGCTGTGCAATGTTCACCGTGCTAGAACTTACCTTTTAGTATCTAGTCAGTAACTACTGAAAGCAGAATAAAACTGACTTGCAAACAGGTGCATTGATCAAAAACTTTGTTCCATTATAAAAATTATACATTTATTACAAAAATAAAATAAAATGCATAAACAAAACAAAAATTACTGAACATTAAAATTAAATAACAAAATTTACTAAGAACTCTAAATTAACCAAATCAGTACAAAAATAAAACCAACGAAATAAAAAGAATGAAAAACATGGCAAGTTCGTATCCAAATACAAAACACAAAAATTAATGAAACGTAAAAGTAGTAATGGGTAAATAAAATTGATACGATGCAAATGGAAAAACTTGAAACTTAATTTTTCGTGTAGTTAATAATAAAATAACAAAAACCTCTTTAATAATTACATTAGTTTAGCCGTTGGTACAATTAATCGAAAAACATAAAATCTGCTACAAATACAAGTTAAATGCTAAAAATATTTGGTAAGTCATCAAATCTGCAGTTACATAAAACGAAATTGTCGATATACAAAATTGTCATAGACTTTCACTCACAAACTTATATGTTTCTGTCAAAGTTTTTTGCAATTACTTGGAAATCAATGTAAATTACAATAAACGTTACTTGGTTTAATTACGTTACAGACATCGTAATTTGGGTTGACCGAAGTCCGTTGGCGAGGTAGTGGACGTGATTCATAAAAACACGGGAACGTTTGATTTGGGTTTGATAAACAAATGAAACCGTTATTTATAACAATACAAAGCTTATAACTTTTTTACATAAAGTTGCACAAGTTGATTGTACACCAAAATACCATTTAACTCAACTTTAAAAAAAAACTCGCGGTACTACCATATCGTATTGTCCAGTTTTATTGATTCTCTTGATAGATTTTTAAAACCATAACGTAAAATCTTGCAAGAAAGATACCCAACAAACAAATGAACTAAACATAGCTGCAAAAGAAAGTATGACGCAAAATAAGTTACAAACAAACAATTTAATAATCTAATAAACTCTAAAATAAACAGTGCTTACTTGGAATTAAAACAATATTCAATTACAATCCAAATGTTTAGGATTAAAACGAAATAATTATGACTAATAGAATTAATATTTAATATTATTTATAAAATAAAATAAAATTACATCAAATGTTTTTAAATCACACACTAACGGTATTAAATAAAAGCAAAAGTAAATAAACGTTATAGCTTAAAAGAACCGTAAGTACCGGGTTTTTCTCCAAAGTTTGTTGTTTTTTGTTATCATCATTTCACGTTGTATGATTTAGCAACACATGAAACAACATGTAATTAGTTAGATGAAACTAAGAGTGACTGCAACTTTCTACATAAGGATAGTGTTTGGTTGATTATTTAAAAAAACTACTTAGACAAAAATAACCAGAGATGATGCCATAATTTTTTCTGGCGGTTGTAAAACCCAAAATCGTAACAGCGTTACTTTTAATCGTTAGCTGTTCTTCTTTAAAATCTACAATGTCTCCATGTATTAAAAATACTTGATGAAAGAACACACCAAGATAGAATGTGATAGTGTCCACACAAAAATATTTACTTACTTAGTGATTACAAGCAAATTATTAAAGTAGCACAAAAAAATTCGTACATGATCAAAACATCGGACTATGACTTTTTTGTCAATTAAAGTTTAAAGTCTTTAATAAAACATGATTTCATTTAACCTGAAAATAGATCAAATAATTATGTTTTTGCAAAGAAGTGGGCACTCCAGTACTGTCCGACTGGTGAAACAAGATAGAAACTGAATTTTAGGAACGTTGGCATGTTACGGTACAGTAATACATATTACACCTCTGAAGCTCTTTAAAAAATACAAAAGTAGATTTGTTACTATTTATTTCGCAGTACATGTACATAAACTATACGTTATATATACGAGTATAAACACCTACATGTTGGAATGAAAATGATCACAACAAACATTTTTATGAAGACGTTTTTCACATTTGCTGCATTTTAACCTCATGTTATTTTTACAGACAATGCTATGTCTTTGCGATGTACTCGTCGGAATATGGTTTACGCCATCACATCTGATGTTTTGTAATACAGGTGCAGATGGTCCTACCGTGTTTTTGTTTTGGGCTGCGCCAACGTTTATGAGCGCTAAACTGTAAAAGGGTTATAGAAGTATAATGGTTAAATTTTGACTATTTGAGAAAAGGTTCTACCACCACTTTTTCCATCGTAACATGAGTCTGTTGCTAGCTGATAAGCGGTTGAGAACGTCAACGCCACTCATTCGGAAATTACAATTGCTGATTAGGTTTGGTTGGGTGACATCTTTTTTATTTACAAATTTCACTCTTCTGGTCGTTGTTTGAACTGGTGTAAGTTTAAAGTGATTGTTTGCAACAGTTATTATCGTATTGTCGTTCGATTTTACACACAGCACAAACCCATCTGACGTATAATTGTATAAACCCCTATCCTTTCTCTTCATGTTTTTAACAAAATCAATAGACTATTGTTTGTTCTGTTTTTTATTATTATACAACAGGCACGATTACCTATTTTGAACAAACTTGTTAGAAGCGCATGTCAAGTTGTATGGATATGCATTTTTTCTATAAAACATCTATATCAATTCAAACCTAATCGGTTTATTTCTGATGAATATTTTCGCTGAGTGACGCCCATGATATGGAACTATTGCTTCTTCTAAACTAAGACGTTTGCAAAATACCCCAAACTCTTGCAACCATTTTTCAGTTTTTCATTAAACATCAAAACTTTTGCTATTTTAGAATTAGAAAGGCTACAATTAGCGCTTTATTGTTTGGAATTTTTCCTTGCTCATTGTTTTAGCAAAAATCGGTGCTTACATATCTTTAGCTGTAGACCAGCAATCGTTTTCAGTTGAAAAGTTATAACCGCTACTGATTTAGAAGTAATCTTAGAAACCGTCGGATCTCTTCGTCAGATACACTAAAGTTATGAACATTTTTGTACCTTTTAGCATAGAGTTGAGTTTGTCTCGGATAAAAGAAATAATTTTGATTGTAATAAATAAAGAAAATATTTCATATTTTGACTTTTCAAAGTGCTCTTTGCTTACTTTTGGAAGATCTTTAGCGTCCCAATCAATTGACACTACCTGCGTCTTATTCATCATCTGAAGAATGTTGAAAGTCCACTTCTCTAAAAACTTTAGGTGTCCATTTCTTGATCACCAGATTCTAGAGGAAAGACATCCACTTTTTTTACAGACGTTTGTATCTGGTGACAGATCTAAAACATAATTACTTTTATTTTATGTAAAATTTACCTTTTTTACTGTAAGACTAACCCGTAAAACACCTTTGACTTAAGTCAAAATGAACTGCACTATTCAAATGCTAAATAAAAACTATAAATCGATAAGCAAATTCAGTATGTAAAAGAAACGCCTCAACAACAAGATGTGACTTGCAGCAACCTGAACTCGGCGTCAACTTATGACAAACTGTGTAACGTCCCGTTAGAGTTCATTACATTAAAATTCAATTTTACATTCGTTTATTTTTTGCAACTAATATTGCACGTAAATTTATTCAGTTTGGCAACGTCGCGTTGTTCAACTCTATCTGAGTATTAGCTTAAGCTTGCACTTCCGCTTGGGCCACGCTTGGCCGTGCGTGTCGTAGTGATGCGGGGAAGACACATTTTCTTGATTATGGCGTAAAAACCCATACAATTTAATTTTTATTCATTCCATCTAATTATTGGTGAGTTTACCTTTATTTTGATATAATTTTTCTATTGAATTTAACATTTTTAGTGATTTCAAAATGTTACGCAATATTTAGACAAAGGAATTTATTTTGAAGGCCGTTGTTGTAAATGCAGCGTGAGTACATCATGTCATTTAAAAAACCATTCTAATTATCTATATTTAGGGTTTTTTTTTATTCTGGATCTTTTCGTTTACTGGATCTTTTATTTTACTGGATTTTTTATTTTATTTCGGTTTTTACTGGATCTTTCATTTTGGTTTTGTCGTTTAATTACTGGATTTTTCGTTATTGGAGTTTATTATACATTGGTTTTTGCTTGCTGTTGTGTTTGGAAATTTACATTCGTTTGGACGAATCTTATCACTTCAAGCAAGTATGTGCTAAAAATAGAAGATATACGATAACGTGATATCAAATGGTGAGTCAACTGGAATTAAGTTACTACATTTTACATTCAAATATTTAAATTGTGTTATTAAAACTTTTCGAGAAACATACTCGATAACAAATCAAACGTTTACGACGTTTGCATTTAATATCAATTAAAAATTAAGTATAAGAGTTGATGCTTTTTATTCATCACCGATTTAAAGGTGATTGGCGCCCAAATATTGTTTTAATCCATATTTTGTTTTATTCAAATACTGTTTTATTCTAAATATTGTTTAGATTCAAATAATGTTCATTTTTCTTTAATGTAAATAGTGTATTATGTTATAGTTAGTAAATTAAAAGAATTCACATTTTTGTATTTATTTTCATTCATGCTCACACCCCGAGGTCTGTGTCTCCGATTGCTGCCGTGGTCAAATTATTATTTTTACTTTTATTAAATGTATTTTCACATTTTTTATTATACGTTCTTTATTCACGGTGTAATTTTTTATTACAACTGTGCCGTATTCTGTCCAACGTTCCCAAATAAGACATGCAAGTTTCAGGTCAATCTTCAGAAAAAAAATATAATTCAAAACATAAAATTCAAATAACAGTTACCAAAAACATTTTACTGATTATAATTCAAAAGATTTCCAAAAAGCAAATCATAAATTTTTGCAAAAGTAGACAAAGACCTCAACTTTTGGTAAACTTAAAATCTGTTTTTACTTGAGAAAGTTGCAAAACGCTAATTGCACCATATATTTAAAAATATTTTATATATAAAAATGCGAACATAAAATTTTCAAAAAACCAAAATAAATTAATTTGCAAAGAGACTTAGCAATAGCAATTGACGTCGCCCATTATATACAAATTGTCAAAAGTGGCTAATCCGGTAACTAACCTATTATTTTTTACACAACCTTTAACTTAAATTTTTGGAAAACCTAAAAATGCATGTATTGTTTGCAAAGTGTGCAAAGTACACTAAAATCTAATTTAAATTTTACATTTAGGAAAATTTTATATTTGCCTAAAACTTAAGCCTAAAATTTTATGTAGAATCCGAAAATGTAAAGAGATATACTATGTAATTTTATTTCAAAAAGTTATTTACCAATTTCAATATAACAGAAACCTGTAATAAGTGTTCATTATTCATGCTTGTACTACAAATTTTCGGAATTCTACTATATTTCGTTAAATAAATAATGAATTAAAAAAAGTTAAGACTGTATTAATGTTTAAAACTAAAACATACACTTTAAATGAATGTTTCAAAATAAAAAATACACTATGCTATTAACAGATTAACACGTTTAAAAACGTAGTAGATGTGTTGAGCAATGATTGCACAAAAACGTTTGTTATTAAATCAGATAAGTCAAACGTTCAGGCAAAATTTCGCAATTGAGGTAACTAAGTATACACTCAAATTTATATTTGTCACATTTTGTGAAGCAAAAAGAGTATTTTCGTTATTAAAGTATATAAAAATGTCTGTTTTAAATGATATTAGAGTTTTTACAGAGATTACGAGATGTTTTATTTTTACTGTCTGTACTAAGAATAATCTTTTCAAATAAACCAGACAGTTCATCTGTATTTTAAATATTATTAGAAACATAAATAAAATATTTAGACCTACAATTTGGTGTAATAGTATTAAGATTACCTAATAAAAAAGCATTAAATAAACTATCATTCAAATTTTTGTTTTAAATAATTATGTATATGAAATGTAGATATTGTCAAAAAACAAAAACTTTCTCGACAATTTTAAAACCATTATGTTGCTACTACAATCAAAACAAAGTGTTTATAAAAATATTTAGTGTTTTTTTGTCATTTTTTAACTAATGTTAAAAATGTATTTGGTTTACATATCAAAATACTCTTCTAGAATTTTATACTTATTAAGATTAAAAAAACCTGAAAGCAAGTATGCATATGAGAAAACTGTACACTATTAAAAATCTGTTTAGAATGTGTACAGTGGAAGTACTTAATTAAAAACGTAGAAAACAAACAAATAAAATTTAAAACAAAACAGTTAAATTTCATTTATACTAAAAAAAGTAATGTTTACGATTATTTTTAGCATTTTTGTTTTATATATAGTATATTTATATTCTAAGTATATAAATATACAATTAGTACGTTAAATGTATACAGTAAATTTTAAAATGCAAAGACGCTTAGAATAGAAATTTTTCAGATTAATTAATTGATGAAAAGGCTAAGCTTTTGAATGAAAGAAACAAAAGTTTTGAACGAATTGTTGTTGGCTACCTACAAAAATTCATAACGAGACATGAAAAATCAATACAATCACAATCATTCTTTTTGTGTTTACAATAATTTATTATTTTCATGACTCATTTAAACGTCGTGTAGGCATTTTTTAGAAGTTCTAGATATGCTAGTTCTAAAAAAACGGGCTTACAAGATCTTTTGACAACAATTAAAGTGCTGTTAATGAACACATTCTTCATTCTTTTAAACGCTTTTGTTGATTTTGTACTATGTTTTTATGGTCAGGGCCCCCAATACTTGAGTGTAACAGAATTGTTTCCTGTAAGAATAACTTTTTATAGCACAATTTTTATTAAGAATAACTTGAGGAATCGTTTTCATATTCTTGAGCAGTGTAGAAAAAAGAATTACGGTTTGTCGCATATGCAGGATGTATCTGATTAACAATGTGAAATTAGAACATAAATACAAGCAAAAAATATAAGTAAAAATTCTAATAAAATATTTAAAAAATCAAAATTTCTAGCAAAATAATCGTAAATTACGGACCTGGTACTTTAATTAAGTCTCTTAAGGTTGTTGACATCACAAATAAAAATAAACTGTTTTAAGAAGTGCAAATTTTTTCTCAGCAATGTGCTGACAACAAAAATAAAAGTAAATACAAAATAATGTTATCGGATAAAGTGCACCGATTCACCGTTACAAAATCTCCAAAATTTTTACTTTCTTATAAGGAAAGTATAGCGATTGCTATTTTTTTGCACAATTTTTTTTTCAAAATTTTACGTTTTAATGTCTCCTGAATTGGAAAAATGTATTTTTGCCAAAAATTTTGGATGTCTGTGTGTGTGTCTGTGTACAGTGTGTGTGTATGTAATTATGTACCCACGATAACTCAAATCAAAAGTCTTAGTAACTTGAAATTTGGTATGGAGCTGGCATTTCATATTCTCCTGGTTCTATCAAAAAATGGGTCTAATAAAAAAAAACGGAAGTAGGTGTATCCACCAGTTTTTCATATATAATTTTGTACGTATGTAAATTATTCGAATTATTTTTACAGTTCTTATAGAGATAATCCTTCCCTACAGTTTATTCAAATTTAAAAAAAATTTAACGTTAACAGTGTATTAGATATTTGATTTATAATTTAAAATAAATTCCATGCATCTAGGTTCCAATTCTGGCTGCGAAGATTTTTTTTTAGAAAAAAATTTCGTATCTTGAAGAGAAAACAAGATACGTTAACAATAACAGTTTTTACTGATTTAGTAAAGGAGAAAACAATATAGAGACGCACAAATATAGGGGTTAGTCGATATGACAACATAGCCTCAATTTACCATATTTCTCTTAATGAAGTCGAAGAGAAAAATTTCAAAAAAATTATAGCATGCTAGGAAGTCAATACAATCATGTAAATATCACTTGAAAGTGGTTTTATGACAACATAATCTTAAAAAAAATATGTAGAAATTTATTATAGAAAAGTTTGGTTACCACGCCAGTTTTTTTATTTTAAGGGTAAACTGGAATGAAAAAACAGCCAAGATAAAACACGTCTGTAGATTATTGCAATTTACTTGTTGCTAATTGCTTGTACGATTTAATTGTAGAACAAAGCAACAATTACGCTGAGTAGATATTTCGGTCAAGTGATTAAGCGAGACAATGTTCTCAAAAACAAGTGGCACGATCCAGCGTAAGAACTGCAGAATTTGTAAAAGTCAAAAAAACATTCGCAAAATGACCAAAAATTGTTGTAACAAGTGTACTCCCGAGTCTAAGACTATGTCTCGTGCATTGCGTCAAAATTTGGCACGAAAAGTAACTATGCGGTTATTACTTTAGCTTTTTATGTTATATTGTTTTGTTATAATCCATTTTATTATATATCATAATAAATTTATTATTGAACATAAATGTTATTCTTGCGCTTTTTTTCTTCTTCTTCTTTTAAAAACAGAAAATATTGACAATAAACCATCATGCACACGGTGCGTGGTTTGCCTCTGGCAAATTATTAGTGGTACAGTGCTGATCACGTTAAGTATGCGTACGCAAGTATTTAATTGTCATTACATAAAAATCATAATAAAACTGTCTTGCTGATCACTGTTTGTTAAAATTATTAATTGATACCAATTTAAAAAAAGTAGACCGGCTTTCTAAAAAAACTATACAGGCAGTAAACGTTTTAAACTTTGTATGCTCCAATAGTGTGCGAGCAATTTATACTTAAAAAGCGCTGCTGTGAACATTTTTTTTAAATATGATTTTTTATTAAATATTACAACCTTAGGTACTCTATTACGTGTCATACTTATTTAAATACTAAAATAATTAATTCATAGTTGTAATAGTTATGCTTTAACTCATCAAAGTTTTGAGAAAAATCCACCTATTGATCAAAATCACTTGGCCCATTCAGAGGATTAGTTACCTCTTTGATGCTCTTACATAGTAATGGCTCGCTAATTCCAGAAAAAAATTGTTGCTAATAAAAATTGTTTAATTGTTATTTCATCTCATATTAATAAAACACATTTTTTACTTTTTATTTTACTGAACGCCGATGACCGCAAATGGGCTAATAAGCACAGCTTCACTAAAATAATTAAATCTCTAGTAAAATTTTTGATTGGTTTAAATAATTTGACGATTTTTTTCTATTCAAGATTTCAAGAGGATCTAAAACTTGGTTTTCTTACCAATAACCGTGGTGATCTGTTAGTTAAATTTTCAGTTTTTTTAAAAAGTTCTGCCATAGCTAATTGTACAACTTTTAAATTAGTCGTTATGTTTACTTAAGTAAGTAAAACGTAACTTATATAAAACCATAAAATCTTGGGCTTTCGCGGTTGTTATGTTTGTGATTATAAGCGACTTTTGGCTTAGACCTTCTATTCTTGAGAGCCAAAACAAGAAGTAGAACTTGGCCTTTGGCGTATTGTGTTTCGTGAACCCAAACAAACTGACGTTTTGCAAGACATTGCAGTGTAAATAACGATATTTATACTAATAGCGATTAGCGTGATTAACGCACCTTATCTTTCCGCTTGACTGATTTCGTTATTAGCTGAAGTAAGTGTTTGTGTCCTTTCCAAGAAGGTTGATCTTTGTCTTAGAGAATATAATACTGGTAGCCACGATTTGCTGAGTCTTAAACCGTCTTCTCGGTTCATATTACATAGATGTTTTTCTATTTCCACAGCTTCGCGGATTAGTCGGGGAAAGTAGAAAATAATACTGGTAGCCAAGTCCTAAGAACGTAACTAAAACGTTCTTACAGTAGCTATAAATGCAAAATGGGCACATACTTATAAAACATATTCGTTATTTAACGTGTTTTATAAAGCCAACAAAACACTGTTATAAGATAGTTACGTAAACTTTATATATCAATTACAAAACAGTTTGATGAAGATTTTATAGTTGGGTGACTCTTTATTACAATATTTTTGATGAAGTTACAAAACATTCTTGTAGTGTAGAGCAGCTCCAATAAAATCAAACAGTTATTAAGTACTACTTTTCGGAACTTAATTATTCCTATTATTTACTTAACCTAAAACTGATGGCTATTTCATGAAAAATGGCAACGAATAAAAGTATATATTATTTACACGAAATTTAATGAGATGAATCTACACGGATGTCGTTTTTTGCTACGAAGGAAATTTCAGTCAATTATGAAGTAGGTAGGTCGAAATTTTAAGTGCGCCGCAGCTCTAATGAGTATTTAAACAAAAATTTAAAAATCAGATAAAAAACAAAAAATTCAATTTTTTATCATAAAACCACAATAGTAGATAGATACCAGTATAAAAAGCTTTAGTTTTAATAGAACATTTTTATTACCAAATTTTCTCTTATACAACAATTATGAAAACTTATAAAACGTTCAAAGTTAATTATCTTAGTTTATGTAAAAATTAACACGACAGCATTGTATTTTACAAATGTGATTATATTTTGATGAGTTTTTAATCGCGTTTTCAGTAATAAAAAGATAATGAAAATGGTCGAGCAGGCGAATCACATATAAAGCAGCGTAACTTAACAATAAGTTGCGATCCATTCATTATTAATCCTTCGGAAAGAATTATTTTAGCTTCTTCGACAAACGGTTCTATAACTGCTTTTCTCTTATTTTATAACAGTTATATTAGAACTTTTGTTATGAGTAATCTGATGCAGAAAGCCAAATTGTTATATAATATTACTAATACAACAATTATATAACATAGTCACACACTTTATTAAAACAGTTCTAAAGTGATAAATGACATAGCTACATAGCTATTATAAATCAATTAATATTTGTAAAGGGTGAATGTCTTATAACCAATATTATATAAACGTTTACAAAACACTTTTATACTAATCTCATAAGCAGTTTTATAATTTTGTTGTAAGAACGTTCTAAACATCGATTTAAAATTTTGAATAGATAACAAAGTAATCTTCCAGACAACTTTAATAGAACGATTTTACATTTAGAGAGCAAGGCTAAGTTTTATTGGAAACGACATTTTCGCATGGAAGTCGGCTAACATATTGACATCCCAGTTTTCTGGGTAACGTTTCTCAAAATCAGGGACGTCTTGGTAAAATTGTTCATCCTAGTTTTTACTGTAATTTTTAAGCTTATCTTTGCAGTTGGTTGTGTGATTTTTCTGTTCACGCCATATCATAAAAATGTCAAAACGTTTTTTTTTACCTTTAAACCACAAACGAAGTTCTTTCTCGCATCTTCTGCACGCTTTTATACAAAACCCACGTGTTATCTTGATCTATAAGTTGCAATTTGAAACACGCAAATTAATTTTTTTTTTACAAACTAACTTATGTTTTTTTTAATTTTGACTGTGTATTCACTACATAGATAACAGAAGCTGTCGGGAAAAATTACGCAACTTTTGCAAACCACATTCCAGAAATAAAATAACAATTGCAATATCGCGTTAGATGGCCAGCAAAATACTGAACTTATTTCTCTTGTTGAAACATGATCTAATCCAACAACAGATAATTTATATTTATTCCTAGTAACCCAAATAACAAGTCTAAGCATGCTTAGTCTCATCAGTAATATTACTCGGTATCAACTACACTACTCTCTTCAAGCAATAACTTTTTTTTATTTATTGCCAAGTTCAACTATAACTGATGAAATTAATGTGAGAAGACTTAGTCTTAAAGCCATTTTTTCAATAAAAACAGAACACTAAATTTTAAGTTAATTAGGAATTTTACTTATGATTATAAGCTACTTTCGGCTTACACCGCGTCGTAGTTAAACACCCAGACGTTTTAGGTTTGGTTTTAGTCTCTCCTTGAGAACCAAAACAAAAAGTAGTACTTGGTCTCTGTTGTATTGTCGTTCGTGAACTCAAACAAACTGACGTTTTGCAAGACATTGCAGCTTACATCTTCAGAGTGGTAAATGTCACTAGTAAAGATGCAAGCTGCAATGTCTTGCAAAACGTCAGTTTGTTTGTGCTTACGAACGACAATACTTCTAGACTAGGACCAAGCCTAAAAGGTCTAGGTGTTTAACTACGACGAGGTCTAAACCGTAAGTCACTGATAATGATAGACGAAATAACCGCAAAGGTTTAAGATTTTATAGGAATTTTACGCTAATACAAAGAAAAACTTGAGTGTAGAAAAAAAAATTACGAGATAAAAAATTTTGTTGGTGTTTTTTTTAGTTAAAATTTATAAGAAAATGTATCTGAAAATATAAAATAGAAAAATATATTGTATCTTTTGAAATTTTCTTCCCAGAACAAGTTCTACACCGTTTTCGCTTAGTTCACTTTTTGCATTTGTTTCTTCAATTTTGACAGAAAGATGTTCAGTTGCATTAAGTTTAGATTTTTTTAGGAATTTTTTTTATTGTCCTTGCATTCAAAAGAGTTTCTACCATAGCATTTAATTTTTCCGTATAAATATTGACATTTAATACAAGTCTATCAGGTTCAGTTAGCAAGTACATTTTATTTTGTATTTGTGGCGTTTGCTTTTGATGAATTGTCTAAAGATGAAATTTATCTAGTGATAAATATTTTTCTGGTTGATTCCCAAAATTCTTCGTTGCAAAATTCTACAAAAGGTCTGGTCTTACCAATTCTTTCTGGTTTAACATTGTCAATTAAGTTTGGGCTATAAAAGTGCATAAGGATAAGTAAAAAATGATCTCGACTCAAATGGTCTGAGAAACTTTGTTGTTTGTTGAATAAGGGAAGTCTTTTCCAATAATCTTGGATTAGATTTATTTTTAGTGTGTCCATGTGTAGCAAAAGATCAAAAAATATTTACAATTTTGCAGTCGTTAAAGATTTCTACTTGGTAATTCTAGAATTTCCGATCAAAAAAACATTTACGGTATATTTATTTGGTTTGTCCACAAATAAATTGTAGAAGTAATTGTTTGCGATCAGTTGAAATGTAACGTAAGGAAATCATTTAGTGGCGCTGTCACCAACAGTCGTTGATTGAATCTTGTAAGGTGTTTTATACTATATGGTTAGTCTTCCCACGTAGCCGTTTTGGCGGCATCACCATCATTTACACGATTTACAATATTATTAGCAGAAGTTGATAGATCAATTTCTAAAACATATAAAAAGTAAAAACACTCTTTAAAGTCAAATCTAAACCTAAAACGCATTAAGAAGTACACCCCCGATTTGCTTATCTTCATCGCTTTTTGATAAATTATCAGGCAAACTGTACACGTTGAGGAAATATTTCTCAGCGTCACCCCAATCTGATTTATATAATAAATCGTGATAATACCACCACAAAAAATTTTTAAAAATCAGGAAACGGCTTAGAACACACCTTACTACGATGATTTTGTGATGTGTTACTAAAAAACTTTAGAACCCAACTGTTGAGCTCTCGCTGAAACTTAAAACTTTGTTCAGCAACGCGACACCGCGTCATGCACACGCATATGTGCGTCGTAACAGTAAACGCGTTAACCAACATTAGAAGTCAATATAAAAGACAACTCTAAAACCACACATCAAGAAATACTATCAAAATAAAGCAAAGATACTAAAAAGCTGATAGGTACTGATTCGTTTGGTTGTACCGCGGTTCACACTCAACATACGTTTTTCTAGAATAGGTGAACGGATTTGTAAAGTATTACGTGATCCATCTATTTAGACCAAGTTAATTCTAATACAATAACTAATTCTTACTTCTTCGCTTAGGAGGAGAATACGCTTTAATCTGTTTTTGTGGCAACATTTCGTGCTACTAGTTACAGTAGTAACTACAATTCGTAAAGTTGGCCATGTTCTTAGTCGGTAGATTGTTCCACTTGATACTATTCTTGGCCTGATGAAGTACTCGTTTGTAGCACGAAACGTTGCTACAGAAAACGATTAAAGTGGTTTTGCATGCTCCTCCTAAGCGAGAAGTTAGTTATTGTAATACACAGAAGAGGATTGTAAGTTTATTTAAACAATACGCTACTTTTAAACTCGTACATTAATGAAAAGTCAGCAAAACAATTAAATTCATTAAATTAAATATGTTTTTTTTCTACATAGTATTGCGTTAAAACCTGCTTAATATGTCTGTAGTATTTAAACCCTGATAGTAAATTGTTTTAAAAATGTTTATAAGTTTATTTTAATTTTGCAGGAAACACATACGGCTCTTCAAGAGAACCAATCATTGTTTATGAAGGTGAGAATATTCGATTACGTTGCGCGGCAAGTGGTATTCCTAAACCACATGTGGAATGGAGACGAACAGATGGACAGTTAATCTATACAGGAACATACCACGGTATGAATTATTTCTACCATTATTATTACTAAAACTTGACAATAAAACAGTTAAACATTTACCAAACTGAGATTTGTTTATGCAATATCGTACATAAGTTTCGTAATTAATTTAATTATAATTTCTACCCTGTCATTCTTATATCAAACATTTTATTAATAAGTCGGCATAACGTAAAACTCGTCAACATAAATCCAAGTTCCTTTCATAATCAACGTTCCTCAACATCGCCTATTTCTCAAACTCCACTCACCAAAGTTAAACTTTATTGTTAAAATTTATATGCTCCGAAACCTCTAATATAGTAAAGTCCCATCCATTTACGAACATAACCAAAATCAAGGATACGCTAAAATTTCAACCTCAACTATTTTCATGATTTATTTTCCAGAAATGAACTATTCATTTTGCTTTCGGCAAACTTTATTAATGTACTATGGCGTCGGTGCCTTTTACGGAGTTTTAATTGTAAATGATGCTTTCAACGCGACGTTTTGTTTTTGCTTTGTTCTCGTCTGTTAATGTAATGTATTTATATTATTCTCAGTTTTATTAGTCACTTCATAAAATACTATTATTGCTATAAAATTTTTAAGCGTTATTAGCTATATACAATTAAAGCAAGAAACGTTTTTAAATTCTTTTCTTTCTATTAAATAAATCGTACTTTAACAAAATTGGTTTTTAGTTTTTCTAATTATATTAGTTATAAAATATGAAAAATAAGAAAATGCGGTTTGTTAAGTTGATAGTTGATAGACAGCCAAAGTTGTTTTTTTTGCAGATTTTTCAATAAGAAAGCAAAAACTGAATGTAAAATGTGAAACACAAAGAGTAAACGTCTTTTCATATGCTAAGTACAAGTATGCATGCAAATATGCACTAAAAACGTACTTTTATGCATTTTAATACACACACAAGATGTCCCAGAATATGTGGACAGTCTCCAAGATTCAGACAGGATAATAAATAATGTGACTATAGTTACTATACTTTCAAAGATTTTTTTAGACTCTATAAGATAAAGACACAACAACTCAAACTTTTAACCAAAAAAATACTCTTGATCGACATCGAAAAATGAACTGGTTTTTTCGCATTGTTTTTTATCTTTGTTCTTTTTTCTTATTTTTTGTGGTTAGTTAATTAGTAATGCAGTTTACGTTTACTAAATATGCCAAAATGCATTTAATGTATGGGCGTGCATCATGTAATGTTTTAGAAACCAAAAATCTTTATGAAAAAAGATTTCATTTTGAAACGTTTCTAATAGAAACGATTGAATCATCGTTTAAAAGAGACAAGTAAAAACTACGATGTTTTATTTTTACTTGTACTTATCGAATGATAGAGATTTAATGTCAAATTTCGTAAATAATTTTAGAAAAATTTGACCAAGACAGTTATTGTAAAAATCAAATTGTGGTGAAGGTGTTGAAAAGAACATTTTAAATGCTGTAGAAGCAGATATTTGTACCAGTGTTGAAAAATTAGCTGTTTAGTTTGGTTTCCCAAAATCTAGTTAATCCTTAAAGAGCAACAGTTGCATTCATGCGATGGCATTCAGAAAGTTCATACGTTTTTTTCCTGAAGACTTTCCGCAGAAGATGGAATTTTTTAATTGGGTTTTAGATGGGCGCAGAAATGATGCAAATTCTATTGATTCAGTCTTTACGAGCAAAGCTAGGTTTTCTAAAAACGGCATAATTTCTATTTATGGACAGAGAAAATCTTCCATGTTCCTATTATAACGCACAAGTGGAGCGAAATAATCGGGCAACATTTAATTGGAATACTTGTATTGCCAAAAAGGTTAACTAGAAAACGTTACTTGGAATTTTTTTTAAACAATTTTCCAGAACTTTTAAAAGATCCACCTCTGGCAATGCGACGTGGTACGTATATGGTTTATGCTTGATAGAGCCTGGCCATATTTTAGTCTAGTAGTTCGAGAACTCCTAAACAGGATTAACAAAAAACTAAAAATAAGAAGAAAACCAGTGGTTTGGTTCATTGATCACCTAACTGAAATCTATTAATTTTTTTTGTAAGGATGCTTAAAAAATTTGGTCTATGCTAATCCAATAAAAAATCCAGAAAACTTATTGAAAATGATTAATTTTTATTGCACGAAATAAAACCTAATGTTGAGACATTGTGAAAAGTCCAAAAATCTTTAATTCTTAGAGTAGAAATTCTTTATATTTTTTTTTTCTAATTTTATTGAAATTGTAATTGTATTTGCGGTAAGCAAAATAAAATTATAACAAAAAAACTCAAAACATATTATAATTGCATAAATCTATTAATTTATTGTCTAGATTCACGCGATCGAATAGTACTATAAAATTAAATACAACTGGAATTGACATGCTTCTAGCTTCTATTCCTATATGTTAAGATGCATAGAAGAGAATAACCAAGAATAGACATCTAGGTAGTAAATATCTGTATACGCTACTGCGCGACTCAAAGTGAGAAATTAGTGGTGGGCGCGTATTCTACATCATGTAGAAATAGTTATTTATTTAACGACTTTTTGTGTACATAGAGTCCTGTTACTGTTGAAGGTGTATTTCTGTAGGTAAACAAAAAATTTTGTAGTTTGTTTAAAATGACATTTTGTTAAATATTTGCCCCTCTTTGAAAAAATAATGTTTTTTCTAATCCCCTTTTTATAGTCTGAACACCACGCTCTACTGCTCCATTACTTTGCGGATATAAGGAGGTGATTTAACAGGTTTAATTTCATTTGCTTGACAAAATGATTTACTCACTAGAAGTATACGGTGGACCATTATCAGAATCAAGTTTTATAGGTAGACCAAAGATTGAAAAAATATCTCTCAATTCTGAAATGGTTTTTCATGCATCAGTACCATTTTGCATTTGTCTTACCTCTAACCATTTAGATTTTTGAAAACCAAACTTAAAAAGACGTGCTTTTCTTTAAAGAAAAAATCCAGATGGACTCTATAAAAGTTATGGGGTGCAAATGACCAAGGCAATAAACTGCTGTTTGAAGTTGTAAAATGTTGACACTGCTGACAAACATAGAACGCATAAGCATTTTACTACAAACAATTCCAATGTGTTGTTTGTGAAACAATTTAAGGGTCTCATTTTGTAAAGATTGTGGAATAATGACTTTATTTCATAGCAAAATACAGTTCTGTT
Organism: Aquatica leii; assembly: GCA_035610365.1. Classification (NCBI taxonomy): domain Eukaryota; kingdom Metazoa; phylum Arthropoda; class Insecta; order Coleoptera; family Lampyridae; genus Aquatica; species Aquatica leii. The sequence continues at coordinate 41,142,055 of CM069432.1, read as the reverse complement.
CCATTGATAGCTCGTTTCGTCTCTTAAAATATGGTTTAATCTTCTCATCTATTACCATTGCAGGGCAACTAGATATAGTAAATTCGTTAACTTTAACAAGCACTGAATCTTTATTTACCTCCTTGGCAATATCATTCGAGTTCAGCGGAATTTGATCTACTAAATTAAATGAACACAAGAAATCAGGAACTTCTGTTTTATCTTTACATGGTAAGCGAGATAAACTATCTGCATTACTTATATATGTACCTTTTCTATACTAAATATCATACTAATAACCTGACAATGAGATTGCCCATCTAGTAATTCTGGCTGCAGCTGACGCTGGAATGTCTTTATTTTTGCCAAAGTTAAACTGTGATGGTTGATGATCCGTAATTAAAATAAATTTTCTACCATACAAATATTTATGGAATTTTTTTACAGTAAAAATTATAGCCAAAGCTTCCCGCTCCAAGTTATTATATTTCTGCTCTGTAGCGGATAAAGTACTAGAAGCAAACATTACCGGTTTCTCTACATTATCAATTTGCTGACTAAGAACGCATCCAACACCATAACTACATGCACCGCAAGTAACATAAATAGAGAGTTTTGGATCGTAATGTGTTAATACATTATCTGATGTTAGCAGATCTTTACTTAATTTAATATTGTTATTCATTGGATGAATTCCGTTAACATCTATCACATAACCAAGGAATTCCATTCTATTTTTAAAAAAACTGCATTTTTTAACATTAATTTTAACATTAAATTCTTGAGGTATTTTAAAATAATTTCTCACATTTTCATAACGTTCCCTGAGAGATACACCAAAAATTAAAATATTGTCTAAATAGCATTTAGTGACTCCAGCCAAAATACTATCCATTACGAATTGAAAAATTTCAGGTGTAGAACTAGCACCAAACGTTAACCTAGTATAAGCAAAAAGATCCAGGTGAATATTAATGACTAATAGTTCTTGCACTTTTTCACTAGCTCGCAATTGCTGAGCACCTTTTAAATCAATGACTGTGAAATAATGACCACTAAGACATGCGAAAATATCCTCAGGCAAAGGTAAGACGCAATGATCACTATCCAAGAACTAGTTTAAGGTTTTTTTTTAAATCTACATATATTCGTGTTTCTTTTGAAATTTTTATTTAGAACTACTACTATGGGACTTGCCCAATTACTGAAGTTAATCTTCTTTAATGCACCAAATTTAACGAAATTGGATAATTCTAGTTCTACTATTTCTTTGAAAGCATACGGCATACTATAAGTTTTATGAAATATTGGTTGTGCTCCTTTTTTCAACTTGAATTCTATTTGAAAATGTTTAATACAAGATCCGGGCTGGTCTACAAAAACATTACTAAACTCTTTTTCAATTTTAAAACTAAATTCGAGATTTCGTGACTTTTAAATTGACCATCGTTTGACTCTGCTTTATCTTTGACTTGACTAATAAGACTGACATTAATATTTGACTTTTGACATTTAGACCTTGACTGTCAACTTTTATTTTATTATATTAAGATTTAACTCACTAAAATTAATTTTCTGCCTCTATTCAGGATGTAATGTATTTAACCAGTTTCTAGCTAACAAAGGCAAAAATCTATGACTGTTTTTTAAAACTACTAACGGTAGGTTGACAATTTCAGTTTTATGTTTGACAAAGACATCAGCTTTGCCTAAAATAGTGACACCTTGACCTGTAAGTACTCTTAAATTATACGTCACTAGATAAAGATTCAAATCTGACAAGTATTTGTTAAAATCATCAATATGCAGGACTGAACGATAAGCACCAGAACCAATTTCAAAATTAATTTTGTTATCTGCATTGTTCAACTTTTTTAGATTCGACTTTATCTGACTGCAATGATGATTAGTATGATCAATTTTTTTACACCTAAAACACACCCAATCTTTTCCAAGACAACTATCAGGATCGTGCTTATGCCTGGACTATTATAAGACTTTCTTGACAAATTTACTGACCTTTTAAGGTAATTACCTTTGCATGTCGCACCGTGACTGAGCGAACAATGTTGTCTATTGTTCTGTGTATTTCAGTCATACGTTCTAGCAACCATTATAGCGGTGGAAGGTTGTTCTTTTTAAGCAACACTAAAGAGTTTTGTTGCACAAGATTTGGTAAATGCCGGTACCATTTCGTACGGCGTTGAAGTTTAGGCACTACCTGCAGACTCCATTGGCGCCAAAAGCACTGAACTATGCGCTGGATTCTTGGATAAAGGGACAGCCGTTTTTTTTTATCTAATAAAATCTTAAGCTTTCGCGGTTTTGTTTATGATTATAAGCGACTTTCGGCTTTTTTATGTTGTCCAAATTTGATGTAGGTAGGGCGTGTAGCGGTCTTCTAATCAGGAAGTGTCTAGAAGTGAGAAAGTTGACATTAGAAGGATTGGAAGATTAGGGACGGGAGTTTATTGTCGCTTCTATCTGAATGAGTATCGTGTTAAAGTCTTCATAATTGAGAGAAGTATTTTCAAATGCATCTTTGCTGCCTTAACACCACTTTTCCAAATGCCCCTTTGATGAGGTGCCTTAGGAATAATACTGCTCCATTTTGTTTCTTCATTCACAAGAAAGTTAGAAATTTTATCGTTATTGTCATGTAACATTTTATAAACAGTTTTTATATTGCAGGCTGCTCTTACGAAATAAGTGGCATTCTCCGATATTATAGAGACGGGCTTTGATCAATTAACGCTTTAAAACAGAAATAAATGCTTCCGTTGTTAAAGGTGTTATCAATTCTAAATGAATTGCCTTAGTGACAAAACTTACAAATAAGCAAATATAAGCTTTTATTAGCTTAGAGTAAATGCCGAAGTGTTTGTATGGTTTAGGATTTACCTTGAAACACCTTATGCAAGTACGCACGATTTGTTAGCCGTATTTCGGAATAGATATAGGCCAATAGAATTCACGAGCAACTGCTAATAAATGTTATACCCCACAATGCATGCGATTTTTGTGATGATCACAAAACAAAAATTTAGTAAAAATATGACCTTTTGGAAGTAAAGCCGAATATTTTTTGTTAAAGTCATAGCGCGAATGTTCAATTCTTCTCCCTACTATTAATATATCGTATTCGTCTAAAAACGGATTTAACGAAAGTATTGTTGAAGACGTTTTCAATTTCTCTTTTAATTTTAAAGCTTCGATTTCTAATTTAACAAGAACGCGAGTGGCTTCTGCAAACTCCATTGGTTGCAAATGCCCGGATGCTCGTGCTATTTTGGCTGTTTTAGAATTTTTCACAAACCTAAGCATCCAGGCGGTAACACGTTTTAATTTGATTAATTTTGAAAATCGGCTAAATATGGACGTGTCCAAGGTCGTGATAAAAACAGATTACTTAACATTCTTCATTTTCCTGTTGTTATGATTTAAGACTAAATTGGGTAAGGTAGACCAAGTATCAGAAAGCGTTAGAAGCGATGGGTCATGCCACCAAAGGGAATTATTTAATAACTCGACAGCTGATGAAGCGCGCGAAATTAAATCGGCAAGATTTATTTTTGAAGGGATGTAGTACCAATTCTTAGGATTAGAAATTTCCAAAATGCTAGCTATTCTATTGGCCTTATACCTTATATTTATTAGGAGTTGAGTTAACCCAGTTTAGAGTTATAGTAGAATTCGTCCAAAAAAAACGATCGAGAAGAGTTTATTTTCATAACATAATCCAAGACGGGGAATTGTTGTGTGCAATGGTGCAACACAAGACTTAAAGAACAGTAATTGACAAGAAACATTATTATAAGAATTGAGACATCGAATATACATATATGCAAGATCCGTAAGCCTTAGAACTACTGTCACTAAATCCGTGCAATTCAATAGACATATTGTAAGAAATCGTGCATCTAGGAATCTTTAAAGTGTTTAAGATAGGTAACTTAGCCTTTAAGATATTTCATTCGGAGTTTAAACTTTGAGCTCGTTGCATGATAACTTCAATTGCCACAGTTTTTGAATTATTAGTTTGCAAAAAGTGAGAGAAGACCTAACGGGTCAAACCACTGGGCTGCTGTCAAAAGTATGGTACGCTTAGAATATGCAATAATTGCGTTAGGGTTAGGTATTAAAACTTTATATTGGATTGTGTCATTAAGAGACTTTAATGCTAGATTTAATGTTTTGGCATCTTCTCGCTCGACGATTGGTATTATATGAAAAGGGTCAAAAGCTACATCGTTGTTTAGAACCTTTTCACTATTTGACAAAAATTTTCGAATAGAAAATCCTGCGCTAGACAGAATTGTCATCAATTCTCTCTTGATAACCAACACCTCGTTTACGAAGTCAGTTTTTGTAAGCAAATCGTCTACGTAGAAGTCCGATCTAAGCGCAATGAAACCTTTAGGAAATTGTTAAAAATTCAATTGCGATAAAGGTGATAAACACTCTGTTGCTAATTAACTGTTGCTTGCTGTGCCGTGCGTTATCGTTTGTAACTCATAGGTGGAAGTTGGAAGTTTGGGGTTATCTCGCCACAAAATCTTTTGGAATTTTCTTTGCGAAGGGTGTATAAGAATCTGATAATACATTTTCTCTATGTCACACATTAGAACAAAACGGTATTGTCGAAAGCGTAAAAAAATTGAGAAGAGATCATCTTAAAGAACCGGATCAACCAGCTGTGTATCATTTATTGAAACGCCCGACAATGATTTGAAAGTACCATCAAACATAACTCGTAATTTTGTTGTTAAAGAACTATTTTTTACGAAGGTAAAATGGTAGAACCTTGGATAACGCGATTAAGCCATCCAAAACTTCAATTACGTGATTTTCAAAAAAGGTTTTGTTGCAATTATTTATTTGAACCATGTGCCCTAATGAAACGTATTTTTTGATAAAGTAATCTTTGTGTAATTCTGGCGTCTTTAGTAATTTATTTTCAAGTTGCAGAATTTTTTTGGAAGTCTGTTCTTTAGAATATCCTAATAAGGCGAGTTTGGCGTTAAAAGGAATGGAAATTAAAATCCGATCTGATGCGGTTCGAGTGATAGTTCGTGTAAAATGAATCTCGCAGTATTGCTCTTATCGCGAGAGTTTTGTTAATTTAAAACAAAGTCTTCTTGTGTAATCAAGTGAGACTAGACTACTGCAGGAGAATTAACGCTGCTACAGTACATGCCAGATACTACCCAACCAGGTAGTCTTTTGCAATGTGACTTGAATTTTCCTAAAGATATTTGACCAATGCACATAAATTTATAGAAATTGCTCGCTTCTATTAGTAGATCAATAGGCAACGACTTGTTGAAGTTATCGTCTGCTAATCGCAAATTTTCCAAGATATTCAAACTTGCTTTCTCAAAGGAATAAAGCGGTAAGTTGTCGGTGTTTTTTTTATTGTAAGGCATTGAAAATTCGTTTTGCAACTCGTTTGCATAGATGCTAATTGAATGTTAAGCATAGAATTTGAAATTACTGCTGAAGAACTAATACCAGAAATTTTTGTTTTGATTTTATACTTAGTTAATTTTAATTTTTTTGCCAGTTTATCTGTGATTATGTTGCAATGACTGCCACTATCCAACAGCACTAGCTCTAACGTCATGCCAAATATTACAGTTGCCTTTTACTTTAACCAAGGCAGCTGAAAGCAGAACTTCTACGGAATGATTCGTACACGTACAATGTTTAATAGAAACTGATAAATTTTGTAATGCTCGAATATGTTTGGATAATTCATCGAACAGCTTTCTGAGCTCCATCGGATTGAGCTTGTTTATAAGCCGTAACTCAAATATACCATTAATGTGATTCAGTATGATTAATTTTGGATTATTATAGCGCTCACATACTAAGTCGCATGCAATTTTGTAGTTTTTTGCCGATGGCTGTATGTTGGCGACACCTATTAAGCTACATTTTAGGTATATGAACCTTTCTACATCCGTTAAATTTTGGTTGTGGTGTATCAAAGATAGAAATTATTCGTAATATGATTGAAACTTGGTTAAATTACCATCAAAGGTAGAAGAGAAATTTGCGGCAACTTTGCGTTACAACTGCTAGATTGAGATGCAATGCGGGTGTTAGATTGGTCTTCGCTGCAGCTAATATTACTGTTCAACAGAATTGTAGCACAAGAAGTGAATTCAAAGTACCTGCATCATCGAAACTAATTAATTCGTCGTCTTTAATCGATGCAACTTGAAGTTGTATGAATACGTTTTCATACTTTTCAAGCAAATTTTTGATGTAATTCGCATGCAATTTAATAAAAAAAATTAAATTACAACTAAATTCTACATTTTTCTTGGCAACAACGGTAATAAATAAATAAATATACAGTATACACTACGTTTCGATTACTAGAGTATCTGCAATGGTCATCAGGTGAATACTACTGATTCTACAATAAATGAATATACACTATGTTTCGAGAAATAAATAAAAACAATGGAACTCCAGAGTTGTGCAGTTTTATCAAATGCAGCATTGTCTAACTCATTTAAACGAACGGTGGTAAGATCATAATCACCTGATCTTAAAGTTTTGTTATGCTTTTAATGCGTGTTACCATATCGTAACTTACAACTGAGATATTATGTTATTTATCGGCATTTTAAATTTTCAATTCTATACTTTTTGATAGTTTTGAGACGTTTTGCGCTTATTAAGATGCTTAAGTTAACTGCATCAATTACAAGTAAATACGTAAATTAAAACATATAGCACTAACAGTGAAATTTATGTAAATAATTAGAAAATAATCTATACGAATACAAAACACATACACAAATTGATTTCATTTTATTATCTTTTATACTGCAATTTTCCTAGTTTTTAATGCAATTTTGGAAAATTTTATATGCAATTTATGGCGCAATTTTTGAAGATTTTTACTGCCACAACTTCCGCTCTTTAGTTATAACTGTAAAAAACCTAATGAAATTTATATTTGGTAATTGAGATTGTGGCGTAGGTACCAATTTTACGATTAATTGCATGCTATATGGCATGTAAGTAATACGTAACTCAAATAGAATACGACAATTAAAATAATGAATGAAATGAAAGAAATGGCTAACCTGTACACCTGTGTCACGCGTGCACCTGTGCGTCTTGCGGTAATGATGGCGTTGTCTCTGTAAAATTTGATGAAGGTTATAGCAAAGTCAATGTTGATGGAATAGCGATAATCTTGTAAACAGAAATGCCTTCAATGGCGCTGCTTTGATACTTTTTTTGCACTGTGCAATTCTTACATGAACTTCGTTTGTAATGAAAAATGGTTGAATTTTTATGGAATTATTTACAATGCACTTGGCATCATGTTAGTTCAAGCAACAAACGATGATGATAAATGACTTTTATATTTCTTAGCGACCAATACGTAAAAACGCAAAAATGAATTAAATGCGCCTTCTATTGGTGTAGCAAACAGGTAAACAATGGTCAAAAATACAGAAAGATTGCTATAGAAAAAATCGCTAACAGGAAACTTCTATTTTGGATAACTTAAAAACGACACCTTTCATAACGGTCAGTCTTCAAATTTACAAAACCAATTATACGAGAATTAAAAAATTACCCTCCCAATAGCGGTCGCCTCTGTATAACGATCACAGACAATTAAAAAAAAATGCTATTAAAAAAATACATTTATTTTTAGTCCTCAATACCGGTCAAGTTGTGATTTAGTTTCTTTACCTGTTAATGTTTCAAATGTAAATTAAATCCATTCATTATTATGTCATTGCAAATGTCTCAAAGTTTATTTGCTAAAAACGAATCCATTGTCTTCATTTAAACAAGATGTTGGGAATTAACGAAGAAAGTGTATTAAGAATCCATGCACTAAATTAAAATGTAATTATTCATTAAATTTTAAGCAAACGTAGATCTCAAATTTTGCAAACAAGAATGTAAAAGTTAAAAGCTGTAATAAAAAATAAAACAGTTTTTGAATGGTGCTTGTGTAAAGTGCGAAAGACACAAAAGCAACATTTTTTAATGTATTCGTACCTCTCCATATTGATTACTTCTCTATAACTGTTCTTTTTACAACAATTTTGTGGAGCGGCTACACGGATTATCGCTTAGTTAGTGGTACAGACCTTACCTTCCGTAGAAATTTCTACAATTAAAATTTGTTTGAGCTTTTATTGCGAAAATCGTAAAAATATGCACTTTTAATAAATTCATATGCATTTCTAGAATTTTATCAGAATATGCATATATGCACTTTATATGCATTTTGCATATTTTCCGAGCGTTGTACATTTATAATAAATTTAAAACAAAGCAATAACAGGCAATCTTGTAATTATAGGGTTACCCCAATTTTTTTTAAAGAAATGAAATGAAAGGTAAATATTCATGATTCTTCCTGTTGGTATTAGGTTATAGTTTGTGATCAAAAAGCTATTACCGTAATCAACTATTGCATTTCCTCATCATAAACCAAAAAGCTCGTTTATAAAATGCACAAAATAATTATTAGACACATCACATATACGAACAATAAGGCATTAAAAACAACAATTTGACTTAAACGAATTTATTCTTATAATGAGCTCTAAAGAGTCTTATATGGAATACTAAATTGCAGTTTTTGTGTAAGATAAATTATTAACACAATTTATTAAACTTTTTTTGGTTCTTTTTCTTAATAAAACTGAAAACTTTGTAAAACGTTTATCAATTAACAAATGTTAATTTGTAAATTAACATAAATGTGTTATTTAGATTTTGTATTATTTCGTAGCATTACAAAGGCAATAAATGTTCTTGAGCTTTAGTTTCTCTTCTTGGTGGCTTTTCATTTTATCTGCCTAGTGTTAATTAATTACGCAACATTGCTTTTTCTTTTACTTCTGTGTTCGTTTTCGTATAACTACTCTTCGCTATACAGGCTCGTCAGCCTATTGCAAGTAATATTAGTACCAATAATCTTTATTTAATTGAAACTGGCACTTTTGTATCAGAGACTCTTAACTCTGATTTGTCTTACGTAATCTAAAGCTTTTTGTGCGATACACAAGCTTGATGAGAAACATAACACGACTTCTGTGTTAATATCTAAAAATTTCTTTTGCTTTCTTATTCTAAGTCAAGCTTGAAAGACACTAAATTATTAAATCAAATATGCTGGCTTGACACAAACATTTCAAGAGTGTTTATTACATAGCGAGTCGCAAATTGTAATTGTGACAGTAGTTACATAAATGACAAATTATTAAAAAATAATTATTTTATCAGTCTGCATTTATTTATTCATTTAATTTTGTTTATTACTTTATGCCTTTTTTAGTCATAATTACTCAAATATATATTAAATTGAAACGTAAGACATTTTTTATACTCATATTGGCATTTGGAAACTATTTTTAAAGAAATTTAAATTGCTGTGTATTGAGAATTTTAAAGTACATTAATCATCGTGTAATAAAGGATTATAGATGATAGCAACAAAATTTAAAAAGAGATTAAAATTCATTTGAGTTAGTTAATTCTACAGAATATTAAGGGAAGGAAAATTAATACAAATGTGAAGCAACGTTTTCAAATATTCATGGGAAAAGTGATTTAGACTTTTAAAAATTATTTATTACTTCGTTTACATATTTTAATATACTGTAATTGACTTTTATATTATACGCACAATTAACCGTTTTGTACAGTACAGTCTTGTACGTGTTCAAATTAGAAAACAAAATGAATGCATATATGATCACCCAACTAGAGCACGTCGTTTCAGTTATAATTTTGGTAAGATTGTTGATGACGCACCAGAGATATTTGTAGTCTAACATTTTTTGTGCATACAAATAGTTGTTTGTTTCTTTTCTAAATTAATGCGTGTTTTGAAAAAACTGCTACTCAAAAAGGTAGGTATCAAATCTTTAGTTCACAGAATAAGATTATTTAGAAATTTAACATTTTATATAATAGCGTATTTTTTGTTTCATTATTATTATTATAATTGTATTAAAATTGGTTTATTATAACCGTCAACTTTTGGGTTACTATTTTGTTACGCAATTTAAAAACAAGGGACTAACTCAGTTTGATCCGGCAGGCGGGTCGCAAGTCTCGGTGTGCTAATTCTACAATAAATTAAAAAAGCGCCAAAACAAATAGATAACACCCAATACCGACTTTGTTTAAATCTGTCAATCACTGAAAGAAACAATTTGCAAAAACATAAATTCTAACAATAATATATTTATTTTCAACAAGAAAGAATAGAAGTTAAAAAAAGAAAAATGTAGATTAATAACAATTACAGATTTTTCGAATAGTATAGTAATATCACAACTATAACATCGATGTAGGCCTTTTTTGTTCAGGCAACACGCTATACAACTAATTGTATTCAATTGCCAACAAACGTTATATGTGATTGATTTTAATTTAAATATAAATATTATTCGATCAACTACCTCGTCTACTATGCAGTCGCAAAATAAGTCGACAATCGGCAATGATAATAATGACTTGCAAAAGTTAAAAATATGATCAGAAAAACTTACCCCACCAACAATTATTCGTCACAAGTAGTAACTTTCGCTACTCTCTTTTATTTGATTTAAGAACAAAAATATACGTGATATATAAGCAGACAGTTAATGTTATGTCGCCTTTGGTTATTACTGCGTTCAAATGATCGAAGAAACTTAACGGATGCCACGTCAACGTACTTAACGAGAATACCTAAAGTTACTGATGATATAAAGTTTACGACTAAAAATAAATTTGAGTCACTATGATCTACGTTATAATTACATAAAATAAGTTACACGCTGAAGGCTGACATCATTAAACTAGTAAATATAATTGCTAGAAGATATATTTTATACTAAGTAAAAGTAAAGTTGATTGCTTAGTTACAGAAGTAATTTTAACGAAGTATTACGATGCTTATACATTAGAAACAGGTGTGAGTTTTCTCTCTTCCCTTTCGATTATATAAAACAAAGTGGACTCCACAGGTTACATATCACTAACAAGAAAAATTTAACAGAAAGAAAAGCTATATAGACATGTCGTCAAATAGCAATCAGATACACGAACGTTAGCAGCGGTTTTGGAAAAGTAAAGAGCGAATAAAATAGCGATTTGCTGTATTGCGTTTATCCCTACCCGCAAGGTCATTTGACAATTAGCAGCGGCGTGTAAGCCAGTGCAGCCGTTAATTTTAATTTAGAATAATTATTTTTGACAAATACAAAATAACGACATGGAACAATTTATTATTCAAATACAGCAAAAAGTAGCTATTATTAATGTTTGTTATAAAACAATAACAACATTGAAAAATGTTCTAAGAGTAATAACAATAAGTCTGTTAGCAAAGATACATATTGTTAACAACAAATATCAAAACCTGAAAACAAAGGTTGATGATTTTGCTTAAATTGCTTTTTTTATATACATTTTATGTCATACTGTTTATTGCAAACGTTATGTAGTTCAGTTTCCAGTATTTTCAATATTTTCTTACACGCTTCTAGCTGGTGTGGACCCTACCTGGAATAGCTCGCTTTGTCGAAAAGTAGGCGTGAGTCTAGATTATTTGCTAATAGAACAGTCTCGCCAGATAAATTTGAAAAAATAACTTCAAGCTCGCGTAACTAAAAAGAATGAAAATTTCATTACGTTAAAAACAAATATGTCAAATTTTATCGATAAAAAAGCATAATAAATTGTATTTTTTTAAAAATCACAAAGCTATTTCTACAATATATAATTAGTTGTTTATTAAAAATTAATTAAGGCTACATCTTTTGACATAATTTTTTTTAAATATAAAATTAGTTTTTCTATAGAAATTAAAAACTTGACAAGTTTAACTGTCAATTCCAATAAACTTAAAATTTATTTTTTTCCTCCATACCTAGAAATTTCTTCATTTCAATTTCAAAATTTGTTAAAAAATTGCTATAGTATTTCATTTTCATTTAAAAATAATTTAAAATCTTTATTAGTTAATACAAAAGATAAAATTCACATTCTTGATAAATCAGGAGTTTACAAATTGAAATATAGTGATTGCAATTCTTTTTATATCGGTCATACTGTACTAGATTTTTAAAATAGTAATATATTTAACTACCTATCTAAATCTTTGTTTGCTAATCACATCTTAAAAAGTAAACATTTCACTACATTTCTATGGACCGAAGTAGGCCAAGCTAAGACAAAACAACTGTCAAAATGTAAGAATTAATGTGAGATACACAAAAACAGCTAATACTTCGCTGCATTACGATTCATTTTTTTCCCACACCAAAAAAGATAACAACATTATTAAAACAAACGAGAAACAATACTAAAGTAAATGTTCAAAATGTTTTCCATTTTCATTTAGGCACAAATAACATACTGGAAAAACGCAGAATCTTCCTGTATTTTCAATTTTACAAATCTTTTACAGAAACTGTTTTGTTTAGTTTTTTACAACTAGTTATTCGTTTAAAAAGTTTGTTTGTTCACATGAGTTGTATTTACGTTTTGTTAATTTTGTTTTTTTTCATTTATTAAACATAGAAGCCTGATGAAGTGGACACACAGCTTCACGAAACGTCGCCTACAAAAAACACTGTAAGTTGTGTTTTCTTTCGCCATCTCCTACATTTGAAGGAATCAAACACCTTTCTCATATATATCAATTAGGAGGCTAAATAATTTCATCGTACGTTGATTATCTAAGAGTGCATGTTTCGATTGCTTCTATTCGTTCTTAGATTCAGTGTTGGAATTTCTGAAAAGTAAATACAATTATTTGCGGTACAATTTTATTATCTCAAAAAATGACATCGTTTATATACTTGATTTGAAACTACAAAGTGACACATTAAATTTAATCAAAGCTAAAAGTGTAATATCTAGGTTTGTTACAAAACTTTTGCTGTACAAATAAAACTTTTCAGTTTCCAAATCTTTAAAACTTGTTAAATAGAGATAAAGGTTTGTTTGCTTATTGTCAACACTTAACGGCGCTTCATTCGTATCTTAATCAACGATTTGAAGACATTCTTCACTTGGATATTTTCGACTGGGTGTTGAACTCTTTTGCAAGGAGTCAAACTCAGCAGAAATACTGATGAATATGTACTAATACAAGAGCAACTTATTGAATTATCTACAAATGAGGAGTTGAAATCAATGTTTATACAAGGATGCGACAATTTCTGGTTACAAAAACAGATCCCAATATTATATTCAGCATTATAGGTTATTGTACAGAAGCTGCTTTTCCGTCTTCCTATTTGGTAGAACGTGGATTCAGTGCCGTATGAGTCCGTCCGTTAGCAAGTTGTAACTATGACACGGGATCCGTAGGTCAGAAGAGTTTAGGAACCACTGTTTTAGATTATAGAAAAACGGTTAATGCTAAATGATACAAAAATGTGTATGCCAGAAGTCATCGATAAAATCAAGAAAAACAATTGAAAACGTACCATCATTTATTGTTACGACAATCGCAGCTCTCAGAAGGCATGTCAAACTGAATTAATGTCTCATTGCCCATAATTACTTGATTTATTAAATAACATTTTTTTTGTATTTTCAAATGGTAAACAAAAATGCTGTTCAAGAAGGTGTTGAATTCTTCAAAAACTATATGCCTTTTAGATACCAACGTCAGATTAGAAAAAATGTTTCGACAATTATTTCAAGGACACGCAAAAGTGTATAAACCTTAAATACAAATATTTTGGAAAACAATAAAACAATTTGTACCAAAAATAGTATATTATATATCAAGGTTGAGAAGTGCATCATTATAACCTAAGCGATAGATTATATCGCGAGACGCGAAGCGTCGAGGGATATAAATCGCGCAGGATATAATGAACTTCTCAACCGTGTTATATATACAATTTTTTCCACTACTAGAATTATTAAAACCTTTCTACCTGTTACTAAATCAAATTTAAAAGTAAAGATATTAATTTTAAATTAAAAATCAAGTCAGTAATTCTGACAGTTGTCATTAGTTTAATAGAATTAATTTTGACGTAATTCTTAATTGTGATTTAAAACACAAAAATAAACAGATAACGTAAATTTTTATTGCTAAAGTTGTTTAAATTGTTTAAAAACATTATTATTTTAAGCATTGATTATATCTAAAATATATTTAATTCTATAATATTCACATTTAATTAAGCGCGAACTTCAAATAACTTACTTTTTAAAATCAAATTAATTTATTAATTGAACGATTTAAAAACTTAAATTAGCATTAAATAAAATCTTGGTAGGCAGTTTGGTAAACTTTTTTTCTTTGAAACTGTTGTAGTATTATCAGAAAATGTAAATATGTTCATTATTAACTACTAGTTAATAATGAAATATTATTTACCTGCGCTTAAAAAAGTACAAGTTCACGACCTACTATTATACGTAATAATGCAAGCGTATACAACTAGTAGTGGAAAATAGTATATTATATATCAAGGTTGAGAAGTGCATCATTATAACCTAAGCGATAGATTATATCGCGAGACGCGAAGCGTCGAGGGATATAAATCGCGCAGGTTATAATGAACTTCTCAACCGTGTTATATATACAATTTTTTCCACTACTAGAATGATTAAAACCTTTCTACCTGTTACTAAATCAAATTTAAAATTTAAGATATTAATTTTAAATTAAAAATCAAGTCAGTAATTCTGACAGTTGTCATTAGTTTAATAGAAAAAAATTGAATTATTAGACTCAAAGTCTTTTCCACAAAATATTATGTTTTAATTTATTTTATCTTAAACATGTTTCGACATTTTAAAATGTCATCGTCAGTAATTCTACAAATAGTAAAAACATTAAAAATATAGCTAACAAATTATAAAAGAGCATACCTATTAATATTATTAAATTGACAAATGTCAAAAATAACAAAATTGAAACTATTAATAAACAAACAGCCAGAAATGATAAAAATAAATTTAAATATTAAAAAAAAAAAAAAAAAAAAATTGAAAAGTAAAGTTAGAATTTAGGATTAAGAAGAGGAGAAGTGCTTATATCGAGAATTTCATTGAGACACGTAGAAGAATTATCGTTAGAAAGACGATGAATTTCTAAAATTTCAAGATTGTTGAGATAATGGCCTTTATTACAAAAATGAAGAAATTTAATATTAAGATCAGGAGAAAAAGAATGACTAGTAGACAAAATGTGATTAGCAAAGGCAGAACAGGTATTAGAGATATCAGTATTTAAATTTCTATTAATAAAATAAATATGTTCTTTTATTCTAATTTTGAACTGTCTTCCAGTTTGGCCGACATAAGAAGAATTACAAGAAGAACACGAAATTTTGTAAACACCAGACTTATCTAAAGAAGAAATAGGATCTTTATTATTAGCAATATAAGATTTTAAATTGTTATTTGTAGAAAATGAAATAGAAACGTTAAATTGTTTAAACAAATGTTTAAGGAAAAGACAAGAAGGACTGAAATAAGGAATAGAACGGTAAATATCATTACTACTGGATTTATTGTATACCAAATTTTTAAATAAATGGCGAAAACGAGTTCTATAAATAACAGTGTTTAAAATTTGAATAGGATAACCATTATTATATGCAAGTTGTTTAATAATGTTCAATTCTTTATTAAAACTAGTTATAGAAAGAGGAATAGAATAAAGACGATTAATTAAAGAATGAAAAGAAGCAATTTTATGATTATACGGATGATTAGAGTGAAAAGGTATTAAGCAATCTGTATAAGTAGGTTTACGATATATTTCAAAATTAATTTTTTCATTATCACGTGAAATAGGTGGATCTAAATAAGGAAGAGAATTATAGTTTTTAATTTCGTAAGTAAATTTTATTTTGGGATGAAGTGAATTAATGACATCGTTAAATTACTTAGATCGTCTAAAGAACCATTAAAAAGAACAATGCAGTCATCTACATATTTAAACCAAAAAGTAATCATGCTAGAAAAGAAACAATTAGAAAAATTTTTATTTACAATATTATTCATAAATATTTCAGCAGCAAGGGAAGAAATGTTTAAACCCATAGCTAAACCTGATAATTGACAATAATAATCGTTATTAAATTTGAAAAAAATTTGCTTGAAAACTAAGCCAAGAAGAGAACAAACATCTAAAAATTGGTAAGTGTTTAAAGAACGGTTAGAAAATAGTAGATTACGAATGAGAGTTACACAGTCTTTAAGAGGAATAGAAAGAAAAAGATTGACAACATCAAAAGAAACAAGATAAGATGAAGAAGGAAAGGGAATATTTTAAATCTTAGAAGTCAAATCATAAGAATTTAGAATAGCATATTGATTAGTAAAGTTAGAATAAGTTCTAATTACGTTATTAAGCCAAGGAGCAAGTTTAGCTACAGGAGAATTACAAAAGGACACAACAGGGCGTATTGGGATTGAAGGCTTATGAATTTTTGGAAGACCATAAAGGAGCGGTATAGAAGGATTCATAAGCTTGAAATGATAAATGTTACGATTTTCTAGAAAATCATTTCTGGCTGTTTGTTTATTAATAGTTTCAATTTTGTTATTTTTGACATTTGTCAATTTAATAATATTAATAGGTATGCTCTTTTATAATTTGTTAGCTATATTTTTAATGTTTTTACTATTTGTAGAATTACTGACGATGACATTTTAAAATGTCGAAACATGTTTAAGATAAAATAAATTAAAACATAATATTTTGTGGAAAAGACTTTGAGTCTAATAATTCAATTTTGTATCTATATAATTCCACTTTAAGAATGGATTACTTTAACGTTATTAGTTTAATAGAATTAATTTTGACGTAATTCTTAATTGTGATTTAAAACACAAAAATAAACAGATAACGTAAGTTTTTATTGCTAAAGTTGTTTAAATTGTTTAAAAACATTATTATTTTAAGCATTGATTATATCTAAAACATATTTAACTCAATAATATTCACATTTAATTAAGCACGAACTTCAAATAACTTACTTTTTAAAATCAAATTAATTTATTAATTGAGCGATTTGAAAACTTAAATTAGCATTAAATAAAATCTCTTGCTCTTGGTGCGCAGTTTCGTAAACTTTTTTTCTTTGAAACTGTTGTAGTATTATCAGAAAATGTAAATATGTTCATTATTAACTACTAGTTAATAATGAAATATTATTTACCTGCGGTTAAAAAAGTACAACTTCACGGCCTTCTATTATACGTAATAATGCAAGCGTATACAACTAGTAGTGGAAAAAAGTTTTTTTTGTTGTTTTTGTAATTATTTAAAGGTGACCTGCGTATACTTGCATAAATGTATCAATTCGACCGTTACTTGTGTGTATAACATCATTTTTAAATTTTATTTATCTATTATATTATTGTATGTCCTACGTTAACTTAAAAAAAGTAAACATGCAAAAAAATATTTAAAATATAGAAATTCACAGCTTAAAAAATTTTCATTTTATACAAAATGGTTTTGGTATTAGAAAAACTACAACTCAAATTGCAAATTGATGTTTAGCAAATACAGATATTAGTAGACATAACGCTTCAAGCAATTAATGGTAATTAGAAACTAACTATTTGTGGAATTTCCAACTTGATTTGTGTTACATAACGATCTAATAACAAGCATTCGTTGAGCACCAATAGACAAATGAATATCAATTTCGCTTAATATGCATATGTAAATTTGTAACATATCAGTATACAGCGAGACATTCAAATGTTTATAGTGAATTTACGTTTAATTACGTGAAAAACGTTTATAATTTGTTTCTTTTAACTTGTGTTAAGAAACGCTTCAAATGTTGTTATTTTGTATATGTGTAGTTTTTGAACGCTTTTTAACAAACGATTCAAAATTTAATTTACGTAAAAAAATAATATATTTAATTGGAATTAACAGTTTACATTTGGCAAAACGGATTTTAGTAAAAATATATCAAAGTTTTTTACAAAGATTGTTTTTATTTACGATTTCTATTTGCAACTGTAAGACATTATTTAGAATTTTTCGCGACGATTTAGTTTTTACTTTTTTATTATATTTAAAGTTAGATTTTTCGCTAGGCGCTCTTCGGTTAAATCCGTGCGCACTTTCGTATGTTTTACATCTTGTGAATTATGTATTTGTAAATAACTACAGCGAAAAAAAATAAATAAACGTTATTGTTCCTGACAATTTATTAAAAATAATTATCTTAGAAATTCAGAAGTGGGATCCGTAAATCGAATTTATTTAACTTGAGTCTCGTTGGCCACGTGTTACTAAGAGGAATAGAGATTTAAGAAGCAATCCATGTGTTTTTAATGTAGAACATTTAATACTACCGTTAAAACATTACTATTACAAGACAAAATTGACAACTTTGTCACTTGCTTCATCATTGACTAATAGAGAATTGAGTATTTTGCTTCCGGATATATGTGGTAAAAACGACGATGTACAATTCTTTATAGATAGGGTATGTGCTGTTATAACTGCCTATCATAAACACTGCCTCAAAAACGTAACTGGACACTTTTAAGCGCGACCTGTAAGGTAGGCAACCAAACTTACGTTATAATAGAACGGCTAGTTAAATTTAACAACATTGGCATTGCAGACATTACTTACAGCGATATTACGAGGTTACTAACCATTCTTTATAAGCACCGCCTTAAGCGTTCAAAGAACATGTTTCTTTGCTGCAAAGATGTATCTAAATTGCACCATAAAGATTGAAAGTTTTTTCGCTAAATTTTCTATTTATGTATTTATGCTCTCTGCCTAAGTAATTAAAAAATTTTAATTGTTATTTATGATTAAATAAGTTCTATCTATAGCTCGAATAATGATAAACTGTATACTCCAATATGAAACTACTGTACTAATTAGATTAAACGTTTTAATATATCTAGATTAAATTAAAGTCAACATTCCGATTTTCTTTAAGTATTACCATTAAAACTAGTGGTCAAACATTTGCAGTATAAATTCCCATTACTCCTTTTAAATTATGCGTATGAAAAATTAAAGGATACATATCTCCCTTTATAAATTCAAGTCTAATTTCTCATACAGAACAGAAAATCATGATTAAAAACGTATTTATTATTTTTTTTTTAAATATCTGTATTTTACATGCTAGTAATGGGTGTAATATCCCTTATTGGTTATACATTTCCGTAGACGGTTTGGCATCAAATTGGTTAAATTGGCACATACATTATGATGCAAGTTGTTTATATTTCCTATTTCTATGTTATTGTTCAGTTCGTCGTTCCACCTACGCACGGCCGCCGCCCACAAATTCTCTATGGGGTTCAAATCCGGTGACTTAAGTGGCCAACGGATTCTTTCCTCTTCTGGATGTGACACTACTCCGGGTGATTCCTATGTAAAATGACGTCCTGAATCCAAATATGTCTTCCGTTTTCTTCCATCACCTACCATTTTTGAGAGAGCCCCAAATCTCTAATTTTACCACTTTTCGATTAATTAATTATAATTTATTTATCGAACGATAATAATAATTATAATAATTATTATAATAATAAATATATGGACATGAATTTAATTTAAATGGGAAAAAGAACTATTTTAGCTATAAACAGTAATAAATAAAAAAAATATTCATCGTTACTTGGTGCTTGCTTTCCTTTTATACCCTGAGGTACAGCTCTCTCGGTTCAAAAACCAGCAGTACTCCGCCAACATGCTTGCATTCCACTTCCCTGAAAATCTCTTCTCCAGCTTAGCGATGTCTTGATGGAACCGTTCCCCGTGTTCATCCGAGACTGCTCCTAAATTTTCAAGGAAAAAGTCCAGATGCGAATGAAGGAAGTGAACTTTAAGAGACATGTTACATCCTATGTCCTTGTACGCTAAAAGCAGTTCCTCGACGTGAGCGACATAACCTTCACTTTTGTGGTTACCCAGGAAGTTCTTACAAACGTTTTGAAATGCAAGCCAAGCTCATTTTTCTTTTCGATTTAGGTGTTCAATAAACGTAAAATCTTGGAAGAGTTGTCTAATCTGGGGACCAACAAAAACGCCTTCTTTGATTTTAGCTTCGCTAAGACGAGAAAATTTAGTTTTCAAAAATTGAAATGCGCCACCTGTCTTGTCCACTGCTTTCACAAACTGCTTGATCAATCCAAGTTTGATGTGTAAAGGTGGTAAGTAAATATTTTCCTTCGAAACCAAAGGATTGTGGGCGACATTTTTCTGACCAAGAATAAGATTTTCTCGCAGAGGCCAGTCCCGTACGATGTAATGTTTATTTCGGGCTCGGCTATCCCATTCACAAAGGAAGCAGCAATATTTTGTGAATCCTGATTGCAGGCCCGTGAGTAGAGCAACAACTTTTAAGTCAGCGCAAAGTTTTCACTTATAATCATGATAACTAATAATAAAGTATGCAACTGGAACTGATGGGAAGTCATTCCCATTTGCCAACAGGACAACTTTTAAGCTTGTTTTTGATGAGTCTATAAGCAGTCTCCATTTGTCTGGGTCACATGGCATCTGTAGCTCTGTCATCAATAAATTTTCATTAGGGCAGAACACTAAACCTTTATCTTCTGAGAAAAGACATTTCAGGGTTGCTTGTCTGGTCCTGTAAGAAGATATTTTTACTCCCTTTTCTAAGAGATTCCACTCTTGAAGTCGCGATCTTAGGAGCTGAGATTTAGTCTTGGGTAACTGCAAATCCCTGATAAGATCCTATAATTCCGATTGAGTGAGGAGGTGAGGTTGCCGAGAAACTAAATCTGCGGAATACTTTTCATCATTATTGAACGTATCATTCGAAGCCCCAGGTTGTGGCTCAGAGTCTTTTAAATCAATTTCCGGCTCTAGAGTATAAGTGTTTGGGGGCTCTGGGATTGGCAAAGTATCGTTATGAAGAACAGGTCTTAGAGCTGACGGAATATTGGGATACTGAATTGTATGCTTACTTTTGCTCGAAAACCCGACGGTGGAAGTCATACAAAAGTAACAATCTGTAAGATGACAGCGAGGTTCACGCCAAACCATGGGCACAGCAAATGGCATTGATTTACGGGTACCTTTGAGCCATTTGGTCAAACTACTGTAACATGTCGTACAGCAAACTGATGGAGCCCAAGTCTTGTCCTGGTCGCCAACTTGACAATCAAAGTACAATTTATAAGCTGTTTTAACAAGCGGAGAAAGGGGTTTTCGTTGCGCTTTTAAAGTTAATTCCCCGCAGACATAGCAGAAACTTTCGGGATGATTTTTACACTTGCGTGGCATAATTAAACAGTAATTCAACGCACGACATTAACCACAAATCACACTTAGTCACTTGAAAAAATCCGGAGTAAAAGTAGTTTTACTGTTTTACACAAATGAACAAAAATGAATACAAAATCCAGCACGTTTAAAACGTCGACAAGTTAACTCTGCAACAGCTATAAATGTACTGATCGAAGCAGTTAAGCAAACAATGTAATATACTATAATTAGAAGAGTATTGCAAGTTCAAGCTTGTCGAAAATTCCTGTTTAAACCTGCATGTGTTATTGAGATCGCCAGCGTCGTGCAGTGAATCTTCCTAACTGTTTATTGATATTTTTTTACTGTTCTTATATATTGTTATTGTGGTTTCTATATACATTTTATAGCAAAACTTTTGCCATATACTTTGGTATAAATTTAATTACCTGCTTTGGGATGTTTAACGGCTATAAGTTAAAATTCTAAAAAAAAATGAAAAAAATAAAATAAAAATGGCGTCTCCCCAAAATAGGTGGGTGATGGGTAAAAACGGAGCTCATTTTTTGATTCAGGAGGTCATTTTACATAAAAATAGTCATTAATGGTATCAGGGCCGTTTTTCTTGCAGACCAGTGTTATTATCTAGAATTATGTGGCCTCCAAAAAAATTTTTTAGTACGTTGGGAAGTACAGAATTTTTTTTCATCTAAAAAAACACGTTTCCAATCAAAATTTAAATGATCTCCGGTAGGCATTTTCTTCAGTTATTACAGTTTTCTTTAAAGGTTGATAGCAGCTTATTCCTTTAGCTTTCAAAGTATTTCGTATTTGCAAACTGCATTGTAGCAGTTGTTGTTGTAAATGGAGTCAAACGAGCATCTTGGATAATGTTGTCTTTTTTAACTGTAGATAAGAAAAATGGCCTTCCATTTCCATGGGCGGTCTGCAAAGGACGATCATGTTCCGGGTCTTGTTCTTCGCGTTGAACCCAATAATAGGCCACACATAAATAAATAAAATAAATAATGGTTAATTAAAACTGAGCAAAAAGGTTTACGTTTACTGAAAGGCATCGATAAAGTTATGTTATTAATTTAAGTGAAAAAGTTACGTCTTTCAAGTTAGTAGTACAAGGTTAGCAGAATCAAATAAAATATAGTTAGGAATTTGTTGCGAAGGAAAAAAAATTGTAACATTCTTACTTTTTTAGTTATGCGTTAGTTATAGTTGAGGCAAGTTAGCAGTACAATATTCTAAAAAGTGCTTTAATGAATTTATTTTTTGTTTAAAATGTGTCTAGAATAATGATAAAACTATCAGCCTTTTTCTTTTTCAATTTAGCAACAAATTTTACACACATTTTAAACCGAATACCGATTCATTAAAACACTGTTTAGAATGGTGTACTACTAACTTGCCTTAAGTTTAATGCATAATTAAAAAAGTAAGAAAGCTACAAGTTTTTTCTTTCGCAAGAAATTAGTAAGAAATTTCTAATTATGTTTTATTTGATTTTGCTAACTTTGTATTGCTAACTTGAGGAACATAAAAAACTTGATACCCAATTGCTATGTGACTGAAATTTTTATAATTTCATTATAAACAGTTTTCTGTGATGTAGGTGAATAATTGTGCAATCTGAATTATACATCATCTAATACCTATAAAATAGGGATATATATACATGTTTAAAATTGAAAAAACTGCTAATATTAAAGAATATTATCAAAAGCAAAATAAAAATATATCTTACCGATAACCCCATACGTGCAGCAATTACTCGGATAGAAAATCCACATTCTCGTAAAGCAATAATCTTCCCTCTAGTTTCTAGTGATAACTCTGCTTGTCCAGAAAGACGTGGCATTTTGCACAAAATTGACACACAAAACAACACTAAATATTATACATTACAAAAGGTTTTGGGTCTCTGGAAACACTGCTTTAAGCGTAATTTGGATGAGAATTTCTGTATTCTTTCTTCTCAATGTCAAAACATGTTTAAAATAAAATAAATTAAAACTGAAATATTTTTATGAAAAAGACTTTGAGATAAATAATTGAATTGTATATCTATTACTCCACTTTAAGAATGGATTACTTTAATGTTATAAAGAATTCTGGTCTATATTTTGTATCCGAAACTTTAAGAAGCAAATGGTAAATCATAAACACAATTTATTGAAGATATGGTTTATTCAGAAATGTTTAAAAGAGCATCTTACACCTAAATTCGTTTCAATAAAATCACTAATTAATTCTGTACAGTCTAGAAAAGCTTTAGAAAATGGTAGAAAAACCTGGCTAAAAGAAGAAATTAAATTACTCTACAAAGAACTTAACAACATAAACATAAAACTTTATATTCTTCGATCAAGTTTATCTTCTTTGTTACATCAATGTGAGTTTGATACATTAAATTTTAATATTAGAGATTACGTATTGTTTATCGTATTCATTAGATGTTTATTCTCTTCTTTACTTAGTTTTCAAGCAAAATTTTTCAAATCTAATAACAATTATTATTCTCAATTATCAGGTTTAGTTATGGGTTCAAACATTTCTCCTCTTCCTGCTGAAATATTTATGAATAATATTGAAGATGAAATTTTTTCTAATTGTTCTTTTTCTAACATGATTATTTTTTGGTTTAGATATGTAGATGACTGCGTTGTTCTTTTTAATGGTTCTTTAGACGATCTAAGTTAATTTAACGATTTCATTAATTCAGTTCATCCCAAAATAAAATTTACTTACGAGATTGAAAACAATAATTCTCTTCCTTATTTAGATCTACTTATTTCACGTGATAATGAAGTATTTAAATTTGAAATATATCGTAAACCTACTTATACGGATTGCTTAATTCCTTTTCACTCTAATCATCCGTATAATCATAAAATTGCTTCTTTTCGTTCTTTAATTAATCGTCTTTACTCTATTCCTCTTGCTATAACTGGTTTTAATAAAGAATTGAACATTATTAAACAACTTGCATATAATAATGGTTATTCTATTCAAATTTTAAACACTGTTATTTCGCCATTTATTTAAAAATTTGATATATTTTATAATAAATCTAGTAGTTATGATATTTACCGTTCTATTTCTTACTTCAGTCCTTCTTGTCTTTTCCTTAAAAAATCGTTTAAACAATTTAACATTTCTATTACTTTTTCTACAAATAATAACTTAAAATCTTATATTGCTAATAATAAAGATCATATTTCTTCTTTAGATAAATCTGGTGCTTACAAAATTTCGTGTTTTTCTTGTATTTCTTCTTATGTCGGCCAAACTGGAAGAAAGTTTAAAATTAGATTAAAAGAACATATTTATTTTATTAATAGAAATTTAAATACTGATATCTCTAATACCTGTTCTGCCTTTGCTAATCACATTTTCTCTACTCGTCATTCTTTTTCTCCTGATCTTAATATTAAATTTCTTCATTTTTGTAATAAAAGCCATCTCAACAATCTTGAAATTTTAGAAATTCATCGTCTTTCTAAGGATAATTCTTCTACGTGTCTCAATGAACTTCTCGATATAAGCACTTATCCTCTTCTTAATCCTAATTCTAACTTTACTTTTCTATTTTTTAAATTTCAATTTATTTATTATTTTTTATCATTTCTGGTTGCACATTATCACATTGTAAATAATTTGCTTATATCGGCTTACATCACAATACACATTATGACACTGTAAAAAATGTGTTTATATTGGATTACATCACAACAACATTATTAAATTTGCAATTTTGTATTTCTTTTTAAATATAATTTATGTTTGTAGTTCAAACAACAAATGATAAAATTATCAAGCATTTGTCAAAATGATACATAATTAAGAATATTTGTATAGTCACTAAAATGAAAAATTGTTACTTAATCAATAAAAAATTTCTACTCATTTTATATGCAACAGCTGATGCAGGTATGATTTGAAACTATTCTAGATTAAATGCAAAACTAATCAAGATTAATGTAATAGCAAAAACTTCCACGTTCGGAATCTATACTAAAGTAAGAACATCTTCCGAGTTTGGACCGCATCATTGCTGCCACCAAAGTTGTCAACGTTTTACCTACTACTTTTGTAAAGAGCTTTATTAAGGCGTGAAAAAAGCAAAGAACTCAAGCAAGCAACCAAAATCTACCTAAGCAGTTAAGTAATCGACTTGTGAACCAAACCAGATTCCAAACTCTAAAAAAGTAAGAAGGAAAATCATGTACTTAAAAAAACAAACAACAACCTAAAACAAAGAACCTCTACAGAGTTAGGTAATAAACTTGTGAACAAAGACATATTTTAAACTAGAGAAAAAGACGCTTCTATGAAGGTTAGAAAAATTTCCTTACACTTTTAGAATTTATTATTTGGTTTGGTTCACAAGTTCTTTAACTAACTTTTTAAAGGTTCTTAGTTACATTCTGGTTGTTTGTTTGAGTTCATTGATTTCTTTTACGCCCTGATAAAGGTTTTTACAAATGTGAACGACACGTTGGAAGCTTCGATTACAACAATGGCAAGGTCCAAATCCGGAAGATGTTCTTATGTTAATATAACCAAGATTATTTGAAATAATTTCTTAAAATATAAACATATATCAAAATTTTTTAAGTATATATTTTTAGTTTGGTATACACAGTACTGTGTAACAAAAATAAATAATAAGTTATGGTTAAACTTTTTGTAAAAAACAAAGAAGGTGATACGAATACAAATGCTAGAACATTATTTTGCTTCTGAAGTAAACATGAATAAACATGAAAAAAAACGAAAAATCACTGTATTTTGTATAAAAGTTACTAGAATAGACAATTGAGGTAGATTTTCTGTAGTTCCCGATTCAAAGATACGCCCCTGCCCACGTAAATCATATTTCTCTCCCATTCTATAATTTATACTGTTCAGAAATTACACCAAAATCTGCATTTTGGTAAAAATATTTCACAAAATCAATTTTATACAATGAATAGGTTTTTCTAAAAGCACACAGTTTAAATGAACTTAGAATACCTCAAACGCAATAATAACGAAAGAAGTTAAAAAAAAGATTTAAAAAAAGTACTTTTCGATTTTTTAAATCAATATTAAAACAAAATACTTTGTGGGTTTATTAAATTAAATAAAACATTGTTCTTACTCATAACATTTATATACAATGCTTATATTAAAAGATGTTATAACTTTTCGTTATTTTGAAAAATTAACTTGAATGTCTTTTTATAAAGTTAAATTGATAATCGCCTCGAGGCATTAAAGATATAAGTTTTTTTTTATATCCTTAACATAAATTGCATCTTATTTTTCCAACTTTTAAAACTTTAAAGCGTTAACTTATTTTATTACGAAACTTATGTCTGTTGCTGGCACATTACAAAAAATAAATTAATTAATTTTACAGCAATTTCCATATCTGGAGAATCCTTAAATTTAACTCAAATCAATCGAGTTCATATGGGAAGTTATCAATGCGTCGCCGACAATGGAGTGCCACCTCAAGCCAATCACACATTTAATTTGGAAATTCATTGTAAGTTTAATATTATCTCAAAAACTCCTTTATGTAGTAACAAGAGCTTATTACGCAAACAATACGTTTAATTTCTATTTTAAGTTTATGTCTTAACGTCGAAATAATAAAAGAGCACGTAGTAGGTTTATTGTTCTCTGTTGGCATTTTCTCAACGACAATTTGCATACACAACCTAAATTTAAAAAAAAATTATTTGTCACCGGAGAATCGTAATTCCAATATAAAAACCTAACTTTTAGCTTTACCACTTTACGAAATCCGTTTATACGTGCGATATAATTTTATTATGCAATAAGTCATGGATGGCGCAAGAAAGAAAATTACTTTTTCAATCCCATATTTCTTATTTCGACGTTTCTTTTTTGGTTAAAAAATTTGTTAATAAAAATATTTTGCATCAGTAAAAAAGCATCAATCATATTCTTTAAATTAATAACGTGGTTTGTCAAATTTATACTTAATCTATCAAAACTTTTTTGACAGTTCCTCCTCTTATAAAAATAAGAAATCAAATGGTTGGAGCGGCTATTGGTAACAATGCAGTTTTGGAATGCGAGGTTGAAGCTTTTCCTGAATCTGTCAGGTGAGAATATTTAAATGCTTAATAAATCATTTTATGTCTATGATCGTCGAAGCGTGTTTAACAAAAACGTAACATTAAAATTAAAGTGAACTTTTCTAATTGTTTTAAACGTTACAAAGAAATTTAAATGAGGAACTTAATTTAATGTATATTAAACGTTTAAAAAAATTGTAAAAAACGTTTAACGAATTATTTTAGTAAAAGAAGTAATTTAAATTTTGACTTTATTCCATTGTCGTGTATAACTGAATTAGTACTTTCTTCTAAAATTAAAAAAATAAAATTGTATTGTACTTCAGAATTTAAAATTAAGTTTGAAACAAAAAATATTGTATAAATGTTGTAACAAATTTGCTTTAATGAAAGGTGACATTCAAACGCATTTTTACCGATATGCGGATTTTGAATGTATTGTTTTGTGTATTTATATTAAAAGTTAAAATTTAAAAAAAAACAGTGCTTTTTTGTCAGTCACAGCTGTTTTATTGTACCAACAATAAAAATGTATTCTTTTATAAAAATCGTACTAAAATTAAAAGTAGTGTAAGTCGTTTTCTCGTTTTTAATTTACACGTTTAGCAAGGTTCGTGAATCTTTACACTATGAATAAAAAAGATTTATGAATTTCACTTTGTAATGTGTGTGATTTTCGTACGTTTACTTTCAAAAAAGATTTAGTATTTTGGTTTATTTTATTTATTAACAATTAGTTCGTATTCTTTAGTGGCATTTTAATACAATTTTACATTGTAATTTCAAAATTATTTTTTTAAATCCATCTTAATTTATTGAAGTACTCGTTGACTGCAAATGCACTAAGATTGCTTTATAATTCAATAGTCCCATCAGTCAAAAATATTTCTGTTCGGTCGTTGGATTGTTATTCAATATTGTTTTAATTCCAAGTACGTTCTGTTTAGTTTTGAGTCATTTAGGTTACGAGTAATCGCAAATTTCTACAGTTCCTTTAATGCAAAATTCTCTCATAGTTAATTGATTTAGTTCGTTTCCTTCTTAGGTATCCTTCTTAAAAAAATTTACGTTATTATTTTGGCAAATTTATACTAAACACACAGTTGTCACTATACAGCTGTCACAATTATCATTAACAGTTTATATAACCTTTAAGGCAGTTTGAAATTTTTTTTAGATAAATCGGGAATATATTAAATTAATTGTAATATAATATATATATAGGGCAAACCAAAAGGTCTCTCAACAGATTTAAGGAGCACCTAGCTTATGTTAAAATGATGTCTTACATATGTTTGGAAATAGCCATAAAGTTAAAGGTGTTAAGTTAGTTAAAAGAATGGACTATAAGAACGAACTCGATTTGTATGAAAATCTTAAAATCTATAGAAACAAAGTTTAGCTGTTAAAATACGTGTTAGTCGTTTATTCAATTATTATATGCAGTTTCTGGTGTTTCGTAATTATTTACATTTGTGATTAAGTCGTAAATCAAGTGCCATTTACAATGCGATCGATAGGTGTATTTAATATGCAAACCAATTCTATACGAAGAAAAGTTATTTAAAGTAAATATTATGAAAACTTGTGAATAATAGAACAATAGTTTTCAACTATCTAATAGTCAGCGGTTCTCAATAAAAGATATACTAATTTCATTATAAAATTGTGATGTTTGTACAACCTGATTAATTTCTCTTTTTATATATGCCGTTTGTTTATAGCAAAATTGATCAATTTATACAAACATTAAAATTTTATAGCAAAATTAGTCTTCTATTTAGAAGCGCTAACTTTCATGTACTTGAAAACTATTGATTATTTTATTATTTATTAATCGATTGAATCATCATAGTGCATAGTTGACAATAGTAAGACATTTTTTTTGAGCAATATGAAACTCATGTAGAAATCGAATCCAAAAATTAAAGAAGCTTGTTTTTTTTTTGATCTAGTGGAAATTTTTTTGAAATTTTGTGTTTGCTTTTGATTATCGTTTTAACATACGTTAGTGTTTTGTTTAGTAGTGTTTTCAACATAAGGATGCTGCTAAACCTGTTGTCACTCATAATATTTCTATTGCTGCCTTGAATGGGTTTCAGCAATTGTAAAAGAATTTCTTTGATAACCAGCAGCTTCACCACGATCATCTTGTTCAATGGAATTGGCATCGATTGGGGCATCTATCAATACTGCATTATAACGCACTGCAAACCACTAGCACTACCGCAATTACAACTAAGAGTAGATCTACTGTTAACTACATAATGATTGAGCTACAACTTCTAACTAGGCCCAATTCTTCAAAATCAATCGGGCAGAATGTTTAAAGTTATTAAACATATAAACATAAAAAAAACTACCAAAAAACTAATTATGTAAGGCGCACGAGGTAGTATTTCATAACGTCAACACAGCAACGCACACTTTAGCATTTCTAATAGGTTAATGTAATGCATATAATTGGAATATGTTCAATACGCACTGTAAAATGTATAAATAATCGACATTTTATTAATAAAATTTTCATTCAATTAAAACCTGTTTGATCATTGACGCTTATCACAGAATCTGATATTGTTGAAATACTGATTACCAGGGAACTGTCAAATTTGTTAAGTACGGGCATCTACCGTGCTCAATAATTAGTGGCGTTACTGGACGATTACGCCTATCAAACAACATACATCCCTCAGTCTATCTCGTGCTGTATCACGTTGCTTTCTACGTAATCATCGTAATAACTTTTTTGTGCATAAATAGCTCTTTCAACCACGGAAGATTTGTAAAAGTATATAATCTATAACAATTCATAGTTTGACAAGAATTGATATACTGATAAATCTAAAATTAGTGCTCCAAAATATGATAAAAATAAAAATACAAATTTTAGAAAAGAAATACTGTTATCACAACATATTGTCTCAATCTATGTTAGCTTGCTTGCCTTGGTATGAAACAGACTGTGTAAAAGAACAAGATTTTTTGCACAAATAACAAATTTTCTAATTTTATCCAACATATTTTTTTTCTATGTACTGTTTTACTTTGTGTCTTCTAAAATACGGCGCCATTATTTTATCAACGTACAAATTTTTGCTTAACAAAGCTTGAAATAAATGTTATTCATTTAACATATTGAAAAGATATAATACATAATTTTTATCGGAAAAATTTGATTATATTAATTAAAAACATTTAATTCAGACAAAGACTATACAAAATTATAACTTAACCAACAAATGCAAGGCAATACAAAAAGCTGGAGCATTCCGCACTGGGGCATTGCACAAAGGCAAAAACAATACGATTAATCAAAATTAGTAAAAGAAATTATAACAAAAAAACAAAATTCAATAAGAAACATAAATATCAATGCGATGGTTTAGACTCGTGGAATTTTAATAATTTGTTAATGTCGGGTTTCAATTTGGTTAACATCAGTTGCATATCACTACGCTCAGTGATTTCCAGTCTATTTCCTTTTTTAGACAGTATATTAGCTACTGCACTGAACCCACGCTCAGCCAAATATGATGAAGGAAACGCAATTAAAAATTTCTGTACTATAACCCACAATCCAGGGTGACGAGCTGATATTGATTTTTGATGCCAAAACTGTTGGTATCTATTTCTGAATTTTACTTTTAATTATTCGTTAGTTGTGGAATTTGCGAGTTCTTCTAAATTTAATGATTCTGCTGTATCCGCATTTGCAAAAGGGTCTATAACCTAGCTTGGTATATTCATATTTAAAATATCCTGGAATCGCTCTGTAAAATCAGCATGAAGAGCATCCAAGCGTTGGCAGTAAGTAAGTAAAGCTTCCTGTTTTACCGATAATGTTGATAATGTCGGAAAGTAACTGTATTCACCTCTTCCTAGGTTTCGTTTGAATAGAAGTTGTAACCGTCGTTTAAAGTTGTGCGATTCCTTTTGTGAAAGACCCGGTATTTCAATTGACGTTCGTGTATTTTTTTATTGATTTCAGATTGATTTTAATAAGTTATTTTACGCGTTTAAATTCAACTTTATAATAAGTTGTGGATCCTTATTCTGTGTCTATTTGGCATTTTCTTTGTTCTGTAATAATTCTAGTTGTAATTTATGTTTCTCTTCTGCGATATAATTGTAATTAAATATATTTTAGCATTCTGTTTATTTTAAGATTGTTTAAAAGGTCTTTGTTTTAAGTATATTCTCAGTACTGTCGTACTTATTTTCTTTGTGTTAGTTTCATTAAATTACGTTGGAATGAAGTCATTCTTTTAATTTATTAGACAGTTTAACTTTTATGACAGTAATGAAAGCAAGGCAGGCAGAAGCAAGGGCCGTTGTCCAACGCTACCTTTGTGACGTTATTTAATCTGTTTGCATCCTCTTTGCACTTCTTGGTAGTATGGTTTTCTTTCATGGAGTTTCAAACACAGCCATTGTGGAAGACGAATAAGTCGACATATTTAAGTTATTTTGGTGATAAAAGTAAATTAGTTGGTTGACAATCGTCGAAATGCTTTATTTAAAAGAGTAATTGTTAGTTGATTTTGGGGTGGTAAACTGATCCCCTTTACATGAAGTAACGCCGCGGAAGGAATATGCAGAAAACGTAAATTTTTAGTGCAGTTAGAGTTCTGTTCCTCCTAATTTGTAAAATCTACGGCTTTTAAGAGAATGTCACATGCTTTCAGTTTTATTTACGTAATGTAGAAACGTGTTGGTCGAGTAGTACGACGCGGTTATAAATTCGCCTTGGTGGCGGTTATTGAGAACCTTTCGACGGTACATAGTCCTCTGAGGGGACCCTGCAACGTTTCTTCCTGATTACATCTGTCAACCTAGAATCAACGACAAGTTCTTTGCTGAATTTATGACGACGACAATTTAAAGTATTTACGTTGTACCAATTAATTAAAGTTGGCGAATTTCATTTACGCGTTGAAGTGTCTTAAAAACTTTGGCTTTTTAAAAAAATGAGTGTTGCGATTTCATAGATAATATAATTAATAAATTAAGATTTTCTATTGTTTTTTTTATGATGATTTTACTTTAATTTCATTTTTTTTAATTTTGTTTGTTTTGACACGATTGATATTTGCTTTAAGTTTTATGTTTACTTAATTTTTTTTGATTATGCGT
Organism: Aquatica leii; assembly: GCA_035610365.1. Taxonomy (NCBI): domain Eukaryota; kingdom Metazoa; phylum Arthropoda; class Insecta; order Coleoptera; family Lampyridae; genus Aquatica; species Aquatica leii. The sequence continues at coordinate 41,109,601 of CM069432.1, read as the reverse complement.
TAATTTAAATAGTTTTTTTTGTTTGTTATATTTTCTTGTTTCGAGTAATTTTTTTTGGTCAAACAAATGTTATGTACTTATATGTAAAAAGCTTTTAATTCTGTCGGCCTTCACGTTATGTAAAATTTTAAGTTCATTTCAGATTTCAGTGAAATATACGTTATTAAGATAAGTCTATTTAGAGTGGATTCTTTAGGAGCGGGCTTGTGGTTGGCAAGGGCCTAATGTTCATTAAGCTATACTCCTTCCAGGCGCTTTTTGATTTTTGACTTTTTATTATGTTTTCTGTTCAGTTTTTCAAAACAATCACGGAATTTTGAATATAACCTACCCCGTCTTTACTGAGCTACGGCATAACTCCGTTTATGTTACTTTATTTCAGGCAAGTGTCATTGTTTCAACTTTTGCACGTAACAAAGTTTTCCCCACAAAAGCAGCTATGACGTTTTTTGTTTTTATTAAATTCAACTCATCACCTTGCAATTGTAAATTAACGTCATTAAATATTTTACAAAGGTCTGTCAAATAAGCGATGTCATTTTTGGACAGAACACCTTTCCAGAGCTATCGTACTTCTATGTGCAACAGCAAGCGTTTATAGTCTTCATCATTTTCAAGTTACCTAAATAATCTGTTATTTCATGAATTATTTTTTATCTTGCTGACTGCTGTAATAACGTAATAGAGCGACGTATGCAGGCGTTCATTAAGATTTTTTGCAACCATGTGCTGACGATGAATACACAATGTACAAATGCATTTGGTACTGCTTATGACGCCCCGTCATTGCTGGAGCACCATCCGTAGCAACTGTTTAAATATTTTGAATAGAAATTTCCTTTCTCTTAGAAAAAAAACGTGCATGGTATTAAATATGCATTCTCCTTTTGTATTGATTTCCAAATTTTTTGCAAATAATAACTCTTGACAATTTTTTTCGTTATTCGATAAAGTTGATTCATCGAGTTGGATAGAAAATTTGGAAGTTTTCAAGTAATCACATAATCATAGTTCAACGTCTTTAGCCATTTCATCTATTTTTTTTGCGCTGTATTATTACTCAAAGGAATTTTTTTTAATGATATTTGATAGTGTCTGATGATGAAGAACAGTTGCGATTACCTCTCTGACTGTCGGCATAAATAATTCCTCACCCATTGTGTGTGGTTTTTCCGCTTTTGCGATTAATAATGAAATATTATAGAAGCACAAAGTCTATCATCTTCTTGTTTAGAACACGATGCCAAAAGGTTTAATATTGTTGCCTGTTTTAAATGTTTTTTTTTCAAGTCCTTGAAAATTGGATAAATCCTTGTCCTTTTTATCAGCATGTATTTTATCCAAATGCACTTACTACTATTTGACAAATTAAACACATAGGTAATAATTGGTTTGTTGGAGATCGCGTAAATCCATATTTCAAATACTCAATATTCTACTGGCGACATTTCTTCTTTGTTTCAGACATTTTAGAATTCACAATTTGTTACGATTTCAATACATTAACTTTTCAACCGATTTATAAAAAGTTATAAAACTAATGGCTATAACGACTTTTTTCCCTTATCAGTCACGCATGAGTATGGATTACTGACGAAGCACACAAAAACAATAAGGCATTGGAAGAGCTATTCTTGCCTTTTAAATATTTGATTTCGGACACACAACTTGTGTGCTTTTGTTTGTTTGCGGTGACCCGGTGCACTTGCTCTGCAAACAGGTTGTTACCAGTTTCCGTATTTTTGTTGAAACATGCTTGATTGCGTAAATCACGTCTTTGTTTATACTTAATGCTTATGTAAATGTGTTAATGTTTATTTGCGGCATTTTTTTTATGAAAATAGAGATATTTGCAAAATATTTTATTATATTAAATTTCTAATTAGGTAGGTACGCCGCGAACGTCTTTTTGACTGTCATAACGTCCCTCATTTGCCTTTGGACCCGCTACCGCCTCTACAAAAAGCTCTAGCGCCTACTAGAGGTAAAAACGACAGTTTGAAAGGTTGCCAAGAAAAACAAAACTAATGCGGTCGGCAAAACTTATTAAGGAGAATTATTATTATAACGCACTTACAACGGTAGCAGTTTACTTGCGTACGTTTTTTATAAAAGTGCAGTAGTGCCTATGAAGTACCCCTGACATACGGGAAACCGACGGTTTTAAAAGGTTTCAAAACTAATAAAGTTCGCAAAGGTTATTAAAGAGAGAGGCCCAGCGGAATATTATCACTGTCAAGATTTTCACTGTCATCTTTTAGGTTATTATCTAATCTCATTATCAAGTCGAGTACTCTTTCTGCAAGGCCAAGCTTCATGCGGCAGTTGTCGCTCACTAAGATGATTAACAATTTTAGAAAAAGCTTCATCGTTTTTTTCTGTATCAGTTTCAACATTTTGTAATATTGCAACTATTATTATTACTAATTGATTGATATTACAAATATGTACACGTTTATAACTAACCGAACTGATTAAATCTAAGGATACTTACACGAATTTCTATAGCACTATCACTTACACGAAAGATAAAGTCCGCAGATATCTTCAGTTTAACACTTGTTTACATTAAAGTCACGTACAAGGTTATAATTCGTATATTTATCTCAACACACGTTAATTACTTATTTATTTAAACTTGAATAATCTTTTTAACACTGCCGACTTCAAATTACTGAAATAACTGTCCTATGATTCATTTGTATCGCTTTTATATATTTTGGCAATCCTTTGCGAATGTTCTATATCTGTAGGCGAACGTTCTGAAAAATGGATAACAACTTCGTAAAGAATCTAGAACTTGAGAATAATTTCTCGAACGTTTCAATATAGACAGTAATTTCATTCTCATCCAAATCGATTAAATCCTAACACCAAATGTTAAATGTTAAAAATAAAATTTTCAATAAGAATCTTTAAGTCAATTGTTTTGATTAAAAAAATATTAATTTACTTTATATTTGTGTTAATGATAGGTAAAATATTTTATTTTTTATTGTTAATGATTTTTATAGGTATTGGGAACGAGCCGACGGTCGCCTTTTGGAAAACGGCGACAAATTCAGAATCTCAAATAATGAAGAGCGTATCGGCTACAAATCAAAAATGGTATTAAACATTACAAGGATTACGTCACACGATTTCACAATGTATCACTGCATTAGCAAAAACGAAAGAGGAATAACAAAAGGCGCATTTACAGTTTATGGTAAGAGTATACACAAGTTAATTATTATAAAATATCTCTTGTTTCAGAAATTGACCCATCTCTTGCAACACCGCCACCTATTTTAGATGGAAGCAACGTAGCAGTGTTCGGAGTACAACCTCCAGAAATTGTGTCTTTAGAACAACTATGTCCGCCACCAGTACAGTGCGAAAAATGCACAACTGTCAAACAAGTTAGCAAAGCTTGTACTGGGTCAGGATTTTTGTTTGATCTTATTTACAGATGGGAGTTATCTCAGTACGGTAATGAAAGGTACCCTGGATTTCCAAATAGAAACTTAGGTAAGCTACGAATGAATTTTAAGTTGATTCTTTCAAAACATATTTATAGATTGTGAATTATACGCTGTTGGGAAACCAGTGTATCACGGTTATATAAATATGACTTATGGTTCTTGGATGAAAGATTCTTTACCCGCTAATGAAGCAGAGGGTGAAAAGTTTTGGATTACTAACGAGTTAGAGCCAAATAAATTATATGAATACGATAATAAAAATGTTTTTAGAAAGAGTAATGCGTCAAAGTACGACTAATTGCGTTTGTAATAAATAATTAAAATTTTTGTATTTATAGAGTGTACACGCTAGATGTGCCCTTTCAAGGAAACGCGCATGTTGTTTATAACGGATCATTTTACTATCAAGCATTGCGAAAGCCAAAAATTATAAGGTTGTTTTTAAATAATGAAACCAGAATGGAGTTAAATGTTTCAAGATTAAACGTAGACAATTCAAATTATCTTTATACTACTGAACACAATTACATGGACTTTAGTGTCGACGATAATGGTTTGTGGGTAATATTTCCTGTACCGGATGCAAATAATACGGCTGTTATGAAGGTTTGTGAAATTACTCTCGACTATATTAGCCATTAAAAAGTGTTTTAGGTGGACGTTTCCTCAATGCAAATACAGTACATATGGAACATCAGTTTAGATCACCATTTAGTGGGTGAAATGTTTGTCGTTTGTGGAGTTTTGTATGCTATAGATAACGTTACTGATCGTAACACTCGAATACGATTTGCTTTGGACTTATACAATAATCGTCTTTTAGACATCAACTTGAGTTTTACAAATCCTTTTAGAAAAACTACTATGGTAGGATATAATCATAAAAATAAAGTAAGTTCATTATAAAACATGATATACACATAACTGGATAATACTTGTAGGAATTATATTCGTGGGACAAAGGAAATCAATTAACTTATCCTATTCGTTATAATGAAATAGGCAATTTTACTATTCGAGATGATAAATTTGAGCATGGAGAATTTTTAAGCACTTAGAAACATTATATTATATAATTGTAACCTTTCAATATTAGGTTAAGGATTTAAGTTTATGTTGTTTGTATGTGTGTAAATAATTGTAAACGTTTTCACGTAACTAATACATTTTTATAATTGCATTTTTTGTTAGTTACCTGTTTGTATAAACCCAAATTTAAAACAGTATTCTAACCAAATTTAAACTTGTATTTATAGACAGTTAGTTTATCTACATTCCAACTAAAACCGTAAAGCAGATACTACAAATATTAAAAAGTTTTTAAACACACATAAATCTTTTATCGAGAAACCTTTAATACCACTACTCTGACTTAGTTAAATTTAAAAAATGGTGTGTATAGGCCACAGGTAACGGAAGTAAAACTTTTTGCCTATTAAGTATAAATAGAGATTCGTATATTGTATAATGAGTAAGAAATGGTTTTTAATTGTTAACCAGTATGAAGATTTGCAGCCGAGTCGAAAGCGAGGCTGGCAACTCATAAGAGTTTCCAGTACACATTTCTTACGAATTATATAACCTCAAATCATTATTAATTTTTTTAACACGAGGATTTCAAGCAAAAGTTAATATGAATGAGCTAAATCAGTTGAAAAAATGTCAATCATTTACAACATTTACTGCTTTACAGTCAGTAAATAAAAGAAATCCATTTATGCAAAAGCCTGAATCGTTAAGAATTGTTACGCTGGTTTTTTGTGTAAAGCAAAAAGTAACCAACGGCTAACACATTGTTCTCGAATAGTGAGTCGCAGGTTTCTGATGCTTAATTATAAATTAAATCTAAAAAGGCGCCAAAACGATGAAAGACAAAATTAGGGAGACATCTTTTAAATCTACCCGCAACTGGAAAAGAACAAATAACAGGACAGAAGTGATAACAAAATATTAATATAAGTATAGTTATATAAACGTTGCGAACAATATTACATGAGTTGATATCACAGGTCGAGTAGTTACGCCCTTGACTGGGCACCTCAAAGCGACCTAATCGATCTAATTTTTTACATTTAACGAAAGAATGATTTTACTTTCTTAAATTAAATTACAAAAATACTAGAATCAACAGTCTAGATAATCAAAGCGCGCCACACAAAAAAGGTTTAAAAAATAATTGTGATTACAATCTAGTATATATGTATAGCCATTCAAACAATCGACATAACTAACGAAGTAGTATTCGTATAATTAGAAAATGCAATACTTACAGTTGAGTAATATTCAGTAGGGGATTAATTAATTCCGTACCACTATGACCTAAATCGTAATATAACACAAAAATGTACATACGTTGTTATCACAAATAAATCTTATCTTTAATTCATACGATAATTAAAATAGATGAATGCGCCGAGCTTCTCTCTAGTTAACTTTGCACCTTGCCATCTTGCAACAGTAGATGAATTCCAAAAGATAATTAGTTTCTGCTAAATTGTCATGCAGTTCAAAAAAATGATCAATGTTAAAAAAATACTTAGTTTTGGTTTGCCGACAATCGCTGTGCGTTGCATTTGATATGCTTCGCATTTACGCAGCAGATCCTACTGAGTCTTGTCGTCCTCCAAGCATCCGCGGCATAGAAGGCTACTTTGTAGTCTTATTTTATGCATATGTTTGTTAACGACACAGTGTCCTGTTATTAGTCCCGGGCGTTTCCTTAATTTTTGTCGACTTATGTTTGATAGTGCAGTTTGAGTGTTTGATTGTGACTCTGTAAGGAAAAGTTTTGTGTGCCTCATCCCTGAAGAGTTTTTCCAAAGTTTTTTATACTGCGTTGGAAGTTTGCTGCGAATTGTTTCTTTTTCGGATTCGTGAGTGATTAAAAAATGGGTTCAGATTCGATATGTCACTGTTGTGCTCTTTTTAGCTAGTGCGTCCGCCATTAGGTTTCCTTTTACATTGTGGGCTTTTGGTATCCAGATGAACTGCACTGCATGGCAAGTTAAAAATATTTCTAGACTATTTATGCATGCCATAATCAGTTTGGATTTTATTACTGGCGATATCGATATCGGACCATTTACGTATGATTTTGACGCGATAATGTTCCTAACACACCAGTCAATAGCAGCAACTTCAGCTTAAAAAGCAAACGCATATTTACCCAAGCTCAGCGAAGGTTGCTTATCATGGTGCCTGCCTCCATATACTCCTGCTCTGGTACCGTTGCGATTTTTGAACACATCTGTGTACCAAATAGTTCTTTTAACCGCGCCTAGATCTCAGTTAAGATTGTTTTTCACGCAATACATTGTATATACCCGGTTTGTTTTTTTCGGTAATTGGCGTGTGTTCATTAATCTACAGCCTATGTGCTGCTTGTCTTGCTTCCATCATTACAACGAGGTAAAATGGTAGAAGTGAAAGTAGTGGTTTTATGGCTGCTGTAAGCGTGGTTATCATCGCTGCTGTCAGTCCAGTATCAAGTATGAATGCTAGATAATTGATTTCTTTGTTCATCCGTTTTCCGTCGTAAGTATGTAAGTAAGTAAACGGAACGACTGCCGTCTTAGTTGGGTTTACTGATAGTTCCTTTTTTTCACCATTTTTCGACGGTGTTTAGTGCACTTTGCATTATATTCGATGCAGTTGCTCCATACTTCCCGTTTGTGATGATGGTAAGATCGTCGGTATATCCTAAAGCAAATACCCCTTCGTCTTCTAGTTCTTGTAGTAGGCCGTCCATTACGAGGCACCACAGTAGGGGTTACAACACCCCGCCTTGTAAGCCACTTTTGTTTCTACAGTGCCAACGTACAAAATAGCTGTTATCGTCCGATTCCTGAGCATTGAGTTGACCCAGTTTCAGACTAGAGGTTTGATTCCTTTTTTCTATATTACTTTTGCAATTGAGATCAAGGTAGCATTGTCAACTGCTTCTTCAATAACTAGAAAAACACCCAGTGCAATATCATTATGTTTGATTGCATTTTTGGATCTGCTTACTAGTTGGTAAATTGCTAGCTCGCAAGATGGGTAAGCATACTGGTTTTGGTGCAGAGGCGAAGTTTTTAGAGCCCCGTTCCGTATATACCTGTCAACTACTTTTTCAAGTAGTTTTCATATGAAGGAAGTTAAGCTAGTCGGTCTATGAGACTTTGTATGGGCATACGAAGATCTCCCTAGTTTTGGTATAAATCCCACCTTGACAATCCGCCAGCTGTTCGGTATATGCGAAAGTGCTAAGCTGGCTTTTATAATTTCACTTACTGCGTTTCGAAGAGCAGAAAATCCCTTTTGTAGCATGATGGGATAAATTCTATTGGCTGCTGTAGACTGAAAGTATTGAACGTAATAATTCTCCATTCTAGGTTTTCAAGATAAATTATTTTTCTCGCTAACATCTAGTTTCTTTAAGGTGCCCGTTTGTTTGGTAACTGTAGGTCCTGTTGCTTAGGAACTTCAGTAAACGATGAACCCGGGAAGTATTTTTGCAGTAGTTCTTGCAAAGTATCTTTAACTGAGTCTGTAAACTTTCCGCTTTCGGTGAGCAAAAAACCCATGTTTTTAGTGTAATCGTTGCTCCAAGTTTATTAAAACAAGAACTTGTAAGTTCGTTTTCTACGTCCCTGCAGTACCTTCTCTATGAATTTCTCTTTGCCTTTTTAATGGTATTGTTTATTGTGAGGCTGGTCCTGTATTCATCTCAGTCTCGGCTTTTTTGTCTGTGTTAAATAATCTTCTGCCCTTGCTTTGTCAAGCTCCTTGTTTTACTAAGTTATCCTGTTTTGGGTCCGTTTAACAGTTTTTGGGTAGCTTGCTTCAAATGCGTTGACCTTGCAACTGTAGCACAGTTCTTAATTTGACTCACTAAAGTTTCGTTGAACAAATTCCAGTCGTTTTTTCTCGGGGTTTTGTATTCCATTACGAGTTTCTCTTCTGATTTAATGTTGAACCGTATGTATATCTATATTCAGATAAAAAAATCACTTTGCACGCCTTTGAACTAGCAAGGGTAAGGTCAAGAACTTTACTGCGCGACACAGTTATAAACGTAGGCGCATCTTCGTTATTTATTATGTCTAAATTTCCTTTTAGAATAAATTCTACAAGTTTTTCACTTCTTGGATTTGTGTTTGTGCGCCATCACAAGGTGTGGTGTGCATTGCATCGTATTTAAGCATTAGCGTTTTGTTGGTCCTACTGTTAATTAGTCTGTGGATTTCCTCCGGCAGCAGTAAACGGGTCGGATCGTAGGTAAGTGGTTCCGATAATGAACTTCTTCCTGGTGCCTTCTTTTAGCTGCCACTAGGTTTCTAAAACACAAATTCCACAATGGCTTTAAGCTTAGTCTATTTTTTACAATGATGCAACTGCGCGGGTTGTGCACAAGTTGGCCCACAAGCAGCCATTTGCCCGGACATTTTGTCCCGTTTATTGTTCACTTGTAAATCCATGGTTCCTGGACAAGGGCAATATTAATATCGGGTGTCACGTTATAAGCACTGAGGGCCGCTTAAGCTGTCCTACAGTGATGTATATTTATCTGAACGACTTTGAAAATTAGATTTGCCGTCAGTACATTCTTTAAAAGTACGTACTTGTTTTTTCTTCAATTCGTCAATCCATCCGAGTATCGAGGTTTTTATGATCTTGGATTCTTCAGAACTGATGGTGTTTTCAGAGAACACTTTTCGTGTGATTGCAAGAACAATTTCCGTTAGTGTTTTTGAATGTCTTTTTTGGGTTCCTTTGACATCTTGACTTTCCTTTACCGATCGTTTTTAAGACTCCGGTGTGTTATTGCTGAAAAAGTTGCGTTTTTGCGCCCTGTTGTTCCGGCAGCTAATACAATTGCGTGCGCCGTCTGGCTGGCTGGCCGCTGTTGCGTTCCTGACGTAGCCACCCCTGGAGTGGAACCGGTTGCCTTGAGTTCCCGATTCTTTTTGTTTTTTAAGCTATCGCCTTGCCGCCCCGGAAAACTTTTTAGGTTTTTCGGGTTTGCGCTCAACATCAGCTGATATTTTTAGGTTCTACTCAGGGTCCCCGTCTTTTTTTTAATTTTTAGTGGATGTTTACATATATGTTCCACAAGTACGAAAGAAAAACAGGTCACCGTGTGCAGTGTCCCGATACCCACGGAAGGCTATATACAATGGAGTTCGCTTGGTATTCCGAGGTTGGAACCAGTAACGGTTGGTCTTCTATCCAGTTACGCATCTGTGGGCCTAGTCCTTTCTCCCTACCTTAGATTTATATTTAACTTCCCCGTGAGACATGTTCACAGCAGCAAGAGGTTTGGGTTTGGCTGCCGTGCTTGCTGAACTGAAGTTAGCAAAGCAGCGACAAGCATAGTTACCCCATTGTTGGTTCTTGTCACGACACTACAGTTTAAGCTGGGATAGTTTGCGTGACAGTAGTATTGGGGTACGTATGGATTTTAAGCGGTGACTTCAACACCTGTCAAGGTAAACATGGATGTCCCGGTTCAGTTAGTAAAACTGCGCACCGTTACATCATATCTACTCTTCTATCCACCACCTAGAGACGCGTCCAATAGGTAACTAAACCAACGGGTAATAAATACTAACTTCTTTAAGTTAATTTGAGCAAATTTTAATAACTATTGTAAAGTTTCTAAACAACAGATCCGATAAATCACTGTTGACGTTTCTTCTCCATTAAAAGAATAACTTGCAAGCAAACAAGTAGTGAGGTTGCGTACTAAGTGTTTTCATTTATTCTAATTACTTTGCACTTAGTTTTCTTTAAATAGGTTACCATTTAATTACAGAAAAGTCATTACTGAATACCAACGTTTGCAAACACAACCTAACATGTCTAGCCCTTCTTAAACAAAGATGTATAAAAACTATCAATTAACTAATCTATTAGCTAAAACCTCGTCCAACCTCCGCTTCTGCCAATCTTCTTTTGTTAGGATTTCTCTATTTCATATTTTGTCACCTGCTACAAATTGATCCTCTGTTGTGCCTTGGTATTCCCTATCTGTTTCTCAGTTTTAGTATTTTCTACATTATCTTTTGTACCAAGCAAATCCCACTTCTATAGATCTTAACGCATCTTTTGCAAATCCATTTGTTGCCAAATGAACGCGATGTGATGTCAAATGTTTATTTCCGTTACGTTATTAGCTACGATAACTCTAATTAAGTCAAATCTAGAGAAACATTTCCTAAATTTTGTTGATGACTAAAGAGCGGACAGTCAGGCAATTGCCTGGAGCCTGTCTATTTTGCCTTTTTGTTTAACTTTTTGTCTTTTTTTAAGATCATTATTTTATATTGCCTTTTTACATATAAATTGTGAAAACTTTGTGTAAACAGTGTTTTAATAGGTAGATGACAATAACGCATTACAGATATTTACTTTACGTACAATAATATATTTAACATTTTTTGCTCAAAAGGTCTTACCACGAACCAATAAATAACAACAGGGATTTTCATGTTTTGTTCAACAATGGTTTCCAGAAAACATTAAATACAAAAGCCGCTTATAGAAAAGAACTATTGTAAAAATTTATACTAGGATTACGCACAATGACAGGTTTAACAGAACACTATTTACAAAACCGGAAGGATTTCGGAATGAATCATATTTTAGATGTCTATTCAGTACCTAAGTAAAGAAAACAAATATAGATAATTTTAATTCTGTCCGGTGGGATTCCTTTAATGACTGAAACAGATGACTAAAATATTTGTTGTTTGTTATAAATACCTGTGATATTGTTACACTGTGATGGTCTATTGCTGTTGTGCTGTGAGTAAGTTTTAAAAAATGCTACCTAATAAACAATCAACATTTAAAAATTATTACAAGTGAAGTAAATTGGACAATAACTTAACAACCGACGGGGAAAACCTATTTTGTCACGTTTTTTCAAAATCAGTAAGTTTGTATTATCTTAATTTAAATACTTTTAATTACTAGTATATGTATTATTTAAGATCGGTGCTACTAAAAAAGTACCATGAAAAACAACACTTGGGTAGAGGCTTACATTAAAAAAATTTTAAAAAACTATAAAACAACCATTGTTAAAAAACATTATAGAAGATCAACAGAATAAACCTAGCCCATCAAAAACAATTTTTGCTCTAGATTTTTTCGATGCTTATTTACGTAAGTTTTTTTTTAATGACTGATTAATATAATCCAATCTATTAATAACAATTATATAATTTTATGTTTGTAGGACTTCTGTATCCTAATGGCGTAAAAAAAAAAGGTTCTCTTATTCGTAACCGATGCAGCACCTTATATGATCAAATGCGGTCAGGCATTAGAAATATTTTATCCGAATTTAAAACATTTAACTTGTCTAGCACATGGAATTTGCAATAGTAAACAAATTAATTTTTGCCACCAAAAAAGTAAAAATCTCTAACATATTAGATTCTCTTTTTGATTATTGGATCTTGTTTCAGGTTTTTGTGAAAGCACCATTACGGGTAAGGGCCTATAAAGAAAAACTTCCAGATGTTAAACTTCTACCGGAACCTATCATAATAAGATGGGAACTTAGTTATCTGCTTGCATTTTTTATGCCACCAATTTTGAAAAAATTAAAGAGGTACAGTTCATACTATAATCTGACATTGTCTTATACATTAATTGAGTTGTCTTACTTCAGGTGGATGAATTATTTGACGAGACGGCCTCTGCAGCAATTGCTAAATCTCAAAAAACTTTAATGACGAAACTGTTAAGAGAGGACTAGTTTTTATAAAAACACACTTTTCCGGCATTCCTGACGAATTAAAAAAGCTAGAAAAAAGCGAAACCGCAATGACCAAATCTTTCGCTACATTCGAAAGAATAAGAGTAATTATAAGAGCATGTCCAGGGACTATAGGAATAAAAATTTATCAAAAATTGGATTCCGTCACATCAAAAAACCCTTCCTTTGACTTCTTTAAATCACTGACTGAAATTCTAAGAGGGGAGGTCATGAAGCATCAACTGATATATCTTTAACTATAACAGAAACATCGGCATTAAAATTTGCTCCACTAACGTCTTGTGATGTCGAAAAAACTTTTTCCTTTTATAAAAATATTTTCATTGATAAAAGGCAACAGCTTCTTAGTCAAAATATTGAAAAATATTTGATTTGTGCTTGGGAAAATAATAGCACTTAATAAACATTGTAAAACAAAAAAATAGACTGTAAGTTTTAATAGATATTTGTGCCTTTTTTATTGCTTTTTTGGTAGGTTTAATATGCCTTTTATGCCACTTTTTTTTGGTATTTTTTTGCCTTACTATCCGCTCTTTATTGATGACATTAAGAATGCTTCCGGTCACTTAAAAATAAGTATCAATTATGATAAGTATCATTTTCTTTTTAATTGGTCCCATGTAATCAGCATAAACTCTTTCGTAAAAATAATTAGCCTTCTATGTGGGAATTAGTTTTAATTTTATCGGTTCTGATTTACATACTGCACATACATTACATTTATTCACTCTCTTCTCAATGTCTACATATAAAGGTCGCCACAAATGATGTGTAATTTATCAAAGAACTGTTTTCTAAGTTTGACTAGAACTACTACACGATAGTCCCACATGATGATGTCCTGATCCACTAAAACTCACTGTTTCTACTAAGAAATAGTGCATTGGCTACCAGCTTAAAACACTCGTATCTAATAAAGTTAAATACTGTTCCTAATATTGGATCTCGCATGGTCTCTGACCTAACTCTATTTAAATCTATTGTAACCAAACTTTCAACCAAGTTAAGGTAGTCATACTTTGACTCAGCATCCTCTTCCTTTTGGTCCAATAATTACATTCTCGACAAAGCGTCTGCCTGTACATTTTCATTTCCTTTTATAAATTTCAAATTGTAGTCAAAGTTTGATAAAAACAAAGACCACCTTTGAATACGTCCAGCTGCCGTCTTTGGTAAACTTTTACTCTAACAAAAAAAACAAAGGTTTACGACCGCTAAATATTTCAATTTTTTCACCTGCCAAATACTGATAGAACATTGATACCGCCCAATATACAACCAACGCTTCTTTTATAATCATCGAATAATTTTTTTAAGTTTTGTTTAACAAACTGAATGTTTTGTACTATCCGACATAACATAAAGCACTGCACCTATACTATACTCACTACTGTCACACGCTACCCTTATTGGTTTATTTGGATCTAAATAAGTAAGGATTTTATCTAAAGATGTAACTTCTCTTGCTAACTGATACGTCTGTTCACATTCATTTGTCTATTCAAACTTTTCATTTTTACTTGTCTAACCATATAATGGTTTAATAGCATGTAAATGGCTATAGAGATGAAAACATTGAAAATTGATTTTATACCCGCGTAATTCAAATAAGTTTTTAATAAACTACGGGCTAAAAGGTAACAATGTTAATGCAAATGTGAAAATGCGCCAAAGCGAAGTACTGGATAGAGGCGCAAAGCGCTGAACAATAATTACTGCAACCACAGTGACTTTCTGAGTTATGATCCGTTTGATAGCGACAAGCAAAATAGTCCAAAATTAATTAACAAACCTTCTAATTTGCTTTTAATTCTACTAAAATAGTTATGGCCACTAATACAAGTGCTAGTAAACCAAAGCTACGATGTCCCAAAATAGCCATTGACCAGAAAATGAGTTTGACAAGTTGCATATCGAAATACTTAAACAAAAATTTGGTGGGGAATAAATTGTTTGTCACGGAAACCATTTTACATTTAAAACATCAAATACCCAGAAATAGAGAAATCTCCAATTATGAACGCACTAGTTGATATCTATAAATCGAAATAACAAAAAAAAACATAGATTAAAAATCAAACGGCAAACAAAATCGGTAATTAAAATTTTAAAATGATTCAAATATTATGTTCTTCAGTTTGTCTCTAGATAACGTTGTATTCGATTACATGAGATTGAAGACCGTATCTAACAAAATTTTGGAACGTTACAATAGCTGTCATTTATAAGAATGTGCAGAATACAGTTAGCACAATCAGGTTTCAAGTGCACGGGAATTTATCCGTTTCACAGGTTTAAACTGCCGCACTCATCAACGATGAAGAAGAACCAAGTAGCAATCCAACTATAGCTCAACCATGTGTAAATGTTTCCAAAACAAGTTCCTGGGTAAAATGCAAGTGCCAATAAAAATATGTTGCTCAGTACATACAGTGTTAACACATTCTCCGCCAACAAATGTTTTCATAAAATGTAAAAAATTTTTTTTTGTTTTTAAGTTATATTTAATAAATTACGTAGAGATATGATTATGTAACACAGAACTCGTGACTGACTGCACTGAATGGCAAGTTAAAAAAGGTACTCAGTGTCAGTCACTGGTGACTGACATAGCCCCATTGGATTATTCCAGTGTCAGTCACCCGTGACTGACAAGGCGGTCAATGTGTTAAGCTAACATCAAGTGGAAGTCGTGGTGAAAAAAGTAAAATCATAATATAATATTTGATTAAAAAGAATAAAAAACTTAAGGAATCAAAACAAAAGCTGCAAAATGTAAAGAGAAATGATAAGAGTAAGAACAAACTAAATAAAAACAAAGAAAATACAGCAAGAACAGAAATGCCTAAGAATCAAAGATTTTAAAGAGAAAGTTTAAGGGAAAGGAAAATGTGACAAAAATTCCAAAATTTGATAGCTGCAGCAGTCAAGCAAATAATCTCAAGTCGACTAACTGTATTATTTGTGGAAAAAGTTTCAAAGAAGATTAAATCTAATGTTGTGCGTGCAAAGTGCCAATTTAGAGAACGACAAGTTGTATTATTGTGATGGGTGTAAGGAAGCACATAGAAAAAGTTAATTTAAGTTATCATTAAGCACTATTCTTATCTTGTAATAATAAAAATTTCTTATTTTGTTATTTGTGTTTGATTTGTAACGAATTTTATTATTATTAAAACTAATTAATTTTTACTTATAATAAAAATATGTCACATACTTGTTTGCTTACACTAAAGACAAGTACAAGGTTATACACCTTAGATTTATCTCACACGCGTTAACGACTTATTTATTTAGACTTGAATAATCTTCTTAACACTGCCGTCTTCGAATTACGGGAAATAACTAACTTCTGACTGATTTGAACCGCATTTATACACTTTTGCGAAACGTTCGCGATTGTTTCACATTCTTCGGTGAACGTTCTGGAAAATGGATAAAACTTCGAGAAGGCTCTTGAATTTGAGAACGTTTCAGATTTTTATATAAAAAATAATTTTTTTCATTATTTAATTGTGCGTAGTATTTTGCAAGAACATTTTTTATGTAGATCAATATCTCAAAGCAAATAATTTAATGCACTCTTTATAGTGTACGCATGTTACATATTACAGAGTTGTTTTATGACTTTCTTGTTCCATTTCAGATAAACCTAATTTTGTTTTTGAAAAAAAAAGTTAAGGTGTCCGGTACCGGACGACTCTGCCCCATAAAATTTCTTTTTGTTTGGATAAACTGTAAATTTTTATAGTAACAGAGAATGTTTTCAGTTTGTCACATATTTTGGTAATACTTTCTGTATTTTACTGTTCAATATTAATAATAGTCTGCGAATTATTTTTAAATATTTAATTTATACATACTCTAGTAGTTTTTGTATAATAAAACTAAGATGACATGATCATTAAATTATTTTGATTAATCTTATCTGTAAATATTTACGTACATACATAGAAATAGTTGGAAATCCCCATTAAGTTTAACCTTTAGCGATACGTAATAAGTATAAATGCTAGTAGTAGAAATAATCACATGCATAATTAAAAACATGAATGACAAATCTGAAACAAAGTCTTCTTTTTTCATACTAAAATGTATAATTTTTGTGACAATCTTGCTTTTATTAGAATTTATGTTGCATTTTTACATGTATAAAATTCTGAAAGAGGATTTTAGAAACGAATTTTTTAAAAAAGTACACAATAACGCATGTAGAGAAGAGTTCAAGCAACTTCTAGACGAAGCGCAAAAAAATCAAACAGATTTTCTATGGGTAAATATATTGAGTAGAAATTTAAAAGCTTAATCCTTATATTTTTAGATACGTGACAATAAGTCATCTGTCAAACGTTTTCGAAGAAATCCCGGTGGACTTTGTATAGTTATTCCGTCTAGTTAGTAGTATTAGTATTAATGCATTTTTTTATTTTTTACTATAAATTTAATAAAACAGGAGTATTTCTTCCACCTGTAGCTCTGCCTCGGCTACCAAATTCGTCAGCGGTAATACCAAAACTATCACTACCAGTATCAATCGCATCAGGGGCATTTCCTGGACTACCAGGACCTCCAGGACCACCAGGTCCACCAGGACCACCAGGTATAAAAAATTAAGTATAACCTAGACACTTATTTGTATATTTTAGGACCACCTGGTCCTAAAGGTTCGCCAGGCTTTAGAGGTACGTTTAACAACTTACAAATTACAAAATTATACAATTAGGTAATTAAGGATTTCCTGGGAAAAATGGCATTCCGGGAAAAGATGGAAACCATGGTAAACCTGGATACGATGGTAAATATAAACTATTTGTAACACACTGCTTTTATATATATATTAAATTGGTCAACAAGGTGAGAAAGGTGATTTAGGAGCACCTGGAATCAAGGGCGATACTGGACCAACAGGTATTTAGTTTTGATACATTTACAAATATTACAATTGCATCATAAGGACCAAAAGGAGATAATGGTTTGCCAGGTGAGCCAGCAGTTAAAGGCGAACCAGGCGTAGAAGGACCGCGAGGACCACCAGTTGTGAAGGGAGTTCGAGGATTACCTGGTATATAATAATAAATATAATAATAAAATATAATAAGTTTGGTTTAACGTCGGTGTTGTAAAATACAAAATAAGCTAAATGTCGAGTATACTGAAATAAAAAATGATAGAACAAACACGTACTCTAATTTTACAAGTATGACAGTTTGATATTTTTCCTAACTTAACGAGTTTTTATTACAGATCGTTTCATCGCATCAATTGAAAATTTGCAATCTTTTGGTGTTGCAGACGAATCTCATACATCATGGATGATTGATTCAAATCCTCTAACTACAAAGGAGTCCGCAAAGATTTGGGTAACTACTAAAAACAGCAATAAATTGTTAGAGTTTGACAATCTGGTTTCTTTGCAAAAAAATATACCGTTGAAGTAAGTAACGTTACAAATGAATTATATTATCTAAAACATATTTTTTATTTTAGAATTCACGAATTAGATGTGAATTATCATGGACACGCAAATGTGATTTACAAAGGAATGTTTTATTATAAAACTTTAGAGAATAAACCAAAAATTATAAAATATGATTTTAAAAATAAGAAACATCAGGTTTTGAGAATTGAACAGCTTGAATCTCAAAACACAGAACCTTTATACCTGAGCGGTAATAATTATTTTGACTTTAGTGTTGATGAAAATGGATTATGGGTGATATTTTCGTTTCCTAATTCAGACAATACCGGCATTGCTAAAGTAACAGCTTTTATTTGAAAAGATCCCTTTATTTTTATATCCACATTTTCAGATTGATGACACTAACATGGCAATTGAAAGTATTTGGGAAATCAGCTTGAACCATAAAACGTATATTGATATGTTTATAGCTTCTGATACACTTTATACTTTAGAATATAGCGCATCAAATCAAGTAATGATAAGCAAAGCAATCAATTTATCTACCTATAAGCTTTACGATATCAATATAAAAAAAATGCATACATTTGATGATATTACCATGGCAACTTATGATCACAATAGAAACGTAAGTAAAAATAAAATTTATGAAACTGTTTTTAAAAAATCTTATAACCAAATATATTACATTTTTAATTATTATAATTATTAACATTTGAATACTTTTAGAAATTACTACTAACCGATGGCCGTAAAAGATTATCTTATTCAATTATTTGGAATGATATCGTAAAATTTTAAAATTATTTCAGAATGATTATTTTAATTAATCAGTTTTTTAAAATTTTCTTTTTTTTAAGCAACTCTTAACTAATACTTAAGTTTATAATTTATTATGAATCGGAATATTGTTAACGCAAAACAATATATACTTCTCATAATCATTAACTTGTTAGTGGTTTTTAACACCTATTTCAGTGTAAACTAAAAACACTATAGCATAGAAACATGCTTATGATTAGTTATGATGACAGTGAATATGATAGTAAACTGACAATAAAGGATTGAAGTTTAGCGGTCAAAAGACATTGTTTAAGCGAAAACGATTTTTTTGTTAAGGTTGTACATATTGTTAAGTGAAAGGACAGGTTTATATCCTTTGTACTCTAAAAATAGAAAAATAGAAATTTTATGAATCATAGTGGTAGTTTTAAGTTAGTTGCATTGAACATTTCAGTAAGAAAACAGCAACTCGAATTATTTGTATAAAAGGTTAAAATAAAAAGTACAACATAAAAAATCTTCAATACAGTCCACTTTTATTTACAAAATTAACATTGGTCCAATCGACCGGATAATGAATTAAGAAGTTTACGAAAAATCAAAAGGCCGGCCGGTAATTTTCCACAAACAACGGTCCAGTGCTACAACGGACGGGGGTAGGAGACGCAAAACGCTGTTCATTCCTTACAAGCTCTTTCAGTTCCGTAAGTTTTTCCTTTAATTTTTACCTTTAATTTGAATATTGTTTCTTATATTTATAATAATGGCAGATATATTAAAAACAAAAAGTGTTGTGAAAGGTAAAGTTACTCGTTTTTGCAATTTATTAGAAAAAATAACAGCTAGTGCCGATCCTAACGCGCTTAATCAATTAAAAGAACGATTAGTAAAATTAGAATTAACTTGGGATGAATTTAATAATATTCAAACAGAATTAGAGATTTTAGATCCCGAGGAAGTACAATCTAATGAACGTGATCAATTTGAAAATATATATTTTGAAGTAGTCAGTAAAACAAAGTCATTGCTAAATAAACAGTCGGTTGTCGTAGAAAACGAAAATACGGGTTACAGATCAAATAACGAAACATCCGTTAGGTTACCTATAATTACATTGCCCAGCTTTGACGGCCAGTACTGTAATTGGTTAGAGTTTAGAGACGCATTTAAAGCATTAGTAGATAGTAACGAGTCAATTCATAAAACACAAAAATTTTATTATTTGCGTTCATCTCTGCAAGGAGATGCGGCTCATATTATACAGTCGATTCAAGTTTCTGCTGACAATTACGAAAACGCTTGGCAATTGTTAGTTGATCGATTTGAAAATAAAACATTAATGATTCATAATCATATTAAGGCGATTTTTGAGCATCCTGCAATTCAGAAAGAGTCGCATGTTGTACTTCGTAAACTATTTGATAGTGTTAGTAAAAATTTACGAGCTCTAAAA
Organism: Aquatica leii; assembly: GCA_035610365.1. Taxonomy (NCBI): domain Eukaryota; kingdom Metazoa; phylum Arthropoda; class Insecta; order Coleoptera; family Lampyridae; genus Aquatica; species Aquatica leii. The sequence goes on along the minus strand of CM069432.1, from coordinate 41,089,712 downwards.
ACACTTGGGGAAAATACGGATGCCTGGGATAGATTAATTATTTACGTTATAACTAATAAGTTTGACCATATCACGTGTCGCGACTGGGAGTCATACAAGTATACGAACGGTTTACCGGAAATAAGTGACATGTATGCGTTCTTAAAAGCAAAATGCGATATAATAGAAAAGCTTGAAGTTAATAAAATTGATAAATATAAGTCGATTCAAAATTTCAATAAAAAACCGTTAAGTAGTAATACCTTTATTGTTAGCGAAAAAAATGTTATTATTGTCACAAAGAACATGCAATTTATCATTGTGATAAGTTTTTACAATTATCTGTAAATGATAGGATTCTAGCAATTAAAAATTCACATTCATCATGGAGGTGTAAAGGCAAAAAGTGCTTCAAATGCAACAAGCCACATAATACGTTATTGCACTTAAATTTTACGAATAATTTGAATAACATTGAATCGAAAACCGTTAATGAAAATAAAGCCAAAGGACAAGCACCTGAGGCAATTTCTTCTACCTCTAATGACATTTCTTCTGTGAATAGTAGTCTTATTGATAATATAGAAAAGTCCGCAGGATCACGTCAAATTTTATTATCAACAGCCTTAATCAAATTAGTTCACAAAAATAAGATCGTAGTGTGCCGTGCTTTATTGGATAGTGGATCTCAAAGTCATTTTATTAAAAAAAGTATTTGCGAAGAATTAGACTTACCTATCGTTAATGTAAATAATGTAGTCAAGAGTATTGGAGGATCATTAGCTACCATTTTCAATCAAGTTCATGTAACAATTCAGTCTTGCATTAATAATTTCAGTTTAAACATTAATTGTTTGGTTTTACCGAAAATAACAAATAAGTTGCCAACTGCTTCATTCAGCAAAGATAGGTTAAATATACCACAAAATGTAACTTTAGCTGATCCCGACTACAATATTTCTAGAGACGTTGATATTTTGTTAGGATCTAACGTATTTTGGACACTATTATGTGACGGTAAAAGACAAATAGGAACTAATTCTCTAATGTTACAAAGGACACAGTTAGGATGGATAGTTGCTGGAGAAGTTTATTATCCGTCGGTGTGCAATATTTCGTCGAATTATTTAGTAGAGAATTTTGATTCAATTATAAATGACAATATTTTAGAAAAATTTTGAGAAGTAGAGGAAGTTACGAATAATAAAAATTGTAATTTTTCCAAGGATGAAAGATTTTGCGAAGATCATTTTATAGCTACTACTAAACGTGATAGCACCGGACGTTTTATAGTTAATACTCCATCTAAAAACTCTTTAAACGATTTAGGAAACTCGCGTGAAGCCGCAATTCGTCGTTTTTACTCTTTAGAAAAACGATTACAATGTAATCCAAATTTAAAGAACGAGTACATTCAATTCATGAATGAGTATAAAAATTTAAATCACATGTGCGAAATATACAGCGAAGATCAAAGACAAGAAAACGGGTATTATTTGCCACACCACGCAATAATCAAAGAGTCTAGTCTTACAACAAAGTGTCGCGTAGTGTTTGATGCGTCCGCAAAAACTGATAGCGGCTTGTCTTTGAATAGCGTACAATTTAAAGGTCCAACATTGCAAAATGATATTTTTCAAATTTTATTAAGGTTTCGTAAACATCGATATGTAATGACTGCTGACATATCGAAGATGTATCGGCAAATTTTGGTACACGAAGATCAACAAAAATATCAAAAAATTTTTTGGCGGAATGAACCCCATGAAACTTTAAAATGTTATTCTCTAACTACCGTAACTTATGGTTTTACTAGTGCTCCTTATCTCGCAGTGAGATCATTGGTACAGTTAGGTATAGAAAATACACAAACATTTCCGGTTGCAAGTAAAGTAATTCTTAACGATTTTTATGTAGACGATCTGTTAACGGGCGCTAACACAAAAGAAGAGTTTCTGCTGATTCAAAAACAAGTCACAGACATACTGCAACAAGGATGCTTTTAGTTAAGGAAATGGTTATGTAATGATCAATCAATTTTTAATAATTTTAATGTAAATAATGAGCTAGAATCAAGTATTTTACGTATAGGAGAAAAGGAACACAACAAAACATTAGGTATTTATTGGAATGCAAAAAACGATGTTATTCAGTATTCAATAAATAATTTTATTAAGCAAAAAAGTATTTCGAAAAGGACAATTCTTTCCGTAATTTGCCAAATTTACGATCCATTAGGCTTATTAGGTCCAATTATTATAGTGGCAAAATTATATATACAAGAACTTTGGAAATTAAATATTGATTGGGATGATACAATACCCAATTCTTTATGTGAAAAATGGATAACGTTTCAAGATCAATTATTCTTAATAAATTCAATTTGTTTATCGCGATATGTCTTAATAAACGACCGTTACGTAACGCTTCAGTTACACGGATTTTGCGATGCTTCGGAAAAAGCTTACGGGGCGTGTGTATATGTACGTACTTTAGTTTCCGATGGCAGTATCACTTCAAAATTACTGTGTGCAAAATCTCGAGTGGCACCATTAAATAAGATATGCTTGCCACGATTAGAATTATGCGCAGCTCTCTTATTATCTAGGTTAGTTAATGTAGTAGTAGACGCTATAGAAATCAAATTTCAAAAAATATTTTTATGGACAGATTCAACCGTGTCGTTAGCATGGATTAAAGGAGCTCCTAACCGCTGGAAACGTTTGTTGCAAATAGGGTTAGTGAAATTCAATCACTTACTAGCATCAATAGTTGGCATCATGTAAAGTCAAACAAAAACCCGGCTGATTTACTATCGCGCGGTGTAAATCCATCAAAATTAAAAGATTTAAGTTTGTGGTGGCAAGGTCCTAATTATTTGATTAGCTCTGATAGTAAATGGAACTTAAATTATGATAGTGTAGCGTTAGATATACCAGAAGAAAAATTTGTATCATGTGTTTCTGTTGTTACTTTTAATAGCTTAGATTTAGTTAATAAATATTCGAATTTGAATAAGGTACAACGAGTGTTGGCATATTTATTAAGATTTATTAGTAACTTAAGAGTGGTACCAGCCAGTCGACAATTTAGTGTTTTAACATTACTAGAACTTGATAATGCTCTAAATTTCTTAATAAAAACTGTACAACTGGAATGTTTTCCAAATGAGTACAATGCATTAATAAAAAACAAAGAAATTAATAAAAAAAGTAAACTTTTAACTTTAAATCCATTTATATACAATCATGTAATACGTGTAGGTGGAAGAATCGCTAATTCAAAGCACTCGTTCACTAAAAAACATCCTATTTTATTACCACAAAGTCACAAATTAACTGATCTAATTTTACGTAACGAACATCATCGACTCATGCATTGTGGTGTTCAAAACTTGCTTTATTCGATAAGAGAAAGATATTGGCCTATATCTGGCCGAAATGCGTGCAAAAAGGTTATACGACAATGTGTTATATGTTTTAAATATAAACCAAAAACAGTACAGTATTTAATGGGAAACCTACCCGATGTTAGAGTTAATGACTATTCTCCATTTCAAAACGTTGGGGTTGACTATGCAGGCCCTTTTTTAATCAAAGACAGAAAAACTAGAAACTTTAAAACAGTCAAAGCGTACATTTGCTTATTTATATGTTTAAGTACTAAAGCTGTTCATTTAGATTTGACTACAGAATTAACAACAAAGGCATTTATCGATACATTAAAGCGATTTATTAGTAGACGAGGTAGGCCCTCAAATATATATTCAGACAACGCAACCAATTTTGTGGGAGCTAATAAAGAAATTAAAGAATTATATCAATTTTTAAAATCTGAATCAAACGTTATTGGTAACGATCTGAGTAAAGAAAGAGTGACTTGGCATTTCATACCAGCACGATCTCCTAATTTCGGAGGCATCTGGGAAGCGGGCATTAAAAGTACCAAAACACATCTAAAACGTGTTATTGGTAGTCAATTATTAACGTATGATGAATTTTATACAATACTTGTTCAAATTGAATGTATTCTTAACTCACGACCCCTTTGTCCCCTTTCCTCAGATCCTAATGACCTAACAGCACTTACTCCGTCGCATTTCTTAATTGGAAAAACAATCACTGCTATTCCGGAACAAAATATAACACACGTGCCGGAAAACCGACTAAATAAGTTTCAAAAGTTACAAGCCACCATCCAACACTACTGGACTAGGTGGCATAAGGAGTACTTAGCAGAGTTACAAACCCGTTACAAGTGGAAACATAATTCAAACAATTTAATAAAGGTCGGATCGTTAGTAATCATAAAAGACGAAAACCCACACATCAGAAATTGGCCTCTAGGAAGAATACTTCAACTATATCCAGGGAACGATGGCATTACCAGAGTAGTTGATATAAACGTGCAAGGTGGTGTTATCAGACGTGCAGTGAATAAATTATGTGTTGTGCCCATAGACTAAGTCAAAGACTAGTGGCCACATCTTGGCAATTCAAGGTTTAAAGTAAAGTAGTTGTGTATATTTTGATAACGTTATGTATATATTATGATGTATGTAAATCAAATTAATATGTCAAATTGAAAGGTATCCTTTCAAGGCGGGCGGGATGTTTAAGCGAAAACGATTTTTTTGTTAAGGTTGTACATATTGTTAAGTGAAAGGACAGGTTTACATCCTTTGTACTCTAAAAATAGAAAAATAGAAATTTTATGAATCATAGTGGTAGTTTTAAGTTAGTTGCATTGAACATTTCAGTAAGAAAACAGCAACTCGAATTATTTGTATAAAAGGTTAAAATAAAAAGTACAACATAAAAAATCTTCAATACAGTCCACTTTTATTTACAAAATTAACAGATATCTTTAATCTTCGGATGACTACGTGGATGTGACACTAGTGTTGATATTTTAATTGTATTGGTTTAAGTTTTAATTTTTGGAGAACAATTATTTTTTTAACTGAGTTTTTCACTTTTGCCTAAGTTGTTATAATGTATTTATTTTAATCTATATAGGTACTTTTCTAAAAAAAAATTTGGTGGTCTTTTTTCCAAGATCTAATTCAAAGCTAGTATTCCAAGTTTTTTACAATACATGTTCCCGAGAATTCCGTAATTTAATGAAGATACCTTTTGCAAAGCTATTCTGAACTATAATTAGAAATAATAGAAAGCTAAATACATACAAGTTACTTTTTCAATGAACTTTCTAATTATAAAATGGTATTGCGTTTAGTTCATAGTTCCATGATGACGTCAAACTTGAAAAATTGGCAAATAAATTTGCTGCTGAAATTTCTGGAAAGTGAAGTTATGTTATTTTAAGACAGAGATGTTGATAGTGCTAATATTGATAATTAATTATCTAACCGTAACGGTAGTAACTCATCTGACAAAGAAAATACAAATATTACTTTGACCAAAAATGATATTTTGTGGTCAAAAACTAAACCATCTGTAATGCGTCGACTTGCAACAAACATAATCAAGAAACCTGGACTTAGAAGTTAAAGTCAAAACATTGTTGCACCTAACGGGGCATTTGAGTTATTTATAACTGATGAAATGCTAAAGAATATAATAATTCAAAAATCCAACAGAAAAGCAATTTTTTTAAAGGAAATAAATGGAGAAACGTATCTCGCCTTGAAATGAAAGCATTTATAGGTCAATTGATTATTGCTGATTCACTGAATACATGTCAAATGCAAATTTTAGAATTATCAAAATCCTTTTAACGAACTACGTTTGCTGCTACGATCTCGAAACAGAATGAAAGAATTACATAAGTTTGTTAGATTCGACAATATTGAGACAACGTCGGGAAAAAAAAAATTGCAGCAATTAAAAATGTACTTGATAGGTTTATTTTAAACTTCAAGATATCATATGTACACTGCCTCAAAAAACTTTTTCGACCGCACACAAGTAACATAATTGATTTTATATTCTTGCATTTTGAATAATTTTTTTATAATTTTTTTCTTAAATTTTTATTTATAATTATACCCCATGTAAAGTACGCAGTGGCAAAAAAAATTATTGGGCCAACGAAAAAGTATAAAAATTAAGAATGTTCAATAAAAATATAAAAACTTGCTACAAAAATTTTGGCATTTTTGTAGCAAGTTCTTTAGCATTTCATCAGTTATAAATAACTCAAATGCCCCGTTACTCAGTAAACACAAAATTGATAATGTTTAGTAACAGTTTCAAAACAAAAAATGTATGATTCACTCTTGTTTCAAACATAAAAGAAACCTAACTGCAATAAAATAGCTATAAGTCCATCGCTGTTTCACTTATTTGAATCAGTATAGTTTCGGTATTTTAAATTCACATCTGTTGCAAAACAAATGTTGCATTCGGGTTACGTTTTAAAAGCTTCGTTCTTGAACTGATACTAAATGATCGATACATGTATGATTTTTTGTTTCAATAATGAACTAAAACAATTCTTTCAATAATATAATAATACATTTTCGAATGCACGTTTCAAATTTTATTGCACAATAAATATTTTTAAATACAATATCACATTGAGTTTTTTACATATTGCAACTTTCCTGGGTGTGGTCTTTTCACGGAAGCCTCGAAAACTGCATCAGTTACTGTTGGGTAGCAACGTTTAACCGCATCTGTAACATAGAAATAAATATTTCATTTATATACATACATAATCATAGAGTTACACAAAATTAATTACATTTTTTAATCAAAAACAACACAAACTTAATATAAATATCACTTTAGCAATCATTAGAAAGTTATAAAAACACTGCGAATACCTTTAGCTGTACATAATCGTATAGAAAACTTGAAGAATTGAACTGTAATTATAAATCCTAAAGTATCCTCAGATTTACGCAATAATCTACCTTAACGCAACCATGTGTGTTAATTTACATTTTTTTAATACAAATTAAAACATGATACATAAAGAACAGAAATGATAATAATATCGATTACATTTATGGATTATAATAAAATGTTTCGACTTACCGTTTATTGTTCCATTTCGTAATTGTACACACAGCATCACTTATCAAACTGCAACCGAACAAGTGAAAAGATATCAATTTGCAGCGCAAGCGTTGACGACAGTAATGAAAAGTATAGCAACGACTAATGCTGACTAATCACAAAGTATTCGTTTTTCCTAGAACGATTGCACTGTTTTGAAAATAATTCAATCTTATTTAATCGATCTTGAACCAATTCTAGTTATTCAAAAAATATTCGGTTTTAATAAATCAGTTTTTAGACGGTTGCTGATTATGGGATAAAAATTGCAAGTATTGAAACGGTTTAAAACTGATTGTAAAAAATCGGAACTCTTTCAATTTATTCACTGTCAGTTACATGTAAATGATATAAAAATGGAACTAACACGAAACAACGTAATGAAACAATTGTTTTAATTCTGTGACTGTAACAGTTTCAATCCGTGTTTACTGGGTAGGTGCAACAATATTTTGACTTTAACTTCTAAGTCCAGGTTTCTTGATTATGTTTGTTGCAAGTCGACGCATTACAGATGGTTTACTTTTTGACCACAAAATATCATTTTTGGTCAAAGTAATATTTGTATTTTCTATGTCAGATGAGTTATGGTTAGATAAATAATTATCAAAATTAGCACTATCAACATCTCTGTCTTAAAATAACATAACTTCACTTTCCGGAAATTTCAGCAGCGAATTTATTTGCCAATTTTTCAAGTTTGACGTCATCATGAAACTATGAACTAAACGCAATACCATTTTATAATTAGAAAGTTCATTGAAAAAGTAACTTGTATGTATTTAGCTTTCTATTATTTCTAATTATATTTCAGAATAACTTTGCAAAAGGTATCTTCATTAAATTACGGAATTCTCGGGAACATGTATTGTAAAAAACTTGGAATACTAACTTTGAATTAGATCTTGGAAAAAAGACCACAATTTTTTTTTTTAGAAAAGTACCTATATAGATTAAAATAAATACATTATAACAACTTAGTCAAAAGTGAAAAACTCAGTTAAAAAAATAATTGTTCTCCAAAAATTAAAACTTAAACCAATACAATTAAAATATCAACACTAGTGTCACATCCACTTAGTCATCCGAAGATTAAAGATGTCTTTTGACCGCTAAACTTCAATCCTTTATTGTCAGTTTACTATCATATTCACTGTCATCATAACTAATCATAAGCATGTTTCTATGCTATCGTGTTTTTAGTTTACACTGAAATAGGTGTTAAAAGCCACTAACAAGTTAATGATTATAAGAAGTATATATTGTTTTGCGTTAACAATATTTCGATTCATAATAAATTATAAACTTAAGTAGTAGTTAAGAGTTGCTTAAAAAAAAGAAAGTTTTAAAAAACTGATTAATTAAAATAATCATTCTGAAATAACTTCAATTGGTGATTCTACGATATCATTCCAAATAATTGAATAAGATAATCTTTTACGGCCATCGGTTAGAAGTAATTCCTAAAAGTATTCAAATATTAATAATTATAATAATTAAAAATGTAATATATTTGTTTATAACATTTTTTTAAAATAGTTTCATAAATTTTAATTTTACTTACGTTTCTATTGTGATCATAAGTTGCCATGGTAATATCATCAAATGTATGCATTTTTTCTATATTGATATCGTAAACCTTATAGGTAGATAAATTGATTGCTTTGCTTATCATTACTTGATCTGATGCGCTATATTCTAAAGTATAAAGTGTACCAGAAGCTATAAACATATCAATATACGTTTTATGGTTCAAGCTGATTTCCCAAATACTTTCAATTGCCATGTTAGTGTCATCAATCTGAAAATGTAGATATAAAAATAACGGGATCTTTTCAAATAAAAGCTGTTACTTTAGCAATGCCGGTATTGTCTGAATTAGGAAACGAAAATATCACCCATAATCCATTTTCATCAACACTAAAGTCAAAATAATTATTACCGCTCAGGTATAAAGTTTCTGTGTTTTGAGATTCAAGCTGTTCAATTCTCAAAACCTGATGTTTCTTATTTTTAAAATCATATTTTATAATTTTTGGTTTATCCTCTAAAGTTTTATAATAAAACATTCCTTTGTAAATCACATTTGCGTGTCCATGATAATTCACATCTAATTCGTGAATTCTAAAATAAATTATGTTTTAGATAATATAATTCATTTGTAACGTTACTTACTTCAACGGTATATTTTTTTGCAAAGAAACCAGATTGTCAAACTCTAACAATTTATTGCTGTTTTTAGTGGTTACCCAAATCTTTGCGGACTCGTTTGTAGTTAGAGGATTTGAATCAATCATCCATGATGTATGAGATTCGTCTGCAACACCAAAAGATTGCAAATTTTCAATTGATGCGATTAAACGATCTGTAATAAAAACTCGTTAACTTAGGAAAAATATCAAACTGTCATACTTGTAAAATTAGAGTACGTGTTTGTTACATCATTTTTTATTTCAGTATACTCGACATTTAGTTTATTCTGTATTTTACAACACCGACCTTCAACCAAACTTATTATATTTTATTATTATATTTATTATCATATAGGTACCAGGTAATCCTCGAACTCCCTTTACACCTGGTGGCCCTCGCGGTCCTTCTACGCCTGGTTCGCCTTTAACTCCTGGCTCACCTGGCAAACCATTATCTCCTTTTGGTCCTTATGGTGCAATTGTAATATTTGTAAATGTATAAAAACTAAATACCTGTTGGTCCAGTATCGCCCTTGATTCCAGGTGCTCCTAAATCACCTTTCTCACCTTGTTGACCAATTTAATATATATATATAAAAGCAGTTTGTTACAAATAGTTTATATTTACCATCGTATCCAGGTTTACCATGGTTTCCATCTTTTCCCGAAATGCCATTTTTCCCAGGAAATCCTTAATTACCTAATTGTGTAATTTTGTAATTTGTGATAAGTTGTTAAACGTACCTCTGAAGCCTGGCGAACCTTTAGGACCAGGTGGTCCTAAAATATACAAATAAGTGTCTAGGTTATACTTAAATTTTTTATACCTGGTGGTCCTGGGGGTCCTGGTAGTCCAGGTAATGCCCTTGATGCGATTGATACTGGTAGTGATAGTTTTGGTATTACCGGTGACAGATTTGGTAGCCGAGGCAGAGCAACAGGTGGAAGAAATACTCCTGTTTTATTAAATTTATAGTGAAACATAAAAAAATGCATTAATAATAATACTACTAACTTGACGGAATAGCTATACCAAATCCACCGGGATTTCTTCGAAAACGTTTAACAGATGACTTATTGTCACGTATCTAAAAATATAAGGATTAAGCTTTTAAATTTCTACTCAATATATTTACCCATAGAAAATCTGTTTGATTTTTTTGCGCTTCGTCTAGAAGTTGCTTGAACTCTTCTCTACATGCGTCATTGTGTACTTTTTTAAAAAATTCGTTTCTAAAATCCTCTTTCAGAATTTTATACATGTAAAAATGCAACATAAATTCTAATAAAAGCAAGATTGTCACAAAGATTATACATTTTAATATGAAAAAAGAAGACTTTGTTTCAGATTTGTTATTCATGTTTTTAATTATGCATGTGATTATTTCTACTACTAGCATTTATACTTATTACGTATCGCTAAAGGTTAAACTTCATTGGGATTTCCAACTATTTCTATGTATGTACGTAAATATTTACAGATAAGATTAATCAAAATAATTTAATGATCATGTCATCTTAGTTTTATTATACAAAAACTATTATAGTCTTTTTAGAGTATGTATAAATTAAAGATTTAAAAATAATTACCAGACTTATTAATATTGGACAATAAAATATAAAAAGTATTAACAAAATATGTGACAAACTAAAAACATTCTCTGTTAAAATAAAAATGTACATCCAAACAAAGAGAAATTTTATGGTGGAGAATCCTACCGGACAGCTTAACTTTTGTTTCAAAAACAAAATTGGGTTTACCTGAAATGAATCAGAAACGTCATAAAACTAAAAACTAAACTAAACTAAAAATATGTAACATACGTACACTATAAAGAGAGCATTAAATTATTTGTTTTGAAATATTTATGTACACAAAAAAATGCTTTTGCAAATTACCACGCACAAATAATGAAAAAAAATATTTTTAATATAAAAATCAAACACAAATAACAAAATAACAAATTTTTATTACTACAAAATAAGGATAGTGCTTAATGATTAATTAACTTTTTCTATCTGCTTCCTTACACCCAGCGTCGGACTGGACAGCCGAGATACCGAGAAAATTCTTCGTTAGCCTTAGCTTATCGTTTATTTAGCCTTCGTATTTGCAAGCAAAGATAAAATTCAAATTTGCCGAATAAGGTCTGACATAATATTTACAGTTGAAATGTATAGCGTTGGTTGAGCGGATCGGATATAGGTACTGAATTACATACTGATAAACACTACAGTGCTTTATTTAAGTAGTCGTTCTATTTGCAATTTACTAGAAAGTTTGTAATAAAATAGAAGTAAATAGCACAGAGTAGTGTAAATCGTAGGTAAGTAAGTTGTATACTTTGGTATAAGTATTTATCGCCGGGCGCTTTGGTAAATGATATAATATGAATCATATTATAAAATGTCTTATTTGGCATTACTTCGTGATTTTGTTGTTTTTTAAGTTTAAATTTCCAAGCCATCAATATTTGAGAGAATTAGCAACTTATGTTGTAACGGACCATTGCACCATCGCCTCATTTATTTTAATTTTAATCATTATTAATATATTTGTGGTCCCCAAGGGTATGAGTGGCAAATCATTATCGGGGGAATTAATTAATAAAATAGTAACAAAACGTTACAATGTGAATATGTGATTCAGATTTTTAACAAATTGATTTTTGTCAGCTGCTTTACCTAAAGTCTTAAATGACATTTGTTAATATTATATTATAAACTCCAAAATACAAAATGCCTAATAACGCGAAGAAGCAAAAATTAAAATCAGGGCATGAAATTGGAGAAGCAAAACGTAAGCGACTGAGTGATTTAAGTGCTAGCGCCGAAGGCTAAAGTTCTCTTCATAATTTTTTTCCTAAAAGTAATAACCAAATTACTTTTGTGTCGTTACCTACAAATTCTCAAAACGAAACAACTTCTCAAAAAAACAATTTGGAAAGGAGTGCAGAAAGAAACGAATTAGTTGACCAAACGTATGCGGAAACCGCAGAAACTGATCTGCATCTAGTTGCACAGGCTTATAAAGAAGACAATGTCGACAATAAAAACAGAAATAATAATGGAGATAGCAACAATATCCAATGTGAAAATATTAATAAATCAGATGACGAAGATAACGAAGAATGCGAAGAAACTTTTAGCACCAGAGGGGATGATGTAACCCAAACGTTCATGGAAGAAACGTCAGGGATGCAAACTGCAAAAGGGGATCTTCAATGCTGGAAAAAAATGCATTTTTACGTCAACACCCAATTCAACCAAAGCAATGCGATTTCAGAGAAACCAAATTTCCTTTTAATGAGAGCAAGGTGTACTATAAAAGGCTAGAAAATGGGGAATACATTTTAAGACAGTGGATTTCGTACTCTGTGAAATTAAATAAACTATTTTGCAGTGTGTGTATGGCTTACAGCTCTCAAAGTCAAAACAGTATTTTCATAACAGGATTTAATAATTTCAAGACAGTGTACCAAAGAATTAGCGATCATGAGACATCTAATTCGGACAAAAACGCCGTGGAAGCTTATTTTCAAAACAAAAAAGAGAAAAATATCGAAAACTACATAAATAAGGAATTACAGGAACTTAAAAACGAAGAACGTGTGAGAAACAGACAGGTGGCAGCTAGGATTATTGATATAATTATATTTATAGGAAAACAAGGGATTAGTTTTAGAGGTAAAAATGAAAGTGCTTATTTTTTAAATGAAGAGATATCTGGTAGAGGTAACTTTTTAGAACTTATTTTACTTATTGCAAAATATGATGAGATTTTAAAACAATACGTTGGAGAAGTTACGAAAAAGTCGAGGTTAAGGAAGTTGAAAAATCCTAGCAGTCGTGGTAGAGGAAATTTAGTAACTTTACTAAGAAAAAGTACTATAAACAAATGAATGAAAATAATTTTGATTGAATTAAGAAATATCATCAGCGAAGAAGTTCAAAAATCGGGCATTTATAGCATTCAAGTCGATTCAACTCAAGACGTGAGTGTTCATGAACAGTGTTCTGTTGTAATTCGATATGTGGATTGTAAATATAAAGTGCAAGAACGGTTGCTGTCTTTAATTCCTATAGAAAAGTCAACCGGCTTGGCTCTTAAAAGTTATTTGCAAGAAGTTTTAAAAATTAGTGGAATTAGTGAGAATAACATTGTTGGCTGTAGCTTCGATGGAGCCGCAAATATGTCGGGTCAATACAACGGCTTGCAAGCTCAGATTAAAAAAAATTGCCCAAATTTAGTGTATACCTGGTGCTACGCTCACATTTTAAATCTTGTGGTAGGCGAGAGCACATAGTGTTGCGTTAAAGCGAAGACATATTTTGGTCTGCTAAATAGACTGGCAGCTTTTTTTCAGAATAATATAAAAGGATAGCCGTGTGGGAAGAACACACCAAGGCGCTACACAAAACCAGTAACAAACTTAAAAAAATAGGCGAAACTCCATGATGGAGCAAAAGCAATGCTGTGCAGACGTTGTTAGGAAATTTCCAAAATCAGGACAATGAAATATATTCTACAGTTTTATTGGTGTTACAAAACATTTCAACAAGCACTGATTTCGATGCAAAGACGTGTTCTGAAGCAGCATCGTATTTGCAGTCATTTTGCAAATACGAAACGATACTGTTGTGTTTCCTATTTTGCAACTGTTTGAATTTCTAACACCGGCATCTAATTACCTTCAGACTGAAGGTATTGATTTTATGCAAGCATACTATTTAGTAGAGGGTTGCAAAAACAATATCAACAGTATGTTTGACCGCTTTGATAAAATAAAAGAAGCAGCAGATAAATTTGTCTCTTATTTGATAAACAAAAAGGAATTAGCCGATATGGAAATTGAAGACCAGCTACTACGAGTTAGAGCAAACAAAATCAAAACGATGCCTGGTGAACAATGTAAGGACAATCCAATTACTGATCCGTATAAAAAATTCGAAATTGATGTTTATAAAATTATAATAAACCAATCTGTCAACAGCATTGAACAGAGGTTTGAGCTAGAGATGGGAATTTTAGTTCCTTTTTATGAACTAGTTCATCAGTTCTCATTCAGTAAACAGAACCAGTTCAATGAACTAGTTATTTAGTTTATTTCCACAAAACAAAATTGGTGTAGCAGGTTTGCATATAATGACTTTGCTATTTACTTCTGTTTTTCAATTAGAACGACGACGCGTGCTTTTCAGTGTTCCGGCTATTACTAATCTATTTACTTACGTTGCAAACATCTGTACCCAGAAATAAGTTGGTCATGTCATAAAAAATAAACATTCAAATATTTTAAATAGGTACTCAATTTTATTGAAAATTTGGTAAATAAAATTAACAATTATATACTAAGTTTTTTGTTTGTTTTTTTTAAAAATTAATTCACTACAAAAATGTACTAACATAAGTAATAGGAGAACGCGGTATACAAAAATCAAGATAGGTTGAATACAAACATAATCAGAGTATTTATTATAACAAACGTGATGATAATCGACTGCGAAGGCGAACGGAATGTGCTCTTGTAGCGAAAGCAGTGAGAACGTTGGTTTTGTACGTAATCAAGGATATGTGATGACGAAAACAAAATTTATGATGAACGAATGCACTAAAGCACTACCTAGTTCATTTTATGATTGCGAACTAGTACATTTAGTTCACCGATGAGACTAGTTCAATTGAACTAGTTCGGTCAGGAACTACACATCTCTAGTTTGAGCGTAACAGACAAATATATAGGGACTTTTCACTACTTGATCCTCGTAATTCTAAGAACATTAGTATTACTCAACAAAGTTTAAGTAAACTCGCAGAAAATGTAAATGTTAATGCTAGTGATTTGTAAATTTTATTGTTTGAACTGAAATAAAATTTTGACAAAATATCAAGGTTGTTAAGTTTTGAACACTTGCATCCATTTATGGTTAGTAAATTGTAGCCTATGCATATATTTTCTCGGTTAGCCTTTTGTTTCCAGTCCGACACTGCTTACACCCATCACAATAGTAAAACTTATCCTTTTCTAAATTGGCACTCTGCTTTAGGGGTTCACCCTTTGCACGCACAACATTAGATCTAATCTTCTTTGAAACTTTTTGCACAAATAATACAGTTAGTCGACTTGAGATTATTTGCTTAATTGCTCCAGCTAACAAATTTTAGAATTTTTGTCACATTTTCCTTTTCATTAAACTTTTTCTTTAAATTTTTTGATTCTTTGACATTTCTGTTCTTTGCTGTATTTTCTTTGTTTTTATTTAGTTTGCAGCTTTTGTTTTGATTCCTTAAACTTTTTAATTCTCTTTAATCAAATCAATCTTCTTAATTCGTTCCTTTTCTACAAATTGTTTCTTATGAGGATATTAAGATTTCACTTTTTTACCACGACTTCCACTTGACGTTAACTTAACACTGTATGTGTTGGGCAGTGGAGAAACTTCTAGCAACAGATTTTCATTGGCACGTTCAGTTTGCCCAGGAACTTTCTTTGGAAACATTTACAGATGGTTGAGCTGTAGTTGCATCACTACTTTGTTCTTCTTCATCGTTGATGAGTGCGGAAGTCTAAATCGATAAAAACGTATAAATACACGTGCACTTGAAACCTGATTGTGCTAACTCTTTTCTGCAGATTCTTGTAAACGCCACGTTAACCAGGCCAGCTATTGTAATGATCCAAAATTTTGTTAGATACAGTCCTGTTTATTTAATTTTGTGTGATCGAATACGTCATCTAGATGCCAAATGAAAAACATAATATTTTAATTATATTAAAATTTTAATTACCGATTTTTTTTGCCGTTTGATTTTTAATCTATGCTTTTTTTGTTATTCTGATACTATGATATTTATAGATATTAACTAGTTGTGTTCATAATTTCTTTATTTCTGGGTATTTGATGTTCTAAATGTAAAATGGTTTCCGTGACAAACAATTTATTCCCCACCAAAATTTTGTTTAAATATTTTGATATACAACTTGTCAAAATCACTTTCTGGTCAATGGCCATTTTGGGACATCGTAGTTTTGGTTTACTCGCACTTTTATTAGTAGATATACCGATTTTGGTAGAATTAAAAGCAAATTAAAAAATTTGGTAATTCATTTTGGACTTCTTTGCTTGTCGCTATCAAGCGGATCATAATTTAGGAAATTAATTTGGTTGCAGTAATTGTTGTTCAGCGCTTTGCACCGCTAATTGGACTTTTATCTTTCCCGAAACCCTTCTTATAATAAAAGGTATTTAGGGCTTTATTTCTATAGTTTAATTGAATTAAATGAGGTTTTAAAATTGAACAGCACAGCGTTATTTGCACGTGTATTCGTTTAGTTTTGTTTCTTTCTTAGAGTTTCTTAGATTATACTACATTTTTTTGTTTTCTTTGAGAAGAATTATTTTTAGTACGTATTGGACTTTCCTTGAAAAGCGAGTCTATCTATATCTATAAATGAGGTCACTATATCCAGAGGATTATCTATAACAGGGACTCCAGCTCAAACATTTGATTATCTTACTGAACACCTGGTCACATATACGCAAGTACCTTTACATTTAATAAAATGGATTAAATGCTAAACACTTATAATTAGTGTGCTATTTATGTTGTTTGTTTGCAACAATATGTTACAATTAATAATTATAATTTAGTTAGTGTATGCATAAACTTTTTGTTTCAATATTTGAACGCGTTATTCAACTTTGTTTATATTGATTGGTTGAGGTAGGCATGTTTTAAAAGACGTACGATAATTTTTATTGTCATTATAAAACTATGTACGCCGACATTTAAGCTGCTTAAATAAGAAGCTCTTCTGATTTTCTATGGTACCATTTAAATAATTGCATACCCGACGGTTGTTTAAATTATTTATTTTTTTGTACATATTTGTTTTGTGGGGTTTCAACTGTGCTAGTTTTATTATCTGTATTTTGCAACTTTTGAATTACGGTTAGGTCTTGATAAGTTGGAGCTACATCTTGAACTTTTTAGGTATGTTATACAATTTACCTGGCGCCCATTTATTTATTTATTTTTTTATATAATTTGATAACTCTTTCACCTCTCCCCTTTACGGATTGAGTGCGGGGCATTCCTAATACGGCCAATTGTACAGTGACAATCTATCACATTTTTTTTAACTCCTAAGTAAGGTGTTACACTATGTCCTTCAGAGAGATTTTGTTAGGATATTTTCTCATCCACAATGCACATGCCTCATTGTCGGCATTTTCAAATGGCTTTATTGAACCAATGTTTCAATTTCAATTTCTCTGCTAGTTGGTACACAAGTTTTAAAAACTCAGCTATGCTGAGAGGC
Organism: Aquatica leii; assembly: GCA_035610365.1. Lineage (NCBI taxonomy): Eukaryota > Metazoa > Arthropoda > Insecta > Coleoptera > Lampyridae > Aquatica > Aquatica leii. Next base: position 41,072,192 of record CM069432.1, on the reverse strand, counting down.
ATGCGCTGGTTATCGAGCGTTTTGAGATGATTGCAAAGAATTTGTTCTGTTTCTTCATCAAATGTCTTCTGAAATTTTCCTTGATTAAGAGTGCAAGGCTTAGATGTAGCTTAGCATCCCAGAGAAAGTAATTTTATGCGTTCACCTGGGGTACTTTTTGGAACAAAATAAGCTTCAGTCTTTTCCCTGATACTTAATCTTTTTGTAAATACTACATCTGACTAACAAGCAAAATTATAAAAGCCGTCATAAAAAAAGCAATGCTTTAATCATAGTTTTCAGCTGAAAACTAACTGTCTACTGTCTAAGTCATATTATAATAATAATCAAATAATATTTAAATATACTTACTCATTAGTACTCTCTCACTCCGCAAACTTAGTTATAAAGGGTTTCTCAACAAACAAATCAAAAAACGCGCACTGACAAACGAATCGTGATGCACTTTGAGGCAAAGATTCAATTTGATACGTCTAAATAAAGACCGTTAAGGCTTGACCGGTATTGCCATATATAAGATACGCCGTAATTAGTCACTATCTGATAACGCCCACCGTTCGATACCAGACGACTTTCTCCTGTAGTACCCCATAAATGTCAACAACGTTTAACACGGCGTGGCAGCCCGAGAATGGTACGTACCCTAGAGAACATCCAAAGAGTGCGAGTAGCAGTACAGCAAAGTCCACAACGTTCGGCAGTTTACCAACCAAAAGCATTGAACATTCGGATCATTAGCGTCAGGAAAATTTTACACAAGGACTTCGGATTCCATCCCTATAAAATTTAATTGGTACACGAGATTAAACCGCACGATTTTGCAACACGCAGCTAGTTCTCAATCGGCTTCCAAGAACGTCAAAGAATAAATGGAACGCATTTACCACATGTAATCTTTAAAAATTGAATATCAACAACATGCAATGAATAAATATATGATACTAAACTTATAATCTTACCTTAAAAATGGTCAATACCCGTTGGCGGACCCGTATTAAAAATTAAAATTTTAACACGCGGTTTATTCAAAACTTATTTGAATTACGCGGGTATAAAATGCCAAAATTTTATTCGTTGTTCAATACCGTCAGAAAAAAATTATGTGTCGCAATAGTTGCCCCATCAAATTTCGAGGTAATAGCCCAAAATAAAGAAATAATATTGCATCTTGCTTTAAACAACACTGGTCTGCAAAAAAATATTTTTTATCGAGCCATGACACTATTCCGGGTGATTCTTATGTAAAATGACGTCCTGAATCCAAATATGTCTTCCGTTTTCTTCTATCACCCACCATTTTCGGGGAAGCCCCAAATCTCTAATTTTACCACTTTCCGATAAATTAATTATAATAATTATTATAATAATAAATATATGGACGTGAAATTAATTTAAACGAAAAAAAGAACTATTTTAGCTATAAACAGTAATAAATAAAAAGATATTCATCGTTACTTGGTGCTTGCTTTCCTTTTATACCCTGAGGTACAGCTCTTTCGTTTCAAAAACCAGCAGTACTCCGCCAACATGCTTGCATTCCACTTCCCTGAAAATCTCTTCTCCAGCTTAGCTATGCCTTGATGGAACCGTTCCTCGTGTTCATCCGAGACTGCTCCTAAATTTTTAGGGAAAAAGTCCAGATGCGAGTGAAGGAAGTGAACTTTAAGACACATGTTGCATCCTATGTCCTTGTACGCTAAAAGCAGTTCCTCGACGTGAGCGACATAATCTTCACTTTTGTGGTTACCCAGGAAGTTCTTACAAACGTTTTGAAATGCAAGCCAAGCTCGTTTTTTTTCGATTTAGGTGTTCAATAAACGTCGAATCTTAGAAGAGTTGTCTAATCTGGGGACCAACAAAAACCCCTTCTTTGATTTTAGCTTCGCTAAAACGAGGAAATTTAGTTTTCAAAAATTGAAATGCGCCACCTGTCTTGTTCACTGCTTTCACAAACGGCTTAATCAATCCAAGTTTGATGTGTAAAGGTGGTAAGTAAATATTTTCCTTCGGAACCAAAGGATTGTGAGCGACATTTTTCTGACCAGGAATAAGATTTTCTCGCAGAGGCCAGTCCCGTACGATGTAATGTTTATCTCGGGCTCGGCTATCCCATTCACAAAGGAAGCAGCAATATTTTGTGAATCCTGATTGCAGACCCGTAAGTAGAGCAACAACTTTTAAGTCAGCGCAAAGTTTCCACTTATAATCATGATAACTAATTTTATCAAGGATTCTGAAGATGTTTTCGTACGTTTCCTTCATATCAACAGAGTATGCAGCTGGAACTGATGGGAAGTCATTCCCATTATCCAACAGGACAACTTTTAAGCTTGTTTTTGATGAGTCTATAAACAGTCTCAATTTGTCTGGGTCACATGGCATCTGTAGCTCTGTCATCAATAAATTTGCATTAGGGCAGAACACTTAACCTTTGTCTTCTGAGAAAAGACATTTCAGGGTTGCTTGTCTGGTCCTGTAAAAAGATATTTTTACTCTCTTTTCTAAGAGATGCCACTGTTGAAGTTGCGATCCTAGTAGCTGAGATTTAGTCTTGGGTAACTGCAAATTCCTGACAAGATCATTTAATTCCGATTGAGTGAGGAGGTGAGGTTGCCGAGAAACTAAATCTGCGGAATACTCTTCATCATCATTGAACGTATCATTCGAAGCTCCAGGTTGTGGATCAGAGTCTTTTAAATCAATTTCCGGCTCTAGAGTATAAGTGTTTGGGGGCTCTGGGATTGGCAAAGTATCGTTATGAGGAACAGGTCTTAGAGCTGACGGAATATTGGGATTGGGACGGTGGAAGTCATACAAAAGTAACAATCTGTAAGATGACAGCGAGGTTCACGCCAAACCATGGGCACAGCAATGGCATTGATTTACGGCTACCTTTGAGCCATTTGGTCAAACTACTGTAACAAGCCGTACAGCAAACTGATGGAGCACAAGTCTTGTCCTGGTCGCCAACTTGACAATCGAAGTACAATTTATAAGCTGTTTTAACAAGCGGAGAAAGGGGTTTTCGTTGCGCTTTTAAAGTTAATTCCCCGCAGACATAGCAGAAGCTATCGGAATGATTTTTACACTTGCGTGGCATAATTAAACAGTAATTCAACGCCCGACATTAACCACAAATCACACTTAGTCACTTGAAAAAATCCGGAGTAAAAGTAGTTTTACTGTTTTACACAAATGAACAAAAATGAACACAAACAAAATCCAGTACGTTTAAAACGTCGACAAGTTAACTCTGCAACAGCTATAGATGTACTGATCGAAGCAGTTAAGCAAACAATGTAATATACTATAATGAGAAGAGTAATGTACGTTCAAGCCTCTCGAAAATTCCTGTTCAAACCTGAATGTGGTATTGAGATCGCCAGCATAGTGCAGTGAATCTTCTTAACTGTTTATTGATATGTTTTTACTGTTCTTATATATTTGTATTTTATTGTTGTTTCTATATACATTTTATAGCAAAACTTTTGCCATATACTTTGGTATAAATTGTATTACCTGCTTTGGGATGTTTAACGGCTATAAGTTAAAATTCTAAAAAAAAATGCAAAAATAAAATAAAAATGGGGTCGCCCCAAAATAGGTGGGTGATGGGTAAAAACGGAGCTCATTTTTGGATTCAGGAGGTCATTTTACATGAGAATCGTCAAGAATGGTATCAGGGCCGATTTTCATGCACCAGTATAATAATAAAACAATAATATAATCAACAAAATATAATAATACAAAAAAGTATAACTTTTTCACCAAATAATTACAGAACATTAACAATTTATAGTGTTTAAACTCTTTTTATATTTATATTATTATATACTTTTTTCTTTTACTTTTATTAATTATTTTGCTTTTTTTGACAATGTTAATAAATCTACATAAAGAGCAAAACATTACATTTGGCAAACGTAATGAATTTTGTAATCATTTGGATTTGGTTCATCTCAATTATTTTGGAAAATCTAGTATTGTTGATTCTAAAACTAGTATAATTACCTACTAAACAAAATTTACAAATGTTTTTCTACTTTTATTGCTAGTACTTATCGTATTGAAACCAAAATCAATGATTGAATTAAAATTTGAGAAGAAAGAATACAAAAATTTTCGTCAAAATTACCCTTAAAACAGTGTTTTCAGAGACCCGGACCCCCTGTTCTTCGTACAGTTTAGGACCGCCATTGATAAGTAGGGTATATAAGGGGTTACTTAAAATTCATTTTGTAACGTATAATATTTAGTATTGTTTTGTGTGTCAATTTTTTACACGTCTTCCTGGACAAGCAGAGTTAACACTAAAAACTAGAGGGCAGATTATTGTTTTACGAAAATGTGGATTTTCTATCTGAGTAATCGCTGCACGTATGGGTTTATCGGTAAGATAATATTTTATTTTGCGTTTAATAATATTCTTTAATATTAGCAGTCTTTTCAATTTTAAGCATAGACATAAACCTATCTTATATATATATGCTAATGTAGTTTTTAAGTTAAGGAATGGTATGATGTATAATTCAGGTTGCACAATTATTCACCTACATTACAGGAACTTGTTTATAATGAAATTATAAAAGTGTCAGTGCAGATAACAATTGGGTATCAAGTTTTTTACGTCCCTCACGTTAGCAGTACAAAGTTAGCAAAATCAAATAAAATATAATTAGGAATTTGTTATTAATTTCTTGCAAAAGAAAATATAACGTTTTCTCGCTTATTATGTAACACTACTCATGTGTTGTTCTCTTTCAATACTGTAGCTTCTTTTTCAATTGCTAACTCCTAGTCTCTTTTCTTTTCACTCATGGTTGTTCTTTACATGTTCTTCGTTCATCTGCTTCCATACAATTAGATTTCTATTGCTTAAGTTTTTTTCTGTATTTCCTTTTTGAATAGGTTCCAATACATAATTTATCATTAGTGTTTTCTCTTCATTGTCGGTTAGTTCTAAACTTATTTTTTGTTCTTTCATTTTTCTAACGAATTTTTGTTCATTTTTTTTCCATTAAAACTACACCCGAAGCATATTCTACCTTCCCGTTATCTGGGAATATATTCTGTATCTTTTAACGTTTTGGCTTTTTTTGGGGGCAAGAATTGTTACTTCAACTTCAAACTCTTTTAAATATGGTAAATTTAAGTTTTTATCAGTTCATAGTTCATAGAGTGTTTTTCTTTTTACAGGACCTTCTCGAGTCCCATTGAGTACAACGACTACAGTGTTTATAGCCTCTGTCTACAAATTTTTTTATAATTTTTTACAATGAATTATTGTTCTTGCACGCTCCACTATTTTTCTATTTTCTCTTTCTGTTTTTCCATTTTGCTGAGGTGTTTATTTGAGAAATTTTTGATGTTGAATTTTTCTTTTTAAAAACAATTTTTTGATTGCCTCATTTACGAATTGTGAATCATATATCTATTCTAAAAGCTTTAACCTTCAAAAGGACTACATACATCACAATAGATTAGTTCACATACCTCCCTAGCTCTCGACTCACTTGCTTTAAAAGTTATTCTCTTTTGTTTAGTTATTAGGCAGTCTTCACAAAAATTGTTTTCGTTATCTTATGAGCACACATCATGATTTTTGTTTAAAATATTTTCCATTTGACTAAAATTCTGATGTACAAACCTTCGGTGCCAGTTATTATCATTCTTATTTTTTCTAATTCCAAAATACAAGTCATCATATTATAATGCTTAAATTAGCTTGAGACGAGCTTTTGTTGTAGTAAGTGCATGCTTATTGCTGACTTTTTGTCATATAATGAACACAATTTGTTCCACATTTCATGCGCCGTTTCACAAATCAGAACATGCATTATTTGATTCTCTTCTATTCTTGCGGCAATGATTTTTTGAGCTTTACCATCTAGTTTACTGATTTCCAAAGTATATTTTGTTGTAAATTAATTTTTGAATTATTTATTTTTTTTGAAAAATTAATTAGTGCACAATGAGTACCTGTACAATATGTGACATTTACATGAAATTTTGTAATGCCATCTCAAATAATTAATTCAAGAGGACGTTACATTGCAGCATTATATTTAAAAAAATATTATAATTAACAGTGGTGTGTTGCAAATAAAAATTTTGATATATATACATATATTTTTCTATATTTTTGGGCCCCTTTTTTTCAGATAACAGTATGAGAAAGCCGAAGAAAAAATGCAGACAATATAGTGTTGAATATATGAAATTTATTTCGTCACCAATAAATAGTACTTTACTTATGTGTCTTCTATGTAATAAAATAATGTCAAGCGATTTAATTTAACTTTCTAAGCTTAAGAAACATTTAATAAAAAACCATAGCGACAAAAAAGATAAGGATTTAACGTTTTTCCAAACAATCAAAGAAAAATATTTAAAAACACCGACATTGCTCATAAGGACAACATCTAAGAGAGATGACGCTAGACTGCGTGCTTATAATACTTCTTTAATGATTGCGAAGTCCGGAAAACCGCACACTATTTATGAAGAACTTATTCTACCAGTTGTAAGTTAGGTAATACGCACAAACCAGTATTGGATATTATGGCTCAGTATGTAGAAAACTCTTTATGTGACTATTTAAAAACATTTGAATTCTCTATACAGTTTGACGAATCAACATTACCAGGAAACAAAACTTTACTTAGTTTATGTGAGATTTGTAAAAGAAGAAAAATTTTTTATTTGCTAAATGTTTGAAAACTGATACAAAAAGTGAAACGTTATTTACTGAATTAAAAAGTTTTTTTGAGGTAGACGTGTTCCCTTGACTAACATCATCTCAGTTGCTATTGACGGTGCTCTGGTAATAGTAGAACGACACCGAAGCTTTCTGGCATACTTAAAACAAGCTATACCGAATGTATTATTGATACATTGCGTCATTCATCAACATCATTTAGTCGCAAAAAACCTTACAGAACGTTTGCATAAATCACTACTTTAGTGTCATTAGAGCAGTTAATAAAATCAAAAGGAATGCCTTAAATGAGAGATTATTTGCTCAACTTTGTTTGGAAAATGATGATCATTTACTACTTAACACAGAAGTATTTTGGTTATCTAAAAGTGCATCTTTGGATCGTTTTTATACGCTCGTTGATTCAGTGTTGGAATTCCTCGAGAGTAAAAACAATGATTTGCGGCACAATTTAATAATCGCAAAAAAATGACATCGCTTATATGACTGATTTTTTTCAGACCTGGGAGAAGTGAGTGCTTTGGTCAAAAACATCAAAGCGTACTGGGCGCAGTAGGACTCCTTGATAGTAGAAGACGGTCTTCTTAAGCGATCTCTAGAAAGTGTCGAGGGCACGGGAAACAGACTACAGTTGGTAGTGCCAAAGAGCCGGGTGGCAGAAGTGTTGAAGCATCTCCACGATGGGACATCAGGAGGACACTTTGGCATTAAGAAGACATTAGGTAAAGTATGAGAACGATTCTACTGGATGAACTGCAAAGAGGACGTCATGAAATGCTGCCGTAATTGCACGGTCTGCGCATCAGGAAATGGTCCAGCGAGAAAGCGCAAAGCACCCATGAAGCAATACAACGTAGGGAGCCCTTTGGAAAGAGTAGCGATTGACATCGCAGAGCAGTCCCAGAATCCGATTCGGGAAATAAATACATCCTGGTGGCGATGGATTATTTCACGAAATAGACGGAGGCTTACGCCATACCTAATCAGGAAGCAGCTACAGTCGCAGACGTATTAGTAAAAGAGTTTTTCTGCCGGTTTGGAGTTCCGTTGGAATTACACTCCGATTAAGGCCGCAATTTTGAATCTGGGCTGTTTCAAGAAGTTTGCCGACTGTTGGGAATTAAGAAAACTAGGACAACGCCTCTCCATCCTCAATCTGATGGCATGGTTGAACGGATGAATCGTACAATGGGCAAGTACTTAGCCAAGGTAGTGTCCGAACACCAAAGAGACTGTGATCAGTACTTGCACCTTTTCCTAATGGCATACCGATCATCCGTTTACGAAAGCACAGGCCAAACACCATCATGTGTCATGCTCGGTCGTAAAATACGATTACCATGCGATTTTCAATTTGGACGAAGACCGGAAGAAGAAGTTGCTGGAGGATATTACGTCAGCAAGCTGGCCAAGAGGCTAGACGAAGTACATGAAGAGATCCGTAAAAACACACAAATTGGCAGCGGCAGGATCAACCTGGCGATATGGTCTGGTTGTATAATCCTCAAAAAAGACGTGGTTTGTCGCCGAAGCTGCAAAGGCAATGGTAGGGCCCCTATGAAGTCGTGCAGCGTATTAATGACGTCATATACCGCATCCGAAAACCGCCCAGAGGCAAGCCAAAAGTGGTCAACGTCGATTGTCTAGCCCCGTTTGCTGGCGATAACCACAATACGCAAGTCTAGGTCCGAACTAGAGTAATAAGTAGCAGAACCCGGAATCCAATCGAAGAAATGGAGTTCGAGAAGTTTATGAACTTATACGGTTCTGGAAAAGTTACGTTCGGAGTGACCACCGAGGAACAACAAGACCTGTTCCAGACACAAAAAGATTACGCCATCGCACATTGCGTGAGCGAAGATCTTGACATGTCCAGAGGGGTTGCAATCGTGTTTAAAACGAAGTTTGGGCAGCTAGATGAATTACGAAGACAGCAACCGGCAGTCGGAAAAGTTTTAGGACTACGTGGTGACGGACGCGTCGTTTTCTATCTGGTCACCAAGAAATACTCACGTATCAAGCCGTTATACTAAGATCTGTGGCGAACATTATGGAGTCTCAAGAGAGAAATGGAGTTCCATCATGTTAAGAAATTGGCAGTACCCAAGCTTGGTTGTGGCTTAGATCAACTAAATTGGAGGACGGTTCAAAACATGTTAGAGGTCGTCTTCCGAGGAACAGGCGTCCAAGTGTAGGTCTGTAGTTACCAACCAAGGAGAATATTGGGTCAGGAAAAGTCCATCGACTGTTGCTTTTATGGTCAAGGAAGTTGCCAAAATGGAGGAAGCTGCCGCTATCGCCACGATTCTTTTTACCGGTGTCGCATCCAGTCTCCTGTTCTGGAACAGAACAGTCCTAAGAAGGGGGCAGTAAAACGTTCGAGAAGTTATCTGCAAATTCAAGAGCCTTCTGGAAGTTGTTATCCATCTTTTAGAAGATATACCGAAAGATAGGGAACACTCGAAAAGAATTTCAAAATGTGTATAAATACCGTAGAAACAAATCGTAAGTCAGTTATTGCCGTAATACGAATACAGCAGTGTTAAGAAGATTATTCAAGTTGAAATAAGTAAGTCGTTAGCACGTGTGTGTACATAAATATACAAAGAATAATCTTGTACGTGATTTTAGTGTAAACAAATGTGAAGCTATCCGCGGACTTTATCTTATCTTAATTAGTGTAAGTGTTTTTATAAAATATTATTAGATTTCATTAGTTCGGTTAATTTACAAGTGTACATATTTCTAGAATAAGTAAAACATATTTTTAGTCGTTTAAATGAATTAGTTTTAATAATAAAATTTGTAACAATACTTTAATAGAGTTGTAGCAGTAATTCGACTCGACTAACTGGTATCTGAAACACCTTTAAAATAAAATTTGTTATATGTTATTTTAAAATCGCCTATCGATAGCTTAAAACAGAGAAAAAGTAATAAAATTTGTGAATTATAGAAAAGAAATTGACAAATACAGTGCACGCCGCTAAATAAAATCTCGTTATGACTTGGGGTTTTTGATAACAAAAACCAAATAATAAAAATATCTAAAATTCAGAGAAAAACAAATAAATGTTTATTATGAAATTTATGAAATCATAGTACCAATATAAGCAAAAAATGCAAAAACAAAAATTTTTCTAAAACGTTTAAAAGAACCAAAATTTTAAGATAAATAAACTGAAAGTTACGGACCTATAGCATTAAATCGTTTGTTGACAACATTAATACAAAACAACGTTATCACATACGACGTAGTTAAATTAAGTTATATTCTAAGAACGCGAGTAAATTCTCGAAAATAACGTATATATAGATGTTTAAATTATGTAATGTTTGTAAGTTAGTCAAAATACTTGAATAAATAAATAACACTGCAAAAATAAAGCTGAATTTGGAAAACAACTATTTTAAAAGTACAATGATCACATTTTTCACTCTAAACAAGCATGTTATAAAAATTCTGCTAAAAAATTGATACGCAATAGGTTATTGTTCATGTATAGAAGCAAACTTAAGAAGAAATTTGATAACATAAACCAAAATCATGATTACTATAAAGTGTGTTTCTTATATGTAGTAGCATACGTCCAGTCCCTTCTTTAATAAAGTGATAACATTAGCCGACTGATCGTGACCCGTGATTCTAATAAGCGGCGTGCACTTATTTGATTTTGCGTCATCGTTAACGAATGTTTTTGGATTCATATTCAATTGTTTTTCTAAATTATAATGCTTAGTCTTTATATAAACTCCGTTGTCAACAAAACAAAAAGGCGTTCTTTAATACTAATTCCTAAATCATTTAAATTGACGAATTTGGCACATACTGAAATCTGTTCTTGGTGGCCAACATACAGTGTACAGTCGAGGATGATAGAAAAATATTCAGCTTTTTTCGGTCTATTTAAATTATTAGATTTTATATTATTTCCTAATCAAGTTACAAATTCGTTTTAGATTTTGTCCCTAATCTAATGAGATATATTTTTGTGCGCTTTTATTTGAAACCGGTTCAGACATAATAGAGTCGAACCTTGCAATTATTTCGATACATTTTAAAAAGTTAAACCGCAAACCTTAACAAAAACGATTTTAAGATCTAGAGGGTCCGAATAAAGGACGCCATATTTAAATATAACAAATTTAAAAATTCATAGGATCAGTTCTAATTTAATGAGACAGCATAAAAAAATATTTGTCTTAACAGTTTATTTTGTTATATAAATAAGTACTTACATTTAGAACATACTTTATCAACAAATGACAAAATAATAACATTTTCCCAGTATCAGCTTTGACCTAACAAACGTAATATTGATTATATTTTATAAATAATTTTTACAAGTAGCAAAATAATTTAGATTAAAGCATGCAGATTGAAACAAAAACATTACTGTTGTTATTGAGTTGTGTATTTTGTGCTACAGCTTTATTAACAATACAAATTTTACTTAACGTTTATACGTACCGATTGATAAAACATGATTTACATAAAGAATTTCTTCATGACGTTCAAACAGAAATTTTTAAACAAGAATTTAGAACGCTCTTACAAGATAATGAAGATATATTATATCAAGTTCTAACGAAATTAGAATGGTCTAAAATATATGATTTGCTGGTGGTATGTACCGAACATGAAAACGAATTCAACTTCAATATCACTTTCAGATTAATCGATCCGATGTTAAAAGATTACGTAAAAGATCTCAAAGGATTTCTTTAAATTTACAAGGTTTGTTTTTATACATTAAGTAAGCTATAATTGAAAATCTTTTTTACTAACTTGACACTGCTAAGTCAACATACGCTGTTATTTACTCTTGTACTGTACCTGTGTACACTATACACGGTGAACACCCAATCACGACGTAAACACCGGCGTGTTCAAAAATATTTCTTGGGAGAAGTGAAGGCGGGGAGGGTGTATAACTTAATCAAATAGAAAAATTAGAAAGGCCTCATTCTTAAAAGGTCTTATAGGGATTTTGACAATTTTAAACAATGTTATTCGTATGTCTCAATTAGCAATATGTGGAAAGTAAAGTACCTGCGTGTTGATCGGAAAACGATCAGATAACAATCTATACGAAGTACAGACTATACATATATCTTTTTGTACTTGATAACATTTTTACCTGTTTTTATAAAACTCGGGACATTTACTAAAAAATTATAAAATTTAAACAAAAAATTAGGGGACTAATTAAAAACTTATTTTTAAGGCTTTTGCGGATAGAAAAAAATTAGGGTTTAGAACGCATTACACAAGCTAATATTTGAACGTATTCCGGGTTTGAACCGTGTTAATGTTGCAACCAAAGTTGTTAACGTTTCGCTCACTGGCAACCCGGAAGATGTTCTAATCTTAGCATAAACTTGAGCCATAGAAGTCTTTGCGATTAGACATTTTACAAAATTTATCAACTTCGCAAAACTAATAAAATTTGAACAGTCATGTGAGTATCCTCTTAGAAAAGTTTTATATTGCGCTATTTTGGGTCATCGGCTAGTGACGGTTTTGGTTTACCAGTTTTTTGTGTTGTGTTCCAAGATGTGTCCGGTGTGTAAACAATTCTATGCGACAGCCTATCTGGTTGTTGTGTCAAAATCAGTTTGATGTTTTTAGCTCATAATGTACTGACTATTTTGTCCGTGTCTGCTTTTCTATATCAATTTAGTCCTATAAACTAAGATTTTTAGCACAACTATTTTCTAAGCAAGGTGATGGCGAAAGTACCTGTTGTTCAACGGTGCATACGAACAACCTGAAAAAACGAACATAGGTTCAAAATTTTCTCCATTCAACGCCAACCTATTTATAGAAACCTTTGAAGAAACAGTATCAGAAACTACATCTTCTAAGCCAAAGTGTTTGCTACGATGCTTGAATAATACTTTCATAGTATGACCTCACAAAGCAAATAATATTAACAGCTTTCTAGATCACGTGAATCAAATAGAAACTCAAATGCACTATAGGAATCGAAACAAACAGAAGCATCTCGTTCTTGGATGCACAAGTCGTTATAGTATCGTTGATAACTTGAAGAAGAGCAATATTTTTATTATAGTCACTAAAACTTATCATCAAACAAACGAAGCGCTGCCATCGAGGATGGATAGTGCAGACTGACTTTCTCAGCTCGGTTCCATACACGGTTGCTTTCAGAGTTGCATAAGTACCAAGAGTACTAGTATGTAATTATAACCTAGTATAACACGGCCATTCTGATCGTTGTCTCGCCCACGAGACTTCAAAAAAACAAAACAAAAATTTAATACAAAAATCATTTACAATCAATATTTTTCCTCATTACTAGTTCTATTTTGAAGCATTTCAAGACGTTGTGCCAATGGAACATCGTCCAACTGAAGATCCCTTTGAACCTCTTCTTCAATAGGCTCTGAAATACAACAATACTTTTGCACGCTTATCTTAAACTTAAAACATCAAACAAAACAAAAATTACTTATCACACCAGATTTCATTTCTGCTCCGTAAATAAAACAACCTTATGGTAGATCAAATATTTCGTAGTAATTAGCATTAAATTGCAACAAAATTATAGTTGAACGCATCAACTTGTAACCATTCAAATCCTACAGCTGGACGCATCAGGCTGTAATCGACGCTTAAATTGTACAATTGAACTCAGCAACTTGTAACAATTCAAAACCTACAGCTGAACACATCAGACTGTAATCGACGCTTAAATTGTACAATTGAACTCAGCAACTTGTACCAATTCAAAACCTACAGCTGAACGCATCAGACTGTAATCGACGTTTAAATTGTATTTATATATTATGTATATATATATTTATCTACTGGCCATAGCAAGAAATCTTCTGCAGTAGCACTCGTTCAAGAATGTGAATTTAATTTCTCTAGGGTGTATCTATTATGCCCTAGCGTTAACGGTCCAAGGCAATTTACAATTCGATATAGAGACCTTTGACATCGGAATCCATTTTTGCGTGAGAACGTATGTTTTGGTATAGCAGTACAAAGTCACTACGTTGAAATTGTTGTGCAAGTTACCTCTTTGGTTCGTGCGATTTTCTTGCCTTTTCGCATTTTCTTGTAACCGTCGAGATACCAATTGACGGCGAGTTTGACGAGTGGTACCTGGAGGAACGGTACACGGATGTTTTACGTCTCTAAGATCACTAAGAACTGATCGTATTAACGTAATGGTATTGTCACAATCTAATAACAGTTGCAAAGTTGATATTGCGGTAGTTTTGTTTGGTGTGGTATTGATAATTAATTGGATTTTTCATAATTCGTTCGTCCATTCTGACTTTTTTGCACCTTCAACTTGAAGCAAGTTTGCAATTGTACGCATGTAACGTTCTACTTGACCGTTGGCGCAATGTACATAAGGCGTAATACCGTGAACTTCAAAATTCCATTCTTCTAACCATTTCCTCGAGATTCTGCTTTTAAATGCTCCTCCATTATCTATTATGTAACGTCCCGTTTGAATTCATTACATTAAAATTCAATTTTACATTCATTTATTTTCTGCAACTAATATTGCACGTAAATTTATTCAGTTTGGCAACGTCGCGTTGTTCTAACTCGACTTGAGGTAGCTAAAACTTCCACTTCCGTTTGAACAATCTCGTGCAGTTCACGTGTGTGATGCGAGGAAGACAAAATTTTCTTGATTATGGCTTAAAAACGCATGTAATTTAATTTTTATTCATTCCATCTAATTATTGGTGAGTTTACCTTTATTCTGATATAATTTTTCTATTGAATTCAACATTTTTAGTGACTTCGCAATATTGCGCAATAGTTAAGACAAAGGAATTTATTTTGAAAGCCGTTGCATTCTAAACGCAGCGTGAGTACATGATGTCATTCAAAAAACCATTCTAATTATTTATATTTAGGGCCTTCGCCTTCTTTTTATTTTCTGGTATTTCGTTTCTAACTGGATCTTTTTATTTACTGGTATTTCGTTAATGGAGTTTATTATACATTGATAATTCATGCTTGCTGGTGTGTTTTGAAATCTACATTCCTTTAGAAGAATTTTATCACGTTAACCAAGATGTGCTAAAAATAGAAGATATCCGATAACGTTATATTAAACATGGTGAGTCAACTAAAATTAAGATACTGCATTTTATCTTCAAATAATTAAATTGTGTTATTAAAACTTTTCACTCATAACAAATCAAACGTTCACGACATTTGCATTTAATATCAATAATTAACAATTAGATGTAAGATTTTACGCTTTTTATTCATCACCGATTTAAAGGTGATTGGCGTCCAAATATTGTTTTAATGCATATTTTGTTTTATTCAAATACTGTTTTATTCTAAATATGTTTAATTCAAATATTGTTCTTTAATGTAAATAGTATATTAAGTTATAATTAATAAATTTAAGGAGTTCACATCTTTGTATTTACTTGCATTCAACCCATCACCCAGAGGTCTGTGCTTACGATTGCTTGCCGTGGTCAAATTATTATTTTGCATTTATTAAATGTATTTTTACTTTTTATTATACGTTCTTTATTCCGTCACTGTATTTTTTATTACAATTATAAGACGTGTAGATATTCAAAACAAAGAAAAGACCGTTTTAAATTGTCCCTTAAATGGCAGATGTGCCAATACAAGAAAACAGCAAACAATATTTTGAGATAAGCGTCGACGAACACCAGAATAAACTGATCGCCAACTTATGTAGCCAGTGGCCCAAAATAGTCTGCGTGTAACGTATGAAAAGGTATCGATTTCTTATCTATCGAAAATATTACAGGATGTTTTTGATGAAGGCGTCTTTTATGAGTATTGCAAATGAAACAACGTTTCAAATATTTCTTCAGAAATTGTGATAAATGTGGAAACCAGAAATATTTTCTTATCATTTCGTAAGTTTTGTCGTATCCGATGTGCATTTATTCGTCATAAAAATAGGAAGTAGACTAAGACGACTTTGCTTGGGCACGTACCATTGATAAATGTTTTGGTTGTTAATATACGAAATGCGAAAAAGATATCCGTCTCGTTCTACATATCATGTTGAATCAAGTTCACTGTTACATAATAGTTGTAAAAGAGCTTGCACTTCGTCGTCCTTCAACTGTTGAATTTTTAGCCAATTTTCAGGTGTAGCACAGCTTGTCTTATTATGTATTAAACCGACTTGTAACGAATTTCGACTTAAATAATCGGCATGTCCCAGTTTAGCACCCTTTCTATATTCAATTGTAAAACTACAGTCCTGTAAATGTCTCCACATTCAGATTACTTGAGTTTGCAAATCTTGTTTGTTTTAGGTAGCAAGAAGTGCGTTGCAGTCTGTCACTATTTTAAAATTAACACCAATCAAATAATACCGAAAATGTTTTAACTCGTAAACAGCTAACGTTTCTAATTGATACAAATGGTAATTTCGTTCGTATCCTTAGGTAGCGCGACTGTAGTAAGCGACTACGTAAAGAATTTTATCTTGTTTTTAAAATAGGATAGCACTATAACCAGCTCAGTTTCCAAGGTCGGATCAAATATTCGTAACACTAGCGAAGACGTTAAAATACTAACGATTTGTTTACGTACACTTTCTTTTTCTTTTTCCCCATTCAAAAGGTTCATTTTATCGAGTTAATTTAGTAATACAAGAAACTCTTTTTGCGTAATCAGTGATCATGTATCAAACACCGAAAATATCCGGCAAGACCAAGAAATTGTCGCATTTCTTGGTACAGGAGCATCTCGCAGGGCAATGAATTTGGAAGGATTAAGTTGCACCGTTGGTTGCCCGCCATTTTTTGAGATAACACGTCCCAAGTACTCCATGCTAGACATAAAAAATTTGCACTTTTTAATGTAGATCGAAAAACCTGCCTTCCGAAGCTGAATAAAGACTTCATTTAATAATTTAATTCCGCTCTTTACATCGGCTGATGGGATTAAAACATCGTCAATGTATACGAGAACTCTTCCGTCATTAACAAAAGATGCCAAAGCCTTATTAATGGCACGTTGATATACCGAGGACACATTGCAAAAGTCATACGGCATTTTTACATATTCGTATTGGACATCGGGAGTAAAAAAAGCAGTCTTTTCGATTGACTCAGGATCAATAGGTATCTGGCGAAACCCTAAAGTCATGTCTAAACTTGTAAAATATTTTCCTTGTACGAGTCAATCAATTTGATCTTCGATCCGTGGTAATGGATAGCGATCTTTTATTGTTATTTTATTTAATACACGGTAGTCACAGCCCTGTGATTTGAGTAATCGTTCTTTTTAACGAGCAAGATAGGACTGGCATAGACAGATGATGATTCGCGTATTATAGAATTTTTTGTTAAGTCCGAAACCATTGATTTTACAATTTCGCGTTCAACGAGCGAAAGACGATATAACGAACAATTTCGTCACTTTTTAAAGGTATTTTTTAAACACACGTGTTGACAGAACTAACTGCGTCTCCTTTAGTAATAATATCCGAAAAGTTATCTAACATTTTCAACAGCACTTCACGGTCACGACCCGTAAGTTCGGTTACTAGAATTAGTGGATTAGACATAAGCTCTGAGATCACGTTTATACGGCTCATGTTTTTATCTCTTAATCGTATTACCTACAATTTTCGTTTATAAACAATCCCAGGGGGATTTAAAACATCAGCTCCAAGGACTACCGGCACGTACAAAGCTTCGTTTGAAACGACTCGAAAAAGTATTTCCAACCGTCACATCTGGAAGTTCAAGAAAAAATGTTGCAGCAGCAGTAGATAAGACGACCTTGCGTCCTAATCTCGTTAGGCGCGTTATTAACGGTCTTGTCTGGTAATTTGTTTTGCGTAGCATTTCTTTAGTTATCAGTGATACTTGCGCTTCCGTGTCTATGAAAACATTTATCGCGATACCTTTTATTAAACCCACTATCACGTCATCGCGATTCCCAAATTTTGCTGAACAAAGATTTACGTTTTGGTTGCACTGTTCAAGTCTTTGATAAGCAAAACATTTGTCAATGTTGTGGTTTGTTTTATTACAGAAGATACAAAACATCGTAGGTCTTTTTGCAGGGTTGGTTAACTTCCTAGTATTATTATAAATAGTTTTACGAGGAAAACTATCTTGTAAATGTTCAAAACACCCACACTTAAAGCACGATTTGCAATTATTCGATACACGGCGTGAATCGTTACTAACTGTACGCATAGAGATATTGCCGTCCGAATTCCGCGTTTTACGAAAACCGGCTAATAAATCAATTAATCGCATACACACTCAATCATAACATGATCTGGCCAAATCCCTCTTTCTCTCTCCGTATGCTTCTACGCTGTAAAGTTCCCGCCTTTTCGGCATAACCATCTACAGGTATTTTTTAGTTTTTTGTTTTACTGTACATTTTCTGTGCGTAACTCATCTTGTTCTTTCTCTTGCATGATTCCAGGTAGTTTTTTATCACTTCCCAATTATCTTTATCTTTATTTTCAATCATAACCATATTTTCTGGCATCACTTTTTGGCGGTTTAGAGTTTTTGATAGCGTGTGTCTTTCATTTTTTACAATGAAACATTGTGTGCTCTGGAGTGTCATTTATTTCCGTGCAGTAGACACATTTTGGATCTAGTTTCTTTCCTATTCTGCAAGTGTATGATGAGAATACTCGATGGCCTGTTAGACGCTGTGTCAAATGAAAGGACACCTGGCCTTGTTTTCTTTCTAACCAGCTTTCTATTTTTGGCATTAGCCGATGTGTCCACCTGCCCGTTGTTGTGGTATCCCATTCTTCCAGCCATTTTTTATATCTAATGCTTCTCTCTTTCATCCTATCTATCTTATTCGTGTCTTGTCGCTGGTCGGAGTAGCGCTTTCTTTCATCGGCTATAAGGTGAATTGGTATCAATCCAGCTACTATGATTACTGCGGCAGTTGAAGCTGTCCTGTATGCACTGCATACTCTAAGAGTCATTCTTTGGGTTGTTCCAATCTTATTTCGATATCGCTGTATTTTTATTGCCTCTACCCATATAGATGCTCCGTATAGTACAATTGCTTGAGTAGAAAGTGCTAAAACTTATCTTTTATTCGAACTTGGTCCCCGAAGATTTGGTAACAGGCTACACAACGCTCTGTCTGTTCTTCTAGCTTTATCGCATACATGTTCGATGTGTTTACTGAAAAGCAGCCCTCTATCAAGGACCATACTGAGTTATGTTACTTGAGTCCACGGTCTAATAGTGAGATCTCAGAGATTAAATTTAATGCTGCCGATGTTACGTTTTGTATTAAGGATTATAGCTACGGTTTTTTATACAGCTATTTTTAAGTTATTTTGTTTTATCCATAGTTTAATGGCATGGAGAGTCTCGTCAGTTTTGATAACGAGCTCTTCTGCGTTTTTGGCTGTCACAGACACGGCCAAATCGTCTGCATAACAGATTAATTTGACGACTTCTGGGACGCATATCGACATAACATCGTAGCAGAGGACGTTCCACAAGGTTGGTCCAAGGACTGAGCCATGCGGGACGCCGCCGGCGACCTTTTTTCTAGCTTTAGATGGCAGCTGTACTGTATGGTTTGTAAAGTACGCTTCGATTACACTGACAAGGTAGCTGCTAATCTTTATCTTCCGGAGGGCGTTCCACTTTCTTTCTTTTACTGCAGTTTTACCGTTGCGAACAACGTGTTCTATAGCATCAGTCGTGCTTTTTCCTTTACAAAAACCGTACTGATTCCGGTGAAGTCCTCCTTTTGATTCTATTTTCTCCAATAATCTTTGATTCAAGAAATTTTTATAAAGTTTAACTACCACATTAATAAGGCATATTGGTCTATACTTCGCAGTTTCCTCCTTCGTTTTTCTGGGTTTCGGTATTAGGATTAGTTTGGAGTTTTTCCATATATATGGGAACGAATTCAACTTTAGTTGGTGATTAAATACCTTAAGAAAATATTCTACGTGTCTCGGGACTAAACTTTTTATTACTTCAGGTGGTATATTATCTGGTCCGGAAGCCTTTCCTATCATAATTTTTTGACATGCGGTTATTATTTCTTCTATTTCGCTGAAAGCATTACATTCAGAGATTTTCGTTTGTCTCATCATCATATCTAGGCCCTCTGTTTCAGTCACAAACAGACAGTTAAATTTTTCTTTACATTCACGAGAAAGCAGTGACGTCTTTGGCTTTGGAAGTCTTAACTGTGTCCTGACAATTTTATAGCCGTCGCTAAAGTTATCTTTTTCTAGTTGGTTACACAGGCTCAGCCACTGTTGTCTTTTTCAAGATTGTTTTTGCATCTTTATATTTATTTTTTCCCTTGCCTTTTAGTTCGTTAAAATATTTTCTTTTTCATTTTAATTTCAGCGATGCGCGTTTGGATTTCTTCCGACCACCAATAAGGCATCTTGTAGTCCTCCCCGCATCTCATACGTGCTGTACACTTTCTATACAATTTTTTAATTAATTCTTCGCATTCATTTGCACCTTCTCCGTACTTTTCTTTCTTTTCGTCGAATAGCTTGTTTAGCTTTTCTATATCTGGCTTACTGTATATGTACTTGATTGCATTCTTCTCTTCTTCTGGTATCTTTAGTATAACGAATAAATTGTCACTTAGAGATATTTCGTCGTCCGCTACTTTCCAAGTCGGTTTTAATGCCGCTACATCTTTGCTGACCATTGTGAGGTCAATATAAGACGATCCATTATGTCGAACCAGAGTGGGTGTTTTGCCATCATTAAGAATTACCAGGTCTACAGAGCATGCCCATTCCAATAATGATTTTCCACGATCAACGGCCACGGCCAAATCCACGATCGGTCGATTCTTGTTAACTTAACAATCTTTTGGCGAGCGTATTTAACGTACGTAGCTTTCGATCAAGAAGTCTACAAGACAGCTTCTTTTAACAGTTCTACGGAATTTTGTCGACGCGAAAAACTGTTGTAATGGCAATTTTAAACTCAGACCAATTACGTTTTGCAATTGTTCTACTAGCGTTTAGCAGAACCTGTTAAATAACCAGTACCATGAACAAGAAGTTTTCGGTCGTCCCAACCCAGTTGAGTACCAACATCCTCTACCCCTTCGATATTCTGGTTTACATCACCTACCAACGGATCCAGTGACGACAAAGCAAATTGGGTATAAAAGTTTTCAGGAAACGGCACCGCAGAAACATTTTTATTAACATTTGCTACGGCTATCAAAAGGGTTGCAAGCCATGGCGGTGGCTCCGAGTTTTCAGTAGCTGTAAGCAATGGCTCCGGATTTTGCTCAATTTACATGACTAACATTAAACGGTGGTTCCGCCATATTGTTACACAACACTTCTTTGATTTAACTTTTGTTTTATTAAACTAGTTCAAAATTCTACTTGAGGGCAAACGCGAGAGAATTCCACTTCAGATGTTATAATATCGTTAATAACTTAAAGAAGAGTAATATTTTTATTATAGTCACTTACACTTAACATTAAACAAACGAGGTGTTGCCATCGAGAATGGATACAGCAGACTAACTTTCTCAGTCCGGATCCATACACGATTGCTTTCAAAGTTGCATAAGTACCAGGTGTACTAGTATGTAATTATTACAAAACACGCATGAACAGATCTCAATTATATTTTTGCTCAAAAGTTATAATGCATTGCGTATATAACAATTGTGGCTGCCTGCGTGTAAAGCACTTATTCTTTTTTCATATCATCAACTTATCCGCGTTGAACATCATGTGTATTAAACCGTGTCTTATCCAAATATAGACATTTTTTATTATTTCTCTAAAATGATTGATTTTAATCGAGTAATGATGCTGATGTTATAATATTGTATTTCGGGTAACTCCTTAAAAGTCAATCAAGTGTTTTGTGTTTAAAACCTATTTAAAGTAAAAGACGTCGAAGAGATACGTTGCTTTATAACTGAGAATACAATAAAACGTGAAATTTATGTTAACGTGCCTGTTGTATTTAATGTATTAGTTGTACTGTTATTTGTCCACAGTCAAACTCCAAACATATTTAAAATAACTTTTGTGCTTGAACATTTGAATCTTAAGAAGCAATGCTTCTCTTACTTCGATTTTTTAATTTACGTAGTACTCGTTTTCTTATTTATAAATAGATATAAGAATTCAAAGATTAAAAATAGGGATGGAATTTGGGCCATGCCGAACCGGGTTTTGATAGAAGTACGGACCGGCCCGAATCTTAAAACTATATAACCGTCCCTAAAATCCTGCCTAAATTATTTTTCTACGAATCGGAAGATATATACCCCGGTTCTTTTTTTTTCTCGGCCTAACCCACATTAAACCAGGCTTCGGGCCGAGTCAAAACAGGTCGCAAACCATCCCTAACTAAAAATTCGTTTCAAACGATTTTATGTACACTGTTCTTTTGAAATGCAGATTTTATTCATTTGGCTAAACCAACACAACCACCTCCAGGACTAGAACATCCGGGACCTCCAGGACCACAAGGTCCTCCAGGTCCACCTGGATCACCTGGTCAAGTAGGAGCTGCAGGTCCACCAGGACCAAGTGGTCCTACAGGTTCACCTGGACCTGCCGGACCACCTGGACTTATAGGACCACCTGGTTCTAAAGGCACCGCAGGCCCAAAAGGTATATAAAAATCTAAACAACATACATATAGTTTGTAAATATACGTCTTAAGGTGAAAATGGGTTACCGGGAAAAGGTCTTCCTGGAAGTAATGGCACGAAAGGTGAAGCCGGGCTTCCAGGTAAACACGTGCAATTTAATTTACAATACCAAACTTAAATTTGTTGTTGAAGGTCGTAAAGGAGACTCAGGTTCGCCAGGTAAACCAGGATTACAAGGACTTAAAGGAGATTCCGGTACAAACGGATCACCTGGTCTTCCAGGTATATTTAGTACTATAAACAATTTTAAATCAATTAGGTCTCTTGGCATATTAAACAAAAACGTGTATGCTGATTTTTAAAGGCGACAAAGGTAACAAAGGCGATCGTGGATTACCAGGTCAAGCTGGAATAGATGGACTACATGGTGCTAAAGGTGAAAAAGGTGACTCCGGACAACCAGGAATGAAAGGTGCGCAAGGACAAGCTGGGCGACCTGGATTTCCATGTAAATTATTAACAAGTATAATCCATCAGTTACAGTGTTTATTAAAGGTTATTGCAATACAAACAATGACAACGCTAGTTACCCCAATGCAATACTAATTAAAAAACTTAGAAACACGACTTATACAGGTTTTAGTACTAAGACAAACGGTAAAAGAAATGATTGCTAAAAAACGTAATTTATACATTTTAATTTTAGATCACATATTAACTTCTATCATAAACCCACAGTTTTTTGGAAGTGCTGATAACAATTACACTTCATGGATGATAGATCCTAAACCTCTTAACCAAATTGAATTAAAAAAAATTTGGACAACAAATGAAGATAATTTCAAATTAGTTGAATTTGACGATACCAGTTCTCTACTTAAAAATAACCCATCTAAGTATGAAAAATTTAGAATTAACTTTAATAAAAATAATTGATTTTAGAACTTACGAATTGGACGTAGGATTTCATGGAAATGCTAATGCAATTTACAAAGGAATATTTTACTACAAAACTTTTCGCAACAAACCTATAATTATTAAATACGACTTCAGAAATAGAAAAACACAAAGTATAGATTTAAACACCATTATAAGAAAAAATGTACTTTTATATAAAAGCGGTATGAATTACTTTGATTTTAGCGTTGACGAAAATGGATTATGGATTCTTTTTTCGATACCGGATTCTGATCATGTAGGTGTCATAAAAGTAAGCAGCTTTAATTTTTGTATGTATACGTCATTTATTATTAATAATGTTTATCAGATTGATGACGATACAATGGTTATTCAAGATATCTTTGAAATTAGTATAAAAAGTAAAGAATACATCGACATGTTTATGGCTTCTGGTGCTTTATATACTATTGAATACTCTCCTTTAGGTGAAATCATAATTAGCAAAGCAATCAACTTGTTATCTAATAAAGTTTCTTACCTTAATCTAAAAGGAATATTACGTAGTGCAGGCATTAGTATGATTACGTTTAACCATCAACATAAGGTATTATTTACTCTCCATATATTCAATAAAGTTTATAAATAACTGATATACTTGTAGGTGCTACTTACGGTAGATAATGGCATGAGAATATTATATAATTTAACTTGGAGTATTGACGACATATTACCAACTGACGTCCTTCCGGAATAATAATAATTGAAGAAAACAAATATTGGTTTAGTTCTATTGTAATTGACAAATACGATAGTCATTAAATAAATTTACGGTAAACAAAGTGGTATATTTATTTCTAAACAAAATAACCACCTGTTCTTGAAACCTACATATTAATGTTGGTTTCAAGCAACTACAAAATAAAAACCTAAAGCTTAGGCAGCAGCTTCGGTACAATAGCTTTATGGTAAGACAAAATCAAGGTTTAGTGACAAATAATCGTTTTTGTGTTTGTTTACGCCCTAATGTTTTGTATCCTCTCCACTCCTTAACCCTGGTTAATGTTAAACAGCTTTAGCGGCAGTATGTGGAAAACTAGCACTAAATAAACGTTTGAAACCAACATTTTATTATTTTACAAAGTTGAAGAAAAAATAGTAAAAAACCTCCATAGTTTTTTACAGTAGTAGTGTAACTTTAATAAAAAAGTAAACTACACAAGATTGGTTCTTCGAGCAAAATTATTAATCAGTTAATTCATTGATTATTTATTTGTGGGTCGCATCCAAGTACTCGTCCCGGACAAGAAATTCGTCGTAGTACTGGCAATTCAAGCAAACGAATTCTTTTGGAATCATCACAATCCCAACCTAAATCAAAATACGCATTAATATTCAAGACCAAAAAAGAAATTTCTACTAACGGTTAACGGTGAGTCTATCTTTTGCATTATTCTTACTCATAACATAAACAGGTATCCGTTTTAGATAAAATTAAAAAGTGCTGACTAGTGATAGTAATACATAAATTAGTGTAAGTGTTATTCTTACATATCGTTAGATTTAATTAGTTACGTGTGGTTATAAACGTGTAAATATTTAGTTATAAATAAATTAGATTTAAAATTTGTTACAATGGTGTCAGGTGTGGGGTTCGCGGTTTTAAAGTGTGAATACAAGTAATCTAATATTGCTCCCGTTTTAAAAACGTTGTGTGCTAAGTATGTGTTCGTGTGTTATTAAAATTTATATTAAACTTTTTATTCGTGTTTTAATTTATGCCGACAACGCGTTTGCAAGCAGTTAAAATTGATTCAGTTATTTAAATTTCTGGAATCAATAGAAAAATGGTCAAGAATCGATGAATAAAAATATGGAAGAAAATTCTAGAAAAATGGAAGAAGTTTGAGGCTAATATAGCCAGATTAACACGATTTGCTTATCAGCTTTAAGTTTTGTATTTATACGTCATTTATTATTAATAATGTTTATCAGATTGATGACGATACAATAGTTATTCAAGATATGGTATATCAAGATATATTGAAATTAGTATAAAAGTAAATAATACATCGACATGTTTATGGCTTCTGGTGCTTTATATACTCTTGAAGGCTGTCTTTTAGGTGAAATCATAATTGGCAAAGCAATCCACTTTTTATCTAATACCTTAATCTAAAAAGAAATATTACGTAGTGAAGGAATTAGTATGATTACGTTCAACGATCAACATAAGGTATTATTTACTGTCCATGACATTCTTGGTGCGGCGAGGGTTGAAAATAAACTGATGGAAAAAAATTCTAGAAAAATGAAAGAAGTTTGAGGCTAATATAGCCAGATTAACACGATTTGCGTATCAGCTTTAATTTTTGTATTTGTACGTCATTTATTATTAATAATTTTATCAGATTGATGATGATACAATGGTTATTCAAGATATGGTATATCAAGATATATTGAAATTAGTATAAAAAGTAAATAATACATCGTCATGTTTATGGCTTCTGGTGCTTTATATACTCTTGAATACTGTCTTCTAGGTGAAATCATAATTGGCAAAGCAATCAACTTGTTATCTAATAAAGTTTCTTACCTTAATCTAAAAGAAATATTACGTAGTGAAGGAATTAGTATGATTACGTTCAACCATCAACATAAGGTATTTATTACTGTCCATGGCATTCCTGGTGCGGCGAGGGTTCAAAATAAACTGACGTCAAGAGAAAGATATGTTCATTGTGTCCAAAACGTTAAAATCCGTATTGTAGACAAAATACAGATAATATAACAAAATAAGCTGACTTTTGCTACTTTGTGTAGGTACATAAATACGTATATAATATGTTTTATCAAAACTTACTATGTATATATTTACATTATTAGTAATATTAGTGGAAATAAAAAATGAGTTATAACACTTATAACCAGTAAGTCAATTAGAAAATTTGTTATGATAGATAAGATTGATCTATTTCTATTCACTAAAAAGCTGATGTGGTTACTTTTAATTTATATCACAATTTATTGCAGTTTTAGAGAATTATTACAATAAATATACATTTTCTGCTACGCTTGACCTCTACGGTTATAATAATATAAAACCATAGCATACTTTTAGTTATTGCCGATAATAATTATTATTTGCGGTTTATAAAAGTTTACATATGTAAACTGTTTAGATAGAAAAAATCACAGAGAAAGCGATCCTTAACTTAGCATTTAACACGATCGATTGAACGCGATCGTTTGAACGCAAGACGTTTGAACGCACGAAAAAGTTAGAAAGTATTCAGTTTGCAAGAAACAACAAAATATTTACATTAATAACGTTTTTTTAATTGATATTCAAAAGTATGAGCTTTTTATGTACAAGACAAGAACATATAGTTTCTCTATCTCTGTAGTTAAATTGCTATTTTTAAATGAGTAAAATTTTTCATAGTTTTATGGTTTGCTAGAATCTTTTTTTTTATATAGTGGACAGACCATACTTCATTTAAATAAATTTGGGACAGTACCAGTCAAAAACACCCTGTTACGAAATATAGTAAGAAAGCATCTAATGCGTTCTTAAAAAATTCGTTAAGTTTCAATACATCCCGGGTGACTTAATTCATTTAGATTTTTCAAATACCGCTTCTAGCTCGTCTATAGCAAAATTCGCATCTAACTGCAAATCTGTAACATAAAGCAAAGCAAATTGCTTTGGTAAAGACATTACCGTCGAGTTAAAAAATGATTTAAACTATTTTCTTAATGTATCAAGCGGAATCTCACAGTTTGTAATCCCGGAACTAGGCTTGATTTTATTTTTCATTACTGTTTGCCTTTTTTCTGCATTTTTCTATAGCTTTTCTTTGGTTCAAATAATAGTTTCTGAATTTGTTTTCTTTAATACCTTTAACAGTATAAGCATTCTGTTTCTTTAATTTACCACATTTTCTGCCAAACCACTTCTTTCCTTTCTTTCTTACACGTTTTGTCTTTTGATTCCTACCTTTCTCTGCAGCTTGTAATATGCAGTTTCTTAGTTCATTAAACTCCTCTTCTTTCCTAGCTTTAACTGTCTCTTTTCTTATTTTTTCATGATAATTCTGTTTGTCTTTTTTTGTACAAATAAACTTACTTTTTATCTCTCTTTTATCCGACTCCGATAGTTAGTGACAATGTGATTGGTAAGTGATCTGAGAAATTCTATTCGTTAATTGAGAAACTTCACTATCTCTAATAAATCTATAGCTAGTGCCGCTATATCATTTACTAATTTACCTATTAATCCTACGAATGTAGGCCTTCTTTATCTCCTCTTGTTGTTCCATTCAACACTACCAATTAATACTCGTGAGTAAGTATTTGAATAATTTGTAAAAAATTACCATTACCGACATCGTACAGTTTGTCACTTGTACTTCAAAGAGTTATGCAATTTTGAGCAAGAATTTTTATTGTTTTTTTCGTAGAAGCACCTCGCACCAATGATTTATTTTTGTTGTCTTTGTCCTTGTGAGTGGCAATAATTTCAGAGTATTGTATTCTTTGAGACCCAAATTCCCCCAGACATTCCTCAGATTTCTTTTTTTTAGTCCGATTTTAGCGTTAGAATCTCCACATATTAGGTGAAACGCGTCTTTACGTTATTTAGGGCTGACGATATATTTTCGTAAAACATATCAACTTCCTCATCCGTGTGCAATGTTGTCGGTGGGTAGACTTGTACCATTTTAATACTGTGTCTCGTATTTAATTTTAATACCAAATA
Source organism: Aquatica leii (assembly GCA_035610365.1). Lineage (NCBI taxonomy): Eukaryota > Metazoa > Arthropoda > Insecta > Coleoptera > Lampyridae > Aquatica > Aquatica leii. Next base: position 41,044,196 of record CM069432.1, on the reverse strand, counting down.
CGCTACTCTGGTGGAAATGTTCTTAACGAATCGGATTTGACTTTCTATTCGTCTGCTAATGAGAAATCCAACTCCTCCTTCAGATTTGTTTTCTTCTCCGACATAGTGAAAGGAATGACCTAACTTTAATATTATCAGGTTTCCCCCACGTCTCCTTACTTCACTAAGGTCGATAACATCCCAATTAACTTTCTGTACTTCCATTTCTAATTTGGCCACACTTTCTTCGCTCAAGAGTGATCTTGCATTGTAATTATATTTAATTTCTTAGTACGAGTTCTTACTATCGATTTTGTTTTGGTGTCAGGTTGTGGTAGCGATTTTTTGTCTCCCCCAGAATCCTTGAGGCAGACCCTTTTACGCGTGTGGGAGTTGACATTTAATGATCTACCCACCTGGGGTCCTCTTCCGTTTGTTTAAAAAATTGCCATAATAAGGGGGGGGGTAGCCTTAATTCGCTACGTTGGCCAGACGGGTTGGCGAATGCTTTAACAAACGCTCCTAACATGGAGGCAGACGCAAGTTGTAGCCGCCCATTCTGGGTCAGACGCTACATGGGAACCTTCTTTGCTTCACCTTTCCCACTTCGAGACCTTAGCGGCAAGGGTGGCCCTACCAGTAGCTACGCTACCGCCGGCATCGCTCTCTGGGTGTAAGGTTACTGAGCCCTCTCACCCCGCCAAGGTGCTGGTTCTCCTAGAAAAACAGAGTGAGAACTGGACTTCCTACTACAACACAATCTATATCAAATGAACAGCTTCTTCTACAAAAAACCACATAGAAGATGGACATGGAAGAGCCCAGATGGCTCTCGAAAAGAGGTCGATTATATAGTTGCAGACAAACGGTCAATAGTTAAAGACGTGATGATACTAAATAAATACAGGACAGAAAGCGACCACGGGATGGTACGATGCAAAATTCAAACAGAACTCATTAGGAAGAGATACAAAGTAATAAAGTAAACGTTACAACAAATACGGGCAGCACCGACAGATATACAAGGATTTCAGGGTAAAGTTACTGCCATACTACAAAGCAGTACCTGTTTAGATACCGACATCAACAGTCTAAATGGTGCAACAACGGAAGCCTTAAAAGAAAGCTAAGATGCATTTTGCCCTAAAGGAAAGAGAGAAGAGAAAATTAGTCAAATAACAAAACAAACTGAGACCAAAAAACAAGCAAGTCTCCAAGGCAATTAGACAAGACATTAGACATTATCCCAGTATAAAAATTCAAGAAACCATAGAGAGAAATGGTAGTATGAAAATGTTGCAAAACAGTCTCACCGAAGGTAAGTTGGAGATAAACAAACTGAAAAATAAAGAGGGCAATATCACCTCAAATCGGAAAGAAAACCTAAAAATAGTAGAAGGATATTACCACGAACTGTACAGAAGCCGTTACAAAAAGGATGTAAACGCGAATATACAAGAGCAAAGAGTTATAAACCAAGGATCGGAAGAACTGCCAGATATCATCATTGAAGAAATCAGAGAGTCCTTAGCCAAGATAAAAAGCAATAAAGCACCGGGAGAGGATATCGGAATCCATAAAAGCCGGGATCTCTATTATTGGAGAAGTTGCGAACTCTCTTCAACCTATGCTTAGGAGAGAGCTCCATCCCCGACAAATGGCACAGCACAACCAGCATACTATTGCACAAGAAAGGAGATAAAACTATCGCCCCATAAATCTTCTCAGCCACTTGTACCAGTTGTTTACCAGGGTTATAACATCGAGACTGGAAAACAAACTGGACTTTTACCAGCTAAGAGAACAGGCGGGATTTCGATCAGGCTTCGAAACAAATTACCACCTGCAGAGTGTTAAAACCCTCATAGAAAAAAACATAGAATACAACAGGCCACTAGTACTACTGTTCATAGACTTCCATAAAGCGTTTGACACGATCGAACTGAAAGCTGTATTAGATGCCCACGATTCGTAATATATACAAAAACGCCCATATGCTAGTCAAATGCACGCAGCTAGCAGCAGTATCAGCATCGGAAGAGAGGTGGTACAGGGAGATACGATGTCTCCAATATTATTCATAACCGTCCTGGAATACACGTTCAAGAGACTGAACTGAGATGCAAGAGGAATAACCATAGAGGGTCAAAAACTTAACTATCTTTGCTTTGCGTACGACATCGTCCTAATAACCGATGACCTGGGTGAGGCAAAACAAATGCTTCACGAACTTAGAGACGTGTGCTCCGATGTTGGTCTGAAAATAAACATCACTGAAACTAAGATCATGACAAATCTCGTTATGAGCGAGTGCCTAGATGTGGAAAACACCGAAATTGAATTAATCAATAAGTACATCTATCTGGGACATGAAACCAAAATTTCGAGAGATAATCAGACGTGCGAATTTCAGAGAAGGTTCAGCCTCGGGTTAGCGGCCTACAGTAAGCTTAAAGATATCTTTAAGAGCAATCATCCCATCTGTCAAAAACGAAAAGTATTTAATCAGTGCGTCTTGCCGGTGCTTACATACGTAGCAGACACTTTAACACTAACGAGAAAACTTAAGATTGCACAACGAAAAATGGAGAGGGCAATGCTGGGAATAAGGCTAAAACACCACGTAACCAACAAAGATCTTCGACGACGAACCGGGGTGGCAGACGTCATCCAGCAAGTAACTACATTGAAGTGGAATTAGGCCGAACACTTACCCAGGATGAGTAAAAACAAATGGACGAGAAGGCTACTGGAGTGGAAACCACACATTGATAGGCGCAGCAAGGGACGACCACCTACACGCTGGAGTGACGATATAAAGCGAGTCACAAACAATTAGATTCAGGCAGGGCAACGACAGAGATGGCGTGCCATGAGGGAAGCCTATGTCCAGCAGTGGACAACTAGGGCTGGTTCATGTTCACCGAGGTGCTTCCAATCTTTAAAACGTTTAGTAGAAAAAGAACTTAAAATAGAACCAAAAAGGTTGGAGCTAAAACAATAAACATAGTTTTTTGTAATTGAATAGACTAACCAGTTACGCATAATTTTTTCTGTATTTTTTTTAGGTAACATGCTCAAATCAATATTTTTTTTGGTTCTTATTATTTTCGAAAAAATACGTCATAAGAATTACAAACGTTTCAAAATGAAGTGCTACTTGACTCAATTCCAAATCAAATCCAAATAATAAGGGCAAAAGTTATCCTTCCTTCATATGGGTTGATAAATGTAAAAAGCAAAATAGAAATAAAACTGACTTCTTTCAAAACAAAATTTACGTCCGAGCAAAAATCAAAATTTAAAGATAACATGCTTAAAAAATAATGTTAAATGGCTTATGGCAAATTTAAAATTAAATATACGTATAGCAAAAAACTGTAGTAAAAAGAATTAAGAGCCCTTAAAAACAAAGTGCCAATTGGCTGATATTCTCTATCTATCTAAATAAGAGGTTTCAAAATTACTACCCATAGAAGGTGTATTCTAATGCATGAAAAAAATTTTTTTTATTAATTTACTAATAACAACAATAATTTGTTTATTCCTCTATGCAAGCAAAGTAATAATGTCTAGCGTTTTATTTTCCATAATGCTTTTATAAAGAATATATACTACATGTTCGTATCATAAAAAAAAAGAACTTTGAACTTGATTATATTGACATCATACTGTAATCAGCTAGGGGATTTCTTCAAAACTATATCTGCACAAATTTGTTTTTTATAAGTAGTTCATTATTGGTATTTGACAATGAAGCAAGAGTCAAATATAAAACGCTCGTTTCAACCTGTACCAATATTTTTAATTTGTGTAACAATAACACTATTGCTAGAAACTGCGTTAGGAATTTATTTATATAAAACATTAAAACGTGATTTTTATGAAGAATTTTTGAATGAAGTGCGACGTGGCGTATGCAAAGAAGAATTTCATCAACTGTTAAACAACGATGAATTCTTCAAAGCTAATAATTTTGATATGTTAGCAAATTACATTCTAAAGAAGAATGAAAAATATTTATCCGTATGTATAAAACTTTGATATAAAATATAAATTAACAATTTGGAAACTTTTTTTACTAAAGCAAACGACACATGATACGAAACGATTTCAAAGAGACCTTCGAAATCGACGACAAGGTTTTAGGATATCTGGTTTATATTTCAAATATACACAACAATACAGTTAACTCTTTTTTTTTAATAGGATTTCGTTCTGAACCGTCACCTCCGCCTCCAATGCAACTGGGACCACCAGGTCCACCAGGACCACCAGGTCCACCAGGACCACTAGGTCCACCAGGATTGACAGGATTTTTGGGACCTGTGGGACCTCCAGGGCCTCCAGGTTTACCAGGTATAACTGGTTTACCAGGTGAAAAAGGTAAAACAGATTAGTAAAGCTAACAATGTTTTAAAATAGTTCGTTTTATTGATAAAGGACAAGATGGAATGACTGGCTTACCAGGATTAACTGGAGCTAAAGGTACAATTAAAAGTTTTGGTGCCTAATATTTAATAATTTCTTTTAACAGGTGATCCTGGATATCCAGGTAACAACGGTGTAAATGGAATTCCAGGTACTCCAGGTAATATTATTTTTATTAACTGATGATTTTTTTTTCTTCACATAAGAGGGGTAATATAAAAACTCTTCTAATCTTTTTTTATGGCTACGTGCCTCAAGCGTGCACTTTGTCAGGCCACTGAAAATTTATTAAATAGTGAGTGAACAACATAACAACTAATATTTTTATGGAAACACGTATACACCAAGAATTTATAAGAAAATGTTATTGAGTGGAAAAAAATTTTAGTTGTTATGTAAGTGAATTATGTTTTTTACATATTATGTAATAAATTTGCACAAAACGTAGCCATAAAAAATTAGAGTGATTTTTATGTCGCCCCTACTACGTGAAGAAAAAACACTCATCAATTGAAATTATCGTAGATGGGAGGATAAGATACTTTGCCAGTATGTTTATCATTTAAAACGTTATTGTTAAATTTTCGTACACAGGTGCTCCCGGGCCAGCTGGTGTACCTGGAGAAAAAGGAGAAATTGGACCTGCTGGACCAATGGGTATTTATCGTAATAACAAAAGTACGTAAAGCTAATTTTAATTTAAAGGTTACAATGGACCTCCTGGATATCCAGGCTTAATTGGATTGCAAGGTATTGTTAAAAATTATTAACACTCAAAATATATTTAATTATTTTAAGGCGAGCGTGGTTTTTCTGGAAAAGACGGAAATCCGGGACTTCCTGGTAATCCGGGCGATGCGGGTTTACCAGGTATATTTCATAATAATTTATTACATTAGTACCGAAAATTTGTAGGAATAACGGGTTTACCTGGTGAAATCGGAAAACCAGGAGTCAAAGGTGAAAAAGGCGATAAAGGTTTAATAGGTGTTTCAGGTAAGGATAACATACCCGCTTAACTTTTTTTATTTATAATATCTTGTAGGCCAACAAGGTGAAAAAGGCAACACTGGCGAAACAGGATTATCTGGTATTTATAAAAAATTATAAATAATGGTTTAAAATGACTATTATAGGATATCCTGGATTAATGGGAGAACCTGGTGTAAAAGGTGACATGGGAGAAAAGGGGTTAATAGGACCTGAAGGTATTCCTGGAGAAAAAGGTGTGATTGGACCCCCTGGTTTATTAGGTAAACCTTTTTATTCAAATGCAAAACATGATATTCCTATTAAAGGACCGAAAGGAGAACCAGGAGCCCCAGGGATGCCCGGTCAACCGGGATTTAATGGAAGAAATGGAGAACAAGGTAGTAAAGGCGAAAAAGGAGAACAAGGACCAATTGGTCCCCGAGGTTTAGCAAGTAAGTCACTTATATTCTAAAGAAAAATTGCATTGCATTAGTTACTACAGTACATAGGAGAGAATAAAGTATTTTTACCAAATCAAATATAAACTTTAATAAACATTTATTTTACTGTTAGTAATATAAATGCTACCATTACGTGTGATATAGTGCACGCCGCTTATTGAAATCACGGATAATGTTATCAATCGAGTAATGTTATCACTTTATTAATGAACGGCCGGATTTATGCTACTACATACAAAATACACCGTTTACAGTAATCATAATTTCGGTTTATATTATCAATTGACTTCTCAGGTTTGTTTCCATACATAAACAATAACCTATTTTGCATGAATTAACTTGACTAAATTTTCACAATACGTTTGTTTAGAGTGAAAATTTTTATCATTGTACTCTAAAAATACTTGTTTTGCATGTTTAGTTTCATTGTTGCAGTGTTATTTATTCTAGTATTTTGACTAAGCTACGTAACATTGCATTAAACATCTGTAAACATACATTATCTTCGAGAATTAACTTGGAAAGCATATGCGTTCTTAGGATAACAACTTCATTTAACTACATCTTATGTGATAACGTTATTTTTAGTGTCAGCAAATCACTGAGAAGCAATGTGTAGTCCTTACAATAGTAAAACATCATACGTTATTTTTTATTTCTTTTTGTTAACGGGGTCAACAAACTATTTAACGTTACAGGTTAATAATTTTTGGTTTATTTGGATCAAAATTTTGATTTTTTTAAACGTTTTATCAAATTGCTTGTATTGATGCTTTGATTTCACCTCTAAATTGACAACCTGTTAATCATATACACGCTGTATGTATTTACTGCTTTCTAACTAATACACAAAAACTGAATTTCGGATGTTATCATTCGGTTATTGTTATAAAAAATCCCAATCCCAGCGTGTTTTTATTAAGCGGCGTACACAGTATATAAACTAGAGTTAAAAAAGTCTCGATCTTTTGTGTCAATATAATCTTGACGCTTCTACTAGTTACAACATTATAATGGCACATTAGAAAAGTAAACTAATAAAAAACTTGAGATAAAAGCTTCAGTTATATACTTTTATACTTAAAGTTTTAAAATGCAACGTTTTCCCCAGAACCTCTAATAGTATCTTGTAACGTTTATGCTTAGTACATGTGTGTATGTGTCCATGGTTGTCATTGCTTTACTGCAAAACAAATGGAACAACGATACAAAGGTTAACTGACAGTCATTTGCACAGACAAGTTTTTTACAGCTAATGCTTACATAAGGAGCCCTACTCTAGCTTTTTGTTGTACGCAACTACGGATTAGTACCGACTGACTTCAGTTTACGCAGCTCCATTACGTATCATTTATATGTTTAAATCTAAGCCGTTGAACGCTGTGTTATGTTAAAAGTGTTTTGGTATGATTTTCGTACCGTATAAGTTTCGTCAATTTTTCGCTACATCGAGAGTGGTGGCTGTCAACTAAGGTAAAACCATTTTTTTCGTTGTTTGTAGTACAGTAATCATCTAAGATACACGCTCGGTGGGGTTTTCATCTCTAAATATTTTGCTGCTTATGTGAAAGTGTTTTTGAGCAAATTTTGAGTGTCTGGTGTTTGTGTCTGTCTGTGTGTAACGATGTACCCACGACAACTCTCGAACGAAAAGTCCTAGTAACTTGAAATTTGGTCGAGAGCTGGATTTTCATATTCTCTCGACTTTATCAAAAGATAGATCTGATAAAGATACCGAAAGTAGGCGTATCCGCCATTTTGAACAGTTTTTTTTTTTATATAATTTTGTACGAATGTAAATTATTCGAATTATTTTTACAGTTTCTTATAAAAATAATTCTTCCTAACAATTTATTCAAATTAATTTTTTTCTAACATTAACAGTTTATTAGATATTTAATTTATAATTTAAAGTGATTTCCAATATATAATCTAGGTTCGAATCCTGTCTGCGACGATTTTTTTTTAGAAAAAACGAATAGCCGGTTGCACAAAAGTCTGGTTAATTGGCGATTTACTAATCGTTTTTAATACAAACATATCAATTCAAAGTAGTTTTATGACAACATAACCTTATAAAAATACATTTCTTCACCATTCCTTATAGGAAAGTCGTTTTTTTTTCCATTATTCTGTTTAAAATATTGAAGTTTTTTTTAATGTTTTATTTTACATAATAAATTTTACGAATTTTGCAAGTTTATATTACATACGCTGATAAATTTATTTTACCGCTGTAGAAGCGTCTACGACTAAATTTTATGTATAACGGTCCTGTGTAGCTCGTTATACACTCCTCTCACTTCCATCGCCAATGCGCAAAGCAAGTCCATTCTCTCGTTTGATAAAGTTTCACAGTATTGGAAGGCCCACTTACAAAAATATAAATATTTATCTGAAGGAAATTTAGCGCATATGGTTTTTTCTTATAGATCGTATGAACCGAAGGGAACTTATTTGTGATAACGTCATATGTACGTGTTTGTTTATTTCAGCAAATTTTAAAAAAAAATTGAGAAAGATGCCGCTAGCTAGCAGCATACTTCGAAAGAAAAAAATACATTGTAAGTATCGTATTTCCTATTCTAATTTTCTTTTATCAAAGTTTTCAACCGTTTCAACGTACGACTGTACGTGCATTTCAGGTTGTTGTCAGAATTAACTACAAAACTTTTTTTGTGTGTTATAGTGTTAAAGGGTGCACTCGGGTTCTCTTAAATGTTGAGATATTGCATATGTGTATAATATTTACCAATGTTCTTTTGGAATGTAAAAGTTAGGCCAACATTTTTGTGTGTGATCTATATCTACATACTAGCAATCGATCGCATTTATACAAATATACCTCGTTCTCTTTTCTAACTTCTTTTTTTGTGATAAAATACGTGTTACAACTTGTTTGTTGCCATTTGTTTTTTTTTCAGCTTTAAATAAATTTAAACAGTGTCTTCCATTCTAATTTCTAACCGTTTTAGCGCCTTTTTAATCTTACGTTGTAATTAGCACATCGAATTTGACGCCTTACTGTCTCGATTTTGATTTCGTGTGTGCAGTTATAACTCCTATTTCTATTGATTCTTTTACCTCTTTATTGTTATTAGCGAATTTGATTTACTCAAAATTTTGCTTCGCTTCTTTCGGTGTAGTTGCAGGACTTCGCTTTGTCGTTGGCTTGCTTATTTTTTGCTTTTTGGTAATAGGTTGACTTCACTTGCTTTAGTCATCGAGTTTTGTTTAGGTTAGTGGGTGTCTATTCAGACACGTGTTGGTGGATTTCAGCTTTGATTAATTTCGTGATGTTACGTTTTCTAGTTATAAAGTTTTTAACTAGGATTGACGAGTTGTGTTTGTCTCGTAGAGTTTCACAGCATCAAGTTTTTGTTTCAGCTTCTGAATTGTTATTGGGTAAAGCTCTACTTGTTTTTAGAACCAGGTCACATGCTTTGCGTTCTTGGCAGGATCTTCTTCTTAATTGGTTGATCACTTGCACGTCCCATCTTTGTATTTCTGTTTATTACTCCTGAAGGTTTACCTTTTAGGCGGTTGAATGGGCACCGTAGAATGGTCTCCTCTCTTTTCGTTCTCTACGGAGAGAAGAACAAAACAAACATCTACATCTTGTCTGATCTTTCTCCGCCTTTCTTGTCTTTCCTAATTTTCATGTTTTTCTTTCTCTTTTCTCGTTTGCTTCTTAGGACAATTGTATGTTTTACTTTTTTCTTTTTTTCTAAGTCTTGGTTAGTTGCTTGAACGCTTCCTTTTTTTTCTTTCTAGTAACTTATTTTTCAACTATGCTTCTTTTCTTTTTCTTTTCTTTCTCACCTACTTTTCTTGCTTGATTGGGCTTAGTTGATTTTTGCTTTTTGTAGTTCGGTTGAAGCTTAGGCTAGACCGCAACGTTGTTTCTTGTACTCTACGTGCTTTCGCTTAGTCGGCATTTTTAATGTTGTCAATCACTGTTAGAATACTTTTATTCTTTAAGTTTCTTTTGCTCTTAAGATATTCTTATCCGTTCTTCGGCTTCTAGGTTCCAATGTAATATTCCAATACAAGTACTGGCTGACGATATTTGGTTAGCACGTGAAGCTTTTTATTCTTTCTTGTTTACTCTTGTTTTCACTTTTTTCTTTCGGTTTTGTTTTCTTGGATTGGTACCCTTTAGTGTTTAGCTTTTTAGAACTTTGTGCTTTTGGCTTTGGGATTGCTGTTTTTGTTTTCTTCTGCTTTTAGGTAGTTCGATTTGTATCAGTTTTTAATCAGAATCATTTTTTTTGCTTGAGGTGTCTTCGTTGGTTTTATTTTCTTAAATCTTTAGGGTCTGATTTTTTTAATGAAAGAATCTCATACCCTCTGCTGACGAGTTTTTGGCACAGTTGTCTTAGTTTTCTTTTTGGACTTTTTTTTTCTAAATTCGCATAAAACCATTCAAGATCTGCTTTTTACTTTTTGAGTCTTGAAGACTTATATTTAGGGTTGGATTTGTATCTGTGGGCTAGGGTTTTTTGGGATTTTAAGGGGTTGTTCTTCACCGTGGTCTAAACATCTCTTTTTTCTATACTTCTTTTTTTTTGATTTGCTTAGAATTGGTTTTCAGTGATGTCTATGGGACTACGTTGCTTTCTTGCTTTTATAGCGTAACGACTAATTTTGACTTTTAAGGAGTACCTTTTCTGATACTTTATTTCTGTTGATTGGAGTTTTCTTTGTTCTTTTGAAGTATCTTTCCACTTTAAGCAACTTTTGGACACTTTTGATTGGTGATACTTAACGAACTGGCAAAACATTTTTCATTTACGTTACTTCTTCGGTTAGGTTTTATTGTATTTAGGTTAGTTTTAGATTTTAGGGTTTGGTTCTTGGCGTATGCCTAAATTTTGATTTTTGATTTTAATTAGCGTCTACTTCCCAGGTTTTTATGTTGTTGAGAGAGATTTTGTTATGTTAATATTGTTTTGGTGTAATTTTCGTGCCAAATAAATTTCGCCTACTTTTCGCTACATGGATAGTGGTGACTGTCAACTGGGGCAACAGTGGGGTTTTCATCTCTAGATATTTACACGCATCCACATTATAAATAAGTGTAGTACTTTATGATTATAAGCAACTTTCCGCTTAGATCGCGTCGTAGTTAAACACCCAGACTTACGACAATACGGCAAAGTCCAAGTTCTACTTCTTGTTTTGGTTCTCAAGGAGAGACTAGAACCAAGCTTAAGTCTGGGTGATTAACTACTACGCGGTCTAAGCCAAAAGTCGCTTATAATCATAAACATAACAACCTCGAAAGCTTAAGATTTTAAAAAGTGTCGTACTTTTGCTGCTTATGTGAAAGTCTTTCTGGGCAACCCACACGCAGTCCATTAATGCGGAGATATTAACACTTGTTAATTCATATTGAACGTCACAATCTACTATGTAGTGAAAAGGGTGTTTCACCTACGTTGATTAGGGATATCAAACCTTTGATAAATTTCTACAATTAACACCGTATTGGAAGGCCCACTTATGTACGTTTGCAGAAGGAAACTTATTTGTAATAACGCCACATGTACGTGTTTGTTTATTTCAACAAATGTTGAATGTTCGAAGAAAAATAAATTGTAAATACTGTATTTCTTATTCTAATTTTCTTTTATCTACGTTGTCAGTCGTCAAAATTAACTATAAACTTTTTTTTGTGTAAAATATAGTATTAAAAGGTGCATTCGAGTTCTCTTAATTGTCTATACCTATATATTAGCAATTGATCGCATTTATGTAAATCTACTTCTCTTTCTGGGATAAAATACAAATATATATTCGTGTTATACTTTGTGTGTTGCCATTTGTTCTTTTTTAGTCTAGGATAGATTTAAACGGTGTTTTTCATTCTAGTTTCTAACCGTTTTGGCGCCTTTCTAATCTTACGTTATAGTTAGCACATCGGGATTTGCCTGCCCATTCAATGGAGTTAATTGTCAGCAAATAAGTTACGAGTAAATCTTCGTAACAGCTGTATACAAAAACTTTTCCACGTTTTATGTTTGCACTTGCACATTCTTCACCGAAAACAGCAGGCCATCGGTTGACATGAACGTTCTTCATTGTTTTTTTAGGTTTTTATAACCAAAAATGAAATTTCTACCAATGTGCACTGTTACTCACACTTTTATTTAAAGCGTTGAACTTACGAGATCACGCGATTTTCTTGGTGTACGACGATTTTAGAGTATTTAATTTTTGGTTACCAATCGTTAAACAAACGATTTATAGGATAAGTGCGTTGTTAACTCAATCTAAATACAACAATATTTTTAGAATTTACGATTTGGATATAGGTTTCAATAGAAAAGCACAAGTGACAGTAGTTTTATATCACAAAAATAATTAAAATACGCGTGTAGTCACATTTGATTTTAATTACCAAAAGACCCTACATATAAACATAATCTTATGAACAACGTATCAGTATCTAATTCAGAAAATAATGTCGTTGCAAAAATAAGAGCATTTTCACTTACTCTAAATAATTGTCTTGCAAAACTTGTTTAAAACACCTGAAAAATTAACCAAAATAGTCAAGAATTAATATTGCTTCTCGCGTTAAAAGTACGGGTATTGTTCAAATAAAAATTAGCTAAACTGTTGGTTTATTATCTTAGTTTATTTTGCGTTAAAATAATAATTTACTGGGTATGTTTAAATTATGTATTGTTATAATACATAGAATTAAGTTTTGTTTACACAACTATATGTTTGTACATAAAAGCAAGTAGTGTCCCGTTTTTTCTTCTCTTGAGTGTACATTGAGTAATAAAATTGTCTTTTCTTCGATTAGAACATTAAAATCTAACCAACTCGTTTAACTTGAAAAACATCTTTATCGAATAGCACTAAGTAAGATTCTGATAAACATCAATAACCTACTCTTGTAATCAACATGCATAATACCATGAAAAACGTTTCTGATAGCACAATCAAATTCCTAGTAACATATTGTTTGTTGTTCTTATTTATTATTGGTTGATAAAAAGAGTAGAACAAGTTATATTGTTATTTTATATATAAGAATCTAACAGTGACGCTATTATTCTTCATCGAATAATTTTCGGAGAGTATTCACAGACGTACCGGAGAATAGACAAGCAAACAAACTCTTCAGTGCTGTTTTACATTTTGAGTTTTCATGAAATTTTAATAACACTGGTTTTTTGTTGAGATTTAAAATTTTAAAAAATATTTTTTGTTTTCGTTAAAACTTGCTCTTTGTCTATCTGTGCTTTTGAGCTTATTAGCATTTAGAATAACGTCTGATAAAATATAACCTTAAGCATTTTTTTCTAACAGGATTCGTTACTTTGTATTCAAAAGCAAAGCCAAGGACATAAATCAATCAGCAACCAATTTGATAGTTTTAGAAAACGCGCTGAAATTTTTATCAAAATAAGTAGATTTGTGATAAACCGAACGACCTACATGCATTTAAGGTCAGAAAAACGATCTAATAAGAAGAATTCAATTTTATAATTAAGAAGAAAATATCTTTAAACATAATTATTTCTGTATTGTTATTAATATGTTTCTATATTCTACTGCACTTTGACTTTTCTATAGTTTTTCTGCAATTTGAAATCGTTTCGTTTTTCCTTTGTGTTTACACAATTAAATATGATAATCAATAACAAGAATAAAAACACGCACGTTTATCAAAAAAAGACGCTGACAAAGTCTGATGTTTTGCGTACAATTTTTATATTGCAACCAGAATTCGCTTTCTCATAAAAAATAGAGATCTTTCAACTTTATCATATTGAGATACTGTAATCAGTTCGGGGGTTTCTTCATAAGCTTCATACTAAATACGTAGTATTTATTTATATTAATTCGATAGTGTTGTAACTTTGTTGTTCAGTGATGATTAGTTGTGTTCAGTATTTACTTAAATTATAATCACCATGAAACAGGAACCAAATCTAAAACGCTCGTTTACCCTTATACCAAGTTTTTTAATTTGTGTAACAATAACATTGTTGTTAGAAATTATATTAGGTCTTTATTTATATCAAACATTAAAACATGATTTTTATGAAGAATTTCTGAAAGAAGTGCGACGCGGTGTGTGTAAAGACGAATTTCGTCAACTCTTAAACAATGATGACTTCTTCAAAGATAATAGTTTTGATATGTTGGCAAATTATATTCTAAACAAAAATGATAAATATGTATCTGTACGTATAAAATATAGTTACAAAGCAAAATAAAATAATTTAAATATTTTATTTTTGCAAGCATACCACCAATGACGCTATAAAACGATTTCAAAGAGATGTACGAGCCCATGGACACAGTTTTAGGCATCATTATCATGGTTTATATTATAAATAAATAAAAATTCACTCATTATTTTTAACATTAGGTTTCCATTCTTTACCGCCGCCGCCACCACCCACACTGCCACTGGGACCACCAGGACCACCAGGTCCACCTGGGCTTCCGGGATTTATAGGACCTGCTGGACCACCTGGACCTCCAGGTATACCAGGAATTACTGGTTTACCAGGTGAAAAAGGTAAAACAGATTGCTAGATCTAACAATGTTTTAAAACAGTTTGTGTGTGTAAAGGACAAGAAGGATTAGCAGGTTTACCAGGACTGACTGGATCCAAAGGTACACAAAAAAATTATTATACAAGGTGTCCCACGAGGTAAGGTTCAAAATTTCAAGGCGTATTTTTCAGATAAATTCGAGTCGAAAATGTCTATATGAACATAGTCCGCAAATGCTTCCTTATCGAAATTTTTAAATTACAGGAAAATGTGTGGTGTAGCACCATGTTTTAAACCAGGCATATCTAACCGGCGCGGACGGGAGAGCCATCGCTCTCACTCCTACTGCTTCGGACTTTCCCCACCATTACGTTTCCCGTGGCAGCCGTGGCAGGGAATGTGTTATTTGTTGTGACAGTTTAGGTGACAGTTTGATTGGACTTCGCATTTCATCAGACGGTTAATTTCAAATCTACAGTCATGTTTGTTTTTACAAACAAAAAATACGCAGACATTAATCTATGGATTCTGCAACTGCAGTGGTAGGAAATCAGTGAGGGAATATCGCCACCAGTATCCGAATCGAAAAATATCTGATAATAGAGTATTCGGGAGAGTTTTCGAACATCTTAGAGCAGCTACTACTAAAATTCAAAAAATGTCATATCTCGATAAGGAAGAATTTGCGGACCATGTTCACATAGACATTTTCGACTTAAATTTACCTGAGAAACAGGTCCTGAAATTTTGTAGCTTATCTCGCGAGACACCCTGTATATTTAATACTTAACAATTTTATTTAATAGGGGATACTGGATATCCAGGTGTTGACGGCGTAGATGGCATTCCAGGTACTCCAGGTAATATTATTTCGATTTCTTAAAATCTTAAAATAAAAAAAAATTTGAACACAGGTGCTCCCGGAGTACCCGGTGAAAAAGGAGAATTAGGGCCTATTGGACCCACGGGTATTTATCCTAACAACAATATTACGTTAAATTAATTTTTAATTTGAAGGTGACAACGGATCTCCCGGGTACCCCGGATTACAAGGTAGTGTTAAACATTACTATCAAACAAATTATATTTATATATTTTAAGGTGAACAAGGTTTTCCTGGTAACGACGGCATTCCTGGACTTCCAGGTAATCCAGGTGAATCGGGCCTACCAGGTAATTCATCAAACATGTAAATATTAGTTTAATAATCCAAATGTTTAGGAACAACTGGTCTACCTGGTGAAATAGGAAAACCCGGCATTAAAGGCGAAAAGGGCGATGTAGGTTTAACAGGAGCCTCAGGTAACATTAAAACAAATTTACGTTTTAAATAAAAAATTTTGCTTTAATACATTTCGCAGGCGAACACGGTGCAAAAGGCGACACTGGCGAGCAAGGATTACCTGGTATTTATGAAAAATTATAAATGTTGTTTTAAAATAATTGTTGTAGGACATCCTGGACTTATAGGAGAACCTGGATATCCAGGTGTAAAAGGCGATAAAGGTGATAACGGTTTAACGGGATTTTCAGGTGCACCTGGAGAAAAAGGTGTAGCTGGACCTCCTGGCTTATTAGGTAAACAATTTTTTGTCTATGCAAAACTTAATATTAGTTTTAAAGGACCAAAAGGAGAACAAGGCAATCCCGGATTGCCCGGTCAACCCGGATTTAATGGAAGAGATGGCCAACAAGGTAATAAAGGTGAAAAGGGTGAACCGGGAAATGCCGGAATTCCTGGATTACAAGGAACACCGGGACTGCAAGGCCCAATTGGTCCTCGAGGCGTACCAGGTAATAATTAAGTACCAAGTATAAATATAAAATTCTCTATTTTAAGGCGAATCTATGAAATGTATTGAAAAACCCAACATTGATAGTGAGAATATTACATTAACCACGTATGGAACTAAAATATATAATGGATTCGAAATCAAAATACCAGGTATATATTTTACATTTATAGTTTTAAAATAAAACAACGTTAATAGTAGAACGTCGTATATTGTCTCTTGGAAAACCTGAATATTACGGAACAAATGAATATTCTAAAAGTTCATGGATGATAGATCCAAATCCTATTAATGACGAAGATTCTTTAAAAATTTGGACCACTTCAAAAAATATATTTCAGCTGATAGAATACAACAATCTTGAATCTTTACTAGAAAACATGCCTTCACAGTAAGTTAAGTGTGTTAAGTCAAACTAAATACAGAAGTACTTTCAGAATTTACGAATTGGATATGGGTTTTGATGGAAACGCACATGTAATTTACAACGGAGTCTTTTATTATAAAATTAACGGCAAAAAACCTCGTATAGTAAAATTTGATTTCAAGAACGAGAATACCCAAAGCGTAAATATTGAAGAACTATTATCGCAGGAGCTTAAACCATTGTACATTAATAAGCTTAATTACTTTGACTTTAGCATTGACGAAAATGGGTTATGGTTAATATTTTCAGTGCCTAATTCAGAAAACACGGCCGTTGCAAAAGTAAGAATATCGTTTACCCAATATTTTTTTACGTAATAATTATACAGATTGACGAAGCCACACTCAATGTTCAAAACATTTGGGAAATTAACCTTCATAATCGACGATTTATAGATATGTTTATTGCTTCTGGTGTTCTTTATACTATTGAATATACGTCTGATAGTCAAGTACAAATTAGCAAAGCTATAGGTTTAATATCTAATAATGTTACAAAAATTAATTTAGACGGAATTTTTCAATCTGGAGGTATCAGTATGGCGACATACAACCATAAACATAAAGTACTTATAATTAAACAAATTTAATTTTGTGATCTTATAATATGTTTTTAGAAAATTTTATTAGTAGATGATGGAAGCAGAATTGCTTACCCCGTCAGTTGGGACGATGAAGAGCCTATTGTTCAACCAGAATAAAAAAATACATAATTGAAACAATATTTATCAAAAAGACTGCTTATACTTTATTTTAGTTATTAAAAACATTGAATGTAAAACATATTAAGTTGAATAGTTGTATTTGTACATTTTAAATATAAAATAAATTATCATCAATTATCTAATTACACGTCACTAAAACTTCTGGTTTTAATTAACTTTTTGGTTATACTAAAATAATAATAAAAGGTCTGTAGGTATAAAAAGTTTACATAGACGGGCGTCCTGTGACTTGATGGTCATAGCTTAAGATCGTATTCCTTGAACAATTTTAAGGCTAAATGCCCTATGCAATTTTGATAAAAATAGTTAAAAAATTACGGGCAATTGTTATGTTAAAAAGTTGGTAGGTTAAGATTTTTCGACTATAAAATTTGTCCTTAACACACCCACTTTTCGTTAGCGATTGTCAAATGTTTATAAGCGCGTATTTATTCATTTTCCGGTAATATTTGGTGCAACACAGGTCTTCGTGTAGTTAACGCTATCTCTAGGCCCAACAAGGCTTTCATTATTAAGTTGTTTCCATACAATTCCACGTGAATATTTGGTCGAATTTTACGTATTTTTGATTGAAAGCTTTATTCGGAGTAAGTCGTTAGATTTTCTTTGTATTAAAGGTTTAAATTAATTCTTTAGCGGGACGCTACCCCTCCACCTGTGATCTTATCGGTGGCGCTGATAAAACAGCTGCTTTTTGAAAAGTTTCCATGACGTCAAGTCACTGAAGTCCTGAGGTTGAACACCACTTTATGGAAAGAAATACTTATACAAGTGCGAAGTTAATTAGAGGGAAACTCGGCGCATTCATTTACTTCAAATATCGTATGAAAATCAAGTTTTACTTGTGGTAACGCCGTATGTACGTTTTTGTGTCAAATTTCATATTACGTTTTAGGTCTAACTGGTACACAATTAGCTAATCCCTACTAGATAATACATAACTGTAAGTATTGCATTTTCTATTTATACGAGTACTACTTCGTTGGTCATGTCGATTATTGGAATGACCATATGTATGTACATACTAGGTTGTAATCACAATTAATGTTAAACTCTTTTTTTATGTGTCACATACTTATCTGGTGCGTTTTGATTCTCTAGACTTTGATTTTTTGTATTCTTGTAATTTAACTTAATAAAGTAAAGTCATTTCTTCGTTAAATGTAAAAGTTGATGCGCGACGTGTTGCCCATTCAAGGGCGTAACTTATACTTGGCCTGTGATATCAACCCGTGTAATGTGTATAAGGCACTTGTGACCAAGAAATACGATGTTATGTATGCCCATCCTGTATAATATACATGTACATAAAACAGAAAAATGACTTGTCAGCTGTCCTCTCTACTCTGTACTCTTACCTTTAAGTTGCGAGTCCACTAGATAGTTTTGTATTGCAACAAGATGATTGTGGCGACACAAATGTTTCCATAATGTGTCCACTACACGCTACATTTGTATAAGCAACAAGGTATCGTAATACGTGCTACAATTTGTTGCACGACGCGTGTTCACTACTCAGCTTAAACATTTTTGTTCAAACAATTATGGTGCTCCGGTTTTTGGTTTAGTTTTGCTAGAAAATGTCGAGAAAACTTGCTTTTTCGAACTATAAAAAAACGAAGATTACTTGTTAAGCGGAAAATAAAAAGGAGAATATGGGTGCGCGAACGAATAAGCAGAAGGAATGAACTGGGAGCCTATCAACAATTGATTAGAGAATTGCGACATGAAGATCCTGAGTTTTATAAAAAACGTTTAATTAATTTCTCCAAAGATAAAAAAAGAAGATACATATATGCGGAAAGCAATTACTCCTGGAGAACGTCTGGCTGTCACTTTGTGGTTTTTAGCAACTGCTAAATAAACTTTTGTTCACTTTTTAAGGTTCATACATTCTCTTGATGTTTAAGAGATTTTATAAATCTCTAATGTGCCTTTTCAGAATTCCTCAAACAAGAATAGCACGAATGATCCGGTATGCTGCAACGCAATTTATGACTGTCTACAGGAAAAATATTTGAAGGTAGGTACACAATAATTATCAACTATCAGTTCAAAATGCAAAAGTGTATTATAATAAAATAACATATATTATATAATATAGAAAAATAAGAGAACCAACTAAGTTACAATATTATAAAAATTCTTTAGAAGTTGATAAGATACCTGGTTAATGATGTCCCCGGGACATGAGATTCGTCAACGTTTAATAATCCAATTTGGTGCACATTCATAAAATTCCCGAAGCTGTGCCGACATGTGTGCAAGCTGTACCACAGTGGTTGGTGGTGTTAGTATGAGAGATGTAATAAGAGTTACTACGGTTGATTGTAAATCCTCTTCTGCATATTTTAGTAATATCCTTCTTATTACCAACTTAGCTTTTTTGCGGCTTATGTCATTCATCTTTCTCAATTCAGAGGCAACATTATCACCAAAAGTTTGACAGCTGTCGATGGTTTTCTGTAATTCTTCTAACGCACGTAAATATGCTAAATCTTCTGCCGAATATTCAACCAGTTTTTTTTCTTTTTTTCTTGTCCGTAAGAATTGTTATAGGATCAGTGAATTCCCGTCTACTGTCCGATATGGTGTCTGTTGAAGACGTTGGGGGTTCAAGATTGTCTGTTGAGCTGTCATTCTAAAAAAAGTTAATAAAAGCAATAATATATCTGAATTTGTATATACATATATAAATGATAATTTAAGTTTCAATATTAAGTTAATCATTATTTTTTCAAGTTACGAAGATCAGAAAACAAATGGGAACAAATCGCGAAGGACTTTGAAACAAAATGGCATTTTCCCCAGTGTATAGGTGTTTTAGACGAAAAACATGTCATCATGAAGGCTCTACCAAGTATTGGTAGTCATTTTTTTAATTACAAAGGTCTGTTATCGTATTGATGGCACTTGTCGATGCAACGTACAAGTTCATCTACATTGATGTAGGTTGCAATGGGCCAATTTCTGATGGTGGAGTTTTTAGAAACTGTTCATTGTCATCTGTTTTGGAGAATAACAGTTTAAACATACCAGCACCTCGTTCACTAAAAAGAAGATCTAAAGCAACACAATTTGTAGGCGTCGCCGACGATGCGTTTCCATTGAAACCACATCTGATGAAACCATACCATTTTAAACAAATGGACATGCAAGTCGCTTCATGTGTATTCAAGTATCGCTTATCTAGAGCTAAGAGAATTGTTGAAAATGCATTTGGTCTGATTGCTCAACGATTTTGCTTCTTGAGGCGACCTTATTGAACTAACTAATCCAGTGAAAATTATATCTGCGGTTAAGGCCATCTGTGTGTTACACAATTATCTTCTTATCAGTAAAAATTCATGCACCTCCAGGATATTTAGATAAAGTTGATGGAGAAAATATTACTAAAATAGGTTGGCGATCAGAAGAAGTCGCTTCTCATAATTTCTTCCCATTGATCAATAACCTCTCCAATCTACCGTTCACCAGGCAAGCAAAAGATGTCCGTTTGGAATTTACAGATCATTTTTAATCTGTTGATGGAATGGTTGAATGGCAGTACCGTCACATCTGCGCTAGACGTCAACATAGTACCAATACAGAAATTGACTTACCAAATTAGATTCTGTTGGGTCGCCAGTCAATGAAGATCTTATAAACTTCAAAGCATCAAAAAACTCCCAATTTGATGTGTAGTTATCATCAGTTCCTTGACCGCTACGTTTGTTCGCAGTTTTTTTCAACTCCCGTGAAAAAGCTGATCTCAATGAATTTTTTCTTCACTGCATCAACGCGATTGCTTACTTCTGCTATTTCTTGCAACGATTCATTCCTTTTTTGAGTATTTTTATGCATTGTAAAAATAAATCAATGTAATAAATACTATACTAATTAAGTGTAGGTACTTGCATAATTTTTTTTCATTCCGCAATTCAGGTCTGATTTCATATTCAGTTATTAATTTCAACGTTTCATTTCTTGAGCACTTTTCTATTTTGTATTGTTGCACAACACTAAACAATGCGAAACAAGTCACGTTTGTTTCTCCTGAAGTATGTAAACAACAAGAAAAAACTTGTGTTCACTTAATATTGTAGCGCAGCAATGTATGTATCGGCACTCGTGAGATTTTTGTTGCGCAACACATTTAGTTAATGTACACATGAGACATTTGATCTCATAATGTTGTGCAACATTGTTGCGATAGAAAAGTATCAAGTGGACTCGCACCATAAGAGCCGTTTGCTTTGTAGATAAAAACGATGAGTCACAACGCGGACTTTGTTTTTCACTATAAATAAATTGGCAAATTGCTTTTATGATACTAAAGAATCGTTTAAACCAAACAAAAACATCGATTTTTTTTTAATTCTAGAGTGGTTTTACCTCTGAAATTGCTCTTCAGCAGTAATTAATATATACAATTCAGGTGCAAACTTGCAAAAGAAAAAAGGAGATTGAAAAAAAACTAAACCAAAAAAAGGAAAAATAAATCATAATCACGTCAAAAAATGCGCAGTGCACGCCAAATCATAAAACGTATAAATGCACAAATCAAGACAGTAGTGTCTAAATAAACAACCAAAAAGGAATCCACATCTAAATTAAAAACGCATAAAACAGGATTTATAAGCCAATTACAATTAAAAACAGAAGGTATGGCAATTGTTTTTATATATGGTATGTCTAAGATCAAAAACAAATTGTCTAAAGAAACCGCGATGATCAAAGCAACCAAAGAAAAAAAATGCAATATTATGAGATAAATCTGAAGCTAAAACCCAAAAAACCATTGACTGCATACCTGCCATACTTCAAAGGAACTGCAGATAAGATAACCAATATACTCAACAAATACAACATAAAAACAACATTCTGCACTGCAAAGAAAATTCGAAACATCCTTCAAAGTGCAAAAACAAAAATCGATTTTGAAAATTAAGGAGTATATGAAATACCGTGCAGACACTATGGCCGAACGTATGTGGGACAAACAAATAGACGAATTGATGTTAGAATAGAGGAACACCAAAATGCTGTTAATAAAAATGAGAAAACATCTTTTCTAGCACAACATGTAAAAACGATCTCTCACACCATCAACTTCATCAATACACAGTTACTTGCTGGTATAGAACACACTAAAGGCGGGTTGCACAAAGCAAAAATGTAGCAAGTGATTATTTCTGAAATCAATTGTTACATCACGAATAAACGTGGTTTCATTGGCTATGTAGCAATTGTTTTGAGAAATAATCAGTTGTTACATTTTTGATTTGCTTTGTGCAACCCGCCTTTAGTCTAGAATAATTTGAGAAGCCATTGAAATCGAAAAACGTCCAAACAATTTAAACACTCGAGATGACACACAAAGATTGGCAACAACATGAAAACCTTTCATATCTAAAATTCAAATTTACAAAAAGGCAAGTCAGACAAAATCTGTAACTGCATCAACAGCACGACTTTCGACAACATCAAATAAACAAACTGGAACTCTAATTATACGACAAAAGTATATAATCACCACAGCGATACGAAAGAAATTAGGTTTCGAGTAACAAGAAGCAGAAGCAAACGGTTACAAGAAAAGACCTGAAGATGACAAATGTGATCTTGTCAAAACGTCGTCAAGAAGGAGAAGAAAGTTCTACACAGAACCAACTGACAACGCGGAATATCGCCCGAAAACAACAGCAGTCACCTAATATATGTAACTGCTTGGAAAAAAATACTTTTTTTTTGTAGTTGTTAATGAGTACTTAAAAACCAAATAATTGTGAAAGTTTAGTAAGCAGAAGATCGATTTTTAGAGTACCTCCACTGTTAAATCCTCTGGAACTTTTTACCCTTTTTTTTATTATTTAAAATTAAAATTGTGTTTGATAGTGAAACGTTCGAGAAATTATTCTCAAGTTCGAGAGCGTTCAGGAAGTTTTTATCTATTTTCAGAACGTAAACCGAAAGATATAGAAAATTCTCGAACGTTTGGACAAAATGTATAAATGCGGTACAAACAAATCATAGGTCAGGTATTTCAGTAATTCAAAGTCGGCAGTGTTAAGAAGATTATTCAAATTTAAATAAATAAGTGATTAACGCTTGTCAAGATAAATATACGGAGTATAACCTTGTACGTGACTTTAATGTAAGCAAGTGTGTGAAGTTATCCACGAACATTATTTTTCGAGTGATAGTGGTATATAAATTTGTTTAAGTGTTTTTATTAAATATTTCTAGATTTAATTAGTTATAAACGTGTACATATTTTTTGTATAAATAAATTAGTTTTAATAATCGTTACAATAGGAAATTCTATTCCTAAACTTTTTTGTCTCTTATAACGTTTTGATTAGACACATCGTTTTGCTTAATTAAATAAAAACCTGTTTTAGAAAGAGAACCACTCGTGATTGAGAAACATTGAACCTCTCGTACTGTCATTAGGATGATCGTTTATGCAATTCAATTTTTTTTTTTTTTTAAAGAAACATTTCTTTGACGATCGGAGTATTGAGTTCGTTTTTTGAAAGATCCGGATTCTCTTAATATTTGCTCAAGCGACTTAAACGTTTTACTAAAAGAAAAATTGTAAAATTAATTGCTTTATACTTATATTATTTTCTGCTTACCTATTTAGTATAGCACGATTAGGGAAGAGAAGTGCGTAACGTTTTGCTGCCGCTGCAGCCTTAAAATCACACTTACCATAAACCATGATGATAGTTAATTCGGAATTTGAAAAGTTATTCATGGTAAAATATTTAAAAGCAATCTTTTTTTACAGGCTTTGTGACCTTTATTTAATTAAACGTCATAATTTCATTTGTCATTTTTTGTACACAACATGCTACATGGTATACGTAATAAGTATCTAGTAAGTTTAGTAAAAAAAACTACTTTTTATTTGTTTAAGCAAAACGATGCGTTTAATCAAAACTTTAAAAGAGACAAAAAGTCTTAATAAAAAGGATTTTTTTTTCAACTTTGAAGACATAATAACTTTTTACCTGTGCATGCTAAAATATCAGTTTATCTAAACAATCGTCTTTATTTTATGCCTATTATTTATAGTTATTGTACTTCTCACATATTCTGACTCACCCTGTATTACATTGGCGTAGGATTAAGCATAATTTTTAACATTAACTTTGGAAGTTGTAATATGTTTAAATCGAATGTATTTGGCATCGACTTCAAGTAATATTTGTTAAAAACGTTTTATTTTTTTTAGTGATGTTAACAATAGTGGTTATAGTCACTGAAAACCGATGTAAATTTAAGAGTTTGATCATTTTTCCATGGATCTCAACATCAGAATTTGACCAAATTGAAACTGAACCACTCCTGAAATACCCTCTTTCTAATAAAAAAAAGAATATTCAAAATTAATCAGCGTGGTAAAGATCGATCGCTGAACGTACATAAAAAATATTCCATCTTTTTTTTGAAGTCGGTTAATAAATAAAATTAAAAAAGTCAAATTTACCAACCTTTTACTTGTGTGTTGTACCAAGCAAATTATAACGTTAGAAAACAAAATCAAGAAATAATAAAATCGGTATGAACAATTAAAACTTTAACATAATTAGTTGTGTACTTGCCAATGCAAATTGAAGTAATATAAGAGTTTTATCACATATATTCGGGTTGATCACTCAAACAAAAGTAAGTTATATCGTTGATCGTAACAGGTCACTGCGGTCTGTGGGAGTGTGCGAGTTGCGTAGTAGTCATCCGCCAGCATTTAGATATTTAGAAGATAGAAAACCAGGAATAACACTTGTAACCACTAAAATTAACATTGTCACTATTTTAACAAGTAGTTACATATTCTAATTTGATTTACAATTATTTATTGAATATTTTCTGATATAGAAAACTATGTATATAATTGTGATTCCTGAACACAATTTTTCTATTTTAATCAGTAATTGCCAATTCAAATTTAATGTGCAATTACCAAATAAATATTTCTTAATAGGAAAACATATCAAAACCTATAAGACCAAATTAAAATACCGTTTATTGGAAATTCCATATAAAAGCTTATAAACACTATATTACGAAACCCATTGATAAATTGGTATCCTATTTAATCATTTATTGTTCTCTATTGGTTTTTATGTGCCGTTTTTGATAGAGTTATGTTAATGTTTTTTATACATAAAAAATAGGCTTACTTTAATCAGTAAGTTTGAATTGCCTTTATGCAAGCATGATTACTTGCACGTTTCATTGATAAATTTGATAATGTATAATTTAAAACACTTTATAAACTCAATTTCCAATTTACACCAGCAGGTTCAAAAACCAATTGATATTCAATGACAGCAGTAACCGTCACTCTTTTCAACTCAATTAATAGAAGACGGTGTGTCTATTCCTGTCAAACATTTGACCTAAAACATTATGCTTTGTCATGCTCAAAGCCAGAAATAGTAAAATTAAAATATTCTTTTTGGTTATAAATCTCACACGAAAATAGATCAAACGAAAAAGAATTATGAACTGACTCTACAACAAATAGAGATTAATGCGTCCATATGGTAAAAATATGATCTTATAGTATTTGCGTAGAGGAAATGAATTACTTGTAACAGTAAATGATCGAATAGACATGATAAGCAATATCTATTTGAAAGTAGCAAGAGAGACTAAATAAACGCAAATTTAACTTATTTTGTTATAAATGCAATGAAGATATGTATGAGAAATGTATAAATATTATTTTTCTATTTTGGTATTCTAACAAGTACTTTAAAAAACTTGTTTGAGTTGTCTAAAGTAAGACCTTATAGCACCCGAACTGTGATTTTGTTAGATTGGCAATACTGATATTTGACAATTAAAATAGAGCAATCCAACTATCCAACACGTCAAATTTGAAATTTATAAACTAAAGTAAATATATAATTTACATTTATTTTTACTTATAATTTCCAAAATAGAAAAAATAGTTTAAAGTATACGTTTCATAAAACATTTTGGCACACTCGACACTTTGGTCTCGTGCACTAAAATGGTCTCTTAAGTCTTAAATGAAACTAGTCTTTTAATATACCACTGTCAGAAAGCTTTGAAATTTGTCTCAACGCTAAAACGTTGGTGGCAATTATTCTAATTATTTGTCTTTTGTTTTTTTTTTTTAATTCTTTTTAATTTTGGAATTTTTAAAAAAGCATTCAAATAGAGATGGTGTTGGTGATTCATTTTTTTTGCGTTGTAACAAAAGTAAATAAAATCAAAGTTTGGTCAGTTAATTTTCATCCTTTTGCGGTTGTTATGAATCCATTGCAAACCATAAAAGTTTTAATTTACATCATAACTTTGTCACTGCCCAAAATATGCCACCAAAGAATGCACGTGATTTGATGAAGCAGCTTTTTAATACGAAACCATTCCGTCAAAGTATGTATTAAGTTTTTCTAATAATGACTTAGTGCTCTCATTTTAACTGTTTTTAGCATTATGTATTGTACGTATATCTTTACTTGTTTTTCTAAGTAATCTCTACTTTTTATCTAAACCAAATAAATTTTTTCATCATGATTATGTTTACACAAAAAGATTTATTATGTATGCGATAAAAAATGGTAGTTAAGAACAAACTTTTTATTAAACTTGAACCTTCTAAAACATTCGCCGCGAAAAATGAAAAAAGTGTTTGTGGTTACAATTAAAAGAAGATTTATTGTTAATGTAAACATCTTTTACTGGGTAATTTTAATTGCTTTGTTCGTTTCTTTTACTGAAGCCCAAAGAATAGTTACTATTAGATCGCCGAAATGCAATTTGACTGTGAAAGCTATAATTTCTGCTAGTGAATGTTGTTGTCCGTAAGTTAGACAAAACTAAAATAACAAAAGTAACGGTTTGACTATTTCTAGAAGTAAGACTACGGATTCGTCTACAGTTTCGTCTACAGCTACTCCTACACAGACACCGAATTGGCGTAAGTAAAATTATTATTTTTAAACATTTAGTAGAATCCGGTACTATTTCATGCTTCTTCTTACTTTAATTTTAGGACATCTATTTGTTTTAATTTTAGAGATCTTCACACTGTTTGTTTTGAGTTGAGATTTTTTTATCAATTTCGCTTATCGGTTCTCAGAAGACGCAGGTTTTGATAAATAAATGAAGGATAATATAGGCCATAAAATAAAATAGGTTGTTCTTAACTTAGATACTTTTCTATTTTATGAAAACCGAAGTTTTAACAAAGTCTGTGCTAAAACTAGAACATTCTTTATTTAGATTAGACGGTGTTAATATTGTAATGTTGCGTATTTATTTATTAAAAACTAATTTATTTAAACGACTAAAAATACGTTTACTTATTCTAGAAATATGTACACTTTTAAATTAACCGAACTAATTAAATCTAATAATATTTAATGAAAACACTTACACTAATTTATGTATAACCGTTGTATAACATTATCACTTACACGAAGATAAGATAACGTCCGCGGATAGCCTCGCATTTGTTTACACTAAAAATCACGTACACGATTATTCTCGGTATATTTATCTAGACGCACACGTGCTAATGACTTATTTATTTCCACTTTAATAATCTTCTTGACACTGCTGTATTCGCATTCCAGCAATAACTGACCTACGATTTCTCTCTTTGGTATTTATACACATCTGCGAATCCTTCTCGAGTGTTCCATATCTTTCGATATATCTTCTAGAAGATGGGTAACAACTTCCAGAAGGCTCTTGAATTTGCAGATAATTTCTCGAACGTTTTACTGCCCCCTTCTTAGGACTATTCTGTCCCAGAACAAGAGACTGGATGTGACACCGGTAAAAAGGATCATGGCGATAGCGCCAGCTTCCTCCATTTCGGCAATTTCCTTGACCATAAAAGTAACAGTCAATGGACTTTTCCTGACCCAATATTCTCCTTGGTTGGTAACTACAGACCAACACTTGGACGCCTGTTTCTCGGAAGACGACCTCCAACATGTTTCGAATTGTCCTCCAATTTAGTTGATCTAAGCCACAACCAAGCTTGGGTACTGCCAATTTCTTAACATGGTGGAACTCCATTTCTCTCTTGAGACTCCATAATGTTCGCCACAGATCTTTGTATAACGGCTTGACACGTGAGTTTTCTTGGTGACCAGATAGAAAACGAAGCGTCCGTCACCACGTAGTCTTAAGACTTTTCCGACTGCCGGGTGCTGTCTTCGTATTTCATCTAGCTGCCCAAACTTCTTTTTAAACACGACTGCTACCCCTCTGGACATGTCAAGATCCTCGCTCACGCAATGTGCGATGGCGTAATCTTTTTGTGTCTGGAACAGGTCTTGTTGTTCCTCGGTGGTAACTCCGAACCTAGCTTTTCCAGAACCTTCGTATAAGTTCATAAACTTCTCGAACTGCATCTCTTTGACTGGATTCCGGGTTCTGCTACTTATTACTCAGGTTCGGACCTGGACTTGCGTATTGTGGTTATCGTCAGCAAGCGGGGCTAGACGATCGACGTGGACCACTTTTGGCTTGCCTCTGGGCGGTTTACGGATGCGGTATATGACGTCGTTAATACGCTGCACCTCCCCATTGCCTTTGCAGCTTCGGCGACAAACCACGTCTCCTTTGAAGATTATACAACCAGACCATATCGCCAGGTTGAAACCCACCATTTTGCGGCTTGACGTCATATCTTGTTTTCATCATGTCGCTGGCAATTTGTGTGTTTTTACGGACCTCTTCATGTCTAGCCTCTTGGCCAGCTTGCTGACGTAATCTTCTCTAGCAACTTCTCCTTCCGGTCTTCGTCCAAATTAAAGATCGCATGGTAATCGTATTTCACGACCGAGCATGACACAGGATGGTGTTTGGCCTGTGCTTTCGTGAACGGATGATCGGTATGCCATTAAGAAAAGGTGCAAGTACTGATCCCAGTCTCTTTGGTGTTCGGACACTACCTTGGCTAAGTACTTGCCCATTGTTCGATTCATCCGTTCAACCATGCCAACAGATTGAGGATGGAGAGACGTTGTCCTTGTTTTCTTAATTCCAAACAGTCGGCAAACTTCTTGAAACAGCCCAGACTCAAAATTGCGGCCTTGATCGGAGTGTAATTCCAACGGAACTCCAAACCGGCAGAAAAACTCCTTTACTAATACGTCTGCGACTGTAGCTGCTTCCTGATTGGGTATGGCGTAAGCCTCCGTCCATTTCGTGAAATAATCCATCGCCACCAGGATGTATTTATTTCCCGAATCGGATTCTGGGAACGGCCCTGCGATGTCAATCGCTACTCTTTCCAAAGGGCTTCCTACGTTGTATTGTTTTATGGGTGCTTTGCGCTTTCTCGCTGGACCAATTTCTGATGCGCAGACCGTGCAATTACGGCACCATTTCATGACGTCCTCTTTGCAGTTCATCCAGTAGAATCGTTCTCGCACTTTACCCAACGTCTTCTTAATGCCAAAGTGTCCTCCTGATGTCCCATCGTGAAGATGCATCAACACTTCTAACACCCTGCTCTTCGGCACTACCAACTGTAGTCTGTTTCCCGTGCCCTCGGCACTTTCTAGGAATCGCTTAAGAAGACCGTCTTCTAAAGCACTCACTTCTTCCCAGGTTGGTCGTCGGTCGCTTTCTTTCCAGTCCAGGAGTAGTCTTATTTCAGGATCGTCTTCTTGTTCGCGACGTAACTGCTCAGGTTCCCACTCATCATCAATGATAGCAGTTTTCCGGAGGCATTCGACTTTTTCTTCCAGTCGCGAACAATGGCTGCAGTCTGCCCGACATGGTCTTCTGGACAAGGCATTAGCGTTCCGATGACTGCTTCCGGCACGGTGTTCTGTGTCATAGTCATACTCTTGCAGTCTCTCGATCCATCTTGCCACTTGTCCTTCTGGGTTACGGAACTGCAGTAGCCATTTTAAAGCGACGTGGTCTGTTCTCAGTAAAAATTTTTGTCCATACAAATATTTGTAGAAATGTTCGATGCACTTAACGACTGCTAACAGCTCCCTCCTAGTCACGCAATAATTCGTTTCTGGCCTGGACAGAACCTTGCTAAAATACGTGATAACTTTTTCTTGTCCACCTTGAACCTGCGAAAGGACCGCGCCTATGGCCAGATTGCTTGCAAATTTCTTCTTTCAAATTTAACATATCTGCTTGGGTTTCTTCTTGCACAATTTTGATTTGATTTGCTATGCTCGTTTGTATATTTTCTTTTAATCGCCTAGAATTTTCCATCACCTTTTCTTCTATTTTTTGGGTATTTTCAAATAATTTTTCTTGAATTTTCTGAGAATTTTCTTCCATTTTCTGAGAATTTTCGTGAAACTTTTCTTCTATTTTCTGCGAATTTCCTTCCATTTTTCTATTCATCGATTCTTGACCATTTTTGATTGATTCCAGAAATTTAAATATTTTTGAATCCATTTTAACTGCTTGCAAACGCGTCACCGGCATAAATTTAAACACGAATATAAAGTTTAAATACACTACTTTTTAAAATGCAGTTTTTGAATAACCCAAATTTTAATAACGATCCACTTATTAATTAATATTAAACCACTAGTGTACGAAAACGAATTTAATTAATATCGCGATCACGCACTTGTTAAAAGAAAAAGTTTAATAAACACGAATTTAGCTATGATTACACTTTATAAATAAACACGCGTATCGCGAAATTAACAGTTATTTACGCAATCAATTACGGGAGCGATATTAGATTACTTAGTGGTATTTACACTTAAAAAAAAATCGCGAACCGTTTGTTTTATTCGATACTCCACACTGACGCCACTGTTACGTATTTGTTTATTAAAAACTAATTTATTCAAACGACTAAAAATACGTTTACTTATTCTAGAAATATGTACACTTTTAAATTAACCGAACTAATTAAATCTAATAATATTTAATGAAAACACTTACACTAATGTATGTATAACCGTTGTATAACACTATCACTTACACGAAGATAAGATATCGTCCGCGGATAGCCTCGCACTTGTTTACACGCGTGCTAATGACTTATTTATTCCACTTTAATAATCTTCTTGACACTGCTGTATTCGCATTCCAGCAATAACTAACCTACGATTTCTCTCTTCGGTATTTATACACATCTGCGAATCCTTCTCGAGTGTTCCATATCTTTCGATATATCTTCTAGAAGATGGGTAACAACTTCCAGAAGGCTCTTGAATTTGCAGATAATTTCTCGAACGTTTCAGTAACTTTTTCGATTAGGTTTGAAAAGTGCTTGTTCTTCTAATCATAGTTCTAAATGTATTATAAATTATTAAAACAAATATTTTCAACACACTTTAGAAAAAAATGGTTATAGAAGCTTACACAGTTGGCAAATTTTCCATGTAAACGGAAGTTACCTTCCTGAAAGGTTTTATTTATCACCCGGTGATTTAATATTTGTGCATTTTAACAAACATACAATTTTTCTTAAATCGGAGTTCTCTGAGTCAAGGTTTGGTTTATTGTCTACACTTCTTAGTATAAACTCTAATAACTAGTACTGATTTTGTATTGCGTTAAAAAGTTTTAAACATTCTTTTTTTTCAGCAACAAACATGCCTGGAAGAATGTTTAGTAAGTAGACTTGATAATTTTAATAAGTAATATAATTTGGATAAATCCATAATTAGTATCACGTGTTTTAACAAAATTTTAGGTCGAGTCGGATACGAACCTCAATGTTCAGGTTACAACATTATGAAATATCCTGGAATTGATTGCAGATCGTACTATATTTGCAATGGGACCGATCTATCTCTTAGATATTGTAGATATGGCAGAGTATACAGCATAGTTAAAGAAACATGTGTACGAAACAAAGATTACGGTATGTTATGTATACCGTAATTATGTACTGATAAACGCCTTTATCTAAATTATGTAAAATTATAATAAACTTGATACTACTTGTACTATAATCACCCTTTCGACTTGTTAGCTTCAGCAATTATTTTATTGACAACAAATATATTATAAACATTCAACCAACTTGCATGTTCTGAAACCTAAAATATTTGTCGTTTATGCTGCACTCAGCTGAAAACTAGAAGACTTTTTACGAAACCTAGTCATCAGACAATTAGCATTTTCGTTCTTTGAAAAAAACTTTAATTGTGATGTTTTTGTTTCATTTACAGCTATTCGTAATAACTGTTGAGACATACGGGGCAATGAAGGGATTAAAAATCAAACTATTTCAACACATTGCTGTAGAATATTTTGCCCCTAAATACTTAAGTAATTCAAAAAAATTGTTATTGTTTAAGACTATTTTTCAATGCTACAAAAATAAATTCTAGTTTTAATGTAACAATTTCCATTGTTCTAAAAAAGTCTTAATGATCATACGTGCATAAGTCTTACATTTAAAATTACGCTTTAACAAATCTCCAATTCGTTTATTATTAAACAAACGAAAAAATTAATTTGGTTTGTTACTAATTAATTAACAACATGGTTTTTTTAAATTTAATTGTTTACTACCTGGTATATGTCTAGATGTCACTGATTTATAATTGCTTAACGTCAAGTCTAAAACTAAATACAAAGATTTGAGATTAGATTGTTCAGTTAAAGAGTAATTCTCAGTATCCTTATTTGTTGTTGATTTAACATTAACTGTTTTAGCTTAGTAAAATCCTGTAAAATTAACACAATACCTAAGATATGCAGATAATAATTATCTCTTTCCATGAAAGACCGGCGTAATATAAATGAAACAAAGTAAATGAAAAACTATGTTTAAAAAATAGTGTTGTTAAAGTGTGGTTTACAATCGCAAATGGAATAGTTACATTTGAAAAGTAAGTTTTTTTTGAATGATTGTAGTAGGAATTGAATAAATTATTTCTATACAATAACATAATCACATATTTTTTTAGATTTCTACTGAAGAAAACACTAACAAAAAACGGAACAGATTAAGACGAACTTAGAGTAGCAAAAGTAAATTATTTTAATACAATAAAGAGTTTAAAAAAAAAAAAGTTTTTAGAATGTTTTTATACCGACGTACAAAAAAAATTCTTAAATAAACCATATCACTAATCAACCTGTCCTAGGGGAAATTGATAAAAAAGAGATAAAAGAAGTCGAGTACATTATGAAAAAGGTGAAAAGTTAATTTTTAGAGTTTCAAGGTGTTTAAATAAGTATTAAACAATATAAATGTAATATGACAAATACAAATTTTGTACATCAATGACCAAAAATTAAGAAATAGATAGACTTGGGCATATATTTTTCTCATAAATAAGTTTTTTGTATATTTGTCATAAGATCATAATTTACAACAGTCGAACAATAACACATTTAAAATTTTGTAAACTAATTTCAAAAAAATAATAAAGTTCTTGATTTAACAAAAATTTTGTACAAATAATATTTTCAAGTTGACTAATATTTCATAGCAAAAAAATATAATGGATAAGTTAGACTAAATCAAGAACCAAAAAAAAAACATCTTATAAACAGAAGATTTAAATGCCTATAAGCAAAATACAGTACCTCAAAAAAAACAAGTAAGTAAGAAAAGATACCTCGAATCCAAAAATTTTGAAAGCAAACAAAGCAAACATTTATACGTTCAGACACATAATATTGACACGTTCGAGAAATTATTCTCAAGTTCGAGAGTTTTCACAAAGTTTTTATCCATTTCCAGAACGTTCAGCGAAAGATATAGAAAATTCTCCAAAGATGGCCAAAATGTATAAATGCGGTCAAACAAATCATAGGTCAGTTATTTCAATAATTAAAGTCGGCAGTGTTAAGAAGATTATTCAAGTTTAAATAATTAAGTGATTAACGCGTGTCGATATAAATATACGGAGTATAACCTTGTACGTGACTTTAATGTAAACAAGTGTTGTGAAGTTATCTGCGGACTTTATCTGTGTAAGTGATAGTGCTATATAAATTAGTGTAAGTGTTTTTATTAAATATCCTTAGATTTAATTAGTTCGGTTAGTTATAAACGTGTACATATTTTTAGTATAAACAAATTAGTTTTAATAATCGTTACAATATCCTAGCATAAACGACTCTAACAACAAAGCGTTTGATGTTTCATTGGTAAATCTAAGTAACCTCCGGCCATCTTTTTAGTAGTACTTTATGCAAAAAATTCCATAGGTAAATTATACAGAGAGGGCCAATTGTGTGTCAAAGTAAAATATCTTCTTTAATACACAAAGTATATATTTACAAAAGTTGTAGGGTTCTTAAAGTTTTACATTTTAAGATTATTTTTTACTATACAGGGTCTTCCATAATATCAAAGCAACAAAAAACTTAATTTCTTGTATATTAATACGTTTTTGGAATACTCTTGAAGTCTACTTTACAATGATATAAGATTGGAAACACTCTTAACAAAATTATAAACAGTTTAAACATTTTTCTTCAATTCTTTGACTTCTAAGAATGACATGCTTTTAGGAAACATTTAAGGTATCCATAAAAGTTTTGAACACGTAATTATGTAATACCGGGTGTTTTGTAATAAAACCAAAGATGCAAAACTTTAGACGGCTCAGGTTCCTACTCGCCATCAACCATTGCAGTTTTTCGGAAACATTTAATATTTTTTTCTAGTCGTGAACAATAGATGCAGTCTACCGTACATGGTCTTCTGAACAAGACATCAGCGTTCCTATGACAGCTTCCGGGCCGGTGTGTTATAGTCATAAGCTTATAATCTCTCAATCCATCGTACCACATGTACTTCCGAAGTACTAAACTGTAACAGCCATTTCAATGCGGCGTGGTCCCTCCTTAGTAAAAATTTGCGTGCATACAAATATTCATAAAAGTGCTAAGACTGCTAAGAGTTTTCTTCTAGTCGCGCAGTAATTTTTTTCTGGTCTGGACCAAACTTTGCTAAAATAGGCGACGATTTTTTCTTGTTCATCTGGCACCTGTAAAAGGACTGCTCCTATGGCAAAATTACTTGCATCGGTATTCAAAACAAACTTTCCATCTTCTCGTGGATAACTTTAAATCGGCGAAGTGACTAGGGCTTGTTTTAGTTGATCGAAAGCGTTTTTTCAGCCTTTATTACATCTAAATTCTGCTCTTTCTTTGATCAATTTTGTCAAAAGTTTGGCAATATTTGCAAATCCGGGTACGAATTGTCTGTAATAGGTGTACAATCCAAAGCAACTTTGAATCTAATGTTTGTCAATTGGTCTTGTTAATGTCTGTAATGCTCAAACTTTGTTTTGGTCAGCTTTTAGTTCATTTGCAGATAAAACGTAGTTTATCTTTTTTCTTAAATACGTGGGGTTTCTTTGGGCTCGGTTTTGGATTTGAACCACGTAGCGATTGGAACAATTGCTTCAGGTTGTTCAAATGTTCTTCCAACCACAATCACGTAGCATAGATAAACTGGGCACGTTTTCCAAGACAAGTTATTGCAAGATGGTCTCTATCAAATGCTCGAACGTCGCAAGAGCGTTACATAGACCGAACTGTAACAAACCGTTTCCAATCGCAGAAGCAGTCTTTTTACGGACTTTAGATTCTAATTCTACCTGCCAGTAACTACTTTTCAAATTCATCTTGTAAAACCACTGGCATTGTGACAGAGCCTTTAGAGTATTGTCAATGCTCGGAAAAAGGTAACTGTCCTTTTTAGTCGCTTTGTGAAGGTGTGTAGTCTACCTAAAATTTTGCGGTGGTTCATCTTTCTTTTTTACTAGTACCACAGGAAACACTCATAGACTATTTGAAGGTTCCATTTCATATCTGTAATTATTTGTTCGACTTAGTCTTGTTTTGCCAAGGGAAGTAGATGTTGTCGTATAGGCCGAGCGT
This sequence comes from Aquatica leii, assembly GCA_035610365.1. Taxonomy (NCBI): domain Eukaryota; kingdom Metazoa; phylum Arthropoda; class Insecta; order Coleoptera; family Lampyridae; genus Aquatica; species Aquatica leii. Next base: position 41,008,055 of record CM069432.1, on the reverse strand, counting down.
CTCCGGTATTGATTTTGTACTTCACCAGGACCTGCAGTGGAGGATTTAAGCTAATTGAGGCCCTTAGTGGCAACAAAAAATTAGTGTTATTTTTTTAATACTTTAATCTGAATTTCCGTTTATAATATTAAAATAATTGCAAATAACGCTTCTGTATAAAAGACTTTATATATTTTCTCTTCTTGATTTGATTTTTAAAGTATGGCATCACTTTTTTCGTTATCACCACGTAATTTTTTTCGTTTAGAACCACACTTCTGGATCAACGCTTTAACTTTTGTCAGCTGATCTTAGCTGAGACTTGAAGGTAAGAAAGTCTAATAGAGACTGTGAGCACTTCTTTGGAGACGTACTAGAATTCACGCATTTTACAATTTGACATACTGGTATGCATTGACTTACCACTATCTTCTTCTTCTATGATGCCGAATCTGAGTTAACATTCAAGATCCTTACTGGCACCGTGTCTTTACTCAATAAAACTCGTACGGCTACCTTCTCTGACGAATGGAAAAGAATTTTTTACCATCAAATTTTTTCATATCTAAATGGAACTCAAACTTCGTTATAATGTTTTGTCTATATAGTATGTTTCTAAACTTGTTTGTATATTCTCTTTTATTTAATTATTTTTGTTTGTGTTTTTCTTTAAAGTTGCTTCTAAATACTTTTTTAAATTTGTAAATAACTCTTTCGCGTTTTTTTCGTTCACGTCATCCGCATATTATTTGTCCTTCTCTGTTTATTATTGCTTCCTAGCAGTTCAGTTTTTATTACACTTTCTAGCATTAAATTAAATAAGAGTGGCTGATGGTGAACCCCTTGTCTTATGCCTTTATTGAAGATAAATTTATGGGTATCTCCTTCTGCTGTTCTTATATTGCATAGGTATTTGTTAATGTTATCTCTATTAGTATAATTCGTTTTTGCGGCGATTTATCTCTTCACCTTGTCACAATTCTGTCTTGCGCCATTCTCTCTATATGTGTATTCCATTCTCGTTTTTTGTTATACGTCCATTCTCCTATATTTTTTACTTTACATAGTCTTATTATGATTTCACTCCTTTCTTTGTCATATAGGGTCCGGTGATTTTTTTTAATATTTTCATCTCTGCCGTTTCCCATGTTTTGTTTTCGATGTGGCAGGCCTTGTCTCTAATGGTGTTCTCCGCCATATGGTATCGTTTAGACATGCTGCAATTTTGTTGATTTTCATATGCTGGTATACTTTATTTTCTATATATCCAAAGCATGATAAGTCGATCAAAAAAGAGATGCAGTGGCAACCTACATCCAGAGTAATAGATAAGTAAGGCTAAATTGATAAAGAATAGTCTTTGAGCCTATTAAGAAAAAAAAGAAGAAGCGTTTTTGCGGTATCATATTAGCTTTCGAAAATTGTATAACTTTTTTCCGGTCAACACTATCGAAAATTATAGGTAATCTGTAATTTCGTGAGAGACTTTTATGACACAAATGTAATTCAATAAGACTTACCCACAATCCAGCACTTGCCCGAAGAAAACGTTTTCCTCGTTGAGTCGATCTAAAATATTAATGAACAAAGCAAATCGTGTCAGCACAATGACTCACGAAAGCAAAAATCTACAAAATTATTAATTAATGCTAAAAGAAATTAGACATAAAAACCGGTTACACGCAGTAAGTTAAAAGTTGATATCGCAGTCGATTGACGCATAAGGAATACCATCTCGAAGAAAAGTTTTTGTCGAGACTTCGTTTTTAGCTTTAACGTAGGCTTTCCAAAATTATAATCTTTTCATGAAAGCATTTAGTCGATATTAACTCCTCATCGATCAAGAATACACCGAAACATGTGGCGGGTCGTCCTAATAAATTAACATGGAAGTTACTAAAGAATTCTAAAAACTACTAGGAAAAGCTTACCCTGTGGTGAATAAACTAATAGAAATGCGTTTTCGATTTATATTCTAGTTTCTACATACGCAGGTGTAGAAAATTAAAATTTAACCATCACAAGCACGATTTTAAGTAGTTGACGGTTTAACGTCTTGACAGGAAATGAAATAAAGCGAAATTCGTTAGAGGGCGTCGAAAGTAGAAATCTAACTTTAAGGTGATGAATATAACATTTTGAAATTGATGCACGTAATAACGTGCTTCAAGTTATCGACACCAGCGAGATGTATTTATTCGACATGTACCATTTCAAAGAAACAAACACATGACAGTAACCCAAATCGCTATGATAATTACCGAAAAATCAAGTTAGTGCACAAAAATAGAAGTTAATTCTTACCCTAGAGAAAACCTCACGTATGAAGTAAAACCAATGCGCTCATTAATAGCGTGGATGAAAGCAAATATTTAAAAATAAAGGTTTGACTAGACGCAAACGTTCGGTTTCATGTACAATCCTTCTCACATTGAACGGAAATGTCTTTTTTTAATTAATTAATATCCCTGTCAAAAAAAAAAAAAACGGCAACCAACACTTTGAATGTAACAAGGGGGCGTTCTAGAACGAAATTCACACAGTACGCAACCTATATCCAAAGATTTTTAACATAACAATTTATTGGTTTAAAAAAATTTTTTCTTTTGCTTTATTTTTTCCATAAAAGGCTACCCTATTTGAATCTTGTTTTTTCTCTCATGAGTATAACATTTAAAAGTCTTTTTTAATTATGTTTCCCACTCCCTTCCTTCATATCTCTTGAACTGCAGTCAGATCTACTTGATATCTTACTGATTTTCTTTTGCAAGTTTTATCATTTTTCTTCTGTTAATAATGTTTTTATGTTACAAATCTTTATCTCTTTTTTTTGTTTTCTTTTGCGTCTTTTATCTATCCACTTTTCAAAACTAAATCTTTTTCCGTATCTTTTTGTCTTCTTTGACTTTCTTTTTGTTCATTCGTTTTTGAATCGCCGTGCAGTATTTGTTATCTTCTGCAACTTCATTTTTGTCTGACTGTTCTTGCTTTTTGTGTTTTATTACTTTATCTAATGCTTTGTAAGATGGCCATTTTTGTACTTTTCCTAAAATAATTCACCACTATTTTATTATACCTTTTTCCTCCGTACGACCTTCTTCTTTTGTTTTTTTTAGATAGTGGTGCGATAGGAGGTGCGAAGTTTTGCATGAAAGAACGAAGTGTTTTAAGCTTACGGCCGTACTGAAGCAGTTCTTCCTTAGAGGTAACTTCTACCATTGTCAAGTGATCCTGATAGAACGGCGTGATATTGCGCAACAGAATGCGTAGTTGTTGAGATTCAGACATTCGGAACAACATACGACTGAACATGGTTTCCATAACTGATAGGTAAGTCCCCATGCTCTCGGTTTCCCCCATTTTAATTTCGTCCAACAATCGCTCATCGTAGTCTACCGGCTGGAATTGGTCTCGCAATAACTTGACTAAAGATGACCAATCAGAAGCTTGCCTACGATTTGCAGGGTACCACAAAAGTGCCTTTCCGCAAAACAAATTTATACCCGAATTGAATAACTTCTTGAACGACACCTTTCGAGCAACTCTCAAGTCATCCACCTGTTCCAGGAATGCACTCAGTGAGGTATCTCTGATTTAACCATTGACTGCGGAGGAGTCGGCAACCTTGTAGACTGGAAAACTTCACTTGACTCTTGTTTATCCGACTCCGATGACGTATCCACCCCTTCCTCGACAGCAAACACTAGCGACTCGTCTCGTCAGCTAACCCTATTATACCTCCGAACCGCTGACTCAAAACTCGCCTTAATTCCAGTTATGGCGACTAGATGCTCATTCTTGGCAAATCTCTCGTCCTCCGTATTCGGCTGGCATTTGTCCAAGCGATACAGCGTGTGAGACATCAGGGTCGATACACGTTTGAAGGTGCTCGTCGTGCAGTTCCCATCAAAACTCTCCAATGCCTTCGACAGCTGTTTCAAATTCCATGAGATCTGCCGTGAAAGCGATGCTGTACGTTATAGCTGACAGTTGGTCCGTTTTCTCCAAATTGAGAACGCTAATAAGAGATCTACGCATCGTATCGACGGATCCTGTCTAAAAACCTCGACTTTCCAACTCGTATCGTAGCTCGTCCGCCAAAAGTCGATTAACTTCCTTCTTCCAGATTGTTGACATTTCGCTAATTTCTAACTACCAAGAAGCACAAAAAAACGAAAAGACCCCAATCAACCAAACACAAAAAAATACTTTTATCCAAAATCCACTACTAAAAGTTCAGTGAGCAAGCAACAGACTACTCACTTCCAATATCAACCGGATAAAGTCCAAAACCAAATGAAATTATGCAAAACAAAAAATATATACGAGTATAACCAAGGAAATGCCCCACGTTGGGCGCCAGTTATGTAATCGGTCTTTTATTTCTCTCCTAAACTCAACAAACGCTTACCTCGAGTAGGCGGGAGGAAATGGCTCCGGCTAGCACTAGTGGAGACGGTGTGCGGTTAGTTCTTTAGTTTTGTGTGCCAGCAAACCTACTAAAACCAATTACACTTTTGCTTCTACAGGGTCTGCTCCGTAGATCAGTTCCCTACCTAACTGGATAAAACCCTTCCAATGACAAGAAAGAATAGAATAAACGCAGAAAAAGAAAATCGCATAAATAACCTCGATGTAGGTTTTTCTTTGTTCTCTTACTTTCTTGAGGCAATTTTCACTTATTCATGTGTTTGTGCACTTTAACTATTTCGTAGCTTTGAGCAATTTTATTTTCTGATTTCCTGACGCCAATTCCACCATTATTGTTCTTTTTTTCCTTTTTAATCCCCAATCTTATTATTCCACAATTTAGCAGGATTTTTTCTTGTCTGGTTCTTTATTTTTTACATATTTATTCTACTTTTCCACCAGTTTTCCGTTGTCTTCATCATTTTCTTCTACTAGTTCATGGATCATTATATTTCTCTTTCTTTTCTCCGTTTCCAGTACCTCTATTCTTGTTGCTTGATCTACTATTTGTTTTTTTAATGCTTTATTTTTTTTGTAAACTAGTTAGTGCATTTATGTTCTCTTCCATTTTCGTATTTAATTCTTTTAGCTAGGTTTTTACTTCTCTCGATTCCTGCTTTATGCCATTCAGTATTACTATTATTTTGTTTTCTGTACTAATTTGCTTACTTTCCTTTCCTCTATCTGTCAAAATACCTTTTACAGTTTTAATCTGTATCAAAAGGATGCTTTTATTTCTGTCTTGTTACAAATTATTCTTCACTTCTTTTCTTCTAACTTTATGCTTCCACTGCTTTAAAACAATTTGTTTTGATTTTTTCTAAAAATTATTAAGAATTGTAATTTAGTTAGTCTGTTGCCACACACTTCTGCTTAAACATACGAGATAAAAATACAGGCCCGCGCCTAACACCTTTGGCGCCCTTGTGCAAATTTAAAATAATGTCCCAAATTTGTATTACGTTGATATGTGAGTACAGATACGAGTTAACTTAGGTATTATTATGCATTATTGATAAATAAATAATTTTAAATAGTATTTTTATAAATTTATTTTCATATAAGTATTTTTTCATTAAGGTACATAACATAATTATAAACTTATAGAAAACAGAAATATATTGAAACGTTCGAAAAATTACTTGCAATTGCAAGAGCCTTGTAGAAGCTGTTATCTATTTTCTAAAAGTTATAGCGAAAAGTAGGGAACGCTCGAGAAGGATTTCCGTATGTCTATATATAGCGACGAGACAGATCGTAGGTCAGTTATTGTCGTAACGCGAATGCAGCTGTATTAAGAAGATTTATCAAGTTGAAATAAATAAGTCGTTAGCACGTGTGTGAGATAAACCTACCGAGAATAATAGTGTACGTGATTTTTAGTGTAAACAAGTGCGAAATCCGAGGACGTTATCTTATCTCCTTGTAAGTGATATAAATTAGTGTAAGTGTTTTATTAAATATTATTAAATTTAATTAGTTCGGTTAATTTAAAAGTGTACATATTTCTAGAATAAGTAAACGTTTTTTTAGTCGTTTAAATAAATTAGTTTTTAATAATAAATAAATACGCAACAATATTATAACAGTATTACAACTCAAAATTTTTGTGTTTTAGTTTCAAATGTAATATATGATACAAAAGCACAAGAAACAAAAAAAATATTTAAAACATTAAAAATACTCGTTTATATATCACAGGACGAAACTGATCGACAAATAAAAACAAAACAATATAATATTTTAATAATGCAACATGTCCCCTTTTAAAGGTTTTTGATTTAATATTTTTACCGATCAAGTTGATTACTTCATTTTGTATTTTATCCCCGAGATAGTTTTTGTGATCTTTTATTTGAGAGCGTTTTGTATGTTCTGACACAATCGAGTCAAATTTGGAAATAATTTCTATGCATTTTAAAAAGTTACCATTGTTTTTCTCAAACAACTTATTATTACTTCCACGAAACGCTAAATTTTGCTGACTTAAAAACTGAATCACGTAGAAATTTTTTTCTATAACAGCTTGCCAGTATTTAGTTTCTCTGTTTATTACATTTTGAATTTCAGAATTTCATTTTTATTAAAACGGGTAGAAAGATCTAGCGATTTTAGAACATTTTTGATATATAACTTGCTCTTTTAATGAATGTTTAAATGTTCACTTAATTACTGCTCTTTGAAAAAAATGCGTTATTTAGACATAGTTTTTCAGTTCTTCCTCTCTTTTTCTTTTATTCAGCAAATTTTGGTATTCAGACAATTTCTTCTTTTTTTCTGACGTCCTGTATACTATAAAGAAATTAATATGTAAGTACACAAATTGACAAATTATTCCTGAAAAATGGAAATGTTTCGACGTCTCAAACTCAATCTCGAAAATTATTTTCTCAACATTACTTATTTCAAGTTATTTCAAAATTTGTAAATTTTTATAAATAGTAATACTAGTGCTTATCAATTATTCTGTTTGAATTTACTTCAATTAATAATGATGTTTAAATAATTAAATATAAAAGGATTTTTGAGATGCAAGTTTTTGGCTTTTAATGTTTTAATAAATCTAAAATAAAAAATAAATTTTAGATGAACTCACCTTAATTCACAACACAAAACACATCTCTTAAAGTTTGTAAAACTACAAAAAAGTTTTAAAAGCAGATATCTGTTACCCCATGCACCTTTTCACTTCGCTAAGTTAATTATCGATCGGGCATGTTGTTTGTTGCTTTATCTTTTATTTACTTTTGAGTTTTGAGGCTTTTTGGCGCCTCGGCGCTGTCGTGCACCACACGACTTTGTCCTTATGTACGGCGCGGAAATTACATTAGCTGAAAATTTATCTGCCAGTGTTTGGAAAGCAAAATGTTTCTTAAAGTCGAAAATTCAATATTGTCTTTTTTAAACATATTTTTTATCCAGAGTAAGAAAGAATTATTTGACGGAAACTGCCTCAAAGGGAGAAAGTTTACTGTTGTTTTTACGACAACGTCTAAAAAACATAATTTTATGATCAGCGAAACGAGGTAGCCTAAACAAGACAACGCCACACTCTAAGAGAGTCTAGTGAGTAAAAAGTGGTTACTTAATTAACTTAATTATACATAAAATACATAATCTAATTTTTAGCGCCTATCGCCATTGTTCAGCACTTCATTATCAGAATAAACTTAGAGTTACAAGATCATACAAGTTTAAACGCAAATGATTCTAGAAACAGTAAACTAACAGAAGGTTTCACAGTAGCAACAGGTATAAATAAATTATTTTAGACAATTATATAAAACACAATTCAATATTTAAAGTTTTTACTAAGCTGGCGTCATCATCAGTGCCAGTGCGAGGCGTACAAATTTCAGACTGATACAGGCTGATACTAAAAAAACGTTTGTAACGGCCGATATAATACTGTTTTTCCATAGGTCAGTTATATCATTATTTACCAAGAAAATAATAAAAATACGTTTTCTTGTTGAATTGTATTATGAAACGTAACATAATAATTTGATCTGTCATATTTCTTAATTAATCAAACGTTGCTTTAAACATAGTCTACAAAAATTAATTGACATCGGCTTAATTAAATTTTAACAGTTCATTAAAAAACTACAATAATTGAGTAATAAATTTAAAATAAACTTTAGGTAAGTAAATACGTAGGTATGTGCTGAATGAACAAACTAATCAACACTTCTCAAAGCTCCTGTTGATTATACGTTCATTAAAATTTGAAGGTTTAATTTATATAAAAAACGTCAAGCTAATGTTGATAATACATGTATATAAAGAATTTTATATACTTCTGGAAATAGTGTTTACGTGAATTTAAAGTAATACACTGGTGGTTGTTAGAATGACCGCTGACCCTTTGCTTAATTCGGCTACGATAGATCCGAAAGAATACGCAATTTTTAATAACATTAGCTCAGTATGGTGGGATCCAAAAGGAGAAATACGCGCTCTACATTATATTAGCAGTTTAATAACACCTTTTATATTAAAAGAAATAGTTAACGCAGGTTTGCCCAAAAAAGAGTTTGTCAATACCACAACACCATTAAAAGGATTGGAAATTTTAGAAGTTGGATGTGGAGGTAAGCAATAGCATTAGGTTACCACTAAAATAATTTATAAATTTAAGGTGGCCTTCTTACGGAAAAAATTGGTAGTTTCGGTTGTAATCTTACTGCTATTGACATTAACTCTGAACTTATAGAAGTAGCTAAGCATCACGCAACTTTAAACCCATCTTTGACAAATATAAATTATCGATTAGAAGCGGTCGAAGATCATGTTTTACAAAACACAAAAAAATACGATGTAGTAATTACAAATTTTGTTTTGGAACACGTTCAAGATCAAGAACTGTTTTTAAGAATATGTATTAAATGTCTTCGTCCGGGTGGCTCTCTTATTGTAAGCTCTATAGGTCAAACTTGGATGGGATGGTTTTTTGGAATTATACTTCCAGAATTTATTTTGTCCAAAATTCCGCGAGGAATGCACGAATATGATAAATTTATTACGATTGAAGAAACACAAAAACTTTTAGAAAAATGTAAGATAAACGCCGATAAACGTAGTATACGTTTTATAAATAATTTATTTTAGATAAATGTCGAACAACGTCTACTAGAGGTCTGCGTTATGGCATCATTGGTGAACCATGGATATGGATCGACAGCACATCTATGTTTTATATCCTACATGCAGTTAAAAGTCATTACTAAATAAATCGATCTTTTTATCTGTTATTATTTTTAAAAGTATTTGTAATTGTAAACAAGTTATTTAGGAATTAGATAAAATTAACCATTTTTTTATCGACCTATTTTCTGCTAACTTAAATTTTTTATCTAATTCTTCTCTCGGTTAATAAAATCTGTAGTTGTACCATTAAATGTTTGTACCATATTTATGTAATTTATTAATTTATCATTTATTCGTTGCAAACATGTAATTACAATAAATATGTTTAGAAAGTTAATTTGTTAAATTATTAAATTCAAATCATATACGTCCGTAGCAAATTAAATCAACGTATTGGTATAATATAAATTGTTCGTGATTTATTTAATATAGCTGTAATAATTATATTTTAAATATCCAGTTACCTTAATTTATTTATACAGTAAAACAATTTTGAAACATTCGCTAAGTTTTAGTAAATTTCAAGAACGTTTTCGTACTTTTTATCCACGTCTAGAACGTTCACGAAAGAATGTAGAGGCTTTTCGAATGTTTGCAGAAATGTATAAATGTGGTACAAACAAATCGTAGGTCAGTTATTTCCCGTAATTCGAAGACGGCAGTGTTAAGAAGATTATTCAAGTCTAAATAAATAAGTAATTAACGCGTGTGAGATAAATCTACGGTGTATAACTTTGTACGTGACTTTAGTGTAAACAAACAATAAGTGTTAAATAGTTATCCGCGGACTTATCTTGGTGTAAGTAATGGTGTTATACATAAATTATAGTGTAAGTGTTTTTAATAAATTTCTTTAGATTTAATTAGTTCAGTTAGTTTAAACGTGTACATATTTTTAGTTCTAATAAATTGCTTTAATAAGAATTGTTACAATATAAAGATTTTTAGGTTTTAAACCGCGTGTAATAAAAAACAAAAGTATATAAAAATTATATTAAATTATTATTAGAACAAAATTATTTTAACCACGGCAGCTGTCGGAACACAGACCTCTAGCTGTGAGCTTGAATGAAACAAAAGTAATTACACAGGTGTGTGAATTTCTTACAATTTATTAGTTACTATAAAATTACTATACTATTTGCAGTAAAGAGAAAAACAGTGTTTGGGGGCCAACCACCTTTAAATTGGTTATAAATAAACGACATTAAACATCTTACAACTAACTATTAACTGACATTAAATTCCAAAGTAATAAACGTTGCAAACAATTTTAATAATTGAATAAAACACAATTTAATTCATTTGAATTTAAAGCGTAATCATTAATCAATAATGCAATTAATAAATCTAAGCTGACTCACCAATATAAAATGTTACGTTATTGGTGATTTATTAATATCACATTCTTCGCTCAAGTATTGCTTTCATTATAACACCGAAATTCTATAAAATCATGATTCAAAACATCCCAACGGAATTAAAGATGAATGTAAATTGGAAAAGTCAAAATAAATACTAACAAAGATAAAGATATAAGCCGTTGAGTTGTAAAATGGCCTTGAATGAAACCTTTGTTAAAGTATTGCGTCACATTACGAAATTACAGTAATTAGTTGGAAAGAAGAAAAATTATTTTGTATACGTTTTTTACGTCATTATTAAGAAAATTGTTTTCTTTTCACTTAAAACGTACAAACCTAACGTGGTTGACAAACGGAAGTGTCCAACAAAGATCGATTGTCAAAAGCAAGTACGACGCGACGTTGCCAAACTGAATAAATTTAAATGCAAAATTAGTTGCATAAAATTAGCGAATGCAAAATTGTATTTTAAATGAAATGAATTTTAACGGGACGTTACACACCCCCTCCATAATTTGAAATCGGCAGGTTTCAAACTGCGAAGTGGAGAACAAAACAACAAATGCGAAATAAACAACAACAAAAGTAAAAAGCAAATTTCGCAACATCGTTGCACAAAAAGTCAAATCATAAAAACTTATTTTCTAAACAACATAACTTAAAACCTAATCTAAACCTTAAACTAGAGGTCAAAATTTGTAAAGGTAGTAAAACCTAATAAGTCACAATCGAGGATAGCGGATTACACTTTAGAAATACCGACCAACCTACCACTTTCCCAAGGCAGAAGAAGAAATAGAATTAAAAGTTTGACAGTACTAGGTAACGAAGGATACTGATAAAAGAAGGACATCGCGCAAATCCGCGTCATAGTTTGACGTTAATTCCACAAATACAAAAATCAGCCGAAACAAGTTCCACTTCACTTAATAAATCTAAAAGAAAAGAGATTGAACGTAGAATTAAAGATGAAATACTAAACAAAAATTCCCAAGGTTAGTCGGCTCTTACCACAAGCAATAACTATATTGTTGTGAGAAAATTCTACTTCCGTCCTCACACAGGAAAATTCGTAAATCACAAGGTTAAATATAAAAGTTTCAAATCAAAATGAAAATTATTGCCAATACTTCAAACCAGAAAAATAGGTATTAATGTGCTCAAAGCTAAACTCAAAATGGTCGTCTTAACAATTGCAAGTAAATAATTAAAAACTCAAATCAAGAAGACGAGTTCCAAAGAACAAATTCGCAGAATCGACATTAAAAAAATGTAATCAAATACATGAAAATAAATCAGTAGAAGAACTGCAAATAAAATATAAGTTTTGGTCAGGGCATTAATCAAATAATTTATATTCCCATACTGTGGTATACATTAAACATTGAGATTTCCTCAACATAACATAAAATATAAAAAATAAGGCAGCCAATCACTTAGATTGTACAGGCCTCCAAGGTTGAGCATCAATAAAATTTAATGAAAACTGTAACATAAAAAATTCCTAACGGCTTATCATCAGGTGTAGATAATCTATAAGTCGTTGGACCCATAATTTCAACAATTTTTGCTTCAATAAATTTTGGACCTATTTTAGAACTAAAATGCTTTGACGTATCCGACCAATTTTGTGGATTTCAACATCCCAGTTTTTATGGCTGTCAGAAATATGACTACGAATAGCAGTACCAACCACACCAAACTCTCTCTACAAAGTTAACTTGTGGGTGATTGCATTAAACCAAATAGAAGAGATTTTATACGACTGCATCAATTTATTAAACTTTGCAGTTTTACACTGAGAACCATTATCTACCATACAAATCTGAGGAACACCATAAACCAAAAACACGTAATTTTTCAAATAGTCACATATACGTTTGGCAAAAGCATTGCGCAAACAACTAAGAGAACTGTATTGCCTTGTTTTGAACGAAGAAAAGGACCTACTAAATCTATTGAGAGACATTGAAAAGGGAATAAAACTTCTTTTTTTACCCATAAATCCAAAGTGATTACGCTGAGAATATTTACTCTTACAACAAGAAAACAACAACAAATATATGTAGCAACATCAGACTTGAACTTTGGCCAATAATATAATTTTGCAATTTACAAAAAGGTTTTGGTAAAGCCTGTTCTACATTATACTTTTTGCGTCCAAGTTAAATTTACATACAAGTTTCTATGAACTAGAACTTGTCAAAGAAAAAAGTATAGTGTGGAACAGAAAACTTATCGCGTTTAAACTTTTTTTAAAACTGGAAACGGTCCAAGTTTCTGTCCAAGTTTGTATCATAGTTCATACGCAGAAAAGTGACACATAATCACCTATTTCTTTCTGTTTTTACTATACTTGTTTCTTTGACAAGTTCTAGTTTATAGAAACTTGGATGTAAACTTGGACACAAAAAGTATAATGTAGAACAGGCTTAACACCTAAATGCGAAGAAGGGTCATCATCACACTGAAGTAGAATAGACTTCCGTAAAGTTTGAGTTAATTTGTAAATTACTTGAAACGAATTTATAAGCTTTCTCATCATCTATTCTCCAATCAGGATATGAATCTGGTTTATTAGTAATGTTATCAATTTTCTTTAAATATCAAGGATCAAGATCAATAGTAGAAAATTCCAATAAACTAATTTCCAAAAATGCGCGAAAAAGTGCGTCGGGAACTACATTAAGTTTTCCCTTGCGATGATTGACTTCAAAATCAAATTGTTGAAGCTTTACGCACTATGGAGCTAAACGACCTGAAGGATCTTTTAAATTATTAAGAATTAAAAGAATGATGGTCAGTAATAACCTTAAAATGACCCACTAAGCATGTAACGTAAATATTACGTTTTGTGATATTATTGCAACAGTACTTCGATGGTATACAGATACGTTCAATTTGTGTACGTTTAAAGAAAGTATTGTGACGTTATATTGAAACATTCTAACATTATAAACAAGAAACCAAAACAACATCAAACTGGAACATTATTGCAAAGAAACTTCGATGTTATACAGATACGTTCAATTTGTTTAAGTTTAAGGAAACTTTTTGCGACGTAATCAACATAAATATTTTTTGGGAACTCGACTAAAGGCGATAAGTTACGTAGTGGTGTCTCTTCCAAGAACGCGTGTTTTGTTTTGTACTGAGATTTATTTTTAGTTCAGAAGGGGTAATCTGTGGTTCAGACACGTTTCCTTTCGGAATCTGAGAACTTGAATTCGTATGCGCGGCTTAGATTTTTGGGTTATACCATCTTTCGACAGCCTGTGCTTTATAGTTGCAGTTTGCAGTTTTGTATTGTTATCAGTTATTTTTCTACCATTGTGTACTCATCGAGTTTTATCCGAATGGTTACCGAATAGAAGATAAGCATATTTTCGTTGATTATACCATATTATGCACATAAACATTTAATATTTCCAACCACGTTGTTTGAATTATTATCTGCTCACCCATTACATAGTGTAGCTCACCCGTTAAATAGTGTAATTGAATTATTGACACGTTATACAAATGCATATCTATATACATATATGTATCTAAAGAATTTATCACTGAACTGCGACATAATTTTATCTAAATTTCGTGATTTCTGGAAGTTAAAGTTTAAAAACAAAAGATGCTTATGCTTATGCTGAACAAGATTTGCGTCATTTATTAATGTACTGTTATTACTTTAGTTTTGTTTTAAATTACACACACATTTTACGTTTCGGATCATTTTTTGTTATTTTTAATTAAATTTTAACGTTTGTTTTTTGCAATTTTGTGTACATTTTTTCTGTTGCTCATTTACTATTTTCTTACATTGCATTTTATAATTATTTTATAATAAATTTATAAATTTTAAATGTACCAAATCCTTTTAATCACACAGGTAGGTTCGCTAGGGATCGTAACCAATCTAATGGGCTTCTGGGTGATCAAGGACCTAAAAGCTAATTGCATCGGATCCTTGATTGGCGTCCACGCTGATTTTGAGTATCTTGCTTCCGTTTTTGAGATTCCCAAAATGGTCACGAATTTTTATTCTAAGCAATCCACTCCTTACCGCTAGGTGGCGAGTAAAACTTCTTTTATGTTGTTTTTATTCGGGCATTTCTTTGACGTTCAATTTTTTGCATGTTTCTGTTTCACCCTTGTTTTCTAGATCGTGGCATATCATGGCAAATGTCAGCACATCATCATTCGACGATGAACTGCTTTCGTCACCTGTATACATCGCGCCGGGAAAAACGCAACTAAATGCTTACGACTTGATTTTCGCTGCTTAAGTGTGAATACCCCTACAAAATTCTGCTGCTTGCCACAGTTTGCTGCGTCGCGCAGCGCTGCGACGCGCTGCTTAGTGATACTCTAATGAGAATCGGCCTTAAAACGGCAGAAAAACTCTTTTGCTAATACGTCTGCCATTATAGCTGTTTCTTGATTGAGTAGCGTAAATCTTTGTTTATTTCGTAAAATAACTCATCGCCACCAGAATGTATTTGTTTCTCGAATCAGATTCTGGGAATCCTGCGATGTCAATTCGTCAATTGCTACTTTTTTTAAAGGGTTTCCCAAGTTATACTATTTCATCGGTGCTTTACGTTTTTTTCTTACTCTTTTCAGTTTACTTACATTAGTAGAAACTTCCTTTAATGTCTTCTTTACGCCAAAGTGTCCTCCTGATGTACAATGTTTCAACACCGTCTTCTACACTAAAAAAGTTCTACTGCGCTCAGTAGGCTTTGATGTTTTTGCCCAAAACACTCACTTTTTCCCAGATTGGTTGTCGGCCGTTTTGTTTAGTTCAGGAGTAGTCTTATTGCTGGTTTGTTTTTTAGTTTGCGACACAACTGCTCAGGTTCTCACTCGTCATCAATCATAGCAGTTATTCGGAGGTTTGGCAATATTGGCAAAACCGAGTACAAATCGTCTATCATAATACAACCTAAGAAAACTACAAACTTGCTGCTTGTCAATCGGTCTTAGCGATGCTTGCACTGTTCGAACCTTGTCTGAGTCAGTCTTTACTTCATCTCTAGATACGACGTGGCTAAGATATTGCAGTTTTTTTTCTAAATAAGAGGCACTTCTTGAGCTCGGTAAAGAGTAGCTGTTCTTTTTGGTCACGTCGTTAAGCTGTCTGTAGTCCACGCAAAACCTTGTTGATCTATCTTTCTTGTTTACTAGCACCACTGAGGACGCCCATGGACTATTGAAAGGTTCAATCATACCTTCTCTCTCTCAAAACCTCTACCAAGCCCAGCCGGTTAAAGTGTTGATCCAGCAGTATCAAGATGCGTTTGCGCTGGAGAGTGGTTCCAAAAGAAGAACTAGTGTGATGAAACATTAAAAATTAAAACCGGAGACTCTCGGCCGATACGACAATATCCACGCCGAGTTCTTTTGGTAAAAAGGAATAAAGTCGAACAAATAATTACCGATATGAGAAGAGAAGGTATGATTGAACGTTCAAATAGCCCAAGAGCGTCCACAGTAGTACTCGTAAAAAAAAAGATGGATGAACGAGGTTTTGCGTAGACTACAGTTAGATTAACGACTTGACCAAAAAGGACAGTTAACCTTTACCGAGAATTAGCGAAACGTCAGGCACCTTGTCAGGATGCTAATTGTTTACCACGTTGGACTTAAATAGTGATTACTGGCAGGTAGAATTGAAACCCAAGTATCGTAAAAAGTATAAGATGGACAAAAAAAAGTCATTGCGTATTTTAGGAAGGTTTTGTTCAGGTCAGAAAAAAATTACTGCGTGACTAGGAGAGAGCTGTTAGCAGTCGTCAAGTCCATATAGCACTTCTACAAATATCTGTATGGACGAAAATTTATATTAAGGACGGACCACGTCACTTTGAAATAGGTATTGCAATTTTATAATCCGGAAGATCGAGAGAACACCGTGCCAAAAACAGACATCCGAACTATGATGCCTTGTCTAGAAAGCCATGTCCGGCAGACTGCAACCTTTGTTCACGACTTCAAAAAAAGATCGAATGTTTTGTTGCAAACAAAAGAACGATCCCGAAATAAGACTACTCCTGAACTGGAAAGAAAATGGCTGCCAACTAACCTGGGAAGAAGTGAGTGCTGTGAGCAAATACATCAAATCGTATTGGGCGCAGTACGACTCTTTGAGAGTAGAAGACGGTATTTTTAAGCGATCGCTAGTAAAAATTAATAGTAAAATAGACTGTAGTTAGTAGTGCCAAATATACGGGTGTCACAGGTGTTAAAACATCTTCACAATGGTGCATCAGGAGTACAGTTTGGCATAAAGAAGACATTGGAAAAAGTTCCTATAATCTGATTCAGGAAACAAATACACCCTAGTGGTGATGGATTATTTCACGAAATAGACAAAGGTTTACGTCATATTCAATCAAGAAGCGGCTACAGTCGCAAGCGTATTAGTAAAAGAGTGTTTCTGTCGGTTTAGAGTTTCGTTAAAATTACATTCTGACTAAGGTCGCAAAGTTGATTCTGCGCTGTTTTAAGAGGTTTGTCGACTGTTGGGAATTAAGAAAGCTAGAACGACTCTTTGCTATCTTCAACCTGATAGCATAGTTGAACGGATGAATCAAACAATAAGAAAGTACTTAGCCAAAGTATTATCCGAACACCAAAGAAACTGGGATCAGTACCTGCACCTGTTCTTAATAGCATTTTGATAATATCTTCACAAAAGCACAGGTTACAGTCGTATTTAAAAAGAAATTTGGACGGCTAGATGTAATACGAAGACAGAAACCGCCGGCGGAAAAGTTTTAAAACTACGTGGTGACCAACGTTTCGTTTTGTATCTGGTCACTCAGAAGTACTTACGTACAAAGTCGTTATAAGAAAATCTTTGGTGAGCATTATGAAATCTCAAGAAAGAAATATTAAGAATTCCACAACATTAAGAAATTGGCAGTACCCAAGCTTGGTTGTGGTTTAGATCAACTAAATTAGAAGACAGTTTAAAATACACATAGATAGATCTATATAAAAGCTATTCAAAAGAAGCTGAAATTTTTTTCCAAGTCGGAAGTTAAGAAGACTTTGTCGGCTTAATTAAATCAGTGTTTAACACGAGTGCTAAGATAAATACAAGCGTTAAACGGAAGCTATCCGCGGGCATTATCTTTCGTGTGAGTGTACTATATAAATTAACGTAAATTTTTTTTCTTAGTTATCCTTAGATATAATTAGTTTCGTGTAGATTTAAACGTGTAAATATTTTTTTGTGCTGCTAACATCGCAAACGTCAATATTCGTTCGTTAGTGTAGTTACGTAATGAACGAAAAAAGCTCTAGGGTGGCAAAATGAAAACTAGGAATCCACATAAAAGTAAGTGTTCAAAGCCAATAATTAATATATTAGAACAAGTATGCGACAGGTGGAAAAATAATTTTAAAAATCTTGAAATTCAGTTAAAATTGAAGAAAAACCATGTTAAACTTAATGTCAAATTTGACAGATTTAGTAATAAACGTAGTACCAACATTATCTTTCTGTTGATTTTTTTTTTTAAAAAGAATGTAAATTTATAAAAGGCAACACAAAAAATAATGTACATGCAGGCCGTGCGGCCTCGCGTCGCATTAACGTTCGTTATGCTATTTCTTACTTTCGATTCTTGTTACGTAAACTACTATTTTGTGTTACCAACATCGCAAACGTCAATATTCATTCGTTAGTTTAGTTACGTAATGAACGAAAAGAGCTCTAGGGTGGCAAAATGAAACGTTCGTTATGCTATTTCTCACTTTCGACTCTTGTAACGTAAACTACTATTAGTATAAATAAATTAGTTTTAAAATTCGTTACAACATTAAGTTTTTAATTACTTATTAAATATTAGTTTGGGTTACATTCAATGATAATTTTGCGGAAAAAAGAAAATCACTTTTAAAATTAGTGGTTACTGATAGTATTCTGATAGTTTATCGTATTGCTATTATTGTATAATTAAAAACATTTTAGGTATATATCAGAAAATTATAATTATGTACCGGTCGTTAGTTAGTTCTAGTACAATTTTCTAGTGAAACAGTGTAGGTAGGTATTCTCGTATATATAGTATATACTAGGGTGGTCCTTATTTAGGGTTTGTCCGATTTTTTTTTCACGATAGTCCTAAATCGGTTCTAAATCTATTAAAAAAAATTCATGCCAAGTTATAGTTCTTAATTTTAATTTTAACCCGACCCCCCCGACAACCAAAGTTTTAAATGGAAATAACACGGGAAAAGTTTGGTTGATTTTTTGAAATTTTTTTTCATTATGAAATAATGAACAGATAATGTCGACCAATGACAATTCTTATAGAAAATTTAACGCTCTACAAAAAAGGTCTCTTCTGATTTTTGCTAACTCTAACGGTTTCTGAGTTATTTAAGGTCATAGTTGAAGCTTAAATCAATTTTACGATTTTTCTATTTCTACCGTCGTTTAATGATTTAAAAATGTAAAAAGGATAATAATTCTTAATCTCAATGTTTTTTTTCTTGTTTCTTAGAAAACTTCCAAAGTAACCGTGACCCTAAAATGATAGTTACATTAATTAGCAAATTATTTTTTCGATATCGACTTTTTTGTAACTGCAGAATCGATAAAATTTTTTGAAAGATTTGAGTTAGAAACAAAATTTTTACGAATTCATCCCTCTGCATGGGCTGACAATGAAAGCTATAAAACTGCATTACGATTCATCGAAAAATTGTCAGCTGTGAATGATTGTGCTGAGAGAGGAGTTAAACGAGTGCAAGATTTTTGTAGTCATTACACGAAGGATGAAAAACAAATGCAATATGTATTACAGTTGGTTAAAAACCATTGTCAAATGTTTCCTGATGCGCTAAAAAAAACTGTAATAACTGCATAATAGTATCGATGTTAAAAAAAATGATAATAAAAATATTTTTTTTAGTTTATTGAAATTTTGATAGTCGATTTTTTTAATAAAATAATACTTTTCTTTCAGAGCATGCGTGAAGGTAAAAAAAGTCGTCTAAGTTATGAATTATTATCTTTTTTTCATTTTTAAATCAATAAACGACGGTAGAAATAGAAAAATCGTAAAATTGACTTAAGCTTCAACTATGACCTTAAATAACTCAGAAACCGTTAGAGTTAGCAAAAAATCATAAGAGACCTTTTTTGTAGAGCGTTAAATTTGCTATAAGAATTGTCATTGGTCGACATGATCTGTTCATTATTGCATAATGAAAAAAAAAATTCAAAAAATCAACAGAACTTTTCCCGTGTTATTTCCATTTAAAACTTTGGCTGTCTGGGGGGATGGTTAAAATTAAAATTAAGAGCTATATAACTTGGCATGAATTTTTTTTAATAGATTTAGAACCGATTTAAGAATATCGTGAAAAAAAATTCGGACAAACCCTAAATAAGGACCACCCTAGTATATACCTATGTTTCAGCAATGGTTTCAATTTATAAAAACAAATAATTAAAAGAAATAATTTTTTACAGTTTAGTTGTTCTCAATATGGAAGGAAATCTACACGTTTTAAACAAAACTGCCAGAAGCTTAGTTAACCAATTCTTGAATGATTTCAATATAAATAAATGTAAAATAAATGTTACTCCCGGAACATCACAAGGAGATAATTACATTGGCTTAATATATAAAATACAAATAGAAACGAAAAGTTCTACTACATGTTTAATTCTAAAATCTGCACAAGAAGAAGAAAAGTTTAGAAAATTGTGTTTAATTCCCGTTTTGTTTTCACGTGAAACCTACATATATGAAAAAGTTTTGTTTGAATTTGATCGGTTTCAAAAAGATAAAGGTATTGAGAATCCATTTCTGTCGTACGTAAAATATTTTGGATCTAAGTTAGATCCACCAAATGAATGTATTCTTATGCTGGATATGACAAATTTAGGATACAAAGTACTGGATCGCAAAGATCTATTAAATTACAATCACGTAATATCTATAGTCAAAGAATATGGCCGTTTCCATGCACTTTCATTAGCGCTTTTTGATCAAAAACCATCAGTATTTGAAGAAATTTCTAAAAACGTAGAAACTATTTATTCGGATTTTGACGCCGCAAATATGGATCCAATTTTAGATATGTGTATTGCTAAAGCCCTTCAGTGTATAGACCCTATAGTTGATAAAAGCATCTACGAAAAATGTTTGCGTTTTAAAGAACACGCATTTCAAGTTGTTCAAAAAATTGTTCGATCAGAAACTTCTGGCAAATATAGCGTTGTATGTCATTGTGATGCTTGGATAAACAACATACCTTTTAAATATTCGGTAAGTTTAGTTTATTAATACATGAAGCCTACAATACATTTTTTTTTAGGATCTGACTGAAACAAAAAACCCATCCGAATTATGTTTTATTGATTGGCAACTTGCTCAATTGGGTTCACCGGTGTTAGACCTTACTACCTTTTTGTTTTTATCTACAAACAAAGAATTTAGAGATATATATTACGACGATGTTATCAAAGAGTATTATAACAGTTTCTCTGGGTTTTTAAAAGAATTAGGAAGTGACCCTGAAGAACTGTTTCCATTTTCTGTGTTACAAGAGCACTTAAAGACATTTTCTGTTTTTGCTTTTTTTAGGGTTATTCAAGCGTTACATTTGCTATTAAGTGATAAAGAAAATATTCCAGATTTTAAAGATACAGATTTTGATGATCTTGGATTTAAAGAAAATGAAACATACAACACAAGAATGCGAGAAATTATGTTAGATTTTGATAGACTAGGTTATGAATTATAATTGAAAAAATGCTTTATCCAGTTTCTTAGCAAATCTACTTTTGTTATTACATATATATATGTATAGAATATTTAATAAAATGTAGATATTTCACCAATGTGAGATAAATATAAAGAAACAATTTAAAATATAAGTTATCGATATTGTAAATGTTAATTGCAGTCAGCATGATTATAAGCGACTTTCGGCTTAGACCGCGTCTCTCAAGGAGAGACTAGAACCAAGCCTAAGTCTGGGTGTTTAACTACGACGCGGTCTAAGTCGAAAGTCGCTAATAATGATCATAAACATAACAACAGCGAAAGCTTAAGATTTTATACAGTCAGCATTTTTTGAAACTTGATATTTATCTTCACCCAAATTTAATAAACCAAGAAAACTATTTCTGGAAAAAAAGGTGAAATT
This sequence comes from Aquatica leii, assembly GCA_035610365.1. Classification (NCBI taxonomy): domain Eukaryota; kingdom Metazoa; phylum Arthropoda; class Insecta; order Coleoptera; family Lampyridae; genus Aquatica; species Aquatica leii. Next base: position 40,986,420 of record CM069432.1, on the reverse strand, counting down.
TAAAATGCATATTAAACCTGCCAAAAAGGCAATAAAAAAGGGACAAATGTCTATTAAAATTTACAGTTTATTTTTTCTGTTTTACAAATTTTACAAATCAAATATTTTTTAATATTTTGACCAAGAAGCTGATGCCTTTTATCATTTAAAATATTTTTATAGAAGGAAAAAGTTCTTTCGACATCACAAGATGTTAGTGGAGCAAATTTTCATGCCGATGTTTCCGTTATTGTTAAAGATATTTTCTGTTGATGCTTCATAACCTCCCCTTTTTGAATTATAGTCAGTTGTTTAAAGTGGTCATAGGAAGGGGTTTTTGATGTGACGTAATCGAATTTTTGATTAATTTTTCTTTCTATAGTACCTGGACATGCTGTTATAATTGCTCTTATTATTTCGAATGTAGCGAAAGATTCGGTCATTGCGGTTTCGTTTCTTTCTAGCTTCTTTAATTCATCAGGAATGCCGGAAAAGTGTGTTTTTATAAAAACTAGTCCTCTCTTAACAGCTTCGTCATTAAAAGCTTATTGAGATTTAGCAATTGCTGCAGAGGCCGTTTCGTCAAATAATTCAACCACCTGAAGTAAGACAATTCAATTAATGCGTAAGACAATGTCAGATTATAGTATGAACTGTACCTTTTTAATTTTTTCAAAATGTGTGGCATAAAAATGCAAGCAGATAAGCAACTTCCCCATCTTCTTATGATAGGTTCCGGTGGAAGTTTAACATCTAGAAGTTTTTCTTTATAGGCCCTTACCCGTAATGGTGCTTTCACAAAATCCTGGAACAAAATCCAATAATCAAAAAGAGAATCTAATATGTTAGAGATTTTTACCTTTTTGATGGCAGAAATTAACTGGTTTACTATTGCAAACTCGTCTCTAATGAATTCACACACCCTATGTATTCCATGTGCTAGACAAGTTAAATGTTTTAAATTCGGATAAAATATTTCTAATGCCTGAGCGGATTTGATCATATAAGGTGCTGCATCGGTTACGAATAAGAAAACCTTTTATTTACGCCATTGAGATACAGAAGTCCTACTAACATAAAATTATATAATTGAAATTAATAGATTGAATTATATTAATGAATCTTTAAAAAAACTTACGTAAATAATCATAAAAAAAATTTGTAACTGTTTTGTGATTGTTCTGTGGAATTTCTTTGGATACTACCAAATGAGCTTTTCCTGGTTCTAGTTCAGACAATTTACCAACTACAAAATTTGCTATATATCGACCTCTGCAATCGGTTGTTTCATCAACCGAAGTCCAAATGTAATGGTCCTTAATGCCATGCCTTATTGTCTGTATTTTCTATATAAGATAAACCAGCATTTTGAAAACTATGAATACTTTAATTAAACTGCTTACCGATTGGTAACATATGTCTAAATAATTTTTTCTCAAAGTCAAAGGTTCATCTAAAACAACTTGTTCGGTGTATTTTTCGAGGAAATTACGAAAATTGATATTATCAAGTTTTTTAAGAAGAATTTGAGCCGACACCAATGCTTCGCACAAATCTAGAGCAAAAGTTGTTTTTGATGGGCCATGTTTACTCTGTTGATCTTCTATAACGGTTTTTAACAATGGTTGTTTCATAGTTTTTTTAATATTTTTTATTGTTCTTAACTGTCATAAATTTTAATTTTTCGCTATTGTAAACCGTCTGACAGTTTTGGCACACTTGTCAACATAAACGTCAAATTATTTTTGAAAGATTTTGAGACTTTGTAAGCCTCTTAGTCTCTGTTCGAGCAATAAAATGTTGTATTCAACTCGTTCCTGTCTAATTTGGACGTTTTTTTCCCTCGAGGATTTTTTAAACCCTCGTTTCACTCGGGTTTAAAAATGCCCTCTTGGGAAAAAAAGCGTCCAATTTACACAGGAACTCGATAAATAAACTACTATTAAATGTAAACCACTACCCAAGTGTTGTTTTACATGGTACTTTTTAGTAGCATCGATCTAAAATAATACATATACTAGTAATTAAAAGCATCTAAATTAAGATACTACAAACTTACTGGTTTTGAACAAAATTGACAAAAAGGGTTCACAACAGCAATGGACTATTACAGTGTGACAATATCACAAGTATTTATAAGAAACAAAGAATATTTTAAATTTTTGAAGGGATCCATGTTATTGTTTTTTTTTTTAATTATTGGTTATTTGACCTTTACTTCATAAAAAAAATATTTTAGTCATGTGTTTCAGTCGTTAAAGGAATCCCACCGGACAGAATTAAGTTATCTATATTTGTTTGCTTTACTTAGGTACTGAATAGACCTATAAAATATGATTCATTCCGAAACTGTTTTATTAAATGTGTATACAAAGAAACAATAGTTTTGTACAAAGCTATAACAACATTAATTAACTAATTAACTAAGAACACTTCTCGCGTCACGCGTACTGAAACCCTGACTTGACTTAACTTAGAGTTGCTGGTTTTGCACACTAGATGGCGTTTGCCAATGCATCCGGTTTAGTTTAATTTTATTCAGCACTACCCCCTAAACTAAACCTTCGAAAACAAAAATTCCGGTTATACGCCGAGTCCAATATTGGAACACATATTCTTAAAAACGTACTGGTTTAAGAGTTTAGTGAACATGTCTCCAAGTTGATCTTCGGAACGAACGTATTCTACTTCTAAAGTACCATTTTGATAAAGTTCACGCACAAAATAGTAACGCACTTCAATGTGCTTGGAACGTTTGTGAAACTCGGGATTCTTTACTAGTTTAATAGCACTCGCGTTATCAACAAACAATACAGGCACATATTTCTTTTCACTAATCTTGAATAACAATCGTTTTAGCCACACTAATTCCTTCGCACCTTCACTAGCAGCGACGAACTACACTTTTTTTCAGATCAAGATCAGATCCACCAAAGTTGACAGTTTAACAATTTTGCGGAAGTAGCACCACGAGAAATAATATCAGCAGGATTATTTTTTGAGTTTATATAATGCCACTGCTTGACATCGCCATGGGTTTGAATTTCATTGACGCGGTGCGCTACGAATGTTTTCCAGGTATTAAGAGGAAGTTTTAACCACGAAAGTATGATTTGGGAATTCGGCCAATAATGTATACTATTGAATTGTAGTTGAATTGAAGTTAATACCTTCTGGGTTAACCTTATTAAAAGCGTCGCTGCACACAGCTCTAATCTGGGTATAGTAAGCGTTTTTAACGGCGCTACCTTAGATTTCATAGCAATTAAGCAAGTATTGTGCATACCATTAATGGTGTTAAGACTTTTTAAATATAAGCACGCACCGTATGCCAATTCGGAGGCATCGCAAAACCCATGTATTTCAAATTGAATTGCATTGTCAACTATTATTTTGCGAGGAATTTGTAAGTGTTGAATATTAGGTAAATCATTTAAAAAATTAGAAAATTTCGCGCAAATCTCCTCAGGAACTATTTCATCCCAATTAAGTTTTAATACCCACAACTGTTGCATTAATAATTTCCCAGTAACAATAATTGGACCTATTAGACCTAAAGGATCAAATAACTTATTTGACGTGATGCTTAAAATTGCTCGTTTGGTAACGCGTTTTGGAAAATATATTTGAGTAGTACAATATTTTAGAAAGTCCATGCGACAGTTCCAAATAATACCTAAAGTTTTCGTTTCTCCCTGTTTATCTAAACTAATTATTGTGGGAGTTTCAGATGTATTTAAATCGGAAAGTAAACAATGTTCATTAGAGGCCCATTGTCGTAATGTGAAACCCTCGCTTGCTAAAACGTTGATTATTTCACTTTTGAGTTTGGATGCTAAATCTAATTCTTGTGCACCTGTCAACAAATCGTCGACATAAAAATCGTGCAGTATGGCAGTTGACGCTACAGGAAATTTGTCTTTTACTTCTAACCCTAATTGCTGTAATGATCTAATAGCTAAAAAGGCTGAAGGCGACATCCCATATGTGACGGTTTTTAACCGAAAAGTTTGAATAGGTTCATCAGGATTATCTCGCCATAAAATTCTCTGATAATCGCGTTGTGTTGGATCAATTAAAATTTGCCGATACATCTTACTTATATCAACCGATAGTACATATTTATAAGATCTAAAACGGAGCAAAATGGAAAATAAATCGTCTTGTATAGTGGAACCGGTCATTACTGTATCATTTAAGCTTAACCCAGTTGTTGTTTTAAGTGATGCGTCTAAGACAACACGAAGCTTTGTTGTCTGACTCGATTGTTTTAACACGGGAAGATGCGGTAAATATGTATATTCCTTATTATTAATTTATGTTGGAGGTACCGGCTCCATGTGATCAAGTTCTAAATATTCGTTTATAAATTTCTTATAATTCGATTTTAATTGGGAATCTCCATTTAATCGCCTTTCTAAAGTGTAAAACCGCTTAAACGCGGCGTCCTTAGAATTACCTAAATTACTCAAGTTTTCTTTAAATGGTAATGAAACAACAAATCTACCTACAGAATTTCTTTTATGCGTTTGAACAAAGTGATTTTCGCATAAGTTTTCTTCGTGACTCAAAGTAATCCTACCGCCTAAATAATTATTCTATTTATCAAAATTTCGCTACAATAGATTCAAGGTTTTCGTTTATTACCACGTTGTTAGTTGCAAATTGTTTGTTACTTAAGTTACCTTCAAGTACGCCGCCGACAATCCAACCCAACATTGTGTTTTGCAAGTACAGTTGTCGTTTACGTTACGTTTACCTGTCTTAATCCTTTCTGGCAAAAGTAGTTCCCAGAATAATTCGGCCCCTAATAAAATATCAATCGGATTTCGATTTGAAATATTGTAAGTAGAATCGGTAAGCTTTACATTTACGGGAAATTTGTGTGGGACCATTGAATAGGTATTTGAAGGTAGCTGACAGGTTATTATCGGCAGAACTAAACAATTTATGTTTTTTTCGTAAGAACTAGTATGCGAAGAAATTTTTAAAGTTGTCATATTTTGAATGCTATTAAAATTATTACTTACTCCTACAATTGAATAATTAATTGGAACTAATTTTAACCCTAACATTTTGCATGCGGATTCTGTTATTATATTAACTTGTGATCCAACGTCTAACAAGGCACGTATTTTTTTTAGAAGTATCGTTTACTTTTAACTAATGCTGTCGATAAAATAACTTCATTGGTCGTGCTACAAAAACTTGTGGATGCAATTGCAGAATCACTTGATATAATTTGAGATTGTTGATCAATTTGATAATCGTGTAATAAAGAATTATGACGCTTATGGCATACTTTGCAACGACAAGAAGACCGACATTTATCTATCTGATGATTAGATTTTAAAGAATTTTTACATAATTTTAAATCTCCTATCTTTTCGATTCGCGCCTGAAGGGATAAATTACTAAATTCCTCACATTGATTATTATAATGATTTAAAACGTTTTTAGAATGCCATCTTGTGGTAAAAATACCACATAGGATAATATAGAAAACTATAAATTAGTACGGAGGGTAGAAAAGTTGTCATTGGATTTAATGACAGCGAAAGTCAATGATCTATTGACAAGTGACGCTGTCAAAATCCCAACTATAAAATAGGTTAGGAACAATGTCAGTATAATTGTGAAAAACAACATCAGAACTAGCGGACAGCTGTTTCGTTCTTTAGGAACTCGTCAGCGCTAGGATACACCGATGTGTTTCCACAACTATACTGACAGACAACCGTACTCTTTTATGTCGTGTAGACTTTACCAACATATTTAGAATGTTTTTAGAATGCCATCTTATGGTAAAAATACCACATAGGATAATATAGAAAACTATAAATTAGTACGGAGGGTAGAAACGTTGTCATTGGATTTGATTTAATGACATTGTTCCTAACCTATTTTATAGTTGGGATTTTGACAGCGTCACTTGTCAATAGATCATTGACTTTCGCTGTCATTAAATCCAATGACAACTTTTCTACCCTCCGTACTAATTTATAGTTTTCTATATTATCCTATGTGGTATTTTTACCACAAGATGGCATTCTAAAACGTTTTAAATATGTTAGTAATGTCTACACGACATAAAAGAGTACGGTTGTCTGTCGGTATGGTTGTGGAAACACATCGGTGTATCCTAGCGCTGACGAGTTCCTAAAGAACGAAACAGCTGTCCGCTAGTTCTGATGTTGTTTTTCACAATTGTACTGACATTGTTCCTAACCTATTTTATAGTTGGGATTTTGACAGCGTCACTTGTCAATAGATCATTGGCTTTCGCTGTCATTAAATCCAATGACAACTTTTCTACCCTCCGTACTAATTTATAGTTTTCTATATTATCCTATGTGGTATTTTTACCACAAGATGGCATTCTAAAAACGTTTTAAATATGTTAGTAATGTCTACACGACATAAAAGAGTACGGTTGTCTGTCGGTATAGTTGTGGAAACACATCGGTGTATCCTAGCGCTGACGAGTTCCTAAAGAACGAAACAGCTGTCCGCTAGTTCTGATGTTGTTTTTCACAATTGTACTGACATTGTTCCTAACCTATTTTATAGTTGGGATTTTGACAGCGTCACTTGTCAATAGATCATTGACTTTCGCTGTCATTAAATCCAATGACAACTTTTCTACCCTCCGTACTAATTTATAGTTTTCTATATTATAATGAGTTTGTTTGCAAAAATCACATTTAAGTTTAGCATTAAATGCAGCGTTTGCGGATGCTTGATAATTATTATATTTAATTTTGTTTGATTTTTTGTAATTAGCGGTACTGATGGGTTTTAGATTTCTATCGGATTCTAAAGAAGCTAAGATTTTACATTTTTTGCGAAGAAAATCTAAGAATGTCGTCAGAGTTATTTTCTTCCCAATCCCTTTTACTGATGAAATCCAGCTTTGACAAAACTAAATAAATAATTAGCACATCCCAATGCTGAACAGGAAGTCCTTGACCACTTAAAACCTTTAGGTACAACTTATTATTATCAATTAGATTTCGCAACACTTGAGAGGAAGCCTTTTGTATAGAAGGTAATTTTAATAAAGACCTTACATAATTTTTTATAATTAACCGCTTGTCTGCATACCTTTGTACTAAAATGTCAAAGGCGATTTGGCAGCTTCGCCTTTCAAGCAAGATTTTAAATAATGCCATTTTTGTAAATTTGTTAGTTTGCTTTCATTATGAATCATAGAAATGAATGTTTCATAGGAAGAAAGCCACTGTTCATGATTACCATCAAAATGCGGCAACGAAATTGGAGGCAATTTTATTTGAGAATCGTTATAAGTTTGATTAGAATTTAATTCGGAATGAGAATTATTTTGATTAACAAAGTCAGTGGGAATTAATGGACCCTTTAAAAGTTGATCTGCTTCGGCAGCAACTTCAAAATAAATACTTTCGAATGCATCGCGCTCGCTTGCTTGCTCGGGATTGATCAATTGGAGTTCGGTTTAAATTGAATCAAATTCGTTATATAGGTTATATAATTTCGAATAACGCAACCGTAAATTTGTAAGTTACTAGAATTATTAACATCACAATTCTTACAAAACGCAGCAAAACTGGTTAATTTAGACTTTAAAATATCTCTTTTGGAAATTAATGAATCAAACTCGTTTTCTTTTGCCCTTTTAGACATTTTAAAGGAATCGTACACAATATGTATTAGTAAATTAGGAATTAATAGAATCAGGATTTGAAATCAAAGACTCACTCACCGTATGTGGACTGTTGTGGAATTTTCTTTGGATATCCGTTTCTTGGAATTCTGCTCTGGTGGATTGATTTTGTCACGTCTTTTATAACGTATGTCGGAAGTTTTCAGTACCGTAAATCCGGCTCGAAGGACCATTTATGTAGGTTACTTAACGTGGGGTCCGTTTTAAACTTCCTACTAAATTAAAATACTCAAAGGACCTTGTTTGATTTTATTTATTAAATACAACTTTAAATTAACTTTACATTTCTTTTACATTATAAAATGAACACTGCTTTTAAAAGACTGCCCCTGCTTCTCCCATGCTACCTAATTTTAATGCACCACCCTCGCCTACCTTTAAATGGGGTTAAATGTGTTTACTTGCGTAAACAGCCATCAATATATTTTTAAGCGGCACCAAACATATTTTTTGTCTTATTTGAACCAAAAATAATTTGTACCTAATTAGTTATAGATCTGTGATTAGTTATCCCAGTTATACCTTAAACATGGATGTATGACATCTATTTTGTAACAATAATCTAAAATGTAGATTACAAGTATAATAGGATATTAAGTATTACATTTTATTAATACTTAAATCATTTGTTTGTAAAGTATCCTTAAATTAATTCGAGAAACTTTCAACTCGACTTAAAGTACGAGTGCGTGGATTAATTTTTATGCAAATTTGCACAGATATAGAACAGATGACGTATATGTACAATAACCTATCAAAAATAAAATTATATTTTTTGTTTGTTTTTTTTTAATCATCTGCAAGACTCATTGGAAAAATAGTATTAATTATTATTAGTTTATGCTAATCTTACACTTTGTCTTTTTTTAGATGAAGAAGAAGCAACCATAAATGAAGACTTCGTATCCTTGTAAAAATGGTTGAGGAATTGCAGACTAATTTTGAGATTTTAAAAAACCAGGAAGCATTTGACAAATTAGTAAGTACCTTTTTTGTTGTTAATTTTATTGTCAGATAGGTGTATATATTTACATTTAAATTCTTGAAAAATAATTAGGTGTTTTTGCATTCTCTTACTTATATCTATTTATAATGAAGTAAAATAAAGCATTGAGTTTCTGCCGGGCTGTCAAAATTGCAATGAAGTAAATATATATTATGGAATAGTCAGTAAAGGTACCTAGTGAGAACGTTTTAAATGTGTTCATCATTTTCATAAAATCATTAAATGTTTTACAGGTACATAAATATCTGCAAGTAGTAGAGAAGAATAGTGCTGACTTTATCAGATGTTGCCTGTCATCAACAATAACCACCGGCTTGTCAAAACATTATTCCTGGACAGGACAAAAATAAAATGATAGATTATAGCATTAAAAAATAATTTTGCCGCTTGGCATTAATACATATTAATTATTCGTTTGCAATTTCAGATGCAGTTCTGAAGGCTACTCCAAATTACTCATTTTTAGAGTTTGGAAAAACAAGTATATATTTGACGGTTTTATTTAGATATTAGCTAGGGTATTACATATTACTTTAATCTTGTATAAAAACTGAAAAGCACATTGTAATGAAAAAGTTTACTGTTTACGTTTAGTTCACAAATAGATTATTGGTTTTTTTAAATATGTTTTAATAATCTAATCTGGCTGAGTGTAGAACGGGTAGAGCAAATAAATACGGTATTTGGATAGAGTTCTTAAAAAAAACAAATAACAAATAGGTTCTAGGAGAAACGTAGCAGCGATCTTGTTACAGACATCAACATCACAAAGCGATTCTAGTTAAAACATCGTAGAGATATTGTTAAGTTGCAGGACATATATTGTGTAAACATAAATATGATGTTAAAAGTACTTGAAACTAAACGTAACAGGTTATGAGACAAACAAAGATGTTACGGTAATGCGAACAAAACAAATTAGATTCGCTTAATAAATGTCTTAACGATTCGTTAGGAGAGTGTCACGTTGATGTTGAATAAAAAACAAATTTAGAAAGTAAAATAAAATGATGGTTTTTTTGAAATAAATTTTGATTCTTGAATAGCATTTGTTGTATTTCTTAGAGAATCCGTTAAACATTAATGACTATTAGTTTTTAATTAAAGCGGCGGTGATTGTGATTTGTTCCCTTTGATTTTGAAACGTTGGTAGCTAACTGATTTATCGGATTGATAAGAACTTTAATGTTTTTAAACCTAACCAGTTTTCTAAAATCAAAAGAGACAACCGAGCCACTAAAAAATCAGACCTTTTGCACGTGCGGGCTAGTATATGAAAACAAACAAGACGCAACAACACAAGGGAAACACGAAGAGACACAAATCAGACCGGTTGTCGCAGAGCATTTCTTAGACACCGGATATATTATAAAATTTGAGCAGAAAACAATTCTAATCAAATCTTGTATCTTCAGTTTTCTGAACAAGACAGCAACATGCCTATCAAAACGTTCGTTTCCAAAGTTTGTAAGTTTCGTTAATTTTATGAATTGTGTATAAAGTGTTAATATAGTAGAACGCAGTTGAAAACCCGAAAATCTTTATATTTTGAATTAAAGTAATGTTTTTTAAGCTAGAGCGCTCGTAAACAATGACTGATGCGTGATCGCCGCTTGCTAAGGCAAGTGCTTGCTTGGCATTGACTCTTATTAGTCGTTAAGATTGTAATGTGTACCTTATTCCTGTACCGACTAAAGTGTATTTTGTATTTTTTATTTTTTATATATATATATACTAACGTATATATTTTATTTCTTTATTTTATTGTACACTGGATGTAGACGGTGTTTAGTATAGTACACAAATGTAAATTACACAAAATTTCTAATACTGGTCTGTATATTTTGTTCGCGTGAACTCCGCGTGCTTTGTTTACGTACTCTCTAGCTTGAAACTGGTTATACAAAAACATCAACGTCAAATAATAATAAACCACGTGGAGATGAACTAGTGATGATTGATTTCAAAAACCCAAGAACTTTATCACTTGGCTCCCGGAAACAGCACTGGAACCGGCCACCCTACTAAATAGATAGAATATCGATACAGAACCATAATGTCCTGTTTATGGAGGAGGGGTCCTGGGACAAAGTGGAAGCGTTAACCAGCCAACTGCACCTTGGATTTTCCAGGATGACTCTCCAAGCGCTGGACGACTCTAAAAAGGACAGCAAAGAACCGGATGCTACAAGTGATGTCCATTAGGCAATGGATGTCAATCCAGAACTGGAATGAACTTGCTGACGGCAAATTTAATGCTCAAAATAGTTCAGATAAATATACATCACTGTAGGACAGCCTCAGCGGCCTTCAGTGCATTTATCGTGACATACGATATAGATATTGCCCTAGTCCAGGAGCCATGGATCCACAAGGAAACAATAAAAGTGTTGAACTGCCCAGGTAAATGGCTGCTTGCAGCCCAACTTGTGCACAACCCTCGCACATGAATTATTGTAAAAAAAATGCACTAAACTTAATGCCATTGCGGGATTTACTTTGTAGAAACTTAGTAGCAGCTAAAATATCTGTAGTAGAGAAAGGCATTAGGAGAGAGTTCATTATCGGATCCGGTTACCTTTCCTATAACCAGACAGAACCACCGCCACCGGAGGAAATCGCTGATTCTTGGATGCGATGTCAATGCACACCGCACCTTGTGGTGGAGCACAAACATAAATCCAAGAGGTGAAACCTTTTAGAATTTATTCTAAAAGGCAATTTAAACATAATAAATAACCCAGGTGCGCCTACGTTTATAACCGTGTTGCGCAGTGGACTTATTGACCTTACGCTTGCTAGTCCAAAAACGTGCAAAATGTAGCTTGTATCAGAACTAAATGGCGGACAGTATTTTTAACTTAATAGAATCCGCATTTTAAGCAAGCTGCACAAAAACTGTAAAACGAACCCCCAACAGGATAGCTCCCTGAGCTTGACAAAAAAGCGGCGACTGGGATGAGTACAGAACCAGCCACACAACATACAACAATGCCATTAAAAATGCAAAGAGAGACTAATGTAGAAGGTACTGTAGGAACGTAAAAAACGATTCTACAAGTTCTCGACTCCAAAAAGCTCTGAGCAAAAACCGCACTGGAAACATCGGTTCTTTGCTGACCGAAAGCGGAAAGTTTACAGACTCGGTTGAAGCTACTCTGCAAGGAATTACTGCATTTCCCGGGTTCATCGTTAACTGAAGCTCCTAAGCACCAAAACCTAGAGGTACCAAACTCAAAAGGAACTGGGACTTAGCGAGAACAATAATTAATTCTGAAAACCTAGAATAGCAAACCAAGCCGTTTATACCCTTTCAGTCTCAAAGAGCCGATTTAATTTATTCCATCATGCTGCAAAACAGATTTGCTGCTCTTTGAAACGCAGTATGCGAAATTCTCAGAGCCAGCACTTTCGCATATACCTAACAGCTGACGGATTGTCAAGATGGTGTTTATACCAAAGCTAGGAATATCTACGTACGCCCAGGCAAAATTTTACAGACGGATTAACTTGACCTCTTTCATCTTAAAAGTACTTAAAAAAGCATTCGTCAGGTATATACGGGACGCGGCACTAAAGACTTCGTCTCTGCACCGAAACCAGTACACTTACCAATTTTGAAAATCTTGCGAACTAGCAATTCTACATTCACCTCAATTGCAAGGGCAATGGAGAAAAAAGGAATCACACCTCTAGTCCGAAACTGCGTCAACTCAATACTCAGGTATCGGACGTTAACAGCTACTTTGTAAACAAAATCGCAGCGATAGCGGAACAGGAGTATATGGAGACAGAGGCACCATGGGAAACAACTTTCGCTGACCGACCTTCGGTAAATATGCGTCCAGTTTTCAAGCTGAAGTTGTTGCTATTGACTGGTGTGTCAGGAGCATTATCGACTCAAAATCATACGCTAATAATCCGATATCGATCATGTCTGACAGCAAAGCAGCGCAACTGGCGCTTAGATCGCCAGTAATAAAACCCAAACTGATTATGGCATGGAAATATTTGCAACTCGCCAACCAATGCAGCGCATCTGGATACTAAAAGATCAGAATGTAAAGGAAAACCTAATGGCCGACGCACTAGCTAAAAAACGCACAACAGGGACATATAACAAACTTGAACCCATTTTCGGAATTGCCTACGTAACCGGAAAAGTAACAATCTGCAGCAAACTTGCAGCCAAGCATAAAATACTATGAAAAAATTCTTACGGGAAGAGGCACACAAAACTTCTCCTTACAGAGCCACAATCAAACAGTCAAACTGCAATATCAAGGACGAGTCGACAAAAGTTAAGAAAACTCATGGGACTAATAACAGGGCACTGTGGCCTTTAACAAACATATGAATAAGATAAGACTGCAAAGTAGCCATTTACGCCGCGGATGCTTGGAGGACGACGAGACTCCGCAGCATCTGCTGTGTAAGTGCAAAGCATATCAAATGCAACGCACGATTCTCGGCAAACCGAATAAATTGCTAGACTTCATTGACGAAACAGAACTGCTGAAGGAGTAATAAATTAGAGGTGCACAAAAGGACCAAGCAGACCGAAGTGCAAGAGCGCTAGACGAACCACCTCTTAAAATAAAAAAAAAGTCGAATCATTGACTCTAGGTCCGTGATTTACCGATCCCGCTCTATGGTATTGTTTCGTGTGCCAAATAATCTCCAAAGGCTATTAAAATCATTATAAAAGACTATTGCGTTGTAAAAGAAAGTGTATAAGACTTTTTAATATTTTATTTATATCACGAACAAAGAAAAATCTACAATACAAGTACAAAATTATTCTACTTTAACGTCAAGTTCATTCGTCATCAATTTCAAACGTCTTTGTCGCCATTGTGCGGTTATTGAACAAATCCATGGTAATTGCACTCAAAAATACAGGAATTGATTTTTGGTGCCTTAAATGAAGATCCACCATATCCTCAAGAGTGGTACTAAACTCATTTTCTAATAAATTTAGGGCACCCTCGGAATTTAACTGAAAACAAATTTGATCTTCTTGTTGCTCCGCATACATACTAGTTAATTTATATTGAGAGTTGGAATTTTTGTCAATTTTGTAACCTAATAGCATATAAACAACATTCCGAAACTCTTGCATAGATGACTTAAAATAATCTTTCAGGCGCTGTACTTGATTCTCTGAGGATTTTAACTGTTCCTTCAATGCGGTAATCTCCTGAGGATTCATAGATATATCTGACAATTTACTGCCCTCTAAGCCATCTTCTAGATTTTTGATTTTGCGTTTTAAACGTTCGATCTATTATTGTTTAATAAAGATTAATTTCGTTAGAATTAAACTTTGATATAAACTCACCGTTTCTTGAAGTTTTCCCACGTCATTATCGTGCTGCTCAATACATTCCATTAAAGGATTTTTTGCCAAATGCACAATGCGTCCTGGATTTTTATCACTGCCAACAGATAGTTCCTCCAATTGAATTTCCAGATGATCTCTTTGTTGTCGCAAATGATCGTTATTCATTTTTAAACGATCAATTTCATCTTGTAACCTCGATATTTGTTCCGTACGAGCTGGAGTATTTTCTAAAGCATGCCCGTATTATACACTACTAGTTAATTAAAAGATACAACCTGTTATCACATTAGGTTCGGCATTCTGGAGATCGCTTTCTAATTTGTTCACCATATCCTTATATCCGTCTACAATACGTTCTAAGTTTTCAATACGCTCCTTTTGAGATTGTTGAGCATTAGTTTGAGTTACACTACCGGAATTCATACACATGGTCAAATCTCGCTCGTAAGAATCTAACTGCTGCCGATAACTATCTCGCTCTCTACTAACCAATAGTAATTTCTTTTGCATGCGACGAATTAAATTTTGTTTCTGCTGATCACTAGCTTGCAGTTCACTAATCAGTTTTTGACATTTCTCTAGCTCACTGCGAGCTACCTTAGCCTCCTAAATCAAAGATTAATTTTAAGTAATACAAAGAAATGATTAACGTACATGAGTAACAGCGTTAAGCTGTGATTCAAGATGAACCTTTGATGATGTAAGAGTTATTTCTTGTTGTTGTAAATGTTCAACTACATTTCGTAATTGATGTGGTAATGTAGCATCTGATCCTATTGATTCACAAATTCCTCGCGCTACAGCTCGCCATTCATTTAAATACAGCTCTGATTGAACTTGATTTATCTAAGTTTGAATAAAGTAATATATAGCGACTTAATTTTAAAAAAACGATAAAATCTACCTGTAACGATGCAAGTTTTTTTTCTTGTTCTTTATAAATAGCAAGACGATTTTTTAAGTCGTTGACTTCTTCTTCCAACAGCAACTTATTATGAACCGCGTCTTTTAAACGCTTTGTTTCTTCTTTTAATTGCTGGTTTTCCTTCTCGAGCTCGGTATAAATCATTAATTTTCGCTGATGTGTCTATAAATTACAAAACAACGAATAATTAGTTATTTCTAAATTCTTTAGGATTTTTCTATTGACAAAGAATGATGATTTCGCAACAACCGAAAGGTTACCAAAATCGGTCACTTAAAGTCGGCCTTACACGGCATGTGGAGTGACACGCCTGATGATTCCACACGCCCCGATGCACATTTAGACCAATGCGATTTCACAGCCGCCCGTGAAAGTTCGCGCCCTTATGTTAGTGTTACAGCCCAAGGGTGACAGCCGTATTCATAGTAGTTCGCTGGATAAGGGTACGCAGTGGCTCAATCTCGACAATGGTAAACCTTAAAGGTTTGGAAAAAAATCGTTATGAATAAAGTGGACAAGAGAAATGCCTGGAAATTATTTTAAAGACCTTAAATCCACCGCTAGGGAGCGTAAATGCTATAAAAAAACAAGGTTCACGGTATCTCGGAAAGTTAGGCGTTGAGCCATACTTTTAAAAACATAATTTGATAGCTTAAGCGGTACGGTATCACTTTGCTTTATGATATTTTTTCGTATTTGCCATAATAAGGGAGTGTGAGCCCAATGCATTTTTCAATATTTACATTTTAATATCTCCTGAACCATTTAACCTATTTGACTATTTTTGATCTCGTTTGAAAGAAAATTTTATGGTCTTTCGACAAGCTTTTTTCTAAACCGTTAGGTTTAAAATAAATAAACTAGAGGATGAGATCCGCAGCGATTACTAATCTTTGTGATTTTTCGAAAAACGTTAAATAGGTACTATTTTCGTAACAAACTTTTAGCCGTTATAAAATTAGCTAAATTTTGGTGAAAACCGCATCACAAAATGTTAAGAATTCGCGTATATCAGTCGGATCCAGTTACCTTAGCGAGAAAAACAAATCACTGCAATGGTTCAAAAGTAGTTTTAAAGCGTGTTTAAGAACGAACGGATCAACACAACATCAGTGATAACAATAAAATAAAAGAAGTACAGAACAATACAATTTTTCATTTTGTCACAGTGGACATCTTCAGAGCCCGGAACAAACTGATTGATTGCGCCTTGAAGTTTCGCTTTTATAGACCGAACTCCGATCGATAAAACTGGTTTCTAAATCTTCGGTAAAAGAAAACTAGAATCTCGGTTAATATTAAAAAGATTTTTAATTATTTCAATGAATTCCCTAATTTTAATATATAATATTATGACTCTACAAACGGAGTATAAAAATTATACTAAAATATTAGACAAAGTTATAATAGAAGCGAAGTTTAGGTATGATAAAGAGACTGTTAGGTTAAACAGTGATTAAACTAAAAAAAGTTGTGACTGATAATAAAAATGTGGAATTGTGTTACATTTACAATGAACATAATATAAAGTTAAGAGAACCAATTGAGATATCGAACTCAATGAATACGTATTATTGTAAAGTTGGAATGAAAGAAAAAATTATAAAAGCTATAAATGTGGTACTTTCATTACCAGAAATTAATCCTAAAACTATCCACGTCCGGTTGCTGTTGGTGGAAAGTACAGTAATAACTTCCGTAACTAATAAATTCTTACGAATTCTGACTTTCATAAGAATAAAAAGCGTTACCGTGTTGTGATATAAGTTGGATTGATTGTATTCTCTGTGATATTGAAATTGCAACACCAAGACAGAGTGAGAATTTTGTGACCAAACTTGACAAGACGCACTCTTCGTGGCATCCATTCCAACAAATTGTATCCCAAGCAACTTGCAATTGACGCCGGAAAACTTTCTCCCATAGGTTATAGCAACCCATATCGTAATCTCATTCCAAACATTAATGTCGGTGTTGAGCCGTCAGTGGTAGCACAAGATGTGGCCGAAAGGATTGGAATCCGAAACTTCTGATTCGGTGGTAAACTGTTCGAAAGGTTCGGCTATTGATCTGGTACTGGAAAACTGATCTCTTATTGCCATAAGTCAAAGATGACAATTCTGCACCTCATTTGTTTGCCTCTGTCCTCCAGCTCCTTGTCTACGACGATTCTGACCTTCCCTATTCCATGCTTGATAACAGCGCATAATAGTGAATTTGTTCCGGTTAAGACAATTTGCAATTTCCCTGTACGAAAAACCACCTTCACGTAAGCCAACAATTGGTGGTAATTTTCGCACTGTCGAAGAAGGTGTCTGCATAATTGATTATCTTGAACGAAAATACCTCAATATACCACGCAAGATCGTAATGTATAGTAATAGATGCACTTTTCAGAACAGAAATGATGTTCTGGCAAATGCACCCTCAATTAAGCACAATGTGAAAGTCACACAGAAGTTTCTGGAAACATGACACATTCAAATGCAGGTGAACTCGCTTCATAGGTGTATAGAACCGAAGCCTTATAAGGTTCTTGAGTAGGATTAAACCCTTTTTAAATATGTCTTGTTAACGGAATTAATAAGATATCGATCGATTAAGCCAGGTAAATTTTATTCAATGATAAATCATCTTTAATATTGCTGCAAAATTATTGTTATAGATAAAAAAGTGGCTAACTCCACGGACACCGACGTTAGGTCAATTCTTTACCAACAGGGAAAAATACAGGTGAAAAAGATTTCCAGAAAGCATAGACAGATTTGCCTAAAAGATCAAGAACGCTTGGTGTGTTAGTTATTGTCAAGTTCGAGATCGTTCACGAACATATTATCAACTTCCAGAACGTTTACCGTTGTAGAAAATTCTCGGGATAGATAACGGAAATATGTAAAACCGGTGCAAAGAAAGCATAGGTCAGTTATTCAAAGTCGGAGATGTTAAGAAGTGTTTAAATAAATATGTGATTAACGCGTGTTCGAGATAAATATAACGGAATATAAACGTACGTGCCTTTAATGCAAACAAGTGTCAGTTTTAAGATAAACAGAAGTTATCCGCGGACATTATTTTTCGAGTGATTGTAATACATAAATTAGTGTAAGTGTTTTTCGTAAATATCGTTAGATTTAATTAGTTCGTGTAGTTCTAAACGTGTAAATATTTTGTGTATAAATAAATTAGTTTTAAAATTCGTTACAATATATGGGAATTATTCTGCACTACAGATTGAGATGTGAAAATTATATACATATATAAATATCATGAGTAGAACGAAATATTTAATCTTTCTATTCAAAATGTCTAAATATATTGTAACGATTAATATTAAAACTAATTTATTTGAACTAAAAAAAATTGTACAGGTTTATAACTAACCGAACTAATTAAATCTAAGGATATTTAATAAAAACACTTACATTAATTTCTATATAGCGCTATCACTGACACGAAGATAAAGTCCGCGGATAACTTTGGTTTAACACTTATTGGTTACTTTAAAGTCACGTACAAGGTTATACTCCGTATATTTATCTCGAGCACACGCGTTAATCACTTATTTATTTAGACTTGAACGTGAACGTTCTGGAAATGTACGAAAACCTCGCGAAAGTTCTCAAACTTGAGAATAATTTCTCGAACGTTTCAATATGTTAATAAAGACCTTAAGAATGATATTTTTGCTTTTTCCACAGTACATTTAGCTAAGTGATAGTTGCATCTAGAGTAGTATATTTCTCTAATAAAAATAGGATTCAGAAACTCCAAAATGAAATATTAAATTGTTAACAAGAGTCATTGTAACAATAACAAAAATTCTCTTAATGTAAACTGTAATGTAACATAAAACTTTTTTCTTATAAAAGCCTAATTTAGCGTTATGATGGAATTAAAGGTAAATACTTAAATTTCACAACTATTACAAGAAACAAAAGCATTATGGTACCAAAGATAGATAACTCAGTAGGAAGTCATATCAGAGCAATAAAAATTCCTAATTTAAGTCACTTTTTAAGTTTTTCCAAACCTACACTACATACAGGTAACCGTGTTTACCTCTGTAGGGATTACTTGTATTTTATATGTATTACGCTTTATGCAATGTAATCTGTTTGGAACAATACATGAATATTTAAAATCTTATATCGTTACCTTACTTTAATTTCATAATACCACTGTACTTATTTTAGTAAATAAGAACAGTGAAAAATTCAAATTTCTAACAAACACAAACAGAATTACCTTCACTTGCTGTTGATACTCTACATAATTATCCCTGACATACTCTAGCTCCTTGAGTTCTAATCGAGCTCTTTGGCAAGCTTGTTCCTTCAATTCCAGGTTTCTTTCTACTTCGTTCTTTTCAGAAAGTCGCTTTCCTGAAATGCTGTTACAATTAAAAGTTCATGTAAAAAAAGATTAATAATACCTAATTCGGCAGATAACTTCTTATGAGCTTCTGAATCTTGTTGTACAGCTTCAAGTAGCGATTCCAACTCCAAAACTTTGGTTTTAAGATTACTTATTTCGTCAGTTCTGTGGTCAGACTCGACAACAACATCAGATTTTAAATTGGCTAAATTCTTCTCTAACTCTTCGATGCGTTTATCTGTGTCAATTTTTAATGAATCATACTTTGTTTGAAGCTGAAATTTCACTTGATACTAAATGTTGCACCATACAATCTAAATCTTACCTGACCAAATTCTTGTATAGCATCTGCTTCACGTTTACGAATCACTTGCAGTTGTTCTTCAAGTTCTGTAACAGACTTACGATCATACTCGTGTTGATGTTGTAAGCTACGTAGTTCCGAATCGAACATTATTTGAGTTTCTTGCCGCACTGTATGCATATGTTGAATTCTATTTTCTAATCCGAGTATTGTGTTCCGGGCTTCGATTAAATCTGATCTTAGTCTACGCATTTCCCTGGGAGAACCTATGTATTCGGTGCTCGTATCTTGCTTGATTCTTTTTGCTGGAGTCACGTAATCAAATAAACCAATGGGTCTTTTCAAAGGGCTATCACAAGCACATAGTTTTTCAGGTTTAATCTTCGGTTTTAAATTACTAATCATGTTTAGTAACGTATCGTCAATGTTTTTCGCCTCGTCCGACATTATTAAACAATATAACCTATAAAAGATTCAAGAGAATTAAGTTTGGAATAACGTTTTTTCAGTAGAAACAAATTTTGAATAGCTTCTTTTTTAAACCAGCTTGTAATGTGCTGATTCAATAAAACCGAAATATTAAAGTGAGATACACGTATTTACAATTTCCTTAGTGCGAAGACAATAGACGTACAATCGGTCGTCGTCGTTACGCAACGATCTTTGCAATCTTTTTGTGTTGTTTGTGTTAAAATTTCAAGTTTTAGAATATGAATATTGCTAGTAATTTCCAATTGGTTAAGTTGGTGGTGTGGTAGTATTGATTAATTTAATGCGGTCGATTTAAATTTTAATTAAGATTAGCGGTGTTTTATTATTAATACTACTTTTTGTAAGTAATTTTCGAGGTTCTAGATTTGTTTTTTCGGATTTTGTAAGCTTTAATAGTAGAAATAAGCTGTATTTAGACCTGACATTTTATGCTTTGTTAACGTTTGAGAACTACCGTAATCGGTATTACTCACGGACTATCCAATAGGGATTGTGTTCGTAGGTGATCATGCGCGTTTGTTTAGGACTGCAGAAGAAACCAACGCCATTTTGCAAGCGTCGGGCGATTGTTTGAGAAACGCTCACGTTGAGCTAGTGTTTTTACAACGGTAGTACTGGTGTATTTTCATTAGAACTTTTGAAAACCGGCATGGGTGATTATCATCAAGTAGCGACAGTACAGCAGGATGCTTTGGGTGCTGTGCAATTGGAACTCGGTGCAAATCCAAACGCACTTGTACTTCGCCGGCCTTTTGACCCTTTGGCTCACGATTTAGAATCAAGTTTTCGTCTAACGCGATTCGCCGATTTGAAAGGACGCGGTTGTAAAGTACCTCAAGAGGTCCTCAACAAACTTGTTGAAGGTCTACAACAAGACTATCAAAATGCGACCGAACAAGAACATGCTCACTTTATGCACATGGCTATTCCTCGGATAGGAATTGGTTTAGATTGTTCGGTAACCCCATTAAGACATGGTGGCTTATGTCTCGTGCAAACCACCGACTTCTTCTACCCACTTGTTGACGATCCCTACATGATGGGCAAAATAGCTTGCGCTAATGTATTGAGCGATTTATATGCCATGGGAGTTACAGAATGCGACAATATGCTGATGCTTTTGGGTGTCAGTACAAAAATGACTGAAAAGGAGAGAGACGTTGTAATTCCTTTAATAATGAGAGGCTTTAAAGATGCTGCTCTTGAAGCTGGCACAACTGTAACTGGTGGCCAAACCGTAGTTAATCCTTGGTGTACTATCGGTGGGGTTGCTTCTACTGTGTGTCAACCCAACGAATACATTGTTCCTGATAATGCGGTAGTGGGTGATGTTTTAGTATTGACAAAACCTTTGGGCACACAGGTAAGTCATTAATTCAATGGTACTAATATAATCGCAATTATGCAACTAGGTTGCCGTAAATGCTCATCAATGGCTGGATCAACCTGAACGTTGGAACCGCATAAAACTAGTAGTGAGCGAAGAAGATGTTCGCAAAGCATATCACCGTGCCATGGATTCTATGGCCCGTCTCAACCGTGTTGCAAGTCGATTAATGCATAAATATAATGCACACGGTGCAACTGACGTAACAGGCTTTGGGTTGTTAGGACATGCACAAACATTAGCTTCCCACCAGAAAAATGAAGTGTCATTTGTTATTCATAATCTCCCTGTCATTGCTAAAATGGCAGCAGTTG
This sequence comes from Aquatica leii, assembly GCA_035610365.1. Taxonomy (NCBI): domain Eukaryota; kingdom Metazoa; phylum Arthropoda; class Insecta; order Coleoptera; family Lampyridae; genus Aquatica; species Aquatica leii. The sequence continues at coordinate 40,964,593 of CM069432.1, read as the reverse complement.
CAAAAGCCTGTGGAAATATGTTCCAATTACTTCAAGGACACTCTGCAGAAACTTCTGGTGGACTGTTAATCTGTTTACCACGAGAACAAGCAGCAGCTTATTGTAAAGATATCGAAAAACAAGAAGGTTACCAAGCTTGGATTATTGGAATTGTGGAGAAAGGAAGTCGCACAGCTCGTATAATTGATAAACCGCGAGTTATTGAAGTACCAGCTAAAGATTAAAAGCTAAGTTCGATCGCCAACCAGCTTTTAGTAACACTAAATTATTTTTTCTTTATTAAATGTAAGGGTAGAAATGTGAAGCTTGCTGATTCTTTAGACGTTGAAGAATTCTCTTAAAAAATTAAGGCTTGTTCGAATTTGAATTTTCATTTTTGAACCCTTTATATATTTATATAAAAACATTATTGTAATCTTCCCTAGCTTCGTTTCGTTGTGTATGTAGATCAAAATTATGCAGACAGATGTATCTAAATTTAGTTTTGTATATGTAACGATAGCCTTTATAATTATTTACCCTGTCTGATTAATGAGACTTTCCATTACTTGAAATTACTACTGTTCTTGTCAATTTTTTTTTCAATTGATGGTCTTACTAGAATTAGGAGATGTTCGTATTGGTATTTTTTGTAACATGATTTTAAAAATATAAGTATTCCTAAACAAATCAAAGTTAATCAGTATTATCAATAGTCTCTTAACATTATTTTTAATAGGAAAAACTTGAAAAGTTATCACTCATTAGAAATTTATATATAACCACTCACTTTGAATTTCATAGAATCTGAGTTTTTTGCTCATGTATTTACATAAATCATTTTTCAACTAGCTTTATTATTATTTTCTAATTTCTCTAAAGACAAGTAAGATTTTGGAAGAAAGTATGAATGATAGAAGCTTATAGGTTTGAACTAAATTAATAAAATTGGCATTAATACCATAACGGAACTTTTGGGAATACACAACACCTTTCTTTGCTCAATTAAGTATATCTGCATATAAAATGCCATAATTTATAATTCAGTTAAAGAAATGTAACAATGGTTGCCTAACAACTGCGTTTAATTCTTCCACGCTGTTTTGAAACAGCTCATTTTGTTTTTTTTAATTATGAAACGACTACAACATCTACAGCCGATTAATTTTGCTCAGAACTGCTACGGTACCGATCATTTGCCTGCCCGGTCTATGTGGATACGTTTCCACTCAATCCCGTGCCGCATCCCAACGTAGTAGTGTAGTAAAATGCTTGTCTGCAGCGTTCTACTGTCCGCAGATCTTAAGTTCTCAGGGGAATGTGTCGATTTCACCATATGATCGACACCCTTTAATCAGCTCCAGCGCTAATCAATTCAGGACTCCTACGAGTACTTGTTCAATAATCGCGAGTTTGTGATTTTCTAGCGTGGCAATCTAAGCGTTTGTGTTAACATCGCTTATTATGTCATTCACCATGTCTGACGCGATCCCAGGTTCTAGGCGGAGATAAGACTAATCGAACATATAGTGCGGTATAGTAGGTAAAACCTATGTAAATGGAGGAAGTATGCGAGAGATCACTTACATCTCAGAGCACGGATCTTTTTTTACAGGAGGTAGAAACCCTTTATAAGCACTTTCCTATCCTTTTAAGATAGGAGCCGAAACTTCCGTGGCTCATCAGAAACTGGACGCACCCCATTTCACCCACTCAACTAATGAGCCGAAACGTTCATCTGCAAACGCTTGTTCTGTTCCATCTATCATGCCACTCCATCATCCTATTCGAAGATGGCTGATGGCCAAAATCTATCATCCTCTTCTCAATAGGCGGTATCCCGGTCACCACCAGGATGGCTTCCGTAGATACAGCCCTCCTCTGCGTTCTCTCTAACATATTGAGGTGGTGCTTTGACTTCAATATAGGTCCCCATATAAAAACCCTATACAGTAGAACAGAGTGTACCACCCCCACATACATTCTTCTCCGTTTAGAGCTCGGCATGAGTCGAACCAATAAACTCTTTACGGATTCTTTGGCATGCACGTCTTACGTGCTTGGTCACTCTACCATTCTCTCCGATCCACACGCCTAGGTACCTCAAGACTTTCCCACTTTTAATCTCTTTTGGGTCTGGCTAAGCTCCACTTTATCGGACGCCAGTGCTAGACCGTGGTCTACGACCCAGTTTTCGATTCTAAAAATAGCCGTCTCCGTCCTACTGTTTACCAGTTCAGAGGTTTTTCTTTTCACTACCATCGCCAGATTGTCTGCATAACACAACAGCGTGACACCAACTCCAGCACCCTGTCGTAATAGATATTCCACAAGATCGGCTCTAGAGTCGACTCTTGTGGAACCCCAGCTGTGAGTTGTGTTTGACTGTTACGTCCGACGTGCAGCCATCTTTCGCTGAGAACACAGCACCCCGTTTCCGCTGACTCACTTTTTTTATCCTGTTGGAAATTTCGAAAAATTTCATTCAGTCACCAGGGTAACATTGACCGTTAATCCCCCCTTCACAAAAGTTAATGCCCATCCCCGTTTAGCTACTGCGACTCCCAGACGTTCCGCTATCCCTCCAGTCCGTAAAAGACGATCCCCAGACGACGAGCTTGAAATTCAGGTCTCCCGCTTTTTTGTGCCTTTTATCGTGGTCTCTCACCAGTTTAGGATCTCTAATAACTCGTCCATCCCTTTATTGCGTAAGACTTAAACTCCGCAAATGGTGACTTATTGTAATTTTAACTCGACGATTATATTATCAGACTGTTACATTTTTTAATTCTCATTACCTAGGCTTTTTTGATTCGTCCTGTTAGGTTCCGCGACTATCATAATTTCTACTCCGACCTATAATAAAGCTTCTTTATCGACGTTAGTAGGGTAGATTTGCCGGTTCTGCGCGACTCCCCCCTCTCTTACTTTTCTTATGGGAAATTAACATGTAGACTCCCCCCTCCACTTCTCCTGTTTTAAACCAATCAGAATCGATGACGCCTCCACTGGCACCACCTCTAATTATTACCAATCAACGTGATTGGTCGAAACCACTCCTACTTATTTTCAGCCACACCTATCAACCGATTTGAATGCGTTCGGGTAAGATCGGATTTTTATTTTCCCGCGTTTATTTTAAAATTTGAATTTCGTGTAAAATCGGGAAGGATCGGTTTTTTTTATTACGGCGGGCTTTTCTTAAATTTGAATTTCGTGTAAGTTCGGGTGCTCGCGCAATTTTTTCAGTTTTAAAATGAGGTTTTTCTCGGCTGTGTTCGAGGATCGAGTTTTGCATTCGGGTAAAATAAATAAAACACTTATTGCAATTACAATAAATATTATATTTACAATATTTGGTAGCGTGAATAAATTATTTATATAATAAGGTGAAATACATTGATTAACATATGTATAATATATTACTCAGTCTGTTTCTGTTGTATAATTTCAAAATATACATACTTTATATTCTACATAATAGTATATTAAATTAAACCGTCACATTTAAATGTACGAATTCTATCAATAGATTCCGTTTTCATTTCTTACATCTAATCGAACACCCCATAAACAAAATATGCTGCAGGTGGAAAGGCAACATATGGTATGTCACTAAACATACTATAACCACCAAACTTGAGCTTATACGTTATAGTAGAGAATAAAATAGCAATTTATGTTTCCTCTATGTTTATACATTTGTTCGGTATATCTTTATGTCCCCAAGCTAATGTACTAACTGAATTATTACATAAAAACCTTTTATCGTCAAAAAACTATAATGCAACCTTGTTTTTTGGTTTTGTATATATAGTATGTAAATACGATCTAAAGCCACTAAATTTTCTGTAAACCTTTTGTTCTTGTATTAAAGTAGCTTTTCTGTATTCATCTATTGTCAAATTTTTTGAAGCCTGATAAGGAACACCCTTTGCTTTAGGAGTTAATTCACCCATACAATTTACAATATATGCCTTAGAACTGGTTCCCAAAAATTCGTATAATATTCTACCTCCATATTCGTCCTTCATTCTTCCTAACACAGAGTTCGATATTGGAATTTGGTGTGTATTATTTAACGTAAAATTTGATGTGTCAAATTTATCTAAATCCTGTTTCATATCACTATAAAAATTATTGGTTTGAACTTCTAAAATGAAAGAATCGGTATCTGTATATAAAAGACAAACCCTATCACCGTATTTAACCTTTAGGTGATTATAATAAAAATTATACATAATTAATTTAGATATTTCTAAAACGCAAAAACCTACATAAATGGGTTTATTATATTCAATGTTTAACCTATCCATCTGTATAGCAACTAAAGTCTGATTTTTTAGGTTTGAAAATACTAGACAGTTTTTAAAATTTGGTTTTGATACAAGCGTTTCTACACCCACTTTCTTACCAATGTTTTTCCAATGTGTCAATAACCGAACATCTACCCGTTTATCAACATTTTCCATTGTCTTGCCAAAAACAGAGTTGTTCATTAATTTAAAAAAGTCTTTTTCAAATTTGTTTTTAGATTTATTTCGCATCTGAGTGTTAAGATCAATATATGGTTTTAACCAAGCAGATTGTTTAAATTTTAGTATTCTATAAATTTTTGTTAATATCAAACCGTTAGCGATTGCTTGCTGTAAATTGCGAATGTGTATTACATATTTTTCCTTATTCCTCAAATTTGGAATCAATTTTTTTATTTTAGTTTTAGAGTTTGGAGGAATAATAGACTCTACACAAAAAGGCAAGTCATTGTGTAAATCATGTAATATGTGTGGATACTCTAAATCAACTTCTAAAATATATCCAATTTCAGAATTAACATAATTTTTATTTAAACTAAAGCTTTCAACATCTTCTACCGACAACCATTCAAAGTTTTTGATAGGCATGACCTCCGACATTGACGCGCCATATAAATTCGTCGCATCGATGTATATTATAAAAGAAGATGGTTTGTTTGCATCATAATTTGGAATAAATACATTATTGGCAACCGCTTGTCTCTTACTACACATACTTATCCCCCCTCTAATGCCTTTTTTTATAAAATGTATCATATCAACATCTGTAAATAATTCTAACTCCACACCAGTGAGTTTTAGGGCCGCATCCCAAGCCAGACCCGGTGCTGTAAGGTACTGTGCTGGATCCAACCCATAAATATTTAAACATATTTCTCGAAAATTTTCGTAAACATCGGTCAATAACAAAACATCTGATTTCAGATATAAATCTGAATACTCCCCCAAATTTTTACATTTAAATAAACTCCATACCTCGTTAGCCCGCGTATAGTCATTTTCTGATATATTCGAATCGCGTAATTGATCATAAAATTCATTATATGAAGGCAGTCGAGTTTCTTTTAGTCTTGCATACGAATCTATATAAGAATACGGAAAAACACCTTTTTGTCTGATAAGATTAAATTTATTAACATCGGAAAAATATTTTCTTACATGAACGAATTGATCAGGGTTCAAATTTTGAGCAAGTTTATCCAACGATGAAGCCATAAATCGAAATGAATCTAAAAATTTTAATCGAAAAGGAGGTATTGCTCCAGTTTGATTAATTATTGTTTTACTAAAAGTGATGTATTTTCTTTATTCTGAGCAATGACGTTAATGTTTTTATGGTTACAAGCTAATTCTTTGATAAACAAATGTGTATCATAATTACTCAAATTATGAAAAAAAACCGGAATAAAATGTGGAAGCTGAAAATTTAAATTGCAAACACCGTGTGCAGCTCCTCGAAATTGACCAGTTAAATGACAATGGTCCCTAACAATTTGAGAATTGGGTTCAAACTCATTTAAACAAATATGACAACATTTCGCATTTTCAAAATCAAATTTTTGTTCAAAAGTTAGATCGTTCATAGGTTTTGGCGTAACAAAATATTCTGAATAAATTTTCTCGCAATCGTAAGTTAGTGTTTCTATAAAAATTTGTGCGCAATCTGGACCTCTATACGTATAAAACTTAGATAAGCTATCATCGAATGAACATTTTATGAAATAAGCAAAACTATAAGGATTATGTTTAAACGTTTTAACCGTAAATGATTCTTGCGGATTTGGTTCGTTAAAGCTAATTGGTTGTAGAATGCACTCAAAATCAGCATACACGACAAAGGGTACTTTTAGCTTTTTCCGTAATTTTCAAATTTTAATATATTTTCTGGTCTAAGATTACCGGTTTTATCTTTGATTAAGTTAGTTGTAGGTAATTTAGTATAAATATGGTTACAATCATGTTGCTGGTGTTTGTTTAAATTAAACCGACTGTTAAAGTATAACAAACAACCATCACAAAAGTATTTTGCATGTGTGTTTTTATTTAATTGACTATTAAGCAGCCTACTCATATTACGAATTAAACAGTAATGTGTTTGACCAAAATTGTTAGAAATTAATAGAAGGTTTACGTGAATCTCTCGTTTTTGACTCGTGTGGTGAAGCGGTCCAACCACCTCGCACACATTTTCTCCAGATTTTTTTAAAACCGTTTCAAGTCCATACACGTTAACCGAAATATTATTTAAGTTTTCAAAAATTTTAATATCGCTTAACGAAATAGGAAAAGTCAGATTATCAAACAACAGTTCATCAACAAAAGGAGTATAGTGTTGAACACAGTCGGGGTGGTTTCTCCGATGCACTGGATGAAGATGAGCTAAGATACACCATTTAAAACACATATTATCTTGATTCTTAATATTCAGAACGGCTTTTCTTTTTCTGATTTCGAGTGGTAAAGATAAATATGATGAGGCTCTTATAGGATTGTACTTACATATGTTGACTTCTAAATATAGCAATTTTGACAGTGCCCATCCTAAAAACATACATAAATCATTTGGCATGTAAACATAGATGGGAGATATAAATTTACCTGAATCTCTTTCTTGAAATTCCGAACATTTTTTCCCCAATGTAGCGAATAACTCTTGTAAAATGTTATCTAAATTATCACTTTTACATGCTACCTTATATCTTGTATTAAACGATTTGATTTCTAATAGTTCTTTACTTTGGAGAAAATATTTACCATACAATTCAACATTGAATTTAATAGCATTAAGTCGTTCGATGTTTTCTTCAACTAAATTCACAACTTTGCTTTTTAATTCATTGAGAAATTCGTTTACGTTGATTGATAACGTTGATTTTCCATAAACTCTATAACTAACTATTCTACTCTTGAAGGTCCGTTTTAAAATCATTACATCATTTCCTAGTTCAAGCTCGCAATTGTTTTTATGCTTTAAAGTACGCAAATGAGCCTGATACGTTTTGTTGTTAACGTGTATTTTACAGCATTCACAATATGTATCTAAATTATTAAAAACTGTTTAGTTTCTGATTTGTAAAAATATAAATAGACTTACTTAAAGACGTTGCTGCTAATGGATTTAAAACATGCACATTGTCTAAAAAAATTAAGTTAAATATGAATATACGTATAAAAAAATATACATACCCTTTTTAGGAATTTTTGTTGGCCCGGAATTATTATCATTACGAACTTTTTCCAAACAACTCGCGGGAGTGTCTAGTTAAATTATATTTTTTTGTGAAAGATTTGTTGCAGTTAGTACATTTAAACATGGCGATTAATGTTGGTATGAAAGGTATGATAATATGCTGCCTTATATAGTGTACGGTAATGCTGCATTTTGTTCGGGCAAGTTCGTGTGCGCTCGTAATTTTCAGTGTCAAATTTCAACTTCCGGTGTCTAATTACAGCTTCGTGTGCCAGATTTCAACTTCCGGTGTCAGATTACAGCTTCCGGTGTCAAATTTCAACTTCCGGTGTCTGATTACAGCTACGTGTGCCAGATTTCAACTTCCGGTGTCAGATTACAGCTTCCGGTATCGAATTACAACTTCCCGTGTCAAATTTCAACTTCCGGTATCGAATTACAGCTTCCGGTGTCAAATTTTAACTTCCGGTTTCGAATTTCAACTTCCGGTGTCTAATTACAGCTTCGTGTGCCAAATTTCAACTTCCGGTGTCAGATTACAGCTTCCGGTATCGAATTACAACTTCCGGTGTCAAATTTCAACTTCCGGTGTCTAATTACAACTTCCGGTGTCAGATTACAGCTTCCGGTATCGAATTACAACTTCCGGTGTCAAATTTCAACTTCCGGTATCGAATTACAGCTTCCGGCGTCAGATTTCAACTTCCGGTGTAGGATTACAACTTCCGGTATCGAATTTCAACTTCCGGTGTCGGATTACAACTTCCTGTGTCAGATTACAACTTCCGGTGTCAGATTTCATTGCTGTGCATTGTCAGCAAATTTTTTCGAGTTCATTAGCTATGATGAATCAACAAATTTTCTATAATGAACTTACGGTGTCTACTTTGTTTCCGCTTAAGTTCAATGATCTGCAAAAACGCTGAATTAACTAGAAAGCTCATATACTTCGCTTTTTTTAAAAATATGACTTCTTGCAGATTCATAAATTTTTTTATAGCACTTATAAAATGAAATCAATGAAAATCACATATTTATTTAAGTAATTATTGTATGCATTTCAAATAGTATTACAGTTACCTTTATTTAAGTTACAATTAAAATTTATAAATTATTTTTTATAAAGACTAACAAAACAATGTTTTTTTCCTACAGATGGTATTATATTTTATATTACATTTAGCAATTATTTTCGTTTTAAAGCTTATAAAACATTAATGTCATGAATGAAAAAATTATCAATTTATTTAATTTATAGTATATACACTTATGCGTTTGGTTTAAGATTGCAATATTAAGAATACATTTTTTAAATCATTTAGTTGCGTTAATGGCGGCATCAGTCGAATGAACTCCTTGATTATGTTACATTTCATATATTATATGCATTTAAAAGTGTTTAGTTAATTTTAATTTAGAATGTAAATTTAAAAAATGAGCAATTAGTTCTTAATATAAATTCCATTCATAGCTATTACTATTTATATACACAAACAAAATGCTGATTTAACTATTGAGTAAATTTCATGTTACAAATCTAGACATTGCGAAGAATGTAGTTATATAATTTCTTCAATGCAAAAATAATCCATTTATTTAATTTAGATTATAGTATTAGAAATATTTTAACTTTACTTACTTACATTATTATAGTAACATAACGAAACTGTTTTTTCCACAGATGTTATATTATACGAGGGTTGTTATATTATATATTTTTTTGACTTAGTTTTATTATTACAGGTTGAGAACGTTTAATGATTAAATTTTTATTTATTATTAAATACGCTACCAACACCTTAAAATAACAAAATTTACTAAGTTTATAAGGTCCATCCGGAAAATTTGATTAAAATTTGTTGACACCAGAAATCGGTTTGTTGAAGCGGCTTAAAAATCAGTTTTCGTTTTTTCTTTTTTAATTTTTTTATTGCCAATGCTAAGTTTAATAAATTAGTTTCCTACTCCGTTTGCCGCTTCAACAAACCGATTTCTGGTGTCAAATTACAAATTTTAATCAAATTTTCCGGATGGACCTTATAAACTTAGTAAATTTTGTTATTTTAAGGTGTTGGTAGCGTATTTAATAATAAATAAAAATTTAATCATTAAACGTTCTCAACCTGTAATAATAAAACTAAGTCAAAAAAATATATAATATAACAACCCTCGTATAATATAACATCTGTGAAAAAAACAGTTTCGTTATGTTACTATAATAATGTAAGTAAGTAAAGTTAAAATATTTCTAATACTATAATCTAAATTAAATAAATGGATTATTTTTGCATTGAAGAAATTATATAACTACATTCTTCGCAATGTCTAGATTTGTAACATGAAATTTACTCAATAGTTAAATCAGCATTTTGTTTGTGTATATAAATAGTAATAGCTATGAATGGAATTTATATTAAGAACTAATTGCTCATTTTTTAAATTTACATTCTAAATTAAAATTAACTAAACACTTTTAAATGCATATAATATATGAAATGTAACATAATCAAGGAGTTCATTCGACTGATGCCGCCATTAACGCAACTAAATGATTTAAAAAATGTATTCTTAATATTGCAATCTTAAACCAAACGCATAAGTGTATATACTATAAATTAAATAAATTGATAATTTTTTCATTCATGACATTAATGTTTTATAAGCTTTAAAACGAAAATAATTGCTAAATGTAATATAAAATATAATACCATCTGTAGGAAAAAAACATTGTTTTGTTAGTCTTTATAAAAAATAATTTATAAATTTTAATTGTAACTTAAATAAAGGTAACTGTAATACTATTTGAAATGCATACAATAATTACTTAAATAAATATGTGATTTTCATTGATTTGATTTTATAAGTGCTATAAAAAAATTTATGAATCTGCAAGAAGTCATATTTTTAAAAAAAAGCGAAGTATATGAGCTTTCTAGTTAATTCAGCGTTTTTGCAGATCATTGAACTTAAGCGGAAACAAAGTAGACACCGTAAGTTCATTATAGAAAATTTGTTGATTCATCATAGCTAATGAACTCGAAAAAATTTGCTGACAATGCACAGCAATGAAATCTGACACCGGAAGTTGAAATCCGACACCGGAAGTTGAAATCCGACACCGGAAGTTGTAATTCGATACCGGAAGTTGTAATGTGACACCGGAAGTTGAAATCTGACACCGTAAGCAGCAATTCGATACCGGAAGTTGAAATTTGACACCGGAAGTTGTAATTCGACACCGGAAGTTGAAATCTGACACCGGAGGCTGTAATTCGATACCGGAAGTTGCAATTCGATACCGGAAGTTGGAATTTGACACCGGAAGTTGTAATTCGATACCGGAAGTTGGAATTTGACACCGGAAGTTGTAATTAGACACCGGAAGTTGAAATTCGAAACCAGAAGTTAAAATTTGACACCGGAAGCTGTAATTCGATACCGGAAGTTGAAATTTGACACGGGAAGTTGTAATTCGATACCGGAAGCTGTAATCTGACACCGGAAGTTGAAATCTGGCACACGTAGCTGTAATCAGACACCGGAAGTTGAAATTTGACACCGGAAGCTGTAATCTGACACCGGAAGTTGAAATCTGGCACACGAAGCTGTAATTAGACACCGGAAGTTGAAATTTGACACTGAAAATTACGAGCGCACACGAACTTGCCCGAACAAAATGCAGCATTACCGTACACTATATAAGGCAGCATATTATCATACCTTTCATACCAACATTAATCGCCATGTTTAAATGTACTAACTGCAACAAATCTTTCACAAAAAAATATAATTTAACTAGACACTCCCGCGAGAGTTGTTTGGAAAAAGTTCGTAATGATAATAATTCCGGGCCAACAAAAATTCCTAAAAAGGGTATGTATATTTTTTTATACGTATATTCATATTTAACTTAATTTTTTTAGACAATGTGCATGTTTTAAATCCATTAGCAGCAACGTCTTTAAGTAAGTCTATTTATATTTTTACAAATCAGCAACTAAACAGTTTTTAATAATTTAGATACATATTGTGAATGCTGTAAAATACACGTTAACAACAAAACGTATCAGGCTCATTTGCGTACTTTAAAGCATAAAAACAATTGTGAGCTTGAACTAGGAAATGATGTAATGATTTTAAAACGGACCTTCAAGAGTAGAATAGTTAGTTATAGAGTTTATGGAAAATCAACGTTATCAATCAACGTAAACGAATTTCTCAATGAATTAAAAAGCAAAGTTGTGAATTTAGTTGAAGAAAACATCGAACGACTTAATGCTATTAAATTCAATGTTGAATTGTATGGTAAATATTTTCTCCAAAGTAAAGAACTATTAGAAATCAAATCGTTTAATACAAGATATAAGGTAGCATGTAAAAGTGATAATTTAGATAACATTTTACAAGAGTTATTCGCTACATTGGGGAAAAAATGTTCGGAATTTCAAGAAAGAGATTCAGGTAAATTTATATCTCCCATCTATGTTTACATGCCAAATGATTTATGTATGTTTTTAGGATGGGCACTGTCAAAATTGCTATATTTAGAAGTCAACATATGTAAGTACAATCCTATAAGAGCCTCATCATATTTATCTTTACCACTCGAAATCAGAAAAAGAAAAGCCGTTCTGAATATTAAGAATCAAGATAATATGTGTTTTAAATGGTGTATCTTAGCTCATCTTCATCCAGTGCATCGGAGAAACCACCCCGACTCTGTTCAACACTATACTCCTTTTGTTGATGAACTGTTGTTTGATAATCTGACTTTTCCTATTTCGTTAAGCGATATTAAAATTTTTGAAAACTTAAATAATATTTCGGTTAACGTGTATGGACTTGAAACGGTTTTAAAAAAATCTGGAGAAAATGTGTGCGAGGTGGTTGGACCGCTTCACCACACGAGTCAAAAACGAGAGATTCACGTAAACCTTCTATTAATTTCTAACAATTTTGGTCAAACACATTACTGTTTAATTCGTAATATGAGTAGGCTGCTTAATAGTCAATTAAATAAAAACACACATGCAAAATACTTTTGTGATGGTTGTTTGTTATACTTTAACAGTCGGTTTAATTTAAACAAACACCAGCAACATGATTGTAACCATATTTATACTAAATTACCTACAACTAACTTAATCAAAGATAAAACCGGTAATCTTAGACCAGAAAATATATTAAAATTTGAAAATTACGGAAAAAAGCTAAAAGTACCCTTTGTCGTGTATGCTGATTTTGAGTGCATTCTACAACCAATTAGCTTTAACGAACCAAATCCGCAAGAATCATTTACGGTTAAAACGTTTAAACATAATCCTTATAGTTTTGCTTATTTCATAAAATGTTCATTCGATGATAGCTTATCTAAGTTTTATACGTATAGAGGTCCAGATTGCGCACAAATTTTTATAGAAACACTAACTTACGATTGCGAGAAAATTTATTCAGAATATTTTGTTACGCCAAAACCTATGAACGATCTAACTTTTGAACAAAAATTTGATTTTGAAAATGCGAAATGTTGTCATATTTGTTTAAATGAGTTTGAACCCAATTCTCAAATTGTTAGGGACCATTGTCATTTAACTGGTCAATTTCGAGGAGCTGCACACGGTGTTTGCAATTTAAATTTTCAGCTTCCACATTTTATTCCGGTTTTTTTTCATAATTTGAGTAATTATGATACACATTTGTTTATCAAAGAATTAGCTTGTAACCATAAAAACATTAACGTCATTGCTCAGAATAAAGAAAAATACATCACTTTTAGTAAAACAATAATTAATCAAACTGGAGCAATACCTCCTTTTCGATTAAAATTTTTAGATTCATTTCGATTTATGGCTTCATCGTTGGATAAACTTGCTCAAAATTTGAACCCTGATCAATTCGTTCATGTAAGAAAATATTTTTCCGATGTTAATAAATTTAATCTTATCAGACAAAAGGTGTTTTTCCGTATTCTTATATAGATTCGTATGCAAGACTAAAAGAAACTCGACTGCCTTCATATAATGAATTTTATGATCAATTACGCGATTCGAATATATCAGAAAATGACTATACGCGGGCTAACGAGGTATGGAGTTTATTTAAATGTAAAAATTTGGGGAGTATTCAGATTTATATCTGAAATCAGATGTTTTGTTATTGACCGATGTTTACGAAAATTTTCGAGAAATATGTTTAAATATTTATGGGTTGGATCCAGCACAGTACCTTACAGCACCGGGTCTGGCTTGGGATGCGGCCCTAAAACTCACTGGTGTGGAGTTAGAATTATTTACAGATGTTGATATGATACATTTTATAAAAAAAGGCATTAGAGGGGGGATAAGTATGTGTAGTAAGAGACAAGCGGTTGCCAATAATGTATTTATTCCAAATTATGATGCAAACAAACCATCTTCTTTTATAATATACATCGATGCGACGAATTTATATGGCGCGTCAATGTCGGAGGTCATGCCTATCAAAAACTTTGAATGGTTGTCGGTAGAAGATGTTGAAAGCTTTAGTTTAAATAAAAATTATGTTAATTCTGAAATTGAATATATTTTAGAAGTTGATTTAGAGTATCCACACATATTATATGATTTACACAATGATTTGCCTTTTTGTGTAGAGTTTATTATTCCTCCAAACTCTAAAATCAAAATAAAAAAATTAATTCCAAATTTGAGGAATATGGAAAAATATGTAATACACATTCGCAATTTACAGCAAGCAATCGCTAACGGTTTGATATTAACAAAAATTTATAGAATACTAAAATTTAAACAATCTGCTTGGTTAAAACCATATATTGATCTTAACACTCAGATGCGAAATAAATCTAAAAACAAATTTGAAAAAGACTTTTTTAAATTAATGAACAACTCTGTTTTTGGCAAGACAATGGAAAATGTTGATAAACGGGTAGATGTTCGGTTATTGACACATTGGAAAAACATTGGTAAGAAAGTGGGTGTAGAAACGCTTGTATCAAAACCAAATTTTAAAACTGTCTAGTATTTTCAAACCTAAAAATCAGACTTTAGTTGCTATACAGATGGATAGGTTAAACATTGAATATAATAAACCCATTTATGTAGGTTTTTGCGTTTTAGAAATATCTAAATTAATTATGTATAATTTTTATTATAATCACCTAAAGGTTAAATACGGTGATAGGGTTTGTCTTTTATATACAGATACCGATTCTTTCATTTTAGAAATTCAAACCAATAATTTTTATAGTGATATGAAACAGGATTTAGATAAATTTGACACATCAAATTTTACGTTAAATAATACACACCAAATTCCAATATCGAACTCTGTGTTAGGAAGAATGAAGGACGAATATGGAGGTAGAATATTATGGGAATTTTTGGAAACCGGTTCTAAGGCATATATTGTAAATTGTGAGGGCGAATTAACTCCTAAAGCAAAGGGCGTTCCTTATCACGCTTGAAAAAATTTGACAATAGATGAATACAGAAAAGCTACTTTAATACATGAAGAAAAGATTTACAGAAAATTTAGTGGCTTCAGATCGTATTTACATACTATATATACAGAACTAAAAAATAAAGTTGCATTATCGTTTTTTGACGATAAAAGGTTTTTATGTAATAATTCAGTTAGTACATTAGCTTGGGGACATAAAGATATACCGAACAAATGTATAAACATAGAGGAAACATAAATTGCTATTTTATTCTCTACTATAACGTATAAGCTCAAGTTTGGTGGTTATAGTATGTTTAGTGACATACCATATGTTGCCTTTCCACCTGCAGCATATTTTGTTTATGTGGTTTTTCGATTAGATGTAAGAAATGAAAACGGAATCTATTGATAGAATTCGTACATTTAAATGTGACGGTTTAATTTAATATACTATTATGTAGAATATAAAGTATGTATATTTTGAAATTATACAACAGAAACAGACTGAGTAATATATTATACATATGTTAATCAATGTATTTCACCTTATTATATAAATAATTTATTCACGCTACCAAATATTGTAAATATAATATTTATTGTAATTGCAATAAGTGTTTTATTTATTTTACCCGAATGCAAAACTCGATCCTCGAACACAGCCGAGAAAAACCTCATTTTAAAACTGAAAAAATTGCGCGAGCACCCGAACTTACACGAAATTCAAATTTAAGAAAAGCCCGCCGTAATAAAAAAAACCGATCCTTCCCGATCTTACACGAAATTCAAATTTTAAAATAAACGCGGGAAAATAAAAATCCGATCTTACCCGAACGCATTCAAATCGGTTGATAGGTGTGGCTGAAAATAAGTAGGAGTGGTTTCGACCAATCACGTTGATTGGTAATAATTAGAGGTGGTGCCAGTGGAGGCGTCATCGATTCTGATTGGTTTAAAACAGGAGAAGTGGAGGGGGGAGTCTACATGTTAATTTCCCATAAGAAAAGTAAGAGAGGGGGGAGTCGCGCAGAACCGGCAAATCTACCCTACTGACGTTTCCTTGTATAAACTCAATCGTTTTTATTCACCCTCCTTTCATTTGCACTCTCCATTCTCTCTGAACTATTCATCGCACTTCATATACTTTCTTCTGTATGCTCCTCTAAACCACAGATGTAACAGTTACCCTTCCTGTCGCACCCTTTTGCTTTGTGTCCTTTCTCATCACATCTTAAACACCTTTTTTTGTTTTGGCAGTCGCTTCCCATGTGTCCGTACTCCTGGCACCTAAAACACTGCTGTGGCGACATCCTCTCATTAATTCTAAACCGCTGCCAGCCTATGCTTGATCATTTCCCTTTGTAACAGCAAAAGCACCACCTTCCCAGTTGCTTCCTCTGTTATCCCCTTCCAGTTTCTTCTATTTCTATCTTCTTCTCCTACTTCTATAACTTTAAACCCTTTAATTTCGTCTTCTCATTTTCCTACTATCCTATGAATAGCTTCTTCTCTTATTCTTTCTCCACCATATCGTCTACGTCCAGCACTTTCAACACTATTTTTTTGTTGGCCATTCTTACGTTAGTCCTTTCTAAACATCGACTAACACACGTTTATTCTTTTGTTTCCACCTAATTTCTTCTCTAAAATTGTGAATGCCATTTCTCTCCCTTCCGCGTTTCTGACTTTGGTGACTTTTACCCCCATTTCCTTTACGTCTGCCTCTTTCTTTAATTTTCTTATTGTTTCTGCGTAGGTGCATCTCTCTTTTATCTTGACAAACATTATATTCCTCCTCACTCTCTTTGTCCTGCTCTACTTTTCACCTTCTATGTTCCCTATTTTCCTACGCTATTATTTCGCCCTTTTCCTCTTTCTTAATCCACTATATCCTTTTCCTTGACATTTTCTATCTTCCCTTGTTCTATTGCTCCACTACACTCTATAGTAGAAACCAATATTTTCTTTCCAGCTATTTGTTGACGCTCTCCCTTTCTTCTTGCCATCCGCTCCCTACCACCCATACCATGTTTTTGCTTTCATTTTACTTACTTCACCTCTCATCCTCTCTGCGTCCACGTCTAACTTCCTCAACATTCTCATCAACTTTGATGAGTTCTTGCAGTTAGAGACGGTTTTAACGCACCGTCGAGGTAGTCACCATTTTCTTCTTTTTGACAGAGCTCTTCTGTCCTTTGTCCAATGTTAACAGAGAACGGATCTGAAATACCTAGACGGCGACTTCTCGACGAGGTCTTGGCTTTGACAGTCTCACCGTGCCTTACGGTACTGCAAGTCAAAAACCCCAGAAGCTTGCTTCTGTATATTATCGTAATTGTCTACAAAATGTAACATAAAATAAAGTTGGCTCGGCTTGCTCAGTAAGATAGGCGTAAGTGGTACGATAATTAAAATTTTCAGATGTTAAAGAAAAATACGTTAAAAAAGGCTTCACCAAGAAAGTCATACGGTGTAGCGGGATTTATTTTTGAGAATTAACGACATAAATCTAAAAATTATACTTAAACAAAACAAAAAAAATACAATACGAACGAGTGTAAAGTAAAGGCTTGACTTTTACAAGTTAAATAACATTTATTGAAGAAAAAAACAAAATCTATCGTAATTGAAATAAATGAATTTAAAAAAAAGCAATAATTGTTGGAAACGTTCTCTGGGTTATTAAAGAAAATTATTTTCGGTCGCCATGTGCGTTTTTTATTACTCAATAATGTAATTCCTGCCCTACCTAATTTAAAATTTTAAACAAATAGAAAAAGTTTTTATCAGTTAAACGTTAAATAGGCAATTATAACTAAATATATTAAAAAAGAAAAAAATAGAGGCAGGGTTAATAAAGTTAATACATTTCCGTCATCACTTGCTTTCGGTTTGGGAATAATCATCAACCCAGTTCACGAAATCAATAAGATATTGAAACTACAAATTTTTGAGAAGCGTGCATTCACCGTGCACGTGTTAAAAAGAAGCTCTATTACTACTTTTCTGTACCATTTTATTGTCTTTTTAAGTGCAGAATTGTAACTGATAGCAATCTGATCTGAGAGATCGATTGAGCTTTTTCCTTTGTTATAATCCAAGATAGCTGTTAGCTTATATCAATGCTTATATTTACTTTCCTCTTAGACAAACTTCAGTCATTGCATCTGTATGTCTACTAGAGAGCACTAACACATTTTGTTTGCCGCGTAATTTCTAGACGCACACGCCTTCAGCATTTGCTTTACAAACTACAATTTTTGTTGGTACAATGGCACCTGCATCTTACTCTTTCCCACAGTATACGCTTAGGTTCCAAGTGAGCCCAGCGCGCTGCATATCGTATTTATGAGATTTTAGTGAAATGTATTGTTGCAGATCAAACGTCCCCTAAATGGGATCCATGATTTATCTCTACAATACGTAGCTCCAGGCGTAAAAATTTCTTAGAATTTATGTATTCGTTTATTTCAAATAGCGGTTGTATTTTATACTACACACACGATCTCCAGGAGGATACTCGTTTCTAAAATGCCACATCAACAACAGTTCAAACCGATTTCTACTCATGGCATTCTGTGAAACTTGCGGTTTATAAATTTACTCTCTGCTGTGATAATTACTTATTGTAAGCACTCTGACTAAACCCATATGTCTTAACCCAGCAGCGCAGTAACGTTTTATTGACGTCAAAATTACGGACGTCATTAAGACGTGTCAATTTCGTCACGTCATGTGCTGCCCGGGTATAAGCTCTAAAAATTTGATCATTTCGTAGCGCAGTCAGGGACCACTAATTCAGTCTTGACGATCCTGATATCCCACCTAAGAAGGTAAAGTCATTGCAAAATCGGTACAAGTTTACAAATACAAGTGCAAACTTAATACTTTACTTTCTATTTCAGATAACTTGATGCAAATTTGCGAGAAAGCTGCATATTTAAAGTTAGCATTTGAAAATTTCACGTAAGTTTTAGAAACATATACAAGCTTTAAAGCAATAAAACAAAATTCCCAAAAATTTCGTTAGCAACAGTATATGAAAAAGAAACGGGTAACCGCAGTAGTTGCACCTGTCCGGTTTACTAGGAATTGTAGCCGTAAAGGTGCAGCCTAACGACAAAAAATAAAAAATTTTGTTTAAAAGTACAGAATATCTATTTTTAAATGCATATTTGATTTTTTTAGTTAACAAAAAGACAATTAATACTGGTGGAAGAAAATATATTTAGTGAAGTAATATTAATAGATTACAAATTATTAAATGGTGCATCCGTTCCTGCTGTAACAGACTACAAGGCGTATTTGGAAATTAGGTCATCAATTTTGTTTTTCATTAGGTGAGAGCTTGAGGACATGTATGCAAAAAGTTTTGAAATATCTAAAACAAATTCTATGTTGCAACACAATTAATTGATTAAAATACGCAGTTTACCTTCTTTATCACTATTAGTCATAAACATTTTTAACATAGAAAATCTTTTAACTTCAGACAACTTCACGAGATATTCATACACACAGTCATTATTTTCTACAAAACTTTCCGACAGAGTGTGTAGTATTCCACTAAATACATCACAATCTACTGATTCTTTAAACAGCACAGGGATCTTTCTCGGATCGATTTGTTTTAAGTATTTGTATCTCAAATCCTTATTATTTTCAAGTAATCTCCAATCTGAAGTGAATTGAATACAATTTGTTGGTGGAGATATTTCAACATCAACAGTTTTGTTAAGTTTTGTATCTTCAACTTCAGGTTTCAAATTAATTTCTACACGGTCCTTATCCTTTCGAATTTGATCTTCACTTTTCCTTTCCACGATTTTTAAATTGTCACAGTTTATAATTTTATTATCTGAACCGGGACATGGCCAAGGCCGAACTAGTTCGTCAAATTCTGTTCCTGAATCTGTTGAATCTATACTTTCAATGGGAATTCTTCTTAAAGGTTTTTTTGATCTTAAATGAGGCGATTTATTTATCGCTTCAATTAATTCAATTTCATTGCCACTTGCCCAGTAAGTATCTGATTTCGGTATTTCTTGGTCCAAGTTAAGATACTCCTTTGTTGTTTTAGTTATTGTACGTTTTTTTTGTTGGGACATTGTAAATTTTGATTTAGGACGTTGACTCTGTGATTCTACTTTAGGTTTGTTATTAGTACCTTCAAGTTTCTTCTCCAACTTTGACAAAGCATTTTTTGATTCTTTATTGTTAGGTTCATAATCGAAAACCTTCAGTAAATCAGAACGAGCTTCGTTTAACTGATTGAGTGCTTCACGAGCAGCTGCTCTACGCTGATAAGCTTTCACATACGTTTTATCAAGTTGTAGTGCAGATGTGCAATCACATTCTGCTTCTTTGTACCTAAAATATTATTACGATTAAATATTATTTATTTACTATTAAAATTTACTTTTCCGTTTTTAAGTAACACAAGGCCCGGTTGGCGTAAAATATTGGATCATAGGCGTATTGGCCAATAGCTGTAGTGTAACATGAAATAGCTTGATCCCATTTTTGATTTTTGACAAAATCATTGCCCTGAAAAACAATTTTTAAAAACCTTGTTATTTACGAACATTACTTACCTTTTCTTTCTCATACACAGCCTGATCGTGTGCATCCTCATCAATCTCATCAGTCAAATCGCCAGAATCAGCATCATGTTCTTCATCTAGTTTCGCACATTCTGCTTCTACGTCGAATTTCTCCCATGAAGTGTAATCAGAAGCTTTGATACGTTTCTTGGACTTGCTTTTTGGTTTTTCAACTTTTTCAGTTTTAGCTGGTTTTGTTACTATTGGTTTAGATTTGGGAACCTAAAAATCGAGATTATTGCAAATGTACGTTGTGTTTTAGGTTATCTGACATCGTCCAAATTATAACCAGTTTTGAGAGCTGCATCCTTATTTTTCATTTCTTCTCCCCATTGCTTTAACTCCGAACAAAAATTGAGTAAATCGTCAGAATTATTGCGGATTTGTTTTTGCAAGTTAAGGGGATCCATAATTTTGAATTGTTTGATTGATAATAAAAGCACACTGTTGCCATATGCAAAATGTACTTGTTGCCAACTGTAAAATTGTAAAGATGTTAGCTATAGATATTTAGATTTGTATTCACTGTTTGGGTACTTTTGGACGGCTGCGATAGCTTTTCGTCCACAAAACAAACCCAATATTTATTATAATGAAACGTTCAGCTTCGAGAGCATTCACTAAGCTACTATCAACAACTAGAACGTTTGGAAAAGATGTGGAAAATTCTCGAAGGCCAAAATACATAAAAGCGATACAAATGAATTATAG
The DNA here is from genome assembly GCA_035610365.1 of Aquatica leii. Classification (NCBI taxonomy): domain Eukaryota; kingdom Metazoa; phylum Arthropoda; class Insecta; order Coleoptera; family Lampyridae; genus Aquatica; species Aquatica leii. The sequence continues at coordinate 40,943,354 of CM069432.1, read as the reverse complement.
GTCGGTTATTGAGTAATTCGAAGTCGGCAGTGTTAAGTAGTTTATTCAAATTTAAATAAATAAGTGATTAACGCGTGTCGAGGTAAATAGTACAACGAATTAAAAACGTGCGTGACTTTAATGTAAACAAGTGTCAGTGTTTAGATAAATAGAAGTTTTCGGCGGACATTATCTTTCGAGTGATAGTACTATATAAATTAGTGTAAGTGTTTTTATTAAATATCCTTAGATTCAATTAGTTCGTGTAGTTTAAACGTGTAAATATTTTTAGTATAAATAAATTAGTTATAATAATCGTTACAATAATTATAATGAACATAACGAAATTGCTAATTAAGCTAATCTATTCTTAGTATAGCAGGGTTATAAAATCATCGCCTTTATAAACAGCCCCAGTACTTTATCAATTAACACACGGGCACATATTTGACTGGTCTAGCGTGGTTGAGAAAGAACAGTTGAATTCATCTAAATTATCTGTTACTTTGGACATTTACTACTGCAATATGGATTAAGCTGTGGTGCGGCTCATTTCAAGCCAACAATTGCGTGGTATAATACTTCGTATGGTCCGTTCAATACCATAGTTGATTAATACATTTTTCGAATTTTTGAAATCTACGTTATATTTTACGTAGATCTGGATCTACCAGTTCAATAAGGATATCTTTACAGAAACTTTTTATTAAAGAACTCATTAGCTTGCAATTTGTAATAATAGTTCGAATATCATCAACCCTACTAAGAATGTTTGATAAAACAGTTCATTTCCAAGAGAATGGTGGTGGGATAAAGCTTGAAGATACTGAAACGTTGTCGAAGTTATTGTCAACTTTGAGACAATAACCGAAGGATGTAGAAAACAGATATATTTATATAAAATGCATTCAAAAGAAGCTGAGGGTAGTTTTTTCGAAATCGGAAGTTAAGAAGACTGTCGGGTTAAATAAATAAGTGATTAACGTGTGCTAAGATAAATAGATAAAAGTAAATAAATATAACGGCGTATAAGCGTACGTGCTTTTAATGTAAGTAAATACCGGTTTAGAGAAACAAAAGTTGTTTCTTAAATATCGTTAGATTTAATTAATAAATATTTGTTTAGTTATACTTATTGATGTAAGTCAAACCAAATTACTGAAACGTTATCATAAGTTTAATGTAAATAAAGCGTTACAAATATGCTTAATTCTATTTAGACAAATCTTAAGGTAAGTAATGTTTTAAACATCTATATGTTTATTTGAACATACACGGATAGTGTTTCTTCCCATTACAACAATTAATCCATCATCTTGGAGGTCTTTAAGTGCATCTTCATATTGTTCTCTAGTAATCATCTGCAAACGAAAACATATATCATGACTCATACCTTAAATTTAAAACTTACGATGCTAGAAGCTTCTTTCAATTCAGTAAGTAGTTTTTGATAATTAATAGTAGGTACGTTGCCTTTCATATCAATTGCCTTCTTAATAATTTGAACTAATTCTGCTCTACGTTTACGGGCAGCACTGCTTAATCCCGTTGTTAATATACCAACATCAATTTTACCAGATAAAGGATCAGTAGCCGATTGTTTTAGAGCTTCGCGATGTAATCTGTAAGCTTCCTCGACATCTTCAACTGTGACCAATTCGGAAAGACGAACTTTAGCGTGTGCTTCTGAAAGGCGAATTAAAGATTCAAGTTGGCGAGGATACGCCGAAATTTGACCACGTCCCGATCCAACTTTTCGCATATCTACATAAGCCTGTATAAGACGCTGTTGTGCTTCTTCGCTTAATTTCGGATGTACGTTTTCTTTGGCATAAGTTATATAATCTCTTAAAATAGGCATATCCTATTACATTTAATATTAACATTTCGAGTATAACCGTTTTGGATACTTACCAAAATTTCATCATCTTCCATTTCTTTAGTTTTGTAATACAAAGACACTAAATGACTGGCTAATCTACGATCAAATAATTCATTTTGTGGATCCAACATCAAAAATATTAAATCAAATCTACAAAATTAGAAATTAGACTTTAGTTGATTCAATTAAATTTGTTACCTAGACATAAGAGTATGAGGTAATTGAACATTCTCGATTATAGTTTTGTTTTTATTCCACTGAGATTCTGAAGGATTGGCGGCTGCCAAAATCGATGTACGGGCGTTTAACTGACATATAATACCAGCTTTGGCAATGCTGAGTGTTTGTTGCTCCATGACCTTAACAAAAAAAAGCATTTTATTAACTTGCACTTAATAAAATAGTACCAATTACCTCATGCAGAACACTTCTGGTAGAATCGTTCATTTTATCAAACTCATCAATGCAACAAATACCATTATCCGCTAAGACGAGCGCTCCAGTTTGTAACACCAATTGCCTTGTGTCTGTGTCTTTAGTAACGTAAGCTGTTAAACCTACAGCAGACGATCCCTTTCCAGATGTATATTGGCTACGCGGTACCAAGTTATAAACGTATTGTAAAAGTTGAGATTTTGAGGTACCCGGATCACCACATAATAATAAATTAAGCTCGGCTCTAAAATTAGTACGACCCGAAGCAACAAAAGTTTTCTTAGTGCCTCCAAATAACTGCAATAAGATTCCTTTTTTAATATCGTCATTTTCATAAATCGATGGAGCAATAGCACGTGCTAAGCGATCGTAAATATCAGGCTTTTGAGACAAAGCTTGAAGCAATTCGATCCTTTCTGGTGGAAAAGTGTGATCTTTTCTAAAAGTTAACATTATATAGACTTGTTTACTAGAAAACGTAAAAAGATGTACCCGTCCTCCTGTTCGTATAATCGTTTGCTATCGATCTTTCTAAAATGCAGAACGTCGATGTGGGTTTTGTACACAGCTCGAAGATTTCTCATGCGTGGATTTACCTGTATAGACTGCGCACGATAGATTCCAGTTACCGTTACTCGATCACCAGGTTGAACACTATCCACTAAATCATTGTGAACAAACAACACAACAGTATGTGGTGTTTGTCCTGCTGGCATGTCGTCTACAAAAGAAATTATATTAATTACACGCTATTAACAAGAATAAAACTAATTAAAATTGGAATAAAAATAATTGAATCAATATTGTACCTGGAGATTCTTGCAATTTAACCAATTGCTTATCCGTGAACTGAGATCGATTATGTATCAATGTAAAACAGTGGTTAGTATTACAGTTGGTGCATAAAGTAGGTTCGGTAATACGCCCTCGATCAATTTCTACAGTTGTTGTATAGGAGCATACGATACATTTAAAGAAAGCTTCGCGCATTTCTGGCATAACGTTTGAGGAGCGAATCACCATACCGCATATGGTGATTAATTGATCGATATCTAAAAAATAAACACTGTGAAACTAAAAATAAAAAATTGAATCTAACCTTCTGGGTTCAACGATCGCATATTTTTAGTTTTTTCGGCATTATACGGCCGAACTTGTATTTGATGATCTAAAACGGCAGCAGGATACCTTTCGTAAAACATTTCATTGACGGTCATATCAAATGTTGGTATGACTTCTTGCGGATAACACACAAGTTGTCTGTATAAATTTTCATCAAACGTTTCTAAATGTGCACAATTAATACTCAGAAATGGTTCTTCCAGAGTGTGAATCTGAAACGCAGTTTTAAAAACAAGAACGTATCCAAAAAATACAACACCTCTTCTAATTTTTGCAAATATAATGGTTCGTTCACGTTGGTTGTCTCAGTGAGTTCATCTTGTTCTGCATCGGGATTTATATAACGCAAAATAAATTGCTTAAACTTTTCCTTGCATTGAGCTACAGAAACATTGGTGCCCCAAATTACCAGTTGTGGAGCTGCGATGTTATCTGATTCCTGAGATTCTGGAATCGCGTCGAGCTAAAATCAAAATTTTGGTATACATCCGTTGTATGTACAAGAAGTCGACATCAAAATTGAAATTTCAGTTATAGATACTGAAAGCTAATACAACGCTGAAAAATATAAAATCAAAATATTGGATTGGAAAGAAGCGAGAGAAAGGAACATTTTGATTTCGAAAATTTAATTATTAATTTAATATGAACTCATCCAAAGCGACCTTTATACTTATACTGTCTACATAAGAACAAAGCTTCGTTGTTAACTGTTGAAACATGATATATTGCTTCCAACAAGCAATTTCTTTGTTTCGAAGAACCATACTTATGTACAGTTTGATTACAAATGTTTTTAAGGATTATCATCTATGGACAATATCTGATCTTCGATGAATTCTGGTACAGTAAAATATAAACAGAAAAAGTAGCCAATCTATTACGGCGATGGCAGCGATCATTTATTTGAAAATTACTAGAGATTGACTGCAATTATTTTTAAGAAAATATATGCTTCTTAAACAGTACAAGCAAATATGCAGTACTCGCACTCAGTATTTGGTGAGCCTGGTTAAAGCCGAAACCAAAAGAAAAATCTAATTAAAAATGCAAGTTGACAAGCCTGTGAACAAACTTCCAACACGCTTCCTAATCTCAACATTTTCAAATGTTTCAGTTAAAAAGATGTAATAAGATCAATAAAAATTTTAAAAATCGACGGTATTACGTATGCCCTTTCGGAAGTTTTTATTTTCCTGGAAAAACAAATAAACTCGGAAACCAAACTGCAATAGAAAATGTTGTTTATTTTACAAATGAGGAACTTACTCAAATTTGAGAATCTGATCTCAAAGAAGCTTAAACTGGGGATAGATATCAAAGATCCTGGTACACTAAAAAAAATCCTCAAAACCCAAAAAAGTCAGTAATACATATAGAGATCGTTAATGAATAAAAGGACAAAAGTGATAGCGAGAATGGGAGTTAAAGTAACGAACACCAGGGATCAGATTCCTCGGATTTGGACGATAGCAAAAAAGTAGCTGCTACTGCTCACGATAACAAAAATTATAATGAGTTGCAAATTCCTGAGCACGTACCCGATCCTGACTCATTACAGTTTGAAGTTCGTGAATATATAGAATAAGTGCTGATCGGTTAATACGCGTCAGAGCACTAATATCAAATCAATCTCCGATGCTCCGATCGAAGACATCGTTGATTGTACTCGATGAACAGTGGTACCGGAAAAAACGCAACTAGAGAGCTTAATCATGCAGCTGCTGTCAGAAAAGCGGAAAAAACAAATTTTACAATAAGGCACGTGAAAACCTACATGGGTTAAAGAAAAACATTTCAGTTCCCTTAGTGTACGTGCTATTAACAGACAAAACAAAAACTTCTGAAATTCGTTCGCTGCAAAAGTTGAAAGGATTTATGCCTCGAGTGTCACCAGCTACCATCCTCACCGATTTTGAAACCGGCGAAAAATTTTCAATTTCGAACATCGCGGATGTTTTTTCCTCTTTTCGCAGTGTATCTTTAGAAAAATTCAAGTAGAAAGTTTACAGAACCAGTACGAAACGATGCAACTGAAGAACATCCAGCCAACTTTTGATTACTTCGAAGACACGTAGATTGGACGCCAATATCACTTCACGATATGTGGAATTGTAACGAAACAATTCCATAGAAGGATGACATAGAGCGTTCGAGACCCAAGTTTCTTCGCATCATTGCAACATTTAGAAATTCCTAAAAACCATACAACTGTCTCAGAAGTTTCAAATTGAACAGTTTGTTAGAGGCCTGCTCGCAAAAAGTACCGTAATGTGAGGAATCGCAGTCCTTGTAAGTAGTTTTGAAGAGAGAAACCTATCCACTTACTTGCGTGCCATAACTTACAATCTTACATACTAATTATAACAAAAGCGAAAACAAAAAATACATTAACTTAAAATAAAACATAAATAATCAAATAAAAAGTGTATAACAAAAAAGAACAAAAACCAAGATACTGATGGAATTGTTGGAAATTTACTGGTCCATATTACTCGAGAAATACTTCTTCTCGGTGAATTATTTGGCGAGGAATTTTCCGATCGGAGAATTGTCTAGTCAGGCAATTCGGACAGCAATCGTCTAAAGTGAAACCTGAATTAGATCAATTGTCTGAAATCGTGGAAGAACAGTACTGTGCCGTTTACTATAGTGACAACTGGGGTAGTTAGTAAAGAAATCAATAAAATATAGTAGAAGATACGGCATAAGAACCACCGTCACCCATCTGCTTACCAAATGAAAGGTATTTTCTCGCAATTATAATACATAAACAAACATGCCGCGAATAGGTGGCCTAACGAAATCTTGTCAAGACTACTCTTAATTAAAATTAATTTAATTAATTGTTTTTTCACTTCTTCACCGATCTGCTTACCGAATGAGATCAATACTGATCGAAAGTACAAAGTATGAGGAATATGCAAACGATAGGTTTATCCTGTCACTACTATAGGTCGCCAGGTATAAAAAGTTAAGTTGATATTAGGTAACTTCACTCATCTGCTTACCGATTGAAATTTATATGGAAATGAAGAGAATTTTATCCCAAACACGATGTTATAGGGTCGCCTAGATAAAACCTGTCAAATCTATGGGTCGCCTCGATTTTAAACAGTGCCTGAGAGAGAAGCGTAGCGTGTGCTGCTCAGTGCACTAGAGGAGGACGCAGCATAGTAACTGCGCGGTAACCGGTCGGTAGCAGCTGTTTGTTTGCATCCGCAGAGTGAAATACGTTGAAAATAAAAAATAAAAAGTGCTTTCTGTGCGGGTCAAAGGACTCCGTATTGGATTTCGACACTGCAGCATTTAAAAATTGTTTGTTACCGAAAACATAAAATATTTAAATACTGTGAGGTTAAGCTGACTACGAAGTTGCTTGATGTAGTCGGTTATCATTCGTCTCGTTATAGAAAGGTTACGTCACTGACGAAACTTCTAGAAACACAAGATGAGAATAGGTTCGAGAAAATCGCTTATGATCTTAGGAATTGCGTGAAAAATCTTTTTAATAAGTCGCTGCCGAAACGTTGAACGGTCGAGAACGTAATTCGCGGAGAATGTGTTATTCCTAAAATGTTATCGAAATTTATACGGAATCTAATTTCCGGGCCCGTCATTTCCAGCGATGATTCAAATGAAGCAACCGTCCGAGTAGCGTCCATTTGTAGCGACATTATTTATGCCAATATGTGATTTATTTTTAGCAGTTAACCAACCTAATTATGCCAGATGCTCGTTACTATACTTGAGCAATTTAATCAGATTGTGTATTGAAGATTCTCCTTTGCTTTCGGAATTCCGTAGAAGCGCATTCGGAATTAAACGTACTAAAGCCAATTTTGCAAGATCTTCGATTGATTTAACTCTGGAGCAGACCATCAATGCTAATGCCAGCAATCAATTATCGAATAATCTTACCGCAAGCCCTATATCTGCGCGACAAAGATGGGCGCTCAATCACAGTATGAGGACAAAAATAATAACAGCTGTGAAGGAGAATGTTGGCTTGACGTCGAAAGATGATACTTCGCATTCTTTGCAAAAAAGCAGAATACAGAAAGATGCAAAAAGTCTTGGTAGTATCATTGAAGCTCTTAAAAATACGATGAATCCGTATGATGATGGCATCGATAAAAATGTTTTGTTCAACATCTCGACTGGCAGAGCAGCATCTTCTAATGTTGCTCATTTCCTGCTCACTATTCAGACACTAGGCAGTCAGCAAAAGTTGAATTTTATTTCAGAATGCTCCTCAGCTTCCGTGAGATTGGAAAGATCGATAGCACGAAATCAAATCTTAAATTTCGCATCGCAATACAGTACCAAACTTCTGACGACTAAGGACAAGAGCAAGAAGATTTTATTAAAAACGGAGCGAGATATTTTTGGGCGACTACTTGCTATAGCCATAGATGTGTACGGGTGATTTCTTGAAAACGGAAAAGGCAACACTTGGAAAGTTATTAAAATTTACCGAATATTCGGTATTCGGTCACCGACTCTTGCCATTAAGTCACCGAATATTCGGCTATTGCCGAATAATGGCCAAATGTTACCTAAAATGTTAAAAATCAAACAATCAACATACCTAACATAAAAACACATAAAATTTTTTTTTTATTTGTATTGATAAAAACAGAAATTTTAAAAAGAGCATAGCTAAATTTGAAAACTTCTAGTAATTAAAATCGTATCTACGTAAGTTATGGTGGAAGAAAATTAATTTTTCAGCTGCTTCAGGTAATAATCGAGACCGTTTGTCAGTATACATATTTCCCGCTTCTGAGAATACCCTTTCACTGTATACACTCGATTACGGCGCACACAAAAATTTTCTTGCAATTTTGGATAATTTGGAGAAGCTTTTACAATTTTCTTTCCACCAATTAAACGGGTTTTCATCTTGTTTTAGCAAAGATGTTTTTGAAAAAGACTCAAATTCGTTTTCCAGGAGTAATTTTTCATAGTTTTGTTCTGTATTTTTTTTTATTTAGTGGTTGTTTATCTTTCGCTTCTTCAATAAGTTCTGAATAACAGTTTAGTGAAGTGTAATAGATTGAATGGTTGTTTTGTAACAAAGGAATAGATTTTCTGTAATTGTAATAGATGTTACGATTGTACATTGCAATTGCAATAGCAGAATGGTGACCGGTGTAACGCTTTTATGATTTATATTTTTTTATATCAGGTGGGGGCCCTTCGAACTATATTCGCTTTAAGTTTGACGTGGTATTTATGGGACACAACGGGTATAGAAAAAGTAACCAAACATTTAGTTTCGAATGTAATTCATTATTTGGCCAAATATTCGGCTAGGCCGAATAATCAAGGCCGAATATTCGGTATTCGGTTACCGAACAAAATCGTTATTCGGTACATCTCTAGTTTTTATTTCTTACACTTATCGGATCGTCTATGCCCAAAACCTTTGCTAAAATCGCTGAATCTGTACTTATAAAAATTTGTTCAACTGAAGCTGCAGAAATACATGTCATATTCGACCGCTACTTAACGCCTTCAATCAAAGACTGTGAACGTGCAAATCGTCAAGTGTTCGACATTGAGTATAACATTTCAAGACCTGAACAAATTAGACCTACTGATTTTTTAGGAAGTCTTAAAAATTCTAGTTTTAAAGTGAGATTGGTACAGTTCCTGGCTAGATACTGGGAAAACGACCATTTAAAATCAATCGGAATAAAAATTTTTTTTTTAACAGTCGAAGATGAATGCTATTCTTATGCAACACAAAATGGTCATGTCGGAAGCGGATACGCGAATAATATTTCATTCTCACAAAGTAGCGCCAAGGTCAAAAATTCTTGTAAAAGTTTCTGATACGGATGTTTTGATAATTCTGCTGGGGAATATGCATAAACTTAAACAATCACAAATTTGGTTGGCATTTTCAGCAAACGAAATAACAAACACCTGGATTGTATTGTACAGAATTAGCTTCCAAGTTGGTATCCACGCTCTGCAAAAGTCTACCCTATGCGTTCACCGGTTGCGACTACACAGCGACTTTTTGCAATAAAGGAAAAGTCAGACCCTATAAAATCTTTTCCAAAAAACGAGACTTACATTTTCGCATCATTAACAGATGAATTAGAAATTTTTGATAATAAGAAAATGAACTTGGTTCAAGAATTCACTGCGCTTATGTATGGAGTCAAAAAATGCACCAGCGTTAATGACGCGAGATATATTTTTGCAAAAAATTTTTCGCCCAAAAATGATCATGAAAAATTTATGAGGAAAGTTAGGAGCTTCGACTCGAATACGATTCCACCATGCTGGCAATCGTTGAAACAAAAAAATTGACGCACGATTTACGTTAATTCAATGTGGCTCAATGCTACGGATCTTCAGTGCGAAAAACTTAATCCGAAATATTGTGGTTGGTCCTTACTTGATGGCTCATTAAAACCCATAGGGTTCGAGGCACCCGATTGGAGTTAATCTAATCATAAATCGGAAATGTGAAGAATCGGTCTAAATAAATAGTGTTTTGGCACGTGCGCGTTTAAATAAATACATTGTCGTGTAAGTTAACCTGTTGTTAAAATAAATAAGTGCATCAACTGTAGATAATAAAGTGCAAAGTTATCCGCGGACGTTGTTTATAAATATCAAGTGATAATCATATACAAGGTGTCTCAAAATTGCGGGGAAATAAAGCTACCACGTATTGTAGAAGCCAAAACAAGTCGATTGGATTCTATTTATATCCTTTGTTTATATCCATACCAAAATGTACCGTTTATCAGTGAAAAGAGTTTGTGGGTTTACATGCGAATGACTAACGAATAATTATGTACACAGGGTTTATTTACATTTTATACAATATGATTACAACGCACAAGGTGCCATGAGGTAGATGTTTACGGAATACAAAAACAACCGAACTGAACTAATAACGAACTACCACTCTGACACGGCACGCTTCCTCTGGTTTTTTCTTCTTCTGCGGCGGCGCAAGAAGGCATTCGTAGTGGCGCGGTATATGAATGATACAATGTCGCCACAGGACCCCCTTGCCAGTAATGGAATTACGAAAACTTACTAATTTTTTTGTGTAGTTCAATTGGTAATTTGCAGTTCAACCGTACTCTGCACTACAATGTTTATTTAAGTTCAATCTTCTAAATGAATTGAACTAAATCTCGGTATTTCGCTGGAAATCTTACTGTTCTACCTGCTCTCGTAGTTTTGTTACTTGTAGGTGGTTTAAATGTGGTTGTGTCTTCTAGGTTTGATGTTCTTATGATGTTCTTCGGAGGATTGCTACTTGTATTATTGTGGTTGAGATCTTCGGCATCAATGAATGCTGGTTTAACCCTATCTATTGATATCACCTGCTGTTTGTTTCCAGTTTCAATCGTGATGGTTTTGGGTGTTCGAGATACTACCCGAAAGGGACCATTATACGGCAACTGAAGCGGTTTGCGGACTGTGTCATCTCTAACAAACACGTGGGAGCAATTGCTTAGTTCTCGGAAGATGAATGGTTTCTGTTTGTTGTGGTGCTTTATATTGGTTGGCTTTATCAATGTAAAATGTTTACGAAGTTGGGTTATAAACTAAGAACCATTATCGTCGTCAACAGCTTCGAAGAATTCACCAAGTAGTTTTAGATTTTGTCCATAAACAAGTTCGGCTGAAGTTGCCTGAATATCTTCTTTGATGGATGATCTCAGTCCGAGTAACACAGTAGGTAAACTTTCTACCCACGATTCGTTGGCATGACATCTTATAGATTCCTTAAGTTGTCTATGTAATCGTTCTACAATTCCGTTGCCCTGTGGATGGTAAGCAGTGGTTTTAATATGCTTTGAACCTGTAAATTTCGTTAACGACAAGAATAAATTGGAGTCGAATTGCCGACCTCGGTCTGTTGTTATTCGGAGAGGCACTCCGAACCTCGCAATCCAGTAAAAGAAAAATGCAAACGCGACTGTTTGGGCTGTAATGTCCGCAATTGGAATGACTTCTGGCCATCGTGTAAAGCGGTCTATGCATGTAAGACAATAGGTGTTGCCTTGTGATGGTGGTAATGGGCCAATCAAATCAATGTGGACATGTTCAAATCGTTTCGATGGTGGCACGAAATTTTGGAGTGGCGTGATAACATGTCTGGTAATCTTGTTTCTCTGGCAGGGAAAACATTGACGACACCATAACCTACAATCTTTTCTTACTGATGGCCATACGAACCTTGTTGTAATTATTTTTGTTGTAGCCTTTGCCCCTGGATGTGATAGATTGTGCATTCTATTAAATACTTGGAGTCTGAGTTGCTGTGGAACAACCGGTCGAATTTTGTTAGTTGAAGTGTCGCAATAGATGTGGACATCGTATTCTGGGAAAAACAATTTCTTTATTATTAATCCTGACGATGGCGTTTTAGGAGTTGCTGAAGTTCCATATCTGTTTCTTGCATCTTACTTAGCTCTTGATAATTTATTGGAGCTAAAGTTGTGGTGGTGACGTTGCAGATTCGTGAAAGTGTGTCTGCAGGGATATTGTTGACACCAGCAACGTATTGTATGTCGGTCGTGAATTGTGCAATGAAATCGAGATGTCGAAATTGTCTCGGTGTGCATTTTTCCAATCTTTGTTTCAGTGTAAACGTTAATGGTTTATGGTCTGTAAAGAGTGTAAACTGCCTACCTTCTAATGAATGTTTAAAGTATTTGATAGCAGAGTACGCAGCGAGAAGTTCTTGATCATAAGCACTGTAGTTTTGCTGTGCACTATTTAGTTTCTTGGTGAAGAATGCTAACGGTTGCCGTTGACTATCTACAGCTTGTTGCAAAACTCCTCCCATTGCTTCATTAGAGGTATCGACCATTAAGGAAAGTGGTGCTGATGGTGAAAGATGTGCCAGCATTGTTGCATTAGCCACGGCGTTCTTGATTCTAATAAAGGCGTCGTTGGTTTCACTGTCCCAAATAATTAGAGTTTTATTGTTTGTTTTAGAACCTCCTAAGAATCTATTCAATGGGGCTTGGATAGCTGCCGCTTTAGGAATGAAACGTCGATAATAGTTTAACATTCCCAGAAACTGTCTAAAGTCCTTGATGGTGCCTGGTTTCTTGAAATTTGTGATGGCTTCGATTCGATCTTTTGGCGGTACATGCCTTTGCTGTTGATGGTGTACCCTAAAAATGTTAGTTGCTCTTGGCCAAATACACATTTGTCGGGATTGATGCATATTCCATATTCGTCGAGACGTTGAAAAAGGGTGCGTAAGTGTACAATATGCTCCTCTTGAGTTATTGTTGTTACTAATATGTCGTCAAGGTAACTGTAGCAGAAGTTCAAATCATTGGTAACTTCATCCATAAACCGTTGAAATGTCTGGGGTGCGTTACGTAAGCCAAATGGCATTCGAAGGAATTCAAAGAGGCCAAATGGTGTCGTAACTGCTGTTTTTGCAACATCATCGGGATGCACTGGTATTTGATTAAAAGCTTTTACTAAATCAATTGTGGAAAATATTTGCTTGCCGTACAGCAGATGTGAAAAGTCTTCAATATACGGAATGGGATAACAGTCATGGATGGTTCTCGAATTTAGGGCTCGGTAGTCTCCACAAAGACGAAACTCACCATTCTTCTTTGGTGCAAGATGAAGAGATGAGGACCAATTGCTTTTTGAAGGTGGTATAATGCCTTGTTGTAGCATTAGTTTTAATTCCTCCTTTGCGATGGCGAGTCGAGTTGGTGCTAATCTACGGGGACGATTAGTCACTGGTGGTCCAGACGTGGTCTCTATGTGATCCACTGTTGAATGTTTCACTATTTTTGGAACAGATGTACAATTGTTTGTAAGGGCACGGAATTCACTTAATATACTATGGTACAAATTATCACTAATAATAGTTTTTATGGAGCTCGTCTTGCACTTCACTAACTCACCAGGGGATGTTAAGAATGTAGAATTGTCTATAAGTTTTTTATTTCTAATGTCAACTAATAAATTAAAATAACACAAAAAGTCTGATCCAATGATTAGTATGTTTATGTCCGCGACAATGAAACGCCACAAAAATGAACGTCTTAGCTTTAGGTCTAGTTCTAAAGTAATAAACCCAAACGTTTCAATTTTTGTGTTGTTTGCGGCGAATAACGAAAATTGACCTTTGTTACGATTTTCACTAATTAGTCTTTTAGGGTATACACTAATATCAGTCGAGTATCGACGAGCAATTGAATTTTTGTTCTTTGCTCCGTGACAAACAGGCGGCTTTGCTGATTGGTGCCGTCGTCAACTGCCGCTACCCGCGACGGTTGTATTAGTTTTCCTGGGCGGGCTTTGCTTGTGTTGCGGGGGATCCATAGGTGCAGGATTGTTCGCAACGGCGTACCTTATCGCCAAAACGGTTGTGGTAAAAACAATAACCTTGTACATTTTGACGTTTACGACTTCTACTTCTTGAGCGAGAGCGCCATCTGTCATAACGTGGCCGTTCACGCTCTCCACCTCTGCAAAGCTGCTCCACCATTTTTGTTAAGTTTTCCACCTGAGCCTGTAACGCTTGTACAGTAGTAGTGCTGGATGCTTGCGCGATTGATTCTTTTTTGTTTACTGCGTCAATATGTGGGATTGCTGAAGTCATGGCGCATGCGGTGGAACGTACTTCCGCTATTTTATCAGCTATGGCGGCCATGTTTTCTAGCGTCACATCAGAACTGGCGGACAAAATTGCTTGAATGTTGGTGAGTAATCGCTGCAACCAAAGCGTTTTTAGCACTTCGTCACTCACTTTGTTGTCCGCGAGCGTTTTCATTTCGCGTAACTACTGAGATGGGGATTTATCACCGAGCTCGATATCATTGATTAATCGCTTTAATCTTTTATCGTACGAGTCCGAAAACCTCTCAATTAGTTGGCGTTTCAGGTTTTCGTATTTGTCTGTCTCCAGAGGGTTAACTAAAATATCGCTTACTTCCTGTAACACCGCACTGTCCAAACACTTTGTACGTGTAGAACAGGGCATCGACCTGGGTAAACCATAATGTAGGGTTTACTTGCCAGAACGGCGGTAATTTTACTTGGCGCACCTCTTCAACTGCTGCTTGCGGTTCTCCGGGGGCGTTGGGTGTTTCCACATTAATTCCTGGAGACGCCATGATGACACCGACACGTGGTAGGTCACTCGCGGTACACACAAGTTTTAATCCGGGTCACCAAATGTGGGTTTACATGCGAATGACTAACGAATAATTATGTACACAGGGTTTATTTACATTTTATACAATATGATTACAACGCACAAGGTGCCATGAGGTAGATGTTTACGGAATACAAAAACAACCGAACTGAACTAATAACGAACTACCACTCTGACACACACGCTTCCTCTGGTTTTTTCTTCTTCTGCGGCGGCGCAAGAAGGCATTCGTAGTGGCGCGGTATATGAATGATACAGTGTCGCCACAAGTTCAAAGTCTACATAAAAAATAACATTTTTTTACACTGTTCAGAAATGCGTGTACGAATTTAATGAAATTTGGCAAAAGTGCACTAGAGAAGCACAAGAGAATTACCCTACTTTCAGTAATAAAAAAGAAACAAAAATGATTGTAGAAGGGTTAAAACCGCTATCAGCCCATTGTATTATTTTAATAATATTCTTAGGGGTGGTAATTGAGCTCTAATACTTTAAACGGGAAAGGTTGCTCATTATCTTCATTTTTTGATTCTTGTAAAAACTACGTGTTTCGCATAACCCCAGAAGAGGCTGAAAGGATATTACCACCGCCAGTATTAGAGAAGAGAGGTTACTTTCTTTTTGATGTTACGTTTGACAAAAATGTAAAAAGATTTTTTTTAATATATTCAGCTACTACTTTCTTTTCTAATTCGTTTAGCTTACCCGGGTCGTATTGGCGCGCATTTAAAAGAAAATCAACAGTGGATTTACACTTGCCCCAAAACCCTGGGAAAGTGTAAACCTTTGACTCAGTCAACCTTTTTTGTGTAAATATGGTGTAAACAACCCAAAAATGTTTACATATCGTTTTCAACTTTTGACAGTAACTTAACATCGGACGTTAGGACCGTAGTAAATTTAGTTGCATTTAATAGTCAAACAAGAATGTGACAAAATGTTGAAAGTAAACTATTGAAATTATGGGTTTCACTTGCCCCCTCAAGCAAGGAAGAACATTCTGTACAGAGTAAACAAATCTATAAAAAAATACCAAGATACAGAAATAGCTTCCTCAAGTACGTCTTATAGAACTGCACTACAAATAAACTTAAAATTAAACTAAACGTTCTAATAGAAAAAAAACAAAAAAAATAAAACTGACATACGTCAAACTAAAATTCAGGCAAATGTCTTTTTTTAATGAATTTAAATTAAACACGAAAGAGCATTTTTTTTCCATTTTTTTTTGGAACTATCCAACAATGCAATCGACCAACAGTAAGAAAATACACTTAATAAATTTTTATATTACTTCTCTTTGTAGATAACACAATTATTTACAACATAGACAATTGCCCTATATGCTTAAATCAACTTAAATCACCTGTAATAGCACCATGTGGGCACGCATTTTGTATCGAATGTTTATTAGATCATATTAAATATTGCAGCTACGTTACAGTTCGTTGCCCCATATGCAGAACATCAATCCAAGACATTATGCAATGTTGTGTAAATATCAAATCTTTTAAATCAAATATACTGCTTAGGTGTAAACGATTTAGTTTCAGAAATTAAAACTCGATTTTACTAAAGAAAACAAAAAAGAAAAAGAGTTATGGAAAATAATAACACAGGTCAGTAGCAAACAAAAAAGAAACAATTTAAAAAGTTGGAAAAAACTTATAGCAACAAGTATACTAATAGCCATTGCTTTTTACTTTATTTGTTCTTATTTCTAATAAATACTTACATGATCCCCTCCACCAACATTAACTTGTCTTATTCTTTTATCAGTTCGTACATCAGGTCTCATACGAATTGGTGTACCACGAATTCCTGATCTAGGTGTACGTACTGATCCAAGAGAGCTAGGAGTGCCATAATTCAACGGAGAGCTCAAATCAATTTCACTTAACACTACAAATTGAAAGTTATTTTGGAACAAATGAAACAAAGAAGTTACCATCGCTAGGACTCCTCGGAATAACGCTAGGACTATTCGGTATGATGCTTGAAGCTGGTGAAGCACCTGGATGCCCTTGTCGACCCCATCTCATTGGAGTAGAGACATCGCTTTTAGCAGGTGTAGCTTTTCCTTTCCTTGGTGTTTTTGCAGGTGATCCACGAGTGGATGATTTAGCAGGACTATCTAGGTCATTTCTTCGAGGTGTTTGTGACCCTCTTAGTGAACGACGAGTAGGCGTTTCGGGTTCAACACGGCTAGGTGTTGCGGAACCATCATCTCTTCGTGGTGTTCTTTGTCCACGTAATTGCCTTTGTGAAGGAGTCTCGACATTACGAGGTGTTCTAGAACCATCTTCCCTACGTGGTGTACGTGAACCTCTTGGTGACGGCATTGTATAAATTTATATATACTCGATAGTAGTCGATTATAAACACTTCAATCTTCTAAAAACAAAACGTCTAGTCCAACATGCAACAGGTTAGCTTAGCACAACAATCCCGCCAAATTATGTTTATTCTAGAATCACCTAGATGGCGAAGCAAAAAAATTCTTTAAAAAGACATTAATTCTTAATAAAATTATTCAAAACCTTAAATAAGTTCATATTTTCAGCATTTGAATATAAAATATTAAACATTTTTAATAATTAAAATATAGAAAATCCTAATTTTATAATTTAAATAGTAGTACCATCTAGATGTTTTCTACATAATTATTACCCCACTAAACTTTTTTATATACTCAGTGCGTCAATAGTAGTGTAGAAACATTTATTTATTCTTGACGATTTTATTACATGGTATCAGTTTGCGTGATCTGTAAAAACACAACATTTCTATTTTTATATGTACTATTAAACATAACAGAAAATCAATGTATCAATCAAACCAAGTTTTAACATTTTCCCAGCCAACCGAACACGTTTTTATTACATCATTTTTTTGTTATTTATTTTTCTAATGTTTCTAACCACTCGTAGTTGTAATTAATTTGAGTATGTGAATATGAAAATTTTTTTTACCTATCTTTTTAATAAACAATATAAAAGGTATTTGCAATTGTAAATTAATAATAAAACAATTTTTAGTAATTTTTTGAAGCGGGTCATTGAGAGAATAACAGTCACGTTTATTTAACGTCTTTTATGGTTGCTTAGGTTAAGCTTAAATTAAATTAGATTTAATGTTTATTTTGAAAAATTCCAAATTTTATCGCTAGATTTTTAAGTTGTTTGTTTTTAAGCTCCACAGTCATCTACGTAAAACTAGCATAGATAAACAGCTGTAAGTTTGGTTAAATTTATTTACATTTATAAGTGCAAGTTATACACATATTACACGTATTACATGAAAATGCGTTTTAAAAAAACATTAACACAAACTCGTCATTTGAAAGGTCAGTAAAGTTTTAAGCATGGCACATTTTTCTGCTTGGTTTTAAATCAACATCAAGATTATCATTTTAATTGCAAAAATATTTTAATAGTAAACAAAATAAACTGGTTGGATTATTACGCCTGCCAACAATTTAAGAAATGTCGAAAACATAGCAGCATGAGTTACAAAAATAGTTTTGGCATTGTTTTAGTAGAATATTTGTAGTAAAAATATTTATTGTATACTTAGTTGCAATGTTTTTGTAATCAACGTTAGGTATACCTTTTTTTGAATATTAATGTGCGACGAAATTTTTGAATTAAAAAGATATATCGCTTTTATGTTAAAAATGTCAAATTAGTAGTAAAAAAATATGCTCTCATCTGTAGCTACAGTTTTTGCGCTTTTTATTTGTTTGTAGTAACTTTTTTAGATAAAAATATTACCTACTTATAGTTAACTCCAGACTACATCGCTGTTCAAAACTATTACGTTGAGACTTATTATAAAAATAATTGAATATATACTTTTACTAAAAATTAAAACAAAATACAACGAACACTAACAATTATAGCTAACTATAAATTTGTTTAAAAAATCACTTGCAAATAATTTATATATTACTGTAACTGTAGATTTATAAACACTGTCCGCCGATAAGATAATTAATCACTTAACGAACTAACTTCTTTAACACCGACACGTGCAATTCACGTTCAAATCAAGAACGGAAAATATATAAAGCCTTCTATACACATGCGTTATTGGAATTCTTTTAATTTTATAAAAGAAAATTCAAGTTAAAGTATATTAAAAAAAATTTTGACATGCATTCTTTGTTGCCGCTAAGAGCCTCAATTATCTTAAATCCGCCACTGCCGGGTTCTGGTGAAGCACAAAATTAATATCGGAGACGCTCGGCCGATACGAGAATATTCACTTCTCTTGGCAAAATGAGACAAAGCCGAATAAATAATAACGCCTATTGAAAAATATTGTGAAGGTGTGATTTAACCTTCAAATAGTCCATGGGCGTCCCTAGTGGTACTAGTAAAGAAGAAACATAGATCAACGGTTTTGTGTAAACTAGGCAACTTCACAAAGCGACTAAAAAAGATAGTTACCCTGTTACCCTTTACCGAGTATTCACGATACTCTAGACCCCTGTCAGGATCCCAATAAAATTGGAACCTAAAGACTGTGAAAAGACTGCTTTTGCAATTGGAACTGGGTTGTTACACTTCACCGTTACGTCCTTCAGTCTGTGTAACGTTCTTACGACGTTCGAGCATTTAATAGAGACCATCTTGCAATGACTGTCTTGGAAAACATGCCTATAGTTTATCTATGCGACGTGATTTTGGTTGAGAGACCATTTGAACAACTTGAAGCAAGGGTTCCAATGGCTACGTGTTTCAAATCTAAAGCTGTCTGGAAATAAAATAAAGACTGGCTCAAACAAAGGTCGAGCAGTACAAGCATGGTCAAGACCAATTGACAAACATCAGGTTTAAAGTTTTTTTGGATTGTGCACATATGATAGACAATTTGTACCCGGATTTGCCAATATTGCCAAACCTTTAACAAAACTGACCGAAGAAAGAGTAGAGTTAAGATGTAATGAAAACTCTTGTTCAGAAGACCACGTACGGCAAGACTGCATCTATTGTTCAGGACTAGGAAAAAAGATTGAATGTCTCCGAAAAACCGCTATGGTTGATGACGAATGGGAAGCTCTGAGCCGTCGCTGAAGTTTTGTACCTTTAGTCTGTAATACAAAACACCCTGTATTATTAATATTACGTGTTCAAAACTTTTATGGATATCAAAAATAGTGCAAATCGTCATACCAAAATATCATTGTGATACAAAATTTTGTTTCTCAAAGGTATGTCTTTCTTAGAAGTCATAAATTTAGAAGAAAATTTTTAAACTGTTTAGAATTTTGTAAAGACTAACTTAAAGTGTCTGCAACGCTATATCATTGTAAAGTAGACTTTAGAGTATTTCAAAATCAGGATATTAAATTTTGTATTGCCTATAAGTAAAAAATAATCTTAAAATGTAAAGTTTTAAGCACCCTACAACTTTTGTCAATATTTTTTTTTATACTTTGTGTATTAATGTACCTATGAGAAATTTAAATTTTTCGCATAAAGTACCACCAGAAAAATGGCCGGAAGTTACTTAGATTTACCAATGAAACATCAAACGCTTCGCTGTTAGAGTCGCTTATGTTAGGATATTATATGTGTCTGAACGTACAAATTTTTACTTTGTTTTGTTCGTCAACATTTTTGTATTCAAAGTAATCTTTTTTTTTTTTTGAAGCGCAGGCGCAGTGAAGGATTTCGTATTAGCGTGGAGCTAAAAACCACGTACTTTGTCTTGTCTGCAGAAATACTTAGTTTATTGCTGCCAGCTCAGCTAGTCACAATATTTTGACACAAATTTGATTTTGCCTCGAAGTCTCGTCGGGAATTTGCGGACACTGTGACGGTAATGTTGTCCGTATAAGCAAAAATGTCGCAGTCTGCTGGTAAGTTTTGTCTAGGAGATCATTAACCACTATATTCCACAAAATCGGCCCTTGTGGACAGCCCTTCGTCAGTCGTAGCATCAGTAAGTACCCTTTTAACAACGAGAGCTTCGATCATAGATAGCCACCATATACGTTATTGAACACTCCAGAAATGCCTATAAAAATGCTAGTCTTATATGTTCTTGGGAACGTAGGATTGTACAATAGTCAGTAATCGACGGGCGGCGTCAGTCGTCGTTTTCCAGAAACGAAACAATATTAACTAAGATGGAATAAAATATGCGGAATGTCGTCGTGTATTTTTTTAAGGAGTGTCTTTTTGAAAAGTATGCCTAGTTCCGATAACGGTGAGATCCTTTTTCCAGGCTTGAGATTAGTGCTTAGATTATCAGCTTTCCAGCTGGTAGGCAATTATCCGTATTTTATGCAAGAGTTGAACAGGTTAACGATCGTAGATGAGAGAGAATTTAGAACAACCGTTCGCAAAACGTTACAATAGATTACGTCAAGTCCAGGAGCTTTATTTTTAGGAGTTGTGCTAGCCACCGCGACCAAATTGTCGCTGGTGTCTACCCAGTCCTGTCGGAATACTATGCAAGAGAGATCATTATCTTAATTGGGCATGATAGGGGCTGTGCGTCGATAGATGGTCGTCTGGAAATAAAGTGGATACTATATTGCTTTGATTGTGTTTTGTTCTGAGATGGTGTTTCTGTCGCCGTCTTTGACATTGGAACACGGTTGGTTGACAGAAACTTCCAAGAAGATAACCTGTGAACTAACTCCCACGGACTCGTTGCTAAGCTTTTTTCCACGAAACTTTTGCCAGGAGCTATACTTATTATCTGTCTTCACTGCGAGTTTGTACTGGTGAAGCGCGGCCTTGTACGAGACAACCCATTGATGTTTTACGTCTGCGGAGGCTATTTGGTGGTGTTTTTGCAAACAACGCATCCCTCGCTTTAACCTCTCTAATTTAGGGTCCACCCCGGTACACCGGCTCTTATGCGTATGCTGTTTAAGCTATGTCGGCAAAAATTCAGGATCGTCTTGCTCAACTTATCAATTTTGGTGTCTACATATTTGTGATCGTAGCACACTGCACCACGTCGAAGATAAGAAGGACTTGCTATAGCATTATTCAGTCGAACGGGATCTTTGCGTTTGAAATCTAGGATTATTTTAGGGATCGCTACAAAGTTAGGTGCATTGACTAAATTATCGGTCGGTGGTCACTTTTTATCACATCTGGAATAACTTGCCAGTCATTTATTTTCCTGGCTAAACCGGAGAACGCTAAAGTTACATCTATTTGTTGAACCTAAATGGCTAGCGTAAGTGAAAGGTTGATGGGGCTTGTTGACAACACAAAAGTTACATTCACCCACGAGGTTCTCGAATCATAACCGTTATTTGTCGGTCACCGGTAAGTCCCAAAGCGGCGATTTTGAATTGAAGTCGCCTGCTATGATTATAGGAATATGTCTCTTAGTTCATCAAGAATTTTGTCTAAGTGTTGGAGATGAATGCAACAATCCTTACTCGTCGACCAATAAACGCCGACAATTGCCAAGGAGGTGTTTCAAACCGTAATCATGGTAACTGCATGGCAGTCATTTGTTAAATGGCTGAGTGTCACCAATCCGACGGGCTTCAAACCATTGAAAAAAATAGCCGAGTAATACTGTCTAGAAGAGGATGCGGCAATCCTGTTGAAGAGTACAGCCGCACTAGCAACCTTGTACCCTAAATCTGATAGCTCTTAGGTCAATGGTATGTCAAGATCAAAGTTCATTGAGTGTACTCAAAGTCCATATTCAGTGTTTAATATTTTGAGCTTTTTTAGGTACGCCGGGCAGGTGTTAGAGGTCGCTTTATGCTTGACAAAGTCTCTTTTATGGTCAAAACAAACGTTTGCGCATGTCAGGTTTTGATCCAAGTTAAGGCATGTTTTGGTCTCGTGCTTTTTAGCACAATGGCTGCATTGTAATTCGCTTTTACAGTTGGAGGAGTGGTGGCCATATTTCTGACAGTTGAAGCAGCGTGTAACTCGGATATGGTCATTAAACCGGCACGCATTCTAAGCGACGTACACACGACGCAATGCCAAAAAACATCGTTAAACTTCTCAATGATTCAATGGCAATTGGTTTTGTCTCTAAGACCAAAGCGGAACTGAACTTCCAGTTGCTCATTGGCGAAATGAAGCACTTCATCAAAAGCGCCGTGGAAGTTCTGCCAGATGATAGTCTCTTGCACTTGCTCAGGGGAGAAGTTTATAGAAACGTCTAGGATACAAATTCGAGGAAACAACTTTTCTTAAGACTTAAGCACAATACCGGCTTTATCAAGGATGACCGCAGATATTTTAATAAAGTCAGTTTTCTCGGGTTCTAGTAAAATAAAGCTTTTGTCCGTCGTGGTCACTCGATGTAGTCTAAGACCGTACTTTTGGGAGTCAAACTTTAATGCTTTCATGGAAGTCGTCTTCATTTTATCAGAGGTCTTTAAGAGAAAATTGGGTTTAGGAAAAGTGACAAAAGTCGACCTAGAAACAGATGCGACTGATTTACCTGAAGGTACTTTGACCTTCTCGGTAATTTTGGAACTTGCCGCTTGGTCATAAGATAGTTGGGTAGACAGTGCAGCAACAACGGTTGTAGAGAGTTTGGCAGTGACTGATTGCAAGGCTGTATGAACGACCGCAAGGGCGTCGGCAATATCAACAGTTTGCTGCGAAACGCGATGGGATGTTATTGATTTTTGGAATGTTGCTTGAAGCCTGCTAACGATGTCCATCATTTCTGATTGTCTGGAAAGGGTAATCTTGCAAGCAGAGATTACCTTCGTAAGACGCAAGATATCATCAAAGATGTCGTCGTCGTGTTCACGACTACGCTTGGTGAAGCAAATTTAATTTCCATGACGAAGAAAGTTAAATAAATGGAAGAGGTAGAGCGCGTAAGCGCGACGCTCGTGGTTTTTAGCCGTACGCAAGAGCTTATTGCAAGAACGGTTGGACTTATAGCCTATGAGTCGTTGCCCACCTTTTACTTCGTGGGGTCTAAAGCTTCGTAGCTAGAAACAACTTTTTACACAAAATCCCCAACGCTATAATTATAGAATTACAAAATTACTGTTGGCCTTAATTATCCGACTTCCCCTGATTGCTCCCTAATGAATTAATCAAAGTCGTGTTGGTTTAGCTAAAGGTTAAAGATTTATTCGCTAACTGAAAAGAAAAACAAGTACATTTGTGATGAAAAATAACAATAAAAAAATTACATTAATTGTTTATCGTTCTACAAAAAATATATTGGATTAAGACTCATAGGAAAAAATACCCCGCCGAGATTATTTTTAAAATATAATCAAAGCAGTTGTTTTAATCAACCTATAGAAATGATTAACATACCATACTGCAAAAATCCCAAGTGATATAACCAAATATGTATCTTAATTTATGGATTGTGATTCATACACGGGACACTGCTTTAGACGATCGTGAGTTACTTTGTTAGTTAACGGAGGAGGCAATATCACTCAGCTAATGAGCCATGAATGTTAGATAAATTCGTCGGTCGCAGAAAGTCGTATAGCATTAATAAAAAAATTCAAACAGCAAAGAAAACTTTTCAACTAATACTTATCTAAATATGTAAAATGGCATTAATCCAAATTTTGAAATTTTGAACAAAAACCCGGAATTGGATATTAGAGAATACGACTAACAAATACCTTGTTTCATATTCTATCGAATACTCTACAATACATTTCATTACTTTCTAATACCTAATTATATTGTATTATTTGGTATTGTTTGTAAAAAATGTAAGTTATTTTTTTGCCCTCGAGTGATTGTCGTCTCTGCTTCGCGCGAGCGGCAAACTTCCGTTTTTAACCAAAAAAAGTCGTTGATGTGATTCGAAATCTACAAATAACAACTAAAAATAATGATATTATAACGTAATAATAAAAGTATTAAAAGTAACCAAGTGTATAAAACCATCAAACTAATGATGTTATTTTCCAAGAATAAACTTAAGCAGTGTACAAATATCTTAAATATTGAAATAAATGTAATTGTTTTTAAAAAATGCACAATAAGTAATTTAAAAAAAGAAACATAAATGGTGCATCGCTTAAAATTAAATAAGACTCATCCTATGTATTATAACAGAAACCTGTTGGACGCTACCAATGTTTAAAAATGTAATTTATTTTGGGAATTGCAAATAATTTTCAAGGTTACCATGTAAGAATACGAAGAAAAAGTACATAATTGTTATGTATTTTCTAATTTAAAAATAATTAGAAATGAACCACGTCGATGAAAAATGTCGATATCTAACGGTATTATTATTTTTTTAATTTAATTTGCTTTAAAATTCACCTCATAGCAATTTAATTGCCAATTACTTTTATGCTTAACAAATATTTATTAAACAAACAATTTTACTAACAACCAAAGGGATAATCAATAACTTACATTTACATTCTGAGCATGTGCAACTTACCCCCTCGAAACACCCTTGTTATAGTAGATCAATGGATTCTTTAATCAATACAAAGAATTAATTTGAATAACAGTTTTTAACAACATGAATACCCCATAATAGCCCAATTAATGATGTAATCAATTTCTTTCAAATCATCCCCTGAAATATAATGGAAAGTGAAATATTGTTGTTATGTGTAAAATCCTGTGATTATAGATTGCCAGATGGTTAACAATGCTTTTTGTATAATTATTAAGGGATTTTTAATTAGTTAATAATGCAAACATTAAGAAAGAAAACAAGCCCATTAAAATGTAAGAATTGTTTTTAAACCCCGATTATTATCTCAACAGAAACAAAAGTAAGAAATGTAAACACTATAGTGCATTTCGTGTCTTTCAGATAAGAATGAAACATCTCGCTTTTTGGGAGAAGGGGTGAGTTTCAAAGCTAAGTTAATAGGTATTTTGGAAGTATCTGAAGCACGAGGCGATAGGATGTGTCAAGAAGCACTATCTGATCTTAAAATGGCAATTCGAGCTGCAGGGGAACATAAGCAGAGAATAACTATTAACATTGCTATTGATGGATTACGCTTAAGAGATGAGAAAACTGGGGTATGTACTTATAGAAGCACATGCAAATTTGTGTAATGTGGTTTGATAGGGATGTAATTAATAATATTTAAGGATTCTCTGTATCATCATCCAGTTCATAAAATTTCATTCATTGCACAAGATATGACCGATTCAAGAGCCTTCGGTTACATATTTGGATCTCCAGATACTGGACATCGGTTTTTTGGAATTAAAACTGATAAAGCGGCAAGTCAGGTAAAAATGATTACTGTTCTGGGAGAAGATTACAAAAAAATTACATTTTTTAGGTGGTTATTGCAATGAGAGATTTATTTCAAGTTGTATTTGCTTTGAAAAAGAAGGAAATTGAACTTGCCAAACAACACTTAGACAAAAATCGGTATGCAAGTTCTTCTATATTTTCTGAAAGTGCTATGGCCAGTGCAAAAGTAAGTTGTTAATTATTTCATCCTGTAGTTGAGTTTAGTTGGATATGTTTGTTTTATAAGTATAATTGTATTCATATCCTAATTCGGAAGAGCTACTTTATTCTATGTTTATTGTAACTTCCTATAACTTTTACACTTATGTGAAATACTTTAGAATTTCTGTGAGCGCTTTAGACTTTTAACAAAAATCACAGCGTTTTTAATTTTGGAAAATTATGGTTTATTATAGAATTCTCTATTCACTATTTTAAGTTTAGTTGCAATTAGAAAGTAGAAGTTTGTTCTTTCTGTGCACTACACCATGGTTTTATTTTAGGTACTCGCTCAAGACTCTTCTAATAAAACTTCTTCTGAGGGTAAGGCTGGCGCTACAACGGAAGTTAAGGCTGACGCACCCGCTGTGGCCGATCTTGTTGATTTGGAGTTAGAATTAAACAGTCTACAACAAGGTATAACACAAATGGAACGCATCACTCCTTCAGATCCATTTGGTTCAAAAGATGACCCTTTTGGAGACAGCTTTACCTCCTATCCTGTAATCTCTTCTGACAAAAAAAATTTTTTACTAACGTATCGTCTTTAGCCGAAACCTATTTTACCACCACCTCCTTCGGCCAGAGAAAGATCAAATCGTACTTCGGAAAGCAGCAATAGTATATTTAGTCCAAAAACTCCTCGCACCATCGGAAGCGTGGAAGAGAGCGCAGCGGATGTTTCCTTATTTAGTTCTGAACGGAATTTTAGTTTTTCTCACGACTTGAGCAGCTCTCGCGAGGAAGCAACTAGTGGTGATTGGTTTCAACCTAATAATAATGACAAAGTTTTTGATGAACCTCCTTTAGTGCCTGAACCAACGAAAGATCAACACGAGTTAACGAAGCAAGAAATTTTATCACAGTTTGACGTATTTACAGAATTGGATCCACTAGGTATGAGTACGTACCATTTATTTTTTTTTTGTTTTTTAAAAATGTGGTCTTAATCATCACCATTCATGATATTAAAATGCTTTTCTCAAACTTTCTCTCAGATGTTGTGCTTCACTCTTATGTTACTCTCATTTTATTTTGTGTTTTAAAATTAAAGATTTCTTCTGTTGTTTTAATGTTATTGTATTATAATCAACAACATCTTAGATCACATTTTTAAAAAAGTTACGTTTATAAGTAGTTACAAAAACAACACGATACAATCAAAAACAAACAAAGGCATGGAAAAATTCTTATATTTTTGTAACTATACATTGTATTATGATGTGATAGTTTCGTTGGTTGTTCTAGGCACGGGAAAAATTAAACCATATATTGACAAAAAAGATTTCTTCCAAGAATTGAAAAATCCGCCCAAAAAAGTTCTAAAAGATTTGGTTAGTGAGAAACAGCCACAAGAAACTAAGCTCTTCCAAGCTAATTTTGATCAGATATCTACGACTCCAAAATTAAATGCGCTCAACGGAAGTGGTGTTTTTAATGCGGATCCGTTTGGGGAAGATCCTTTCGATAAAACCGATCCGTTTGCCGAAACGGAATTTTCGAGGCAAGATCCATTCGAATCTGAAACCTTTGGCGCAGAATTTAAAATGCTTAATAAAGATGTAAAACCAATCGATTTTGCTGAAAAATTAAAATTTCCCACTTTGAACAGTAGCGAAACTATGTTTACTTCTAAATTTTCAAAATCGCCTAATAAAATGTCAGGTTTAGAAAAGCAAATGTCTTTGGTTAATCAACCTATTAAAACTGTTCAATTTAATAAACAAAACACGTTCGATGATAAAATCATTAGTAAAATTTCTCAAATACATGAAAATCGTAGTTTAGATATGTCTTCTGAATCAGAATGTGCTCCTGAACCACCTCCAAGACCTACCGCTAACTTGTTTCAAATAAAACCTCCTCCGTTACCTCCAAAGAAACAACCTGGGGATTTATGCACAAAACCACCTCCACGGCCACCTTACTCTGAAGAATCACATTATGATTATATGGATAATTACGAAACAGGGCACACTAGTTTAGAGTTTAACAAGAAATTAGATAAAAGTCCGCCATTACCTGCTCCAGCCCGTAAAGTTAAAATAGAATCTGATTACACCACACCTCCGCAAAGACCGAAGAAGCAATTCAATCTTCAACAAGGCTGGGTAAGTAACTATTTACTGTCACTAGGAATCATTCATAAACACGTTTGTTCGTTATATAATTTTATTTTATTAAATTCGTAGCTGGCAACAGTACTGGTCGCAGCTTGTGCCGACTACCATAATGGGATGTTAACTTTCTAGCACTGTGGCTAGTATTTCGTTATTTTACATGTCTTTGAATAGCTTTAAAATTGATAGCGTTAGAACTCAGTGGTGCGGAATACAAATTAAGTGAGAGGCGGGATAAAAAGGGCTAAATAATAAAATCCGATTTTGTAATTATCTTGTTTCCATTTTCTCATAGCTAATCGTGAAAAAAATTAAGCTGCTCAAATAACTGACCATTAAATTTGTTTTACAGTCCAGTGAAGAAGATTACTTAACGCCCATATCATTTCCAAATCAAAATAGAGAATTCAAAAGCGTTGCTAGAAACGCGGGTCCAATTTTACTACCTCCTCCACAGAAACACGCGAAAAAAAATCAACCTCCTCAAGAGAATGTAACTGTAGCAAGTTTTTTAGAATCAGAATCTAACTTAACGACGACTAACACTCAGGAAAAACTAACTTCACTAGAAGGTTTAGATATAACGTTAAGTCAACTTACGCTTAGTGGATTAAACGAAGTTGCAACTAAATTAAATATACCCGCTAGTCAATTAAGCAACATGACGTTGGTACAACTAACTGAATATATATCCAATTTTATCAAGAATAAAACCCAAAATGTAGATAATTCGGTATCGCAATTAAACGATTTTAAAGCAGACTTTTCAAATTTCAACAATTTTAACGAGGAACCGCATGATAAATATGCAGTGTTTCGCGAATTGCTTCAGGAAGAAATTAAACAGACAAAAATTGATACGGAACCGGAAGAACATCTCGAAGAAAGAAAGAAGGAAGAGGAGAAAGTTAATAATTTGGACGTCGAGATAATCAATAAGAATAACGAAGAAAAAACAGATCGCTATGCGGCGTTGCGTGATATTGTCGTTAGCGAAATCAATCAAACTATGCCAGGCGAGGAAAGTGTGGAAGAAAATAATGTTAACGAAGCCGAAACCAAAAACGAGAACGACTTAAACGATACGAGATCGTGTGACGATACAAAAATTAAAAACGAAAATATAATAAACAGCGAAAAGTTATTAGAAAAAGAAAAGGCCGTGTCTCCTAAAGATGAAGTCATTGAATATACCAACAATAAACAAGACTCAATATCAACAGTACCTATAAAATCTCCGATAAAAGTGAAAAGTCCGATTCCTACCGTAGTTAGCGATGTTATACAAACAAACAATCGTTTGACGTCTGGTTCTTTATCAGATGTTGTCAGTGGCAGTTCCCCAGAAGTTGATAACAACGGAAGTAACTCTGATGTGAAAAAGGCTACAGATGCTACAGGTATTACGAATTACGTTTATTTTATTTTATTCTTAAGTAATCACGCACAGGTGAAAGTTGGGCAATTTTCGACCAACCTAATTTATCTCAACAAGTTAGTAGGGACAAACAAAGCGAAGAAGGCATTTCTCCATGGTCGAGCGATTCAAAAGAGTTTGGTAATGGCTCACCTCCTGATTGGAGACAACGAACTGATTCAGGCAGTGGAGCTGAACGATGGGCTTCTGGTAAAAAAGACCAAGAAGGTTGGTGGGATACTTCCGCTGAACCCGAAGGTTGTTTTTAGTTTAAAAATTAATTTAGTCTCATAACGCGAGGGATTTTAGTTCAGCATGTGTCTGCAAACCGTCGATCTACGGATAGTTACGAAGAAGAAGGCGAGTTTTACGATAGACCACCAAGGAGACGGCGTCAGATGGCATGGAGCAGTCATGGTGGGCCTAGTCAAGCAGCCGGCGGTCATTCGTCTAGTTCCCGTGACGCAAGTCCTTGGGAAGAAGAACCCAGACGTAGAGAGCGAGACATTAGAGAACATAGAGATACGTGGACTTCTAGGCATTCCAGGCAGCAACATTCTTTTGAAAGACAAAGAGATCGGAGACATGCAGATAGTTGGGACGAAGAAGACGACTATGAGTATGTTATGGTTCATTTTAATCTATTAAAATACATTAATTGTGCTTTAGGTATGACGAAGAACATTCTGGTAGGTATCACTGGCCTGAAAGACACAGTAGAGAACCAGATAAAGAAAGGCATATTGGAGGTATGCGAGATAGAGATTCTGAACGATGGCCCGAAGAGTGGAACGAATCTAGGCGTCATCGTCGTCGAAGAGACACAGATAGAGATCGCTGGTGCTGTCCCGATTGGGAGCAAGACCTAGGATATAGTAATGCTAACAGATGGCGCGAACGAAAACACGAAGAAATGTATTATTCGAGAGAATCTCAAGAATCGCCATGGGAAGAAGAATACAATAATGTTCCTGATGAGTCTGCACACTCTCGTTATTTAATGGCAAATAAACGAAATTGGAAACGTCCAAGTAGTGCTTCTGAAACCGATCGTAAACCGGGAGAAACAAAAAGTCGGTCTGCACAATACTACGTCGGTACAGGTACGCTGTTCTACGATTGATTGTGCTTATTTTCTATTTATAAATACTTATATAGGTGGTAGCGACGGAGAAAGAGATCGACGGTACAAAGTAAATAGACGATCGAAAAGTCGCGACTCGCAGTTTTCCGAAATCACAGTACAAAGCCGTTATAAAGTCGATCCAAATTTGACGTTAAGAGGACCTTATCGAAATAAACCGCACGTTCAAAAATCACCAATTGAAGGGGAATTTTCTCACGATTTTTCCTCAAAAAAGTTAGAAATCTCTAAAATGGAAAATAAACGAAGTTCAACTCTCGGTAACCGTAAAAAATCCAAAGATCCCAAGACTGAGCAGTTAATGCATACTTTTCCTAGAAAAGCTACTTTTGAAAATAATTTTATTCCTTCAGAAACTGAAAGCCCAATGTCCGCTAATATAAGTCCTAGGTTTACGTTTGACAACGATTTTGAAACATCAGAAGCCGAGTCTCCGATTGCGTTGAAATGTTCGAAACGACATACAAACTTTGATAATGGACAACCAAAAATGAAACGAAATTTAAGGTACGATACAAGAAAAACTACTTTCAAAGGAGACAATAGAATTTCACCTTCGAGGAGTACACAAAGATCCCCATTTGAAGATGACTTTTCTCCTTCAATTGAAAAACCTGAAATACAATTACATAAAAATATTAGCAAATCGAGCATAAAAGAAGAAATGGACGATAATGAAAATGGAGAGGAGGACTCTTTCGCCACAAATAATTTTGACAAAAATGTAATAAGAAAGAAAATCTTAAATAAGAATAGGTATTCCAGTAGTTTTCACATGGATTCGAATTTAAAGAAGTCTGAATCTGTCAATATTTTTGCAAGGGAGAGCGACCCGTTTGACGACGAGTTTTTCAGTGGTTCGAATTTGCAAGACTTGGACGAAGCTGATAAGTCTCCAAGAAGTTCGGATCATAAATGGACTGAAAATTTTGAAGATTATGATTTTGAAAATCGGAAATAGGTAATTTTTGCTGTAAAATAAATTCTTGCAATTTAATTGATGTAAATATATTAAGCCATTGTAAGAATTTATTTTTATAATAGTGCCCTTGCGACCTTTTCATGTTATTTAATTAGGTAGGTAACTTAATACTCAATTGTAATTTGTTATGTATGTACGTAGTACATTATACTGTAACATATTTCAACAAATTCTTGTGATTTTATAAATTAACTACTTTACGGTCCAGACTTTATGTCAAAATTGTCTGTGCTCTAAAAATAACAATTATTACTAGCGAGTAAAATGTTTTTTTTACATTTGTATCTTAATTAATCACTTCAACTTATGCGTTGTTTTAATTTATATATTTATTTATTGTTTACTGTAAAATGCAAATAAAACTATATCAAACATTGTTTAATTTCAAGGCTCTTATTAAATTTTATTTTTTTATGTTAACGCTTTTGTTTTTTATTGTGTATCAAATTTCTTAGAGTTTCTACAAGGAGTAGTGGTGGTATATACTAAACGTAAATAATGACACCACAATAGTTAACGATAATAGTAGTCATTTGGGATGTTTTGTTGTCTGAAAAATTATTTTTATTTATAAATGGAAGATAAATTGTAGTGCATATATAAATATCAGCGCATGCGCATTAAAGAAATTTATCATCAGTGCGCAAATAATACTGCAAAGCTATTGGTTGTAAACTTGGATCGTAAAAGTTAAAAGCTACCACAACCACCATACAATATCACTAAGTCTGTGCGAACACTTTCATTAAAGCGTACAGCAGTAGCCTTTCTTCACCACCCTTACAACTGCACTAATCCTATTTGAACACGATTTAAGTAGGTTGTAACAGGTTGATAAATGTAGGGTGATTTTGACTGTCGGTATGGTATTTGATTGTAGTGACAAAATACGATAGGATGACAAAAAAGACGACAGTGTGCTACCTAGGTTATCCCTCCCATATAGAGAAAAAATAGTGTATACCACGCGGAAAAAGGAAGGCAGTGTTTAACGTGTGTGTAAAGTTGCCTACTAAAACTATCGTAGTAGGTCATAACATGCATTGAAACGTATAGGAATCCTAGTATATAGAAAAAAACTACATATATATATATATATATATATATATATATATATATATATATATATATATATATATATATATATATATACGTATACATCTATCCTTGCCGGACCCGCCATATTCTTCAGACCACCTCAGACCTACTAAAACTAATCAACTTATATCTGTATATATGATCAATACAGATTCTATTTAATAATAATAATCTTGTTAAAAAGTTGAGGGGTAAAAATTCTCAAAAAATATTTTTACTACGTTTAACAAACGTTTTCAAATCCAACACATAACACCGTTTCTTCACACCCTTTTGTATATAATTGACATAGCTTACCAACGTTTTCAGTTCCAGCAATGTTGACAAGCGTACGGGTCTAGTATGCTGGTTGTACGTTTACATAAAGTATTTTTTTAACGGGAATATAAGAATTGCTGTTGTTAAATAGTTTGTTCAAAAATTGCATGAGTGCAGTTAAAGAATAAAGAAATTATTATTTTTTATTGACGTCAAGTTTAACTATTATTTCACTTTAATAGCTTTTTAAAGAGTTTCTTGAGGATTTTACGTGGGACATCAAATTTGAAATAAAGCTTAAAAATTATTTTTAAATTGGTTTTACTCTCAATTGATATCTAAGATTTTGTTTACGTTCATACAAGAAACACAAACTTTTAAAAATTATTTTCTTATTGTAACAAATTAGAGTAGTTTGAATTATAAACTAAATAAAATTAAATTGAATTGAAGTTTTGAATATAAAATACACAATTTTTGTAAATATTTTGTCGCCATTGGTGAGTTCTGCAACATCGTTTCCTTCTGTTGCGTTAAAAGTCAAATGTTTTTTCTGTAGTTTGTTGACTAAATGCTATGTTATAGCTATTAAACTACTTTTTTTGAGTTATGCCAATGGTCGTTGAGTTTCTTAATGTTTTGTTGATGATGCTGTCACCTCTCAGAAATTCTTCTATAACTATTGTCGTCTTTTGTTTTTTGTCGTATATTAAATTGGTATCTCATTTAGCTGTTCTTGCGTATAGGTTACGTTTGTGGTTGGTCGATCGATTCTTCTTTTTTTTTGGGTTTGGATTTTTGTCAATGTCACGAAGTGCATAACCGTTTTTCAGAACAAGTTCTTGACGTGTTGTTTCTTTTGCAACTGCAAATATCAATCGACGTGTGTTCTTTTCCAATAAACTGAATGCGTCAGTTGGTTTTTGATTGTTCGTTTATTTGCACATCTAAGAAATTTTCTAGCACAGCTAAAGACATAAAAACTACATTCAACCTAACTTCATCAACATGCACTTCTTAGTAGTAATTTTGAAAGTACAATGATTTTTGTCCGATAAAAGAATAATATGAAGAAATTGAACTGATATTAAACAATAACTTTATTGGGTCAGACGTGGTACCATCTAACATTGTTAAAGTAATGCTGCTCCTGCTGCGCGGGTATCATTAAAAATTTGATAAATACATTTGTATTCACCGGAAACTTTTTTTTAAAGGCACATACGATTCCAGTATTTAAAAAGGAAGACAAATATGATTTAAATGATTATAGGTTCATATTATTATTATTCTTAATAAAGAAATTATTTGTAAAAATTATTTCTTTTAAAAATAAGTATTCACGTTTTGACGATTTTACAATAAGAAATTAGTTGTGTTTACTCGATTTGGTTGAATAGTTCATCATATTATTTTTTTTTTATTGGTTAAACATTGGCTGAAAAATGATTATTTAGAATGTAATAATAGTAAACAAAAACGCAAAACGGCGAAAACTTGAAAGTACCTTAGCCATTTGAAAATAACAATTTAACGACAGGGACAAAGAAACGATAACCTTCTTGTCTTGTACATAAATTACTTTTCATTTTAATTTTTGAATAAAATGTTTTTTTACAAATATAGCAAGATCGACCGTTCTAAACATCTAAATCTAAGAATCTTATAAACACCAATACCGACAAAAATACAAAACAAAGTTGTTTCTTGCAAAATGCATCTTGCGTTCAAACGTCACTGCATTCTTCTCCACGTCCATACGTTTCGCGTTCAATCGTCTTTTCGTTCAAACGTATTGCGATCAAAAAGCTTGCGTTTAAACAGGCCATTCCGATAAATAACGTATTAATTATAAGAAAGGCAAATTTCCATTTTTTTCCACTTCCATTGTACACAAGATGCTACAGTAGATGTTAATGTGGCTCAGAAACTGATGTAAAAGTGGTTCTCTAAAATTTAATATGGTACCGTCTAAAAATGGAACAATTTTTATTTCCTAAAACAGATGCAACACCAACGCCTTAAAAAGTTTACTAAATAGAATCTCAGTGTAGAGTATACATAAAACAAACAGATCACAGCATCCAATGCAGTATTTAAAAATATTAACTACATACTAGACTGGGGCACATAACAATACATCAAACAAAAGTACAATCCATAACATCAAATACAATAAAGTAAAGTGATAGTCAAAAGCACACGCTGCTATCCAAAAATTATCAGGAAATCTGTCAACAGTATTTACTGAACTTAAAAAGAAAGAATAAGTACTGGTTCAAAAACACATGGAAGGTGACAACATTGAGCAAACTCGCGGTTACACCGATCGACCAACTATAATTATGACGGATACGACGTTTGGCAATTTTTTCAGTATTTGAAGATGAACGTTATGTTTTTACTGTGCTTCTGTTACTTTTGTTAATTTTCTTACTAATATACTCTCGCATATTTTAGCTATGACAAAGAGCATGAAAATTTCTCTATAGCCTCTGCAGTGTCTTTTATCGTTTTTTTATGCTCTGGTATTATGATTATCTCCTATTCTTTTGATATTTTTCTTTCAAGTTAAATAGTTTAGTTAG
The DNA here is from genome assembly GCA_035610365.1 of Aquatica leii. Taxonomy (NCBI): domain Eukaryota; kingdom Metazoa; phylum Arthropoda; class Insecta; order Coleoptera; family Lampyridae; genus Aquatica; species Aquatica leii. The sequence continues at coordinate 40,907,720 of CM069432.1, read as the reverse complement.
CATTTCCACACCTTCGCTATTTCTGTCGTTGTTTGGCCATATCAGCTACTATACTTTTTTTTCACTTGTTTACAACATATGTTACTTTCTTCCTTGTGTTTTATGTTTTATGTTTTTATCGTCTTTTCCTTTTTTGGGGTCTCATATGCTTGATCTTACACTAACATTTCATGAAAATACTCCGTACAACCTTTTATAATGATTTTTTTTCTGATATTTTTTCATCTTTACTTTCTTACTTGAGTTTTACTTTTTATATCGTTTTAACGACACTATAAAATAATTTTTAATTTCCAAAGCAGTTTGTTCAATTCTCAATCATCAATACATCATTTCCTCAAAGATGATTTAGCATAGCTTGCTTTTTCTTTAAAATAAGATATTACACGTACAACAATACACACTAATAACCTCTTGTTTTACGCTATGTTACGATTAAACTTTTTTATAAACGCGACAGCTCCTTTGATGTATTGTTTGAGATTTTTGGTAATATACTATTTTTACCATTTTTTGTGAAGTTAAACTTGACATGTAAGAGTCAAACAAAAATTTGTCATAATAAAATTTTGCATTCATTTTTTAGTTTACTACCGTTTTAACAACTTATTCTTTATAATTTTTCTTATTTTAATTTTTTAGTTCAGTTTTGCCTTTTGTGTATTCTTTTCGTTTATATTTTTTTTAATCAAAAAGTGATTGTAATTGTCTCCATATTAGTTATGTTTACTTTTATTAAATTCAAGTGGTATATTTTGCAAATTTACGATCAAACTAAAGCTCACTTATTTCAATACCAAAAAACACGTTGTCAATAAAAAAAAAAAACAATTTTTGTTTAAAAGTTGTCATTGTCATAAATTGGCTAGATTTGTTCATATCAATAATTCAAATTTAAAAATAAAATGTATCAGTTATAACAACATTAACATAAATAGTTTTTCAAATCATGGCAATAACTTTTAAATAAAAAAAGCACGTATCGTATTACTACTTTCGGTTAAACATCGTTTGCAAAACTTTAAAATAGTATTAAGAATAAATAACAATGTTGTCACGTTGTGGATTTGGAAACGTCGATTTCATGTATCCGCTTGTATGTAAAGATATACAAATTAAACGGAGCGCCGCCTAACAAAGTTTGCTAGAACTACTTTTGTATATGTGTATATGTGTTACCTCCAAATGAAGCCCACCATCAAATTGAATTTTTTTATTTTTTTGGATATATCACGTCACAATCAGCCTAAATAACAAGAAAACTTTGCCAGACCCAGAGGTGGGTCTGAGAACGTAAGATTTGGTCTAGTAACGCCGGTAGAACATATCAAATTGGGACTGTATAAGCGGGTTTATACGTGTATATATATATATATATATATATATATATATATATATATATATATATATGCATGTACTTAACTGTTAAATTCATATTTAAATGTTTGAAAAATCCATCTAAAATAAACCAGAAGGACCGAAAGTTCAAAAATATATTTAGGCGTTTTCAAACCATCACGTAAGATTTAGATAAACGTCAAGCACATTTAATTTTTTTTGTCATATAAATTTAAGTCTAATTTTTATTGAAACTATTGCAAATATAGTATGTCACATGATTTTTATTAGATATATGCGCTGCTGCTACGAAAAATTATGCTTAATCTTAATAAAATATAAATATATCTCGGACTGGTTGATCAAATACAGGTACAAGAAACTTTTTCCTTTGTATTATTTGTCTTTTTACTGATATTAAGTTATTTATAGATACTGCTTTTTACTAGTAGGGATTTCACAAGCATTTTTGAAAAGACTGAGATAATCATAAAATGAAACTTAAAATACCGTTTGCTATACACGATACACATTTTGATCGTTTCCACATAACCTCAAACCTCATGCGTTTTTAAATTCAAAATATGAAATCGAACAAACGTCTTTTTATAAACAACCTGAATGAAAATATAACTGAAGAAAACATACGTGAAAAATTTACAAATTATGGCTCTGTTACATCAGTTGAAATAAAGGAACGTAAAAATCCAGTTGGTGATCAAACACAACACTTTGCATATATAACTATTAATGTTGACGATCATGTGTTACACAATTGTACGTTAATTACTTTTAAAGGAATCGGTATTAATCAAGATATGCTTTAGGTATAGACGAGTTCACAAGAAAGAAATGGAAAGGTCAGTTTTTGAACCTGCAAGTGGCAAAAGAAAGTTTTATAGAAAGATTAAAACGAGAAAGAGAAGAATCTGATGTGAAAGATACTTCTACGGAAGTTAATGGGTGTTCAGAAATTAAACCTATTAATATTAATGTCAACACGTATAAGAATCGGCACTTCCAGGATACCACAACTACGCCTAAGGAATTAAGCACAAAAATTGAGGAAGGTGAGATTAGTAATCATAATCAAGACAATGAAAAACGCCTGAAATCTTTGATGCACATGAAGGAAGGATATAGACAACAAAAACTACAAATTAAAAATGCCCTTTCAAATATTGTATGTAAAATTTTTTTCTCTTAAGTTTGTTAAATTTTTATTTTATAGGATAAAAAAAGTTCAACTAATAAAATTCGATTTGATAATTATCGTGAAAAGCCTAAAAATAATGATCATGCAAAAGAGAAAATACAGCTATTTGATGAAGAAGATGAAGATAATACTGATTTTAATTTTAAAGAACAGCATCAGTTTGATGGTATTAAAGGGCAGAAGGTAAGACGTTGGTAACAATAAACATAAACAATAATCTGTTCAATTTAAAGCTAATACAACTACAATCCAAGTTTCAAAATGATAATCGTTTTAAAATGGACTCTCGGTTCTTAGAAGATGATGAAGAAGAGCAAGAAGAAATCATTGGAAATACGGTCTTAGCTGATAATGAAAAAGAAAAACAATTGGAAATTTTGGAATCAGTTCTTGGGCAAAAACTTAAACGACCATTATCTACAAAAGATATAATTGAAAAGTAAGTTCTTAACGATTACTACAATTTTTAATTTTAAACATTTGGAATTTTTAAAGAAAAAAGTCTAAAATGATGCTTCGTTTCGATCCCTCCCAACCACAACACTCGAAGTTTGAAGTACAACAAGAAATAATTCAAGTCGCAAAACCAAAAAAGAAAGAGAAAAGGTTACCTGCTAAACAAATCGAAGAACAACGACTACCTGAAGTATCTAAAGATACTTTCTATAAAGTAATGGCAGATTTAAAAAATACATTTAATGAAAAAGAAGAATTCAGTCTTAGTAAATTATTTAGTAATCGAATAGAGCAAGGTAAAATTTGTGGTAAAGAAGTTCTTAAATAATGGGTTTTTATTTAGATTCCGAAAAAGTAGAAGCTGAAGAAACTATTACTAAAGCAAAGATTCTTAATAATAAAAAGCAACAAGGGAGTTATGACCGAAAGGTGTTTAAATATGATTCCTCTGATAGCGAAGAAGATAATGATAAAGTGGCATTAAAAGAAACACCAAGCGAGGTGGAGCAAACTAAAAATCCAGGCTTACAAATTAAACCCAGGATGTGGACTGAAACTTTCTTTTTTAAGGATGACGATTATAGATTACAAGGTTTTATAAAAAATACTTGTTAAGAGTATTATCCATATTTGTTAATTTTAGAGGGTTTTGATTTTATTAAACGACTTCAAGTAGGCGAGCAAGATAATTTTAAAGTTGTTCGAAGAAATTTAAAAGAAATAGTTCGAGCTAAAGTAAAAAATAATTTGAGGAAGAACAGACCATTCAAGAAAAAATTGGGAGGTAATAAAAAGAGGATTAAAGTTAAAAGAGCTTTGAAACGATAACATTTTATTGTACAATATGCAACTATACATTTCTGCGCTTCTTATTTTGTTGAATTGTAAATAAAAAACAAATATCAAACAAACATGAATATTTCCTAAGTTATTTAACTGTTACATAGAAAACTTTAAAACAAACAATCACTTGACAAGTTTAATATTTATTTGAATAAAAAACAATTTATATAACGAAGTCGAACAACTAAACATATGAGAAGCAAGTTTTCATTTATTGTACGTTGAGTTTTGTCCTGTTATAAATTCTTAAATGCATGCAGCACTTTTTCAATCATATTTTATTCTTTCGTCGTAGAAGGATTAGCACAAACAAGACTTTATATGTAGGAATTTATGAAGTTGTTAGATCGTAAATATTACGACCGCGAATTTAAAAAAATGTATATTTGAATTATACGCGACTTACTCTATTACGCAAGTGGAAAAAATTGTTTATATAATTTCAAAAACCAACAGAGACAAGTGGACAGCTGTTCTGTATTTTGGACTTTTCAGCACTGGAATATTCTAATGAAGCTTTCTCAGCTATATAATCACTGAACAATGAACATATATTGAAAAACAATATTTCTGAATACATTAATAATATTTTTATCTTAATTATGGATACATTTCACGTTTATATGTCCGTTCTCGCTTATAGAGTCTGTTTCGGTGGGTTGTGCTTATACGCACGTTCTCCAAGTCCAAGTTCCAGTGTATCTTACTTTCTCATGGGTCGGTACCCAATCAGCAAGGAAACGTTTTTTTCCTGTTACGTGTTACAACGTTTTAAAATAGTTGAAAGTAGTGTTTGTAGCATTTTATAAATATTTCATTCAATTCATCTTAAAAATGTTTACAGTCAAACATTTCCATTCTTTGTAATGTTTTACGATTATCAAAATAGGAAATTTGAAGGTGCAAAATGAGTAATTAATCTTGCTATATAATTTTTTGTGATACGGATACAGCATTATTTAGTGTGCACCAAATTTCAAAATCTTGGATTGTTAGTTGTTCTGGTTTTCATGTTTCTACACAAAGAGGTACATGCATAATTTTTGTTTTGCTTGTGTTAATGTATTACTTTTATAGAGCACCAAATGTGTTTGCAGCTACGTTGAATTGAAGTATTTTGAGTACACAAAGATTGTATTGTCTATCTTTTGTAAGCATTTTAGGGCCGGCACTCAGAATGCTGGCAATGTACTAAAATGAAGTACACTGCCGGTAACCATCACATAAATAGTGCACGATTTTAAAAGCATTGGCAATGTTAGCAACTTAACACAAATTAAATGCATACAATGGTATTATCATTTTTAATTTAATTAATAAAGCAATTTGGAAACTTAACATACAATGTCCATATATGTACTAAAAAAAATTTTAAAAATATAAAAAACCTATTTACATTCATTCTGTGCTTATCTTTATTGGCGTCTTTCGTACCAACTACTCCTGGTGTTTATTGCGTGTTGTAAAGCTGCACCACAATTTGAATTTTTTCTTATGTATATTGTAAAATAAAAATTACATTGTAATGCTACTCAAATAATTATAAAGAATTGTTTTGTAAATAGTCGTGAAATAAAATACAACACGAAAGTCGAGTTTGGCAGTAATGCACTTGAAATCACATTACGTTAATATACATATAAAGTTAATGTTTTAAGTTTTAACCTTATAAAATACTCTGAAGCCTCTTACCATAAATTAAATTTAAAATATTTTTACAAATTTGTTTTGCTTGATCCAGACCAATTACTTGGTTAAAACATGTCTCATTTGCTGCATCTTTTCATCCAACAAAGTAGATTGAATTGATCTAAAAAAAAATTTCAATTAAATACAACTCAGCAATAAGAATAATGAATTGGGAAATTGTAGATAACTCACAAACTAACATCCCATCAACTACAAATTCCAAAGTCACTTTATGTTTGCGCGAAATCGTGTTAGTTTTTAGGTTATATATTTATATTATTAAGAAATAATATCGGTTATATTTGAATTTAATACTTACTTATTTTGTTAATCCATCCTAAATGATGAAAAACAAACACATTTTTTCTAAATTTTAAGGCACAAAATGGTTTGCATACGATAAATACAAAAATGTGTGGCTAAAGCTAAACAAAAGTGACAAAAGCAAGGGTAGGGGAAGAGCTACGAGCTACTTCACGGTGACTGCGACGAGAACCAAACAAAATCGAATAATCTGCGAATAAAAATGTGTTTTAAACGTGATTGCAGATGCGTATCGTGTACGCCATAGAATAAGCAGTAATGAAAACGCACTATACCATTACGTTGTTTATAGTACTGGGATTTACGTACAGAATGTGTACTTTTTATGCACTACAAAAACCATAAACGCATTTTGCCTTTAATCGCTGTAATGGCATTGTACACTGCCGGACTTTCTGTGTTTACTGGGTCAGTTGACTAATACTTAGTTTGAGTATAAAATACTGTCATATTTATTGGTTTACATGAATAAAACTAATAACCAAATATGTCAGTATTTTAAAATTAAAGTAAGTATAACCATTGGTATAACCAAAGACTTACGTTTATACCATGATTGTAGAACCGGCCTTTAATCATATTGCAATATTTAAAAAAAACGTTGATTATACATTTTGTATACATTAATGTAACATTTGTAAAATATAAATATATATAAATTAATAATATAAGTATTATCATTTACAATGGTATTATATATATATATATTATTATAAATAAAAACCGAAGTATCTTGTGTCTTTCTTCTCATGGAATGTGGTCGCCTATCATGTTGAGATGACGGTCTGGGTTGGGGTTACGGCGCGTGAAGAAAACCGCTACACTCTTCGTCGGGTTGATCCCCCAATCAACCTGTCTGATACCAAGACAGAAGAGGTCGGATCCTTGCGGTACCCCGGTTTTTGATTTTTCGGGAGTTCGACTTGGACATACACAACTTCACTTGGAAGTTGCAGTTGTGCAAGTATGATCGGATGAGTTGAACCGTCGGTAGAGAGATTCCATTGTCGAGACCCAATCAGCAAGGAAACGTTTTTTTCATGTTTTAAAAACGTTACAACGTCTTCTTTCTAAACTGTTCTTGAGGAATCACGTCGTTGGTGTCGACTTCGTTCTGTAATCTACAAAGAATTATCAGTTTCAGTAACTTACCTATAAAAGAGATTAAACTGATGGGACGGTAATTCTGCGGCATGATGTGGTTCTTTCTTAGCTTCGGGAGAAGGATGACGTGTGCTGTTTTTCACTGCGGTGGAAAATGCCATAGTCGAAGGGAAGCAGCTGAATCGCACGATTGCTGATCTCATCTGGTCTGGTGATTTTTTTTCTTCAATCTCAAAATAAACTTTCCTACTTCAGTCGGAGTCGTGTGTTCGAAGTGCGTTGTTAGAGTCGCACTCAGACGTGTTCTGACTACTCTATGGGTGTGTTCGATTCTATGGACTTCAATATCGCCGTAGGTTAAACTGCAATTCCAAGGTATCTTTAGCGCCTTTACCATTTCCCAGGCGCTACCGTCTTGGAGGTTAAGAGATTCTAGCTTCGTTTTCTATTATCGGTAGCGATCATCGTCGTCGTCATCGTCATATTATTATTATGATTAATTGAAATTTAAATAAATACGCGAAGGCGGGGCCCTAACTTCCAAATGGCAGATTATACACGCTGCTGTCACGGTGTGGGCGGCGACTCAAACTCACGAATCACAGTGAAACTTAATTAGATACGCGGTGGCGGAGTCTTAATTTGCAAATGGTTTTTACGGCGGAGCGGCGACACAAACTCGCGAATCGGCAAAATAACCACCCATATCGTCGCATCCACCCCCGGTCATAGAACTCGTACAGCTTTGGGACAGTGTCACAGAAACCGTATACAAAAATCCTTCTTGTTATAGAAACCGCACTGTATTGCCACGGTGTCACAGAAACTGTATAGTATACAAAAATACACATTGTCATAGAAACCGCACTGCTTTGGCACATTGTCACAGAACCCGTATAGTTATATACTGCTCATGTCTTCCTTGGTTTCTACAAAACAATTAAATTACGAAAGGTTGCTTTTTTATTACACCATACGTCAACATATATACATTTAATACAGATTTCATTTGGTAATTTACTGTTATTATTATATATAATTCATACATCTGTACTTTCTCCACGCTGTATGCTTTTTTGAATTTAAGTTTAATATTGAAGGTTGGGACGATCCACGACACTATCTGCACAATAAAATATATATGCAACCGTACTTTTCTATAAATAATTAAAATAAAAAAAGTTCTACTTGTTTGTTTATTCAAGCAAATTATGTGGTTAGAAAACAAAATCAAGAAATGATATAATTATGGATAATTCAATCATTAACATAATTACTTACGTAACCCATTGCGAAATGAAATTATATTAAGGAGTTTTATCACATATTGCGGTGATAGAGTTTTACATTGATTATAACTAACGACCATTTATAAGAAAACAACGATAAAGAACAAATAATAAGCACATTTATTAATAACGCTTAACTACTAAACTTCAAATTCTCAGAACTGCTCGTTAAAACCAATTGTAAAAACACCTTCCTTTTACGAAAGAACTAAGTCACCATTGATACTTTCAACCGAACCTTTCCCATAAACGGGACACTTCTTAGAATGAACGTTAACTAAATTCAAGTCTGCATCCTAATTACGACACTTTTTTAAAACACTCAATATCGGAACCGTTACACTTATCTTCTTATAATAATTTTTGTTAATTTTGTTATTTTTAAAACCATACGAATATACGGCGCATCTATTCAATTTCTTAATTTTGACTAAACTTTGTCACTTTCATTGTTTCATTTTTGCCGTTTGATCACTAAACTGCACCAGTTCAAGATACTTTTTAATTGTTCCCATTTGATGTTAAATTCGTTGACTGCTACAGGTGCACTACTTTCACTTCCTCATGCGTCCAGATGAAAAACTTCTCTCCATCTCGCATCCGTCACCTTTCGTTCTCAACACTCGAGTCCGCGCTCCGGTCTCCAAAAACAAACTAATCACATCACTCCCCCCTTTTTCCTCCCTATCCTTATACTACGTGTTTTTACTTATACACATTTTCTTTCTTATACTATCACCAGTGGCGGCTTCTCCATTAGGTCATTTGGTCAATGACCCTCCAAAAATGAACAAGAAAGGTATTTTATTTGCTTCAAAATTACAGAAAATTTGCGTTTAAATCAAATTATCAGCGTTTAAATTTCTTGCGTCTAAATAATTGTCAATTTAAACGCAACAGATACGAAAGCTTGCGAATTTACCCGAGGCTGACACGAACTTGTGCCCGCACTTACATTATATTACGATGATAGTTATTGTAATCAAGAATGTGACACACATAATACAATTTTATGCGAGTTAGAAAAGAAGATAAGTAAATGTTAAAATTCGTTTGCTGGGTTTTCAGCCGGCCGCCTACGCCAAAGATAATACTCAGTACAATTATCTTTGAGTGCAATGCTTACATTGCTTACGTGACTTACGTCATCTATCGTTATCTTCGCAGCACGTGTGTGTTAAATACAGATTTCTTATCACATATGACAGAGTTTTTGTTTCATAATAACTGTGGTACAAGACGTTAAAAAATGAATAGATTTAATTGTTTACACATCTAGAATTTATATTTAATGCTCGTCCTCGGTCTTTACTTCAAATTCGACCAACCAGTAAACATAAAAATAAAGAAGTTTATAGTAATTTTAAGGAATCTCTGTATGATTCGTTCGATTGGAATTGTGGAATTAAAATAAATAATAAATTTTAGTGTCTTATGTTTACTGTTTTAGGATGATGCATTAATCATTATGTTGTAAAAATAATGTTACGGATTTATAGCATTTAAAAGAAAAAGTAAAAACCAATTGTGCAGTCAATTAAAGACTATAATGAAAAAGTTTGTAAAAACTAAAAATAGATATATATATATTAAATAAAACAATTGATTGACTTTACATATGACTACAGTGGAAAGAGAGCGATATTTCTCTATGTTAAAAATTCAAACATTTCTATGAGACAAGAAAGATGTGCATTTCTATGCTAAGCATTAAAAAATCATTTTAATAAGCTTACTATTGATTATTTTGATAATTGTAATTATAGAAGAACTTATTAAATCTTAAACATAATTGATCTTAAATATAAATCACGTTACTGGATGAATGTTTTTTAGCCTTTTTGCGATTATTGCGTTTTTTTTAAATGACCCTCTTGTATGATTGACCACCAGCCGCCACTGACTATCACTAATATCTATCACTGCAATATGTCCGGGCTGATCACTCAAACAAAGTAAAATGTAAAAGCAATGTTCGTAATAAGTTAAATCGTTGGTCGCTGCCGCCTGTGCGAGTATGCGTGTTCGTGCGTAGTCGTCCGCCAGCATTTAATGTATATATGTATGTTAAACACAATTTTACTATTTTAATCAGTTATTGACAATTTAAATTTAGTGTGGAATTATTTATTAAATATTTCCTATAATATAAATATTAAAATCTGTTAACATTTGACGAGTAATTACTAATTGAATATTTTTTAATAATAATATATATCAAAACCTATAAACCAATTAAAATACCGCTTATTGGCAATTCGAAACAAAACCCATTTAATCCATAATGTATCCCATTGATTCCCATTAGAACCTATTGAATCTTGTATTGGTTTCTATGTGCCATTTTGGGAGAGAGTTCCATATTACTTAAGCTTGCAAATAAATAAAAAATGTTCTTTTTAATTGAATTCACATGCACCAATTAAAAAATTCATGCAAAATAAGTTATTATTGTTCATGTACAGAAACAAACCTAAGGACAAAATTATTAACATAACTGAAATTATAATTACTTTAAACGATGGTTTTTTCTATTAGTAGCATATACGTCCGGTCCGTTCTTTAATAAAGTAATAATATTACCCAACATAACTTTATCCGTGATTCCAATAAGCGGCCGGGACTGTATTTTAACTGACCTACGTAACATTACTTCATTTAAACATTTGTAAATACGTTATCTTTGGCAATTAACTTAAAAAGAAGATGCAGTTCTTTGGACAATAACTTACTTTAACTACGTCTTATGTGCATGACTACGTTATTTTGTTTTAAAACTATTTAATGCAACGGTTTCATAATTTTCGATTTGTTTCAAAATTTTGATTTTTTAAAATGTCTTATTAGAATTTTATTTTACATTTTTGCTTGTGTTGATGCTAAAATAATTCCTTCTAATTTAACAACCGGTTAATCAAATACACTCTGTGTGCGTTTACTACTGTTTAACCAATAAATATTTATAAGTTTTTTTTAAACTTCGGATTCTGTTACTATCGGTTATTGTTATCAAAACCCTCATGTCTTAACATAATTCTATATTAAGCAGTTTGATGTGTATGGTAGTTGATAGAGACTTATGCGTTCAGTTAATATACAACAAAAAAATGTATGCTTTTGTTTGAAATCAACTTTACTCGTTTCCAATAACTTTTACAGTTGCATATAAGCATTTTTTACGTAAACAAACATTTATATTATCATCAAAGCGTTAGTTTTATATCTAAACATGAAAATCATTCTTAGAATGGGATTGCATTTAAAAATAAAAACGTTTTTAATGTCGTTATGTACATCTTTAATCGCAAATACTTTATTTTGGTTAATCAATTTTTTTAACCACTTTTGGTAACTGATTCGTTTTGTATTTAAATACACTGAACATAAAACGTCTGTAAAAATTTTGTAACGATATTTTTAAAAAAAATCCTATTGCAGATGTCTATACCCAGCAAATAGATCGCATTTGTGTTACGTTATTAGACTATATTTGTAACGTATTCTACATAACGAGTACTTTCTTCGTAATAAATTTCGGTATGTAAACTTCAACGTCAGGAATAAAATAATTTTTATATGCAAGTTTTTAGCTTGATTTAGTAATTTATTAAAAAAAACTTGAGACTATTTGCTTTCGATTTTTTGTAGATGGGTTTAATAATTTTTTTAATGCAAGCTACAAATTTTACTTGTATCGAGCAGGTATTTTTTAATTTTAACTATAAAAAATTATTTGTTTAACTAAACGACGTAAATTGAACTTTATTAAACGTCTATGTAGTCCAATATTATGTATTGGACCAGATTTATTTAGTCCACTTGTAATGCAGCAACCTGTATATTTCTTATTACATATCAGGTATATTTTTGTACAACTCAAATGTGAGGTTATAAAGTTATTGGTAAACAGTAAAAATAATAAGTTTAATAATGGAAACGGAGGAACACTTACTAGGCCTCAAAGGTGTTCAGTTCCAAAGTAATATCAATTATGCTTAAATGCTTTGTTGTTTTAGTTATGAGACTAACGAGACCTACATTAGCTAGTGCACAACCAATTACGTGTGATGGCAAAGATTTACCTGGTAACTTACTTAATCTTGCATTACAGCAGGATCCCACTGCAGTCCAAGGATTAGAAACTATTATGACGGGCCAATTTTTGTTACTTCCACAAAGCCCCGTAAACATTTACCTCGGAGAAACTTTTTCAAGCTATGTTTGTGTATTTAATGAAACAGAACAAGTTGTGAAAAACGTGTCTGTTAAAGTAGTATCTGACTGTAATGTATATTTTTATATTACTATTTCCGTTCTAGGTAGACTTACAAACAAGTTCACAAAGATTACCACTTTCGATGAAATCACCTACTCCTGCTTTAGAACCAAGCGATACTGTAAATAACGTTATACATTATGAAGTCAAAGAAATTGGAACTCATATGTACGTAAACGTGTTAAAGATGTACATTTCAGTAGATAGTTTTGTTTTAGTTTAGTTTGTGAAGTTACTTATCAATCTTCTACAGGAAGTACGTTGTCCTTTCGAAAATTTTTTAAAATACAAGTTTTGAAGCCATTGGACGTTAAAACAAAATTCTATAATGCAGAATCCGATGATGTTTATTTAGAAGCACAAGTGCAAAACATTACAGCAGGTCCTATATGTTTAGAAAAAGTTGCTTTAGATGCTTCCCATCTTTTTAATGGTTACAATCATCAGTTTTTTTACAATTAATAGCTGATTATAAATTTTCTTTAGTGACATCTTTAAACGTATCACCAACAGGCAGTAGTATTTTTGGTAAAATTACACTTTTACCTCCACAAGCTAGTTGTCAGTTTTTATATTGTTTATCTCCCGATCCTAAACTAGCTGCTGATTTGAAGATGTTAAGTGGTGCTACTAATATCGGAAAATTAGATATAGTTTGGAGATCGAACTTAGGTGAACGTGGGCGATTACAGACTAGTCAGCTTCAAAGAATTGTAAGTATAATTTCATCAAGTTATGTGGTCTTATTTATATTTTCAGGGCCCCGTTTACGATGATATACGACTTACGATAGTAGAATTGCCTAATTTTGTTAATTTAGAAGAAATTTTCTCTTTTAAATGTAAAATATTTAATAATTGGTAAGTTAATATTACAAAAATAATTCATAAGACAATGGCATTTACAGCTTATTAGTCACTTTTCTTGTGTACTTGTATTAAGGTTCAAATCCAGATGTTATCATTTTAGTATAAACTCCGTACGTTCTGATATCTTCCTCTTCAGCTACTTCCTCCGATGTTGTAATTTTCATCTCATTTGATCTTTACTCTCAAATTGATTAAACCAGCGTTCTCCGAAATTCTATTTGCACGTTCTGCGACGTTGTATTGCTCGAGTATGTATGGGATATTTTAATTTCTATAGGTGATCCTGTTTGCAAAAGACCACAAACATTGGGATGAATACATGCATAAGGGGTTAGTGGTCTGTGAACTTCCCACTTAGCAAAGGCATAACTATGACACAATCAACATGTTATTTTGATGGCATAATTGATTAAATATTGAATTTGCCTAATTACTTATTTTCTTATGGCAATTTTTTGAAAATGTTCAACTTTATAGCACTAAACACTTCTGGAAATCGAAAAATATTTTTAAAATTGGCTTATATTAGCTGATACTGACAATTTGGATCCATCTACTCTTTACTAAATAAGCATGCAAACATTTTGTCTAAATTACTACTCATTCTAATATTTACTTTTTTAGTGAAAGAACGGTGGAGTTAATGCTATCATTAGAAGCAATCGAAGGAATTTCATGGTGCGGCATATCCGGTATCAAATTGGATTCATTACCATCAAGAGGATATCAAGAAATAGAACTTAAGGCAATACCACTTTTACCTGGTTTAAGGTCAATTTCGGGAATACAATTATTAGACACATTCCTTAAACGTACATACTCGTACGACGATATAGCACAAATATTTGTTGTTAATGACAAATTTACTTTAAGTATGTGATAATGGCATGTTAATGAAAATTTATTAATACACTTATTCTATACATTACAAGAATTTTAAGTCATAAAATAAATTGTCGTTAGTGCAATCTAAGAATAGCAATTTAAAAATATCGTTAAAAAAATCAGGGTAATATTTACAAGCTCTCTCACAATCCGGCATCCAATTGATTTCAAGCAGCTTTGGTTGAATTGTTTCTTGGTCACTCCATTCTAATAATATATCAGCAGCATACAACGCACGCGATTGTGGACTTTCAGATATACCACATGGTGGAGATTCTTTCGTTGCACATTTGAAAATTTCATAGATTATACTTAATATAGAACGTTCAATGCTACTCCACTGAATATCTGGGTACTGCTTTTGCCATTCGTTGATGAAATCACTACATAGCATGTGTTTAAGATTTTTTCCATCTTCGATATAATTCATCACTGTAAAATGCTTACTGTAACGTTCAAAGTGCTTCATTTCAAATGGGTCATTGGCAAAACGTAAGAAAAAGTTTTTATATACATAGACTTCCAAAGGGTTTATGCTTTTTAACAATATAACATACCTAACATCGAACTTAACTTTTCCTAAGCAATCTTGTTGGAAAAATAAAACGGGATTGTCAATGTATTTTTGTGCAATTTTGGGGCCAGTAGCTGGTAGGCGTAAAATATAATTTAAGTTATTTGTAATATGTGTATCTAAACCCCGAGCTAAGTTGTATGGTTTAATAATCCAATGATTATTTAAACCACGATTTTCACGGTGTTTATAATAACTGACAAATTTTGATAATTCTGTTTGTAAATTGTAAGTTATAGGTAACCAGAATGGTTCGCCAATACCATTTGAATTGTGAGTACAAATAACAGATAATAAATCTTTATTTGTTAGAACGTATTCAAATGGAAATTGATTAATGTATTTTTTACTTTTAAAGCTAAGTTCTTCAAAATTCTTGAAGTGTGTTGTTAACCATAAAATATCGGCATCTTCTTCGTTTTCCACAGTAACAAATGAAGAATCTGTTAGATAATCATTAACAAAGGTATACTCTGAGTACACTTTTAATGGCCTTTGAATCCTACTTTGGTCTGTCAAGTTTGATAAAATCGGCAGTGTTTCCTGAGCATGACCAACGAAAAAATAGTCGGGGCTGGGTTTCTCGTGTGTAAAATTATTGTCTTGAAATGATGTATAAACCCAAGGCAAAAGTAATGCAGCCCTTTCTTCTGCACCTGTACTTTTTTCCACAAAATTACGAGTTATAATCTCATCACATGCTATATCTTTAATAGGAAATATAAGAGAATACGTAATGCGTTCTGGTATATACAAAAATGGCACTATTCGGCAATTTGGTGTATTGCTATGATGTACTGCAGAACCAACTTCATCAAGTATATACCAAATCGGTATTCGATCTTCCACATCCTCAGCATTCTGTGTCCAATAACAGTCACAGTACTTCCACATCTCATCAAAAATTTCTTCACATAGTTGCTCTTCACTAACATTTTCTAAATCCATAATCAAAGCCATACGATTTCTAAGAGACTCGATTGTTTCCAACTGTTTTTTGGCATCTTCAATTCGAAACGTCCATGCATGATCGATTAGAAATATATTACTTGGATCCGTCTTTTTTATACCTTCTTCAACATGAATCTGTAAGGTCCAAGCAGGATCGTATTGTCCCCTCCCATCTTCGTAATCAATTTTAAGTAACGTAAATGCATTTCCAGCATCAAATATTGGTTTTGTAACTTTAGCATGTAAGGAATCCCAAAAGAGTTGGGGTACGTTTGATAATTCTAGTTGAGGTTTGTGTAAAATTAGAAATGAATCAAAATCCATAACCTTAACTTGAACCAAACTTGAACTGTCAAAGTAACACGTGTTTTCAAAGTGTTTTCAAACAGGGGTGTACTTGACTTTTTAAGAAATTTTTAATGAATTTACTTACTATGCAGTGCTGTAACGGATACTTTTTTCTAGTATCTAGATACAGATACTTTTCATAATTTGTATTTAGATGCAAAGACAGGCCCGCGCCTAGCACTTTTGGCGCCTTTGTGCAAATTTAAAATAATGCCCCAAATTTGTATTACGTTCATTTGTGAGTACAAATACGGGTTAAGTTAGGTATGATTATACACAATTGAAAAATAGTTTTAAACAGTATTTTCATAAATTTATTATCATTTTTATATATTGCAAGTACATAATTATAAACTTATAGAAAACAGAAATATATTCTAATAGTACTACAACTCAAAATTTTTGTGTTTTAGTATTAAATGTAATATATGATACAAATGCACAAGAAATAAAAAAAATATTTAAAACATTAAAAATACTCGTTTATATATCACAGGACGAAACTGACCGACAAATAAAAACAAAACAATATATTATTCTAATAATGCAACATGTCATCTTTTAAAGGTTAATATCCAGGTATCAGGTATTGTTATTAATATTGAAATATTCGAGATATTATTTGCAAATGCAAGAGCCTTCTAGAAGCTGTTATCCATCTTCTAGAAGATATACCGAAAAATAGGGAACACTCGAGAAGGATTTCCTTATGTGTATATATACCGCCGAAACAAATCGTAGGTCAGTTATTGCTGGAATGCGAATACAGCAGTGTTAAGAAGATTATTAAAGTGGAAATAAATCGTTAGCACGCGTGTGTCTAGATAAATATACCGAGAATAATCGTGTACGTGATTTTTAGTGTAAACAAGTGTGAAGCTATCGGCGGACATTATCTTATCTTTGTGTAAGTGATAGTGTTATACAACGGTTATACATAAATTAGTGTAAGTGTTTTCATTAAATATTATTAGATTTAATTAGTTCGGTTAATTTAAAAGTGTACATATTTCTAGAATAAGTAAACGTATTTTTAGTCGTTTAAATAAATTAGTTTTTGTTAAATAAATTCGTAACCGTGGCGTCAGTGTGGAGTATCCAATAGAACAAACGGTTCGCGATTTTTTTTAGTGTGATCGCGATATTAATTAAATTCGTTTACGTACACTAGTGGTTTAATATTAACAAGTAGATCGTTATTAAAATTTTGTGTTATACAAAAACTGCATTTTAAAAAGTAGTGTATTTAAACTTTATATTCGTGTTATATTTAAATTTATGCCGGTGACGCGTTCGCAAGCAGTTAAAATGGATGCAAAGCTATTTGAATTTCTTGAATCAATAAAAAATAGTCAAGAATCGATGAATAGAAAAATGGAAGAAAATTCTCAGAAAATGGAAGAAAAGTCAAGAAAAATGGAAGAAAAGTTTTACGAAAACTCTCAGAAAATTGAGGAAAAATTATTTGAAAATTCCCAGAAGATAGAAGAAAAATTGATGGAAAATTCTAGACGTTTAAAAGAAGAAATACAAACGAGCATAGAAAATCAAATAAAAATTGTTCAAGAGGAAACCCAAACAGATATGTTAAATTTAAAAGAAGAAATTTGTGAATCTATAAATGACAAAATAGAAGCAGTAGGGGATAGAATGAAACTGCTTGAAGAGATAATGAACCAAATGAATTGTCACGGGGAAGGAAGCGTCACGAGTGAAGATTTAATAATGGACCATCGAGAAGAAAACACTCACAAATTCAAAGTTGTACCACCGAAATGAGATATGGAGATGCCCATCTTCAACAAGTCTATCAAGCGTAAATTAAAAGTCGGGTTCAGAAAGCTGCCGAAAGTCTTCAAGAGTTTGAGGCTGACATCGCTAGATTAACACGGCGTGCGTATCCTACAGCACCAGATACCTTCTTGGAGCAGTTTGCTATTCAAACCTTTGTAGACGGCCTCCGAGACAGCGAAACACAGCAGACTCTCCGGTTAGCTTGACCGAAGACATTGGATGACGCTTTCGTGCATGCTTTGGAGTTTGAAGCAGCAAAACAAGCATCGCAACGAGATGGTCATAGACTCTGCTGTGCTGCAGAAGTACCCGCGCAGACACTGGAAAGCATCGAGGAGATAGCACGACGAATACTTCGGGAAAGAGGAGTGACAACTTTGAACTGCGATGAAATAGGCCATGTACGACGGCATCGTACTAAACCTAAGAAGAGCGCTCAAAAATTTGGAACGAGGCGAGCAAAAGAGACAAAAAGTAATCTCATCTAGTCAGACTCCGGAGATTACAATCCAAATGGCATCGCCTAGGGAGCAATCGCATAGCATTTATCTCGATGGCAAGATCAATGGGAGAAGCGTCCAGTTACTGGTTGACACGGGAGCGACGAAGACCATCATTCGTCCTGACATCTTATTGGAAAACGAGAAGACATCACCAGTAACAGTACGACTTCGAACGGCGACGGGCGAAGAAATACCTACTCACGGACATGTCAAAGTGACCATTGGTTTGGGAAATGGAGTACTCGACCATCAAGTACTGGTAGCCGACATCACGGAAGAGGTTATCCTGGGAATGGACGTGATAAAGAAGTATGGGTTCTATTTGAGAACGAGGTCTGAAGATCGACAATGAAGAAATTCCTTTTTATTCGTCAGAGAAGGCAGCCGTGCGAGTCTTATTGAGTGAAGACGTGATTCTGCCCGCAAGGACGGAAAGTGTGGTGATTGCACGCCTGGATGGAAATCTCCGGGAAGGCTACATACGCGCGATTGAACCAATGAAGGGACTACTCGTTGGCAGAACTTTAGTATGAGTAAAGAAGGATTTTAAACATCAACTCAGATCCTGTAACGTTGAAAAAGAAGACCGTGGTAGGCCAATGCACGCCAGTATCACAAATTGTGAGATGCGTGAAGTCGAACGAAGATACGTCGCCGAAGAAGTGTCCACAACATCTATTGGAGATTCTTACCACCAAATGCCAAAACCTCAGCCAAAACCAGCTGGCTAAAGTTAAAGTGTTGATGCAAGAGTACCAAGATGTGTTCGCGCTGGAGAGTGGTTCCAAAGGAAGAACTAACGTGGTGAAACATAAAATTAATACCGGAGACGCTCGGCCGATACGACAACATCCACGCAGACTTCCTTTGGCGAAAAGAGAAGAAGCCGAACAAATAATTACGGATATGGAGAGAGAAGGCGTGATTGAACCTTCAAGTAGCCCATGGGCATCCCCAGTGGTACTCGTAAAGGAGAAGGATGGATCAACGAGGTTTTGCGTAGACTACAGGCAACTAAACGACGTGACCAAAAAGGACAGCTACCCTTTACCCAGAATTGACGATACGCTAGACACCCTGTCAGGATCCCAGTGGTTTTCTACGTTAGATTTAAAGAGTGGATACTGGCAGGTAGAATCAGAACCCAAGGATCGTGAAAAAACAGCTTTTACTATCGGAACTGGTTTGTAGCAGTTCACTGTAATGCCCTTCGGCTTGTGTAACGCTCCTGCAACATTCGAGCGTTTGATGGAGACCATCTTGCGCGGATTGTTTTGGAAGACGTGCTTGGTTTACCTGGACGACGTGATCGTGGTTGGAAGGTCGTTTGAAGAGCACTTGAACAACTTGAAGGAAGTGTTCCAGAGATTACGTGGGGCTAACCTCAAACTGAGCCCAAAGAAGTGCCACGTATTTAAGAAGGAAGTCCAATACCTTGGCCACGTCATATCTAGAGATGGAGTAAGGGCTGACCCAGACAAAATCCGAGCAGTGCAAGCATGGCCAAGACCAATCGACAAACATCAGGTCCGAAGTTGTCCTTGGGTTGTGCACTTATTATAGAAGATTTGTGCCCAGATTTGCCAATATTGCCAAACCATTGACAAAATTAAGCGAAGAAAAAGCAGAATTTAGATGGAATGAAGACTGCGAAAATTCTTTTAATCAACTAAAACAAGCCCTAGACACTTCGCCGATTCTGAGTTATCCAAGAGAAGATGGAAAATTTGTTCTAGATACCGACGCAAGCAATCTGGCCATAGGCGCGGTCCTTTCGCAGGTTCAAGATGGACAAGAAAAGGTTATCGCGTACTTTAGCAAGGTTTTGTCTAGGCCAGAAAGGAATTATTGCGTGACTAGGAGGGAGCTGTTAGCAGTCGTTAAGTCCATCGAACATTTCTACAAGTATTTGTATGGACGAAAATTCTTACTGAGAACAGACCACGCCGCTTTAAAATGGCTACTGCAGTTCCGTAACCCAGAAGGACAGGTGGCAAGATAGATAGAGAGACTGCAAGAGTATGACTATGACACAGAACACCGTGCCGGAAGCAGTCATCGGAACGCTGATGCCTTGTCCAGAAGACTATGTCTGTATTTCTAGAATAAGTAAACTTATTTTTAGTCGTTTAAATAAATTAGTTTTTGATAAATAAATTCGTAACAATATTTTAGCTAAGTGAATTGAGCTTTACGTGCTTTAATTTTTGCAAATTGTTTAATTAAATCTTCGGTGTCTAATTCTTTTAGCTGGTCCGTTTCTATTGAAATGATAGCAAGATTACTTAGTTGGTTTTGCCCCATGGTCGGTCTTAAATAATTTTTTATTATTTTGAGTTTTGAAAAAGATCGTTCTACGGTAGCAACAGAGGCGAGTAAAATAGTTTTTAAAAACTATTTAAAATGCAAAATGGAAAATACATTTGTTAAATCTATTTAAAATGGAAAATGGTTTCTATCAAACTATTTAAAATACAAAATAGAAAATGGGTTATTTCAATAGATTTAAAAATACAAAGTAGTTTAAAATAGCCAATGACTAACTTATTTGTTTCAAACACATTGATAACATTATTGTGCCAAGAGGTTACTGTTTGGTTTACTGAGAAACAGTTTCTCAAATGTTTCATCCTTCATAAACTTGCATTTGGGTCTTATGATCATTCCGGCGTACGAGAATAACCTCTCAACGGGAGCTGAGAAGAAGGAAATGAACTATTGAATTTTATAAATAACATCTTGACGCCTTGATATTGACACAACCTATTAAAATTTGTATCATTGTTTTGCAGTAATTGCAGTCCCTGAAGCTGCAAATTGTTATTATTTCCCAATTGAGAGACGGGTGCTATCAGTGCTGGATTTATCACTAGGCCGGTAGGCCCAGGCACACAATTGCTAGGGGTTGCAACCTATTAACTATACTATCTGTTTGTATTAATATTTGGTTCCAATATAGAGACTATTGCCAAATTATGTTAATAAGTGATTTTTATGCAATAAAAAATTCATTGTCATCATAAGGATTAATTTTTTTTAGAAACATTACCGATTTGACGATCTTCCTTGTCATGAATAGAAGGCGACAAAAATTCTTGCGTTTAGGCTAGGAGCGTCCACACTTTAAATGCGGCCCTGAGTACTATTCTTATCAAATAGCAAGTATTTATTGGTTAACTGATCAGAGGAAGCTTTTATTACTTTAACTCCATCATTAACACGAGCTTTTCTAACGAGAGAATCTCTAGTTCGTTGAAAAACAATTGCTGAAGTTCTTTTCTATCATCTTCAGAAATGAATTTAATACAATGTGAACTAACCATATCACGGTCACGTTTTAATTTTGAAAAACTTTGCGTTTAATATGAACGGTGTTGTTAATGCTAGTTTATTATCACCTTCTGCATTATGCTTCTCTCCAACAGCTGCATTTTTTTAATGTTCAGTGAAGATCGAAATAAATATTAATCGGCTTTGATATAGGTAGCAAAGTTGCAATTTTATCCCACACACAGAACACCGTTGCAAAACACAGCAAAAAACTATAGATGCTATGCAGTGCTGGGCAGTAACGAATTACTTCTATTTCAAATATAGTATTTAAAATACAATTGTATTTTGTAATTTGTATTTAGATACAATGTAAAATAGTATTTTATAATTTGTATTTCAAATACATTGTTTGATGTATTTTGAGTATTTGAATTACATTAATTACTCGAGACTCAAGTAAATTAGTAAACCGTTAACTTTATACGTTTATGTAGCCACTATTCAATTAAAATCTGAAGTCTGCAATAACAAATTATAGTTGTAAAGCTACTTAATCGTTTCTTAATTTAAAATCATATCCTACAGTAAGAAAAATGTTTATAAGATTTGATTCAGGGCAAGTATATATTCTTCGGCAAGTGGACGGTCTATTTTCATTTGCAAATTTTATGCATTCACCAACTAGACGTAGTTTATGAGACGAACAATTTAAAAAATATTAGTTTTTCTAAAGGAAAATAAACCTTGTTAATAAAAAAAAATCAGTTCAATTTGTCAAGCGAATAAAGACTTTACACGTTACTTTTGTGTTACAAAGTATTTTGTTTTTGAATTGTAATTGAAATACTATTTTATATTTTGTATTTTCGACATTTTGTATTCTATATCTTGTATCTAGTATTTTAAATACACAATACCAATGTAATTTGTATTTTGTATTTCAATTACCTAATAAGGTGTATTTTGCCTACCCCTGATGCTATGATCATTGATAAGAAAAAGGTTTTGACGACCAGCCATAAAAACTTGCGCAAACGTTGGTATCTCTAGGTCGCCTATGAGTAAGTATTTAAAATAGAAAATGGCATTTTCATTTTAAATAGGTATTTAAAATAGAATTATTCAAAATAGTTACCCATCTCTGGGTAGCAACAGAAACCGGCATTGTTAATAAAATACGAAGTATTATGCTTGTATTAGGAAAAGAATCCACTAAGTTTTTAATTGTTATATAATTTAAAGTTTCATCTGGATACGTAATAACTTTTTCATCATATGTTAATATTGCAATTTTTCAACAAGTTCCACGGCAATTATGTGTCGTTCATTGCGAGTTTTGTCGTTTAATAAATTTTCAACTTTTTGACATAATTCTAATTATTCGTTTTCAGAATAATTTTTAAATTTATCAATATTCCATAGAAACGCGAGATTATTGGAGTAAGAAGAAAGTAATTGGAATCTCTCATGTACTGATTAAAATGATTACATCTAGAGCATTAAAAAAACAATCAACTTTGAACTTTAAAGTTCCGTCGTGGATCGATTCATCTTCACATTCATAATCAAAATGTTTTTTTTTATTTTCCGCAGTCTTAGACCTTTTTGTTTTTTGAATGTAGGTTCTGTCTAAGCTGAATGATATTTCTTTAGCATCAATCAATAGATCATTAAAACCTTTATCGGAGCGATAAGCTTTTCAAAAATGATTCAAATTATTTAAATGATTACAACACTGAGCAACATCAAAGTTCGGTTTTTTAATAATTTTACTAACAATGTCAACTTTACTTAAAATATTTTACTACAATATAAGAATGCAAATGAACTCAAAATTTTGCAACTTTTTGGCTAGCGATCGATCGATCGAGTATCCGATAAAGGTTTTAAAGTTAAATTTGTTACATCAGATAAATTTGATTTCAGAATTGACCAGCGTTTAGTAGAAGCTGAAAAAAATACAAACACTTCTTGAACTAAAGAAAAAAAATTGATGCTCAAAGTATTCGATTTTGCGGCATCATTGACGACTAAATTTAGGGTATGATTGCAACAAGGAACAAAGAAAGCTCGCAGATTGAAATCCAAAAATTTTTTTTGTAGGCCATTATGCCTACCATGCATATTTGTCGCAACCCTGGCCCCGCAAATCGTTGATATTTAAGCCTTCTTTCTCTAACGCCAACAAAAGAAATTTTGTCAAGCCTTCACCCGACACATCATCTATAGGACAAAATAATAAAAAAATGTTCTTTTATACTAATTCCTCTTTAAAGTAACAAATCTTATACAAACTAAAATTTGTTCTTGGCGACTAGAGTCAAGAAGGCAGTCTAATAATATGGAATAATATTTTGCCTTTTTAGTTACTTCTAAAATTTGAGATTTGATATTTTCACCGATCAAGTTGATTACTTCATTTTGTATTTTATCCCCGAGATAGTTTTTGTTGTTCTGGCATAATCGGGTCCAATTTGGAAATCATTTATATGCATTTTAAAAAGTTACTATTGTTTTTCTCAAACAACTTATTACTACTTTCACGAAAAGCTAAATTTTGTTGACCTAAAAACTGAATCACGTAGAAAATTCTTTCTATAACAGCTTCTCAGTATTTAGTTTCTCTGTTTATTAATTTTGAATTTCAGAATTAATTATTTCATTTTTATTAAAACCGTTAGAAAAATCTAGCAATCTTAGAACATTTTCGATATGTAACTTGCTCTTTTCATGAATGTTTAAATGTTCACGTAAATGCTGCCAGTCATTGTAACTAGATTCATCACTAAGGCGAACATATTTCAAATCGCTGTCATTAAAAATTTTACAACAAAAGCAGTAAAGTAAAGTTTTTGTTTCGGAATACGACAACCAAAAACGCTCAATTTTTTCTTTGTTCGGAAAAATTCTAAAGAAGTAACTATTGGAAACCCTGATTTCAAACTATCTCTCAGATAAATATCCTTTTTGTTTTGATAATGAGCAGGGCCACATTCTACTAATTCTTGAATATTATTAGGACGTAATTTCTTTGGCCATAGTGCAGCATCTTTTGAAAATTGACTCATATTTTCCGTTCTGGTAATTTTTGAAGGTGTTTTCTCATTGGAACTTGAAGATCTTGATGGATTGCTTTCTAGAAGATCAGTTTTTGTCTGCTGTTGATACCTGTTTCAAGTACAGGTTTAGAATATTGGGTTTCAGCTGTATTATTGTTGTTATTAATATTTGGCAAAGTAGATTCGGGTTGTCAATCAACATTAGCATTTCTTAAAATTGTAAATTTTAAGAACGCATATTTGTGCTGTTATAAAGAAGCTAACTGGAAAAGGGATGGTGAAATCATCATTTAAAACCTTCGTAGAAATTTGTACAGATAAACGTTCCTTTAACGAATTTAGAAAACTTTAGTCATTGTAAGATCAGCTCCACTACTTGACAGACGTACTAATAAATGTGTAGTTAAAGTTTGCACTTCTTTTTATTGAACTATTTACCTAATACCAACAGTATCGGGTAAAGCGCCGTAAAAGCAAATTACGACGCATTAACATGGTCCTTCGAGCCGGATAAGATAACTATTCGTATAATAGTTTTTCTTAAATCAAAATAAACATTTAAGTAAATTAATCACAAGTGCAAATAGTTTGTGATACTGAGCAGCCACACGGACATCCTGTTTGGAAAGCAGCCGCTAGTGGACAACGTATCATCGACAACAATATAAGTGCGGACTAAAAATCCAAGTAAGAATAAACATTTCCTTTTTTATCCTTAATTACCTTTAAAATACTCTGTTTCAATTATAAAAATATGTCGGAAGAATTAAAATCATTAATCAAAAATCGGGATATTATTAAAAGTGGAGTAACGCGTCTACAATCATATCTTAATAACAATCAATTAGATATAGATGATTTAGAAATTCGTAAGAGTAAATTAGAACAACATTTTCAATCATTTCAAGAAATCCAATTACAAATTGAACCATTATCAGACAAAGAACAATTAATTAATTTAAATCATGAACAAGAACGTGATCAATTTGACGAGCAATATTTTAAGTGTGCAAAAATAATTAATCAACGAAACCGTTTGTTAAATAATAATTGTAAATTAAATGAAACGAAACTAAATAGTAGATCTAATAATATAACGTTTCAACAAAAACAAAATTTGTTATCAAAATTAGAAATTAAACCATTTGACGGAAATCCTATTAATTGGCACAGTTTTCACGATACTTTTAAAAATCTAGTTCATGATAATAATGATTTAATTGCAGTTGAAAAATTCTATTTATTACAAAATGCTCTTCAGGGTGAAATTGCCTCTGTTATTTCAAATTTAAATGCTTCCGAAGAAAACTATCAGGTAGCGTGGGATTTAGTAAAAAAACGATGCAATAAACCTCGGCAAATAATTCAACACATTTGTGTCAACTTTTAGAATTACCTGAAATAAGTAGAAACAGTCATTGTAATTTACGATCGTTAGCAGAAAGGGCACAAATGCATGTTAACGCTTTACAATCGTTAAAACAACCCGTAGATCAATGGGACGCTATCCTTGTATTTATTATTATAAAAAAATTAAATATTCAAACGCGTAAAATATGGGAACGTAGTTTAGAAAACGAAGATATGTCTACATGTAAAGAATTGTTAGAATTTTTAAATAAACAAGCACGAGGTAATGACATCGATTCATCAAAAAAAGAAACATATAAAACAATTAAACCTACATTTCTTAAAAATTCAAAAATGTTTCGTACTATCGATACAAAACAAAAACACGTATGTCATTCCACTCAAACACGACTTCACTGCCCAATTTGTAATCAATCACATGCAATTTATACATGTAAGCAATTTTTAGAAAACACAGCTCAACAACGGGTAGAAGCTGCAAAGAATGCAAAACTTTGTTTAAAATGTTTAAAAGGTAATCATACAACCTATAATTGTTATTTAAAAGGTTGTAAAAATTGCAAACGTAAACATAACGCTCTCTTACATTTTAACACAATTGAAAATAATGCAAGTACCTCTACAAATATAAGAGAATTATTAATCAGTACAGATTCATTAGAATCTAATCAAACAAACATAAATTTAACAGCATCTTGTCGTTCTGAAATACTACTAGGAACAGCATGCGTTAAGATACTAGATAAACAAAAGAAAGAAATTAATTGTCGCATTTTATTAGATTCAGGGTCGCAATCCCACTTTATTACTGAAAATTTAGCAGAACGCTTAGGTTTAAACAAACAAAAAATCAATATGCCATTTTCGGGCTTAGGGCAACATCAAACTTACTCAAATTACACAATAACGGCTACTATTAGATCTAGAATCACATCCTTTGAAGCAGAATTAAAATTTGTTGCATTACCATCAATTACGGGTTTATTACCAACTCAACAAATTAAAAGAAGTAACATTAGCATACCACATAATATAGCTTTAGCAGATAGCAATTTTCATAAACCAGGTAAAATAGATGCATTAGTAGGTAATGGATTATTTTCTCAACTCTTAAGCATAGGTCAAATTAAATTATACGATAATTCTATCATTTTACAAAAAACACTTTTGGGTTGGATCGTAACCGGTCAAGTAAACATAAGTTCTACAATTCCCAAAAACATTACTTTAAATTCAAGTTGTTTATTAAGCACATTATAAAATCAATTAGTTAAATTTTGGGAAATTGAAAACATTCCTGATAAAATACAGTACTTTAACGAAGAATTAGCATGTGAAAATTATTTTGCTGCCTCTACTAGAAGAGACACAAACGGAAAGTATATTGTACGGCTCCCGTTTAATGATAATAAGTTAAAAATTGGTACGTCATATAACATTGCGTTAAAACGTTTTCTTTCTTTAGAGAAACGGTTAAAAGAAAATAAACAGTTACATTTCGAATATAAGCAATTTTTAAAGGAATACCTAGATTTAAATCACATGTCAGATATAACAGAAACTGATTGCAAAACAACTGGGTATTACTTGCCACATCACGCCATCCTAAAACAATCGAGCATTACAACCAAAATCAGAGTTGTTTTTGGCGGTTCGGCAACCTCTGAAAATCAAATTTCCTCAAACGATATATTAATAAATGGTCCCACAATTCAAGACAATTTATTTTCAATCGTTCTTAGATTTAGAACCCATCGTTATGCATTAACAGCAGACATTGAAAAAATGTTTAGGCAAATAAAGGTTGCAAAACAAGATGCAATCTATCAAAAAACTCTTTGAAGAGAAAATCAAAACAAACCAATAAAAACGTATCAATTAAACACTGTTACTTATGGAACAAAACCAGTTCCTTACTTAGCAGTGCGTTGCTTAAAACAATTATCGATAGACTCAGGGCACAAGTACTCTGTTGCAGCATCTATAATTAATCGCGATTTTTATGTCGACGACGTACTTACAGGTTCCGATACATTAGAAACCGCATTAGAGTTAAAAATCAATTAATAAATTTATTAAAGTTAGGTGGATTTAACTTGCGTCAGTGGCAATCAAACGAACAATCATTACTTTCAGATTTAAAGAAAACAACAACACAGTATTTATGCTTATATCATGATAAAACAAAAAAGATTCTTGGAATTCAATAGAATCCTGTATTAGACACAATTAGTTATAACATGAAACCATTCAAAGAAATTAAACGTGTGACAAAAATAATAATATTATCGGAAGTAACACAACTGTTTGATTCGTTAGGATTATTAGGGCCAATAATAATTAAAGCTAAACTAATGATACAAAAAATTTGGAAATTAAACTTAAATTGGGACGAATCTATACCACAATCACTTACGACTATTAGATTTAAACACATTTAGTTTAAACCGTAGAATTATATTAAATAATGCATGTAAACTACAAATTCACGGTTTCTGTGATGCAAGTGAAAATGCTTATGGGGCATGTATCTATTTAAGATCATCAGATGAAGCTAATAATCACAATGTTAGTTTAATTTGCGCAAAATCTCGAGTAGCGCCTTTAAAAACAATTACGCTTCCACGTTTGGAATTATGTGCAGCCAACTTTATAAAACAGTAGTATTTGCCCCAAATTTAAAATTTGTTAAGGTAAGATTATAGTCAGATTCAACCATAGTATTAAATTGGATCAAAACGTCACCACATATGTTAAAAACCTTTGTAGCAAATCGTATATCGCAAATACAATCAAATACTGATATAAACGATTGGTATCATGTAATGACTCAAGATAATTCAGCAGATTATACTTCACGTGGCCAGTCGCCTAATTTATTTTTAACAAACACAATTTGGGTTAATGGGCCTAAATGGCTTTCTTATAACGAAGATGATTGGAATTATACGCCATTATCACTCTTACAAAGTTATACCAGAGCAACGTACTAAAGTTGTATTAGTAGGTACTCGACAAAAACAGGAACTTTTAGAAAGATTTTCATCTATAACAAGTTTAATTAAATTTGTAGCATATTGTCTTAGGTTAGTAAATAATATAAAATCCGAAAACAAGTTAAAGGGTCCACTATCTTTTGCAGGATTAGCAAATGCTGAATTACGTATTATTAAATTAATTCAAGCATATCATTTTGATAGTGAACTACATTCTTTAAATCTAGGAAAATTAGTAAATAAGAAAAGTAGATTGTTATGTTTAAACCCATTTTTAGATAAACACGGAATAATTCGAGTAGGAGGTAGGTTAAAAAAATCGAATTTAAGTTATTCGCAAAGGCATCCTATATTATTGCCACCACATAATCATGTAACTAAGTTAATAATACAAATAGAACATTCTAAAAATTGGCATACAGGTGTTCAAACCACATTAAACTTAACGAGGCAAAATATTGGCCAATTGATGGTAAAAATTTAACAAAAAACATAATCAGAAAATGCGTTCGTTGTTTTAAAATAAATCCACGTGTACCAAATTATATAATGGGAAATTTGCCCGCAAACAGAATTATTCAGTCGCGTCCATTTGAAAATGTCGGCATTGACTATTGTGGTCCATGTTTTTTTAAGAAAAGAAATTTAGGAATAAAAATAAAATAAAAGCATATGTTGCAGTTTTTGTTTGTTTTACATCAAAGGCTGTACACTTAGAACTAGTTTTAGATTTAACGACCGAGTCATGTATCGACGGAAATCAAACGCTTCTTTGCTCGTAGAGGTAAATCGAAAAATATATATTCCGACAATGGAACAAACTTTGTTGGGGCAAAAAATAAAATAATAAAGGCACAAAACATAATTTTATCAAGAGAATTTAACAATAAATTAAATCATTATTTATCAAATGAAAGAATCGTGTGGCACCTTAATCCACTACGCAGTCCTCATTTTGGAGGTCTTTGGGAATCAACAGTAAAATCTTTTAAGCGTCATCTATATCGAACTGTAGGAGTTTATTTACTTACGAAGAATTCAATACATATATAATTGAAATAGAGGCTATTTTAAATTCCCGTCCATTGACTCCTATTTCCACCGATCCAAACGATTTTACAGCCCTCACTCCAGCTCACTTTCTTATTGGCAAATCGTTAAATACTACACCAGAGGATGACTTGGCTAATACGCCAACAAACAAATTATCAAATTGGCAGCACATTCAACGAGTAAAACAACACTTTGGGCTAAGATGGCATAAGGAATACCTCAACGAATTAAATACGCGAAGCAAGTGGCATTTTAACGACCAAAAACAAGTGAAGGTTAACACCTTGGTTTTAATTAAAGAGGAAAACGTCCAACCGCTGCATTGGAAGCTAGGCAGAATTGTTACAGTTTATCCAGGAGAAGACAGTGTTATTCGTGTAGTGAGTGTTAAATCACAAAGTGGTGTATACAAACGTGCACTTAAAAACCTATGTCCATTGCCTATTGAAACTGATGGTTAAACATTTACACTGTAATATTATTATTAATGATTTATTATGTTAGCATGTTTAGTACTATGTTCTATAACTACATTGCATTTACTTATTATAAGCGTATAAACTAAAATGTACTGTCGGTAGTCTTATATTTCTTATTATGTTACTATCAATATTTTATTTAAACGCTACTTGTTCAAGGTGGCCGGCATGTCAATCAACATTAGCATTTCATTTTCCGTTCTGGTAATTTTTGAAGGTGTTTTCTAATTGGAACTTGAAGATCTTGATGGATTGCTTTCTAGAAGATCAGTTTTTGTCTGCTGTTGATACCTGTTTCAAGTACAGGTTTACAATATTGGGTTTCAGCTGTATTATTGTTGTTATTAATATTTGGCAAAGTAGATTCGGGTTGTCAATCAACATTAGCATTTCTTAAAATTGTAAATTTTGAGAACGCATATTTGTGCTCTTATAAAGAAGCTAACTGGAAAACGGATGGTGAAATCATCATTTAAAACCTTCGTAGAAATTTGTAAAGATAAACGTTCCTTTAACGAATTTAGAAAACTTTAGTCATTGTAAGATCAGCTCCACTACTTGACAGACGTACTAATAAATGTGTAGTTAAAGTTTACACTTCTTTTTATTGAACTATTTCCATAATACCAACAGTATCGGGTAAGCGCCGCAAATTACGACGCATTAACACGGGTTTTGAAAAAAAATGCGTAATTTTGACATGGTTTTCCAGTTCTTCCTCTCTTTTTCTTTAATTCATCAAATTTTAGTATCTAGACAATTTCTTCTTTTCTTCTGACATCCTGTATACTATAAAGAAATTAATACGTAAGTAAACACGTTGACAAATTATTCATGAAAAATGGAAATGTTTTGACGTCTCAAACTCAAACTCGAAAGTATTTTCTCAACATTACTTATTTCAAGTTATTTAAAATTTATAATTTTTTCTAAATAGCAATATTAGTGCTTATCAATTATTCTGTTTGAATTTACTTCAATTAACAATGATGTTTATATAATCAAATATAAAAGTATTTTTGAGATGCAGGTTTTTGGCTTTTAATGTTTTAATAAATCTAAAATAAAAAATAAGCTTTAGATGAACTCACCTTAATTCACAACACAAAAAACATCACTATAAAATCTGTAAAAGTAAAACTACAAAAAACTAAAGTTTCAAAAGCAGATATCTTTTACCCCATGCACCTTTTCACTTCGCTAAGTTAATTATCGATCGGGCATCAGGCAACAAATGAAATCGCGACCAATGCAGCGCTTAAATATATGAAGTTTTGTACATTGCAAGCTCAGACAGGAAAATAACGCTTGTTCACTCCTTGGCTTGTTGCAAGCCAAATTTCAAGTTCAAACCTGAATAAAATCAGATTTGTTTGAGTTCACACAATTCATGTTATCATGTTACGTATTACGTATTCGATCGAATAAACGCGAATTATTGCGTACTCTCATTTGGAAAATATATTATTTTCGAGAAGTAATTCGGTTCCTCCGTCTCAAAGAGTAAAAATAAAAAAATAAACATATAAAAAACAATGTAATAGCAAGCAATTCTTTACTGGTTTTTTTATCATTATAAATTTTGTTTTGACAATGTTGTTTGTTACTTTATCTTTTTTTTTACTTTTGAGTTTTGAGGCTTTTCGGCGCCGTCGTGCACCACACGACTTTGTCCTTTTGTACGGCGCAGGGCTGACTTAAATTGAGTCTAAGGACTGTATGTTGATAAAGTTTTGATATGGAAAACTGATGCGCGAGCACAACTTGCTCTTAACGAATTAAAAAAAAATTAGGTTAAATAATTTCACCCTGTACTAGGTCTTAGCCCCCTCTGGCTAGAATGCCATGTAAAAAAGTGTTTAGATTTTTAATCTGTTTGTTGAAGTTCTTTTGTATATGAAATATTTTCGGTTCTTTCGTCTGGTGCATTTTTTTTAAGTGATGAACAACTTAAAGTTTTATCGAGATTGAATGAATGGTATAGCATCTCATAGAGGCCAATCATACAAACGTTCATTTTTCTATACCTATATAAAATAATTATTTTTTTCAGTCTTCAGGAACTTTTACGGATGTACACAGAAGACAGAACAGTTTCTTAAAATTCCATCTTGATCGTATGAATGGTATAGAAATGCATAGAAAACAAACAAATCTAAGAAAAAACCGGAAAAAATCTACAGGAAAAGAAATTCATGGAAAAACATCCCCCAGAAAAAAAACGTCTAAGAAAACATGTAATTTCTTTTTACAAATTTTCTAAATAATGGTGACTTAAGTGCAACACTGAATTAACAAATGTGTTTTACCTACAGTTTATTATCGTAGTTTAATAAATAGCGTACTCTAATTACATTTTTATAACATGTGTCAACAATATTTACTTATTGGGACATTAAAGTTTAAAATACATTAAGTTATTGCACGCTTGACTAAAGCACGAAGAATGGTTAAATACCGTTAATATATAAATTTATTTATTATTTATTGTATAATTTATATAAGGTAATTGCAAAAACGTATTAAATTCTTTTTAATTGAAATATTTTTTATATTATACGAATATTGCAGTTTAAAAAAACAGCGTAGTTATCCTTATTTTGTCTAAAAAATTAAATTTATAATTATTTTCTTAAGATACATTATTTGCATTCCCATTTGGATTAATGTAAATGTTTATGAATTGCGAAATATTATTAAAGTCGGTACTTTATTTTTATTTTTCATCAGTATGTTTCATATTTAAAGATTGTTTTCATAAATAAGAATATACAATTATTGTTATTGTTAAACTTAAAACATGAATAATATTTACAGATTTTATTAACATTGTTATTATACGTTTGTTATTGTTTATAGACATCACAATTACCTATACATATTATTTTTTACGTGCGTATTCTCTGAATTTATTATAATATACAGTAATAAAAAAAACCTTGGATTATCATTATCACTTATAAAATTATTTTCCCCAAAAATTATGTTTACATGTTAATAAAATA
This sequence comes from Aquatica leii, assembly GCA_035610365.1. NCBI lineage: Eukaryota > Metazoa > Arthropoda > Insecta > Coleoptera > Lampyridae > Aquatica > Aquatica leii. The sequence continues at coordinate 40,874,025 of CM069432.1, read as the reverse complement.
CTGTGAGAAGTTTAAAAAAACATTTGTATTTAATTATTATGTATATTGCTGTTTTCGAAATAAAATAATTTAGTGTACCTAATATGCAAATCAGTAAGTATAAAACCAGACGAGAAGAAATGTTGTTTAGTTGTGCTGCATAAGATTTACAATGGAAGAAAACAACATATCACTATTAACAAAAGAAAACGAAAATTTTCTTCACGATTATTTACGTAAACTTAATGTAACAGATTATAAAATTGACGTAACATCTGCAACAAACCCGGGCGATAATTATTTTGGTATTATTGCTAGAATCAAAATTGATTCGCAAGAGTCAACGTTACATTGGATTTTTAAAGCAGCGATGCAACAAGAAAAATTTAGGCTACTTACTGGTGTAGCGGAATTGTATAAACGAGAATGTTATATCTACTCAACAGTTTTTAAGGTATTCGAAGAATTGCAAATGCAAAGCGGCATACTGCACCAGTTCAAATCATACCCAAAATATCTCACTCATTCTTTGAATCCTCCGAATGAGTCGATTATTATGGAAGATTTAAAAGTGGAAGGTTATAGTATTCACGACCGGTTTAAAACACTAGATTATAATCACGTTATGCTGGCAGTACGAGAATACAGTCGTTTTCATGCTCTTTCTTTTGCACTTCGAGATCAAAAACCGTCATTGTTTGAAGAAGTTTCAAAAAATTGTCAAGATGTTTTATTTTCTAATCCAGTAATGTCTTGCGAGGAAGTAATAGATGCAGCTAACTTTAAATTTAATTGTATCGAAGAAACGATTGATGGTAGTCAAAAAAGTTTATACAAAGCATTTATAAAAGCAAAACAAGATTTTGCTTTTATTGGTCTAAAATGCACAAAATCTGGAGTAGCTAGTAAATATAGTGTAATATGCCATGGTGATTCATGGAACAACAATTTATTGTTTCAATACTCGGTAAGTCAATTAATTTACTATAAAATGCAAATTTAATTAACTTACTTACAGAATTTGAATAACGCACATGCGCCTACAAGCTTGGCAATTATTGATTGGCAACTATCTCGCGTAGGTTCTCCAATTTTGGATTTAACCCATTTCCTTTATACTTGCACCGATAAACAATTTCGAGACAAATATTATCACGAAATAATTGAAGAGTATTACAATACATTTTCTTCTTTCTTGAGAAATCTTGGAAGTGATCCTGAAATACTATTTCCTTATTCTGAATATGAAGAACATTTAAAAAAATATTCTATTTTTGGATTATACATGGCTGTTCAAATCTTATATTTAGTGTTTAGCTCAAAAGATGAAGTACCAGATCTCCATAACATTACGTCTAAACAAGATGGATTGAAAGTGTTAAACTACAGACTTAAAAATAACGATATGTACACTACTAGAATTAAAGATATAATTACAGATTTTGAAAATCTTGGTTACAATCTACAAATTTAAAATATTCAACATGTTTTTGAAACGCCATCTCGTTGTAAAAATTTATGTATAGTAACTTTTAAGTTGCTTACTGTACATAATGTTATATAATCTGTTAAATGCTTATTTTAGATTTTAAGGTACAAACTAAGATGTTTTTGGTGTAATTATTAACATCAATAATTTAAATTTATTAAATAAAATATATTGTACTGAATTCATTACTATTTTTGTATGTGGGTCAAAATCACCAAGGTTGCAAATTTGAAGATTAGCTTTATGGCAAAACGAAATTCAAGCTATAATAATGACTCTTAGTTTATACTGTTGCTAAATTTGCATAGTAATAAACTTTGACAGGGCAGCACACTCGATACTTTTTTTGCAATATTGCTTTTTAGTCAATATCTTACACAAAACCATCAATTTTTCTAAGTTTGATAAAATGAACAAAAACAAAACAAAGTACATAACTTAAGCATTGTTTTATAACGTGGTTATACTATGTATCTATATTATATAAGCAATAATGAAAAAAATGCATACAAAATCTTCTACAAGCCAAATACGTCAAAAAATTAAAGAAGTTGCTATTATCGTGCATAAAATTTAAAAAATGTTACAATATTTAAAACTCTTATAATCGAATAACGTTACATGAACAGAATGAAAGTTCTGTAATGAAATAAACTACGTTTTCAAAAAAATAGCTCAATTTATGCGTATTTTATTTAAATATTTTAGTGTTCCCGGAAATGATCACCCGTTCCCGTAATGACAAAAATGTTACCAAATTGATATTATAAGGTATAAGTAAAGAAATATTTAAATTAGAAACAACGATTTAAATAACAAATTTGTTTATTTATATTGCGATATTAATTGCACTTAAGAAAAATTACTTTTACTATTAATAAATTCTTCTTATGATTAAGTTTTAATATTGTTGCAAATTTATTATTAAAAACTAATTTATTTAAACGACTAAAAATTATGTTTACTTATTTTAGAAATATGTACACTTTTAAATTAACCGAACTAATTAAATCTAATAATATTTAATGAAAACACTTACACTAATTAATGTATAACCGTTGTATAATACTATCACTTACACGAAGATAAGATAACGTTCGCGGATAGCTTCACACTTGTTTACACTAAAAATCACGTACACGATTATTCTCGGTATATTTATCTAGACACACGCGTGCTAACGACTTATTTATTTTCACTTTAATAATCTTCTTAACACCGCTGTATTCGCATTCCAGCATTAACTGACCTACGATTTCTCTCTTCGGTATTTATACACGTTTGTAAATCCTTCTCGAGTGTTCCCTAATTTTTGGTATATCTTCTAGAAGATGGACAATAGCTTTTAGAAGGCTCTTGAGTTTGCAAATGATTTCTCGAACGTTTCAATATTTTCATAAAACAGTCTACTAGAACTTCTATAATCACAGTTATATCTTCTTAAAGTTTTAATGAGTTCTTACAATTTGAGTCTTTTGACGTAAAATCATAGTCTACTTTTCGTAGTCAACTTTACTGAACTTCTGTAAATAATGGAAAAAAAAATATAAGTAACATATGAAAATCAACAATAGATTCTGCTGCAAACGACAAGTTAACTAAAAGAATATTTAAAATACAAACAAAACTTAAAATTTTTCGAAAACACGAATATCATTATCAAAGTAATAATATTCTCGATTTTTTTCTTTTTTGACCAATGGTGTTCGAATAATACTGATTATTTGCTTAAAGTTAATATATGACATGGTTCTAGTTTGAGTTTTCTCATATTGTTACGCACAGAGCTTAAAAAAATTTCTCCATCATCGTCATCGACACATGTCTGGCAGGTAGCAACATATCTGAAGCAAATATTTGGCTTCTCAGTAGGAACTTTAACAAGCAAGAATGTCGCAGGGGATACCAGGTACGAAAAGATATTGCCGTTAAATTTTCATCTTTCGAGGAAGATGAGTTGTGTACAGATTTATAAATGCTTACTCTATTCTTAAATTTGAAATAGTTATCTGTTATCATGGGCTCTTTGTCAACAGGAGATTCAATTACAGGTATAAAAACATCCTCAGGTTCAACTGCACTCTACGTTGATTGAAAGGTACTCGTTTAATCGCACCTTGTTATGAAAAATAATTAGGTTTTTAAAAGAAAAGCTCTCGTTTAGTCTGGTTGATACGATGTCAAGATAAAATAGATCCTCAAAAAAAAGCAAGCAAAAACATATAAAAAATAACTAAAAAAGGCAAGAAAAGCAATAATTTTCTTTGACAAAACCTGTTATAACTAAACCATAAATTCAACCATTATAGAAAAAAAAATTAATGTATGTTGGTGTATAGAATTTATAATATTTAATTTACTATTTAACCTTTTTATCAAATGAAGTAAACTTTGTGTTTAATTTGCATTCGTCAAACACAAAAAATGCAACTTTGGTTTTGTAGTATAAATATGTACGATTATAACACCACTTACTATTTGAATGGTCACAGTATTCATTAAGTCGCGTATCTACGTATAGTCAACAAAAGAAAAACCTACCAATTACAACAACACAGGCCAATTAAGGTAAATTTAACTCAGCATTATTATATTAAAGTAAAAAATTATCTTCTTTATTTGTAGGTTATGATTTTGACAAAAAATTCTAAATTTACTATAAATTAATAAAGACGTTTGCATAACTAGATAAAACTAGATAAAAAAGTATCAATGAAGTATTTGTTTCTTTATAATTTTCATTTTTCTTATATGTATAATGGAAGTGCTATTCAATGAGCACTAAATTACGATTGATTATGTAATTATTTTCTGCTATCACTAAATAGATTTCTCATTTACGCGCATTGATTTTCAACAAAAACCTGAAAGACTTGCAATTGATGGTGCTTCTTATTTTTTCGTTCTATAGATAAAACAAACAATATCATTTTTTTGTTTGAAATAATATTTAATGGAGAGGGTTAAACCTCGTTTAACAGTTATCTGTTTGTACTTAGAAGCAAGTAGTGTTCCGTTTTTTCCTTTTCTAGAGTGTACTACCTAAATAGTATTTACGTCACGAATACTAGTGTATTAAAGTATTTCAGCGATACCATTTTAGTATATAGACTTTGCCTCTAGTTTGTGATTAGAACAGTTTGATGGCGTTTGCCATGCCCTAAAAACATTAATTCAAACTTGATGTTACTAAAACTTTATAGTCCACATAATGAGAAAGTTATAATACAAATAATGGGGTTGTTATTGCTTATTTATACGCTGTAATAATATTAAAATATTAAAAAGAGAAAGTTGTTTCTGTAGTTTGAAAACTGCTTCAAAATTTTCTAGAAAAAATTCTAATATAAAAGTTAACGGAAGAATTATCATCAAAGTGAACTTTTGTAGGTAAAATAGGTAAACAATAAAAACACCTTAAAAACGCAAAAATGTAAAATAAAAGTTCTATTTTGCAACGTACATACTTCACTGCTGCATGAAAAAGTAACATACATTATTTTTTGTCCTGCTTTTTGTACTGTTTTTCAAAAAATTAAAGAAAAATACATTAAAGTTATCACAAGTATAATGTTGGCGCTTCGTGAGGTCGGGTTAAAGTGGGCTACATTTTTCGAAAATGCTTGTAAATAATGTGAACGTTTTCAGATATCATTATGTACGCTGCCTCAAAAAAGTAATTGAACACTTTTAAGCGCGACCTGTAAGGTAAGCAACCACACTTACGTTATAACAAAACGCCTAGTTGAATTTGACAAGATTGGCATTCTAGAAATTACTTGCAGCGCTATTACGAGGTTACTAACCATTCTTCATAAGCATTGCCTCAAGCGTTCAAAGAACATGTTTCTTACCAGCAAATATTTATCTAAATTGTACCCTAAAATTTTTCTTTGCCGAGTTTTTTATTTATTTATGTTCTCTGTAATTAAAACATTTTAATTGTAGTTTATGATTAAATTAGTTCCATCTATAGCTCGAATAATGATAAACTGTATGCTCAAATATGAAATTACTGTACTGATTAGCCTAAAAGTCTTAATATATCTGGATTAAATTAAAGTCAACATTCCGATTTTCTTTGCAAGGGAAGTTTTATCACCATTAAAATGTAATTAGTCGTCAAACAATTGCAGTATAAATTCCCATTACTTCTTTTAAATTATTCGTATAAAAAATTAAAGAATACGTATCTCCTTTTATAAAATCAAGTCTAATTTCTCATACAGAACGCAAAAAAAAACTCCAAATAAAATTTAAAAATACATACCTATGCTGTAAATATAAAAATTACAAAATTAGAAAAATGCGAAATGCGCTTTCTCTTCGTAACATTTAATTTAAGTATTAGCTATTTTGAGAGAATATAAATTTAATAGTAATGAACTAAAATTTGCATTTTTATAGTTTGCACTTTTTATGCTTTAGATTATTATAGTACCTACTACATTTTAATAGAAATAATACCTTAGATTTTATTAAAAATTATATATAAACTCTACTTATAAGAACAAAACCAGATACAGAAAATCTTAATAAAAAACATGATTAAAAAAGTATTTATTATTTTATTTAAATATTTATATTTTACATGTTAGTAATGGGTGTAATATCCATTATTGGTTATACATTTCCGTAGACGGTTTAGCATCGAATTGATTAAATTGTCACATGCATTACGGTATTAATATGGCGATGCAAGTTGTTTATATTTCGTATTTCTATGTTATTGTTCAGTTCGTCGTTCCACCCATACAAGACCGCCGCCCAAAAATTCTCTATATGGTTTAAATACAGTGACTTAGGTGGCTAACGGGTTCTTTCCACTTCTGGTTGTTGTAAGAACCATTCTTGAACTACCGTTGCCGTATGTATAGGAGAATTGTCTTGAACAAACCGAATTGGTCCTTCGGGATAAACTGCTCGTACGGAGGGCAACATAACGTCTTCCAAAATAATCAGGTAAATTTGAGCAGCTAAGCGTTCATTGACACGTTTTAATTCTCCTGGGCAAGCATCACTCATCCATCCCCAGTACGCAGCACTAATTCTCCCATTTCTTTTGTTGGGTTGCACATGTTTTGAATCATATCTAAAATTACGTGGCCTCAAAAAAACTTTTTTACTATCTTGGGAAATGCAGAAGGTTTTTTCATCTGACCAACGCCGGATTAAACTTTTCTTGGGCCCGGGGCTAGAAGCTTTCAGAGCCCCTCAGATAATAAAACACAGTATAAAAAAATTTAATGGTATGTATAAATGACCTAACAATTTACAATAAAGATTTATAAGTAATTATAAACCAAGATGTAAATATTAAAAACCCTTCTTTCTTACTTTAGTATTGACAAATTCTTCGACTAATTCATCAAAATTTAATTGATCAAGAATGTCTCTTTCAACACACATTAATGTTAATGCCGATAGGCGTTCCTCTTCCATGCTAGCTCTGTACTTATTTTTTATGAATGCTAATTTTTAAAATGATCTTTCAGACTCGCAGTTTGTAATTGGTATACATAAATATATACGAAACAGCATATATACGTTGGGAAGCGTATCAACTAACTGATTTTCCAAAATATATTTAAGAAATTCGAGGGGGCTGCCAGTTGTCATGTCCGAATTTTTAAGTAATTCGTAAAAAAAAATAATTCATCCGTTAAATTATTGTGTATGTAATCTATATAAGCATTTAAAATATTTTTGGAAAATTCTTCAATTTCCTCCCGTAATGGTCCAGACTTAAATTCTGAAATCAAATTAAATAAATTACTAATATGGGTATATGCTTTGCAGCGTTGATAGCGGTCCATAGCGTAATAACATTGTTCATACCCATCGGGAAATATATTCCTAATTTCCTGTACAAATAAATCAAGCTGATCCCGATATGCGGAAATGGTTTCTTTAAGCCCCTTTAACAAATTTTCACCAAATAATAAATCTAATCCAGGTTTTTGGAGAATATTAGAACATTCTACAAAACGTTTTAAAATTTTATGCCAACATATCGTCATCACAAGTGTTTCCATTTTCAACATTTTTTACAAAGTCCTGAGGCTTCTCTAGTGGTTCTTTCTTTTCCAATTTATCTTTTGAAATCATGTCTAAGCAATTATATATTGCTGGATAACTCCTAATTAAAACTTTTGCTGCATTGCTCTGTAGCTCCAGCGGGATTTACTTAAAGATTTAAGAGAACAATTTTCCCGATATGTGTGAACAACAAATGCCACCGATGAGTAGAAGCACCGAAAAACTTGGTTCAAAGCATTCATTAACAGCACTTTCTCCTACTCAATTGAGCAAATGTGCAAAACAAGGTACATAAAACGCGACATCTACAATTTTTCTAATATGTGCTTGAAGACCATTATACTGCCCTGCCATGTTGCTAGCATTGTCGTAAGACTGACCACGACAGTATTTTAATTCTAGTGAATTTTCTGTCAGAAAGTTTGTAACCACTTCACTTAAAGATTTTCCCGTATGGCTGAATATTGGCACAAAACCCAAAAATCGTTCGAGTACTGGTTCTCCATGTTCTGTAGAACAGTAACGCATTATAATTTATAACTGATCTACATGAGATAAATCTGGAGTTGAATCCACTATTAAGGAATAGTATTTTGCAGATTTAATCTCAGATATGATATTCTTCAATACTTTTTCGTACATTAATTTAATAAGTTTCTTGCATATTGTCTTAGATAGGTAGGAAACATTTCCTCTTCCTTTACTTCTAAAATTATCAATGTGACTTTCTAGGAAAGGATCGAATTAAGCAATAGTTTCTAGCATTCCCATATAAAGACCATTTGATGGTGATCCAAAAACTTCATCGTCACCACCACATGGTAAACCTCTTTTGGCTGAAAAACTTAATCACTGCTACAATTCTCTTCAGTGCATTAGTCCAATATGCTTTTTCTTTTCCTCGTGCATCAGAAATACAACTGTCTATCCGATTTTCAGTTTTACATCGTATTAGAAACTTGTTCATGCAGGTTCTATGTTCACTACTATTTCCGTGCGATTCGATTTTTTTTTGCACCCTTTTTCCAATCCGAAAATCCTTGGCAAAATTTAATGTTTTGATCATGACTAAAAAGCTTACAAACAAAACAATAAATATTGCCAGTGCTAAGGGAATGCAAAATCCAATGTCGCTTAACTGTTTCTCCATTCACTAAATTTTTTTGAAGCATAAAATCCGAAAAATTTCGACCTGGTGATTTATAAAGTATTTTCAAAGCTTCAAACTTTTTATCCACTTTGTAATTTTGAAAATATTCAACCCACTTTCCAATGTAACTCTCAAGTGCAATATCGCTGATTACCGCAGGCCATTTGGCTGGATCGGTGTTAGGAAGGAAAAGACTCTGGTAATCAGAGGATACTGTAGCAGTGTTTGTAAACAGCTCTAAAAATGTTGAGAAAAAAATAAGATTCAGCGATATGTATTTACATGCTTAACACAAATCTTACCTTTTTCACAATTTGAAATGTCTGAATTACCGTCATGATGATAATAAAAAAAAATGTTATCTGTAGAGTCGCCGATTATATTCTCTAATAAAGAAATGATATATTAGAAAAAAGAAAAATATGTAAATTGAAAAAAAAATACCTTCATTTATTTCTGTTTATTAGGAGTGTTGTCAAGAATTTTAGGCTGTTTTTCATAACCCGGTATAGAAGTCGAGGCTGCTTCAGACACATCATGCCCAACATTAAAAAAAATTGTAATTTTAGACAATTTCTTCAGTGCTTCTACTTTTTGTTCAGCACTAACGAACATTCCGCAGTAGGTAAGATTAATTTCTATCTACCTAATTTCATGTACGTTTATATTTTTACTTTTCTAGTCTAAAGATGACTTTAATGTAATTAATGAAGTCGAACCATGTTACTAATTAAATAAATTATTATTGGTTGGACTACAAGTAAAATAATCCCTAATAATAAAATTTTATTTAAAGCTTCCGGATATGGCTCGTTTGAATCCAGGTAACTTTGGAAACCCTGTCTCGTTCAGGGGCTCTATGAATTGACGACTCAACTGGCCATCCCCATGTAGATGCCACAAGTGAATTAGATCGAACATTAAATTTCACAAAAATCGACCAGGTTTTTTTCAACGCCGTTCCGTCTTTTCCTACTGGTTTATTTTATGACACTATCTGATTGCTTAGACCCTTGTCCTTGTAGGCATGTAAACAGTGTTCGCCAGATGTGTATTGTATAAAAAGAGAATATAGTGTCAGTGACTATTTCAAAATTATGTAACCCGATGGGACAGGGCTGGGGCCCTCCGGATCATGGGGCCCGGGGCTGCAGCTCCCTTAGCCCCCCCCCCTTTTTAATACAGGATTGCATCTGACAAAACAACATTTTTCTAATCAAAATTTAAATGTTCTTCTGAAAACTCCAATCTCCGGTAGGCATTTTCTTGAGTTATTACAGGTTTCTTTATAGGTCGATAACAGCTTATTCCTTCAGCTTTCAAAGTATTCCTTATTGTTTGCAAACTGCATTTTAGCTGTAGTTTTTCGCAAATGATGGCGAAAGTTGTGAATGGAATCAAACGAGCATTTTGGAAAATGTTGTCTTTTTAAACTCAGGATAAGAGAGATGGCCTTCCACTTCTATGGACTGTCTGCAAAGGACGATCATTTTCCATGGCTTGTTCTTTGCGGTGATTTCAATAATGGATCACACTTGTCTAATAAAATAAATAATATTTAATCAAAACCGCGCAAAAAAAATTAAGAATTTGTTGCGAATGAAAAAATGCGTTTTTGGCTAACTCGAGGCAAGTTAACAGTACACCATTTTTAATGAATTTATTTCCTGTTTAAAATGTGTGTAGAATAATAATAAATCTATCAGCTTTTTTCTTTTACAACCAATTAACAACAATTTAGCAACAAATTCTACACACATTTTATACCGAATACCGGTTCATTAAAACACTGTTTCAAATGGTGTACTACTAACTTGCCTCAAGTTTAATGCATAATTAACAAAGTAAGAGAGCTACAAGTTTTTTCTTTTGCAAGAAATTAGTAACAAATTCCTAATTATGTTTTATTTGATTTTGTTAACTTTGTATTGCTAACTTGAGGGACGTGAAAAACAATTTCCTGTGATGTAGGTGAATAATTGTGAAATCTGAATTATACATCATATAATACCTATAAAATAGGTATCTATACCCATGTTTAAAATTCAAAAAAAATTGCTAATATTAAAGAATATTATCAAAAGCAAAATAAAAAATTATCTTACCGATAAACCCATACCTGCAGTAATTACTCGGTTAAAAAATCCACATTCTCGTAAAGCAGTCCAGGAAGACGTGTCATTTTGCACAAAATTGACACACAAAACAGGACTAAATAATATACTTACAAAATGAATTTTTAGTAACCCCTTTATATAATCTACTTAGTAATGGCAGAGCCTTGGGCAAAAAAGAGCATTATTGCGGGTATGGAATACTTCTCAGAAAAACGAAGTTTTGGGTCTCTGGAAACACCGCTTTAAGCGTAATTTTGATGGGAATGTCTGTATTCTTTCTTCTCAAATTTTAATTCAATCTTTGATTTTGGTTTCAAGAGGCTAAGTACTAGTAATAAAAGTAGAAAAACATTTGTAAATTTCTGTTTAGTAGATAATTATACTAGTTTTATAATCCACAATCCTAGGTTTTCCAAAATAATTGAGATGTAATGAACCAAATCCAAATGATTGTAAAATTCATTATGTTTTGCAGCCTTTATAGATTTATTAACATTGTTAAAAAATGCAAAATAATAAGTAAAAGTAAAGGAAAAAAGTATATAATAATATAAATTTGAAAAGAGTTTAAAAACTATAAATTATTAGTGTTTTGTAATTATTCCGTTAAAAAGTTTTACTTCTTTGTATTGTTATATTTGTTGATGTTATTGTACTTATTTTATTATTATTTATTACTTAAAGCAAGATGAAACATTATTTCTGTATTTGAGGATATTTGCATTTTCTCATCTTATTATTACACGATATTTCTTTAAAGCGGGGCCTCGCCCGCGCCTGGAACCGCCCCGTGTGACACATAAATTTGTTTCTAATAATATGAAACAATGATTAAAATTTTGGCATTTTTTTAGTTTGTTTTTAAACTTTATTGAACATTTTTAGCCCCAAGTAAAAATTTTTATACTTTCTCTTGTTCCAATAATTTTTGTTTGCCATTGCGTACTTTACACGGTGTATAAATATAAATAAAAATTTAAGGAAAAGTAATAAAAAAACTTTTCAAAACGCAACAATGTAAAAAATCATGTTACCTGTGTGAAGTCTATGAACCCGTTTTCGGTTCAAGAGAAAAATGATCATAGAATGGTTTAGTGTTTAAAAAAACAGATGCTTGAAGACATTTTTTGTTTAAAATAAACTTCGCCGTGCGGTTCATAGACTGTGACGAAAGATTAGCCGCGGGGCTAAAGGTGTTAAATACTAGTTATTTGTCCCAGCTTCGCATGAGTGCAACCTATGTATATCCTACGATGTCACATCTTTTAGGTTAATCGTTACTTGTAATTAACAAGTTTTCGAAGTATAAGGTATAAAAAAAAAATTATTTTCTCTTTAAACCAAGGTTGAGACTTAGTGTTTATATTATTAATTTAGAAATAAACGTTGTTGATCATTTTGTACAAAAAAGACTGATTTTGTTTTGATATAATATAAATAAGATTTTACGAAAGCCGATTGAAAAAAAAAACTCAGATAAGTAAATTTGAGTTACCCATACCTTCTGCCTAATACTTAAACTAGTAGGTTCGATTAATGTTAAATCTGCAAAGTTAAAGCTTTTTTCCGTGTATTATCTCAGTGTAATAAAAGAAACAATTAAACATCGGATTTTACCTATATTTATGAAATCCATTTTTAATGAAAAAACCACTAATTACGTTCAAATGGTGATAATACTTCTTCTACAAAGAAAATCGGAAAGTTGACTTTAATTTAATCCGAAAATATTAAAAATTTAGGCTAATCAAAACAGCAATTTCATATTTGAGTATGCAGTTTAAATTTATTCGAGCTGTTAATAGAACTTTTTTTAAGTTATTTTAATTATAAATCAAATTATAAATGACTTAAAACTTTTTTAATTAAGGGCTATAGCATTCATTTAAAACTTAAATATAGAGCAACATGATTGTTAATAATATTAAAAATTGTTGTCAGCTGAATGCTTGTGAGTGTAAAGACCGTCAGTTCATCTGTCAAAGTGAGTATGCACCGCTCAGATGTATTATGCGCGCGGTATGTTTATGCTGCTGACTGACGGTTTTACACCAGTTATAAAAACAACTGACTATTTTTTTAAATATTTATAAAATATGAAAATTCAGCTGTATAAATTTCATAAGGTATAAGATTATAACGTAAGTTTGGTTCCGTACCTTGCAGGTCGCGCTTAATAGTGTCTAATTACTTTGTTTGTTTAAGATTTTTTTTGACGTAGGTATAATAGTACAGTGTATTAAATAATATAAATTCGCCTTGATTAAATTTACATTATAATACAATAGTACACTGTTCGAATTTGCAGTTTAAAAATCCGGGTTTTTTTTTGAATAATTAAGCAATAATAAGTGCGTTTGTTTTTTAATTTACTACGTTCAATCCGAAACCACGGATTTTTGTTTTGTGTGAATCGAGTTTGATAATAATACAGCTTCTAAAGAGAAGGTTGTTTTAAACACTCATTGCTGATTGATGTTCACAAAAAAGTATTTTAAATTGTAATTTTTATACTAATATTAGAAATTTCATACTATTCTAGATTATAATTTTTACTAAGTAATTTTTTTGAAGTCGTCGCGTACTGTATCACTTTAGCACTTCAGTAATTTGCAGATCATCTTTGTTATTGGCTATTCTTTATAAAAATTGTATTTATGAACTTTGTGTGTGATGAATAATTACTTCATATTGTTGTGTTTTGCAAACCTACTAGAGAAAGTGTAAAAATCTATTGCAAAAGCAGGTATTTACTTAATCATTATAAATACGGGGTTTCTGCTAGATCAGTTGTGTTGTATCTATGCAAATTGCACTAGTTTTTGTCGTTTATGTTTATTTCTCGAGTTACTAGTTCAATTCTACATTTTTTGACTTATGTTTTATGAAATTTAAGACATGTCAAACAAAATCATTAAATTAAGTTGTTATTCTAAGAATATCACATTCTTTCTAAGATTAAGCATCTACAGATGTTTAAATGAGGTAATGTTGCATGAGTCAGTCACTACAAAAATAAAGCTAAATATGCAAAAGAAGTATTTTAGGGTACAATCATTAAATTTTCACTCTAAACAAGCCTATTATGAAAATTCTGTTAAAAAGTTCATGTAAAATAAGTTATTGTTTATGTATAGAATCAAACATGAGAAGAAAATTGATAACATAAACCGAAATTATGATTACTATAAAGGATATTTTTTTATGTAGTAGCATACGTCTGGTTTGCAAAATGATTACATTACATATTTATATAAAACTTACATTTATGTTTTTTGTTATTCACTAGAATTATCAGATATAATAATTTGAATGGGAAATCTTGTTGGTCCAAGTAATAATTCTGTTTAAATGCGTCCTAACAAGTTTTAATTTTTGTACTCAGGTTTTTTCTTCTTTATAAAAAAGTGCGATTGAATTTACAGAAAATTGCTTCTGTAATATTTATTACAAATCCAAAATCATTAAATCAACTTTTAAATTTTGAAATGCTTTATTTAAGTAATTTAATCTGGTTACAATTTCATGCAACAGTGCAGTTCTAGTTATACAGATTTTCAGTTAAGTGTTTGGCACATTGCAGATTTTATTTATTATTGCGTTCTAAAGTACTGTTGAATCCAGAATCTAAAGAAATGTATGTCTCAGACAAAAACCATTACCAACTACATTTAAGGAATGACTGGTAAAACATAGCTGGACTGTTTTTTATTCATGTTTCTTTGGCTTAGGCGCATTTACTTTAATTAATCATTATTTAACTCAGATCATAGTCAGTCATTACCTAGTCAACAAGATGATATTTTTAAAATGTTTTAAAAACGTTGCAACGTTTCAAAGTCGTTCAAAAAATGTTTTTTAAAGAAATATTTAAACAGAGTATTTTAAATATTTTGCTGATAACATTTTTTGGTAACTACGTCTTACGCATTTATTATTTGCCTGGTAAGTTATTAATCTATTTGATCTAACTACTTGGCTGGCACAATAATGATAGGGCCGCTTAAATTTGTATCTTTTTAACGATGCTTCAACATCATTTTTTGTACTGTTGATGATTTTCATCTTTTGTGACGTTTGATAGTTATTGTTATTACGTCGTTATCCCTGCAAGCCAAATGGGAGATGCTGAAACGTCGAAGACTGTGTTTTGTAAAATTTTCTAGATCTGTGAATTTCAAATAGTCACCTATAAGTTTAGGTATGTTGCTAATTTTCTATTTTGATTTAATTAAAATAGTTTTTAACATATTAATCATATTCCAACATTTAAAAAATAACGTGATTAAGTACACATTTTTTTAACGTTGACAACGCTGTTAATGTGACATTTGAAAAATGTTTTTATTAAAATATAAATATGTAATACATTTTTGAATGAAAGTAAAAAGATACTAACTTTAGCGTTACTTAGTTTGAGTTGTGTGAAACACATAAAACTAAGTTTCATGATTTGAATTTTTTTGTATAATAAATGTTTATATATGTTTTTGAAATTCAAAACGTCGTTACATAAAAGTGCTTCGCAACAAAAGTATTAATGTACATGCCGGTCTTAAAGCCTAAATATATGTATTTATTTCATAGAAAACTATCAAAAATCTGCCATACGATATGATAATAAACATAAATAAGTGTAACTTTAGTATAATATGAAAATAATATACAAAAATGAAAAATTATGTACATTTCTTATTCTATTTGAGCCACCGCGTCGCGTTATTAAAACTAATTTTGTTATAATTTTTAATGAATATTATCATGAAGCTGCGTAAATGATTTAAATAAACAAAATGTAAAACGTTTCACATACTTATCAACGCAGAATGCATAAAATAGGATTATGTACTATGATACGATAATACTGAAATCTGTATGTACGTATATATTATATTATATGTCTACAACTAATGCAAAAAGTTGCAAATTTTACACATAAAATTAGAAATTTAAAGTGTTTAATAAATTATAATCCTTTTATAGTAGTAGTTGAATCTCATTTTTAAATAACTGCACTGAAAGCAAATTAAATTTAAACGTACATAAACAAATCTGAAAAGTCAAATAAATGTCATTGAAAATAATGATAGTTTATGTCAGTACTTCCGGAAATGCAAGATAATTAGAAATCAATTGAAGCTTTGTGCTGTAACCATTAAATCTAGATAATACAATGCATTCAGAACCAACTCCGTCATAATCTTTTTTTTCTTATTTAAATAAAATAGTTATGCATATTGTTGTACTTTTTTTTTCTTTTCTAAATTTTTAAAAAACTGTTTTCCGGAAGAGGTTATTGCAGGTTCTTGTTGATCCACCTATAACTAAAGCAAATAAAAGTAATGCTTTAGTTATTATTGAAAAATCTAGTTATATTGAAAAAGTTAACAACTTCCTCACGTCTAATGACTTTGAACTTACTAATATCAATTTTCTTTCATTTATTAATAAAGTTAAAAAATTTATTATAAAAAACAAAGATTTGTTATCAGAGTGCTTTAATATTAAACATTACAATTTAATATTAATAAATTTGTCACTGCCTATACTATGTGGTCTTACTAAAATTCACAAAACTGATTACCCAATAAGACCAATAATAATAATAAGACTCCAGTTTCTAAAATTTCATCTTGGCTTAATAAAATATTACGTTCTCATATTAACTTTCAGTTTCCTTATTCTATTACAAACTCCTAATCTTTAACTAAAGCATTAATTAATTTTACTTCTAAAGTCCATTTTATGCTTATTTCTTTTGATATTATTAATCTTTTTCTTAGTGTTCCGTTTATAGATTGTTATAAAATAATTCAAGAACTTCTTGTTCAATTTAACCTACCTGATAATATTTGTGTTTTTATATTTGGTTGCTTAAATTTCTGGTTAAGCCAAATTTTTTTCTTAGTTAACAACCAAACATTTATTCAAAAAATAGGGTTAGCTATGGGAAATAACTTTTCGTCGACTTTTTTCTAATGATACAATTTAAAAACATTTTATTTATCATAAAAGATACGTAAATAGACATTTTAGTTATATTTAAAGGCAGTGAATATGATCTAAATTATTGCTTTAATTTATTAAACTTATTACATCCTAATATACAATTTAAAGTAGAAAAAGAAACAATTTTTTTGATTAATCTATTAAACGTGTTAATAACAACGTAAAAATTGCTATTTATCGTAAACTTACCACAACTAATCACGTTATTTCTTTTTCTTCATTCCATCGACTCTCACACAAATTAGCAGCTTTTAAATTTTTCTTTAACCGTTTATATACTTTTCCTCTTGATCATGATAGTTTTAAGAAAGAAAGAAATATTGTTTATTATCTAGCTAATATTAATGGTTATCCTTTACATATTAAAAATTTACAAAAAAAATGTTGTCTTCTAAAAAATTTAAAAATTGTTCATCTTTTACACTTGTCTCTAATTAATCAAAAATATTTTTTTTTCTTCTTTATATAGGCCCTTTTTCATTTTAATTGAAAATCTATTAAAGCATTTTAACATTAACATTTCTCTTTTGTCAAAAAATAATAACAAATCTTTATTAGTTAATACTGAAGATAAAATTAATATTTTAGATAAATCAGGTGTCTACAAATGAAACTGTGGTGATTGCAACGCATTCTATATAGGACAAACAGGTCGCAAGTTTTCTATTAGATTTACTGAACATCTGTCTTGTATTAAAAATAATAACATTTTGTTTAAATCATCATTTGTTATTTATATATTAAATTCTCATCATTCATTTAATTCTAAAAAAGATTTTGAAATTTTACATATTTGCAATAAAGGTTTCAAACTTAATTTTTTAGAAATAAAAGAAATAAAAATTAGAATTTAAATCGTGATTTATCTTTTAATGAAGTTGTTAACTTTAATAAATTAGTTTTTGTTTGGTTGTTTCCATTATTATATAATTATGTTGTAACTTAGGACATTTCTATTATGTAGCAATCTGGTAGCAATCTAAGTTTTAAATTTGAATTTGGCGCCGTAGTTACCCGCCTTTTGTAATTTAGTTGTTACCGGCATTGTACCGTTGGCGTTGTATTGATTGTATATATATTGAATCATCTGTGTATATCCTGACCATAAACTCTAAATATACAGTGTGTATTTAAATTTAAAGAATTGATCAGGTAGCGTACAACTATTAGGCTAATTTTGTATTTTACAAATTTGAAATTGTCAAACTTCAAATATTTAATTTGATTAATAAATGTTGGTAAGTTTATTTTTATAATTTTTTTGATTTCATTTTAATTTATATTATTTTTAAGATTTGAAGTTTGATTTTTCAATTTTGATGTAGTAAGTTTATGTTTAAAATAAGATTCGGTTTTATAATATTAATTTTATAGTATAGGCCTGAGGATGACCAAAAGTCGAAACATGTAGCGTTTATAAAAATAAAAAATCAAGTTAATGGGAAGGCTTTGAGATTTTTTGAAAAATAAAAATAAAATGGTAAATACAAACCCATTAAGAGTTTTTATAAAAAATTAATGGAAAACATAAACTTTAAATTTTAAATACATTTTGATATTTGGATAAACTCGTGTTTTTTATATTTTCTTCTTTATTATTTTATCGCGATTTTTTTAAATGTAGATGTTAACCTAATGCTAATTTATACATAACATTATGCGTCCAGACATAAAAAAACGTTAGGTATTTTGAATTTTACCGTTAAGATTGTATAAATTTATCGGCGCATTTACTTTATTCAAATTTAGTTTCCCAAATTAATTATTTATGTTTGTATTTTATAATATGTTGAGAGTGTTAGAACTAACAATATATTCTCTTTTTCTTTTTTTAAATTTGTATACTAATAAATATACTATTTACTTATTATGTATAATTCATACATTTTTTATTTTTTGTTTATAAATTATTATTTATTGTTCTATTCACAAAATTAGCAAACAAGGTAAGAATACATTTTGTTTTATTAACGGTTTCTTTTTTATCAATTATACCTATTATAATTACAAATACACGTAATAGATAGTTATGTTCACCACAGTTATATTTGCACTGCATGCATGTGTAATTGACAAAAAACCTAATCGCGGTATTTCCATTATTTGAATTTCTACTACTTTGACAAGATTTATCAATAATTAACACACGCTCTACTCTAAATTTTTTGTATAGTTTTTTTCTTTTCTAGTTTTTGATTTTTTTTTCTGTGTTTTAAGCAAACTACTTTTTAAGTTGAAAATTATATGATATATGCAAAACGCTTTCCATATAAATCTTGTCTTTTTGTCGTTCTTGTTTATCGTTTATTAGTTTCAGATTATTCATTTCAGATGGTCAATACTTGCGTTACCTTTCTACCAATCATTGTCATAAACATTTTGTGCGTTGCGAAAACAGTAATATGCTCAGAAATAGCTATTTGAGTTGGTGGAAGCATAGATATTTGGCTTGCTAAACCTGAAACAACTCCTTTTGTTTTTACTGGAGTTTTCTTAGTAAACTAAATTGAACGACAATATCTGCTGGACGAGGGTGTTGAATTTTTTCCGTTTTAGTATTAACTAACTTTAACGGAACTAAAACAGCAATAAAAAGATTTGGGTCTGAAATAAATTAACATTTTTCAGATAAAAGTTGTTCATAATGTGCTTGCTCCGATGATGCAACACATCCCCATTTTACATTTTTAAGATTTTTTTACACTTGCTTTTATATTTGTAACAGTTATTACATCAGGATAACATTCCGCGTTAGCTTCCTAGATACGTTTAAATCTATGTACATGACCAAACCTTTAAAAAAAAGTTTTAAAAAAGTTAATAAATTTTTACCTTCGTTTTCAAGTTTACGATTCTTTTAATTTGAATAATAAATGTTTTTTATATAATATTTGTATGTTTTATTTAATCAATTGACCTTCATGCTTGTACACTGCCTCAAAAAAGTAATTGGACTCTTTTAAGCGCGACTTGCAAGGTAGGCAATCAAACTTACGTTATAACAAAACGCCTAGTTAAATTTGACAACATTGGCATTGTAGATATTACTTGCAGCGATATTACGAGATTACTAACTATTCTTCACGAGCACTGTCTCAAGCGTTCAAAGAACATGTTTGTTACCTGCAAATATATATCTAGATTTTACCATAAAGTTTTAAATTCTTCTTCGCCGAGTTTTCTATTTATTTATGTTCTCTGTTTAAGTAATTAAAATATTTTAATTGTTATTTATGATTAAATAAGTTCCATCTATAGCTCGAATAATGATAAACTGTATGCTCAAATATGAAACTACTGTACTAATTAGCCTAAAAGTCTTAATATATCTGGATTAAGTTAAAGTCAACATTCCGATTTTCTTTGCAAAACAGGTATTATCACCATTAAAACGTAATTAGTGGTCGAACAATTGCAGTATAAATTCCCATTACTCTTTTTAAGTTTATTCATATGAAAAATTAAAGGATACATATCTGCTTATATAAAATCAAGTCTGTCTTCTCATATAGAACGTTAAAAAATTCCAAATAAAATTTGAAAATACATACCTATGCTGTAGATCTAAAAATCGCAAAATTAGAAAAATGCAAAATGTATTTTTCTGCTTTTTCTTCGTAACGTTTAATTTAAGTATTAACTATTTCGAGGGAATATAAATTTAATAGTAATGAACTAAAATTTGCAATTTTTTAATTTGCATATTTTTTATGTTTTAGATTATTATAGTACCTACTACATTTTAATAGAAATAATACCTTTGATATTATTATGTAATATCCATTATTGGTTACACGTTCCCGTAGACAGTTTGTCATCAAATTGATTAAATTGGCACATACATTAGCTCCTTGAAATTTTTCCCACACGGTATTATTGCGATGCAAGTTGTTTATATTTCGTATTTTTATGTTACTGTTCAGTTCGTCGTTCCACCCACGTACGGCCGCCGCCCACAGAATCTCTATAGGGTTCAAATCCGGCGACTTAGGTGACAAACGGATTCTTTCTACTTCTGGAAGTTGTAAGAACCATTCTTGAACTACCGCTGCCGAATGTATAAGAGAATTGTCCTGAACAAACCGAATTGGTCCTTTGGGATACACTGCTCGTACGGAAGTCAACATAACGTCTTCCAAAATCGTCAGGTAATTTTGAGCAATTAAGCGTCCATCAACATGTGTTAATTACCCTGGGCCAGCATCACTCATACATCCCCAGTACGCAGCACTAATTCTCCAACTTCTTTTGTTGGGTTGCACATGTTTTAATTCATATCTAGAATTACGTGGCTTTCAAAGAACTTTTTTACTATCTTGAAAATTGCAGAAAGCCTTTTTAATAAAAATTTAAATGTTCTTCTAAAAACTGAAATCTCCGGTAGGCATTTTCTTTAGTTATTACAGGTTTCTTTATAGGTCGATAGCAGCTCAATCCTTTAGCTTTCAAAGGATTCCTTATTGTTTGCAAACTGCATTGTAGCTGTAGTATTTCGCGAATGGTTGTGAATAGAATCAAACGAGTATCTTGAATGATGTGGTCTTTTTCAACTGTGGATGTGAGAAATGGCCTTCTACTTCTATGGGCGGTCTGCAAAGGACGATCATTTTCCACGCCTTGTTCTTCATGTTAAACCCAATAATGGATGACACTTTTATAATAAAACAAATAATTGTTAATTAAAACTGCGCAAAAAAGTTTACGTTTACTGAAAGGCACCGATAAAAATAATGTTATTAATGTAAGTAAAAATGTTACGTCTTTCAAGTTAGCACTACAAAATTAACAGAATCAAACAAAATATAGTTAAGAATTTGTTGCAAAATTTGTTCCTACTTATGTTTTATTTGATTTTGCTAACTTTGTATTGCTAACTTGAGGGACTTGTAAATTTTGATACCGAATTGTTATGTGACTGAAACTTTTATATTTTTATTATAAACAATTTCCTGTAGCTGAATAATTGTGCTATCTGAATTATACATCATATAAAATAGATATACCGGGTGTCTCATTTGAAGTAAAACGGGCAAATATCTCGAAAACGAGAAACAAAAAAAATGTTTCAGATAAAAGTTAAAGTATTTCAAGGGGGACATGTGATGCAAATTTCAACTTCTTGAGGAACGATAGATTTCAAGGTCATTTGAAGGTCAACTTTACTTTTTTAAATAGAAACCTATATTTTTTTATTCTTTATTATTACTTCCTATAAAAAGATAAACAACTTTTGTCGAAACCATTTTTTAGTTTAGCGCACAGTTTCACAGATATTTTAACGTCAAGATTTGATGCAAGAAATGCATGTTACACACATAGTACATGTAAATTACTAATCAGAAACAAAAGAAACTAAGCATGCTTGTGCTATTTTATTTAAGTACCTAATGTAGTAATCCCAAAAACAAATGGATGCTTTACATCAAGTAGTAGCATTTCAAATTGTCAACTTTTTTATTAGGTACTAGGTCTAAATAATAACACAAGTTTGACATTCAACATGAGTCACTATCAACCAAGTGAAATAGTAGATATTATTTCAGTTGTTGGTGAATGCCATGAAAATTATCAAAGTGCTGCAAGGTTATACAGAAGAAGATATCCCCGGAGACGTCATCATCCAACTGCTGCTACAATTATTAGAATTGTGCGAAAAGCCCGACTTGGAAGTCTAAAACGAACCCAAAACAGAATAAATGCAGGTGATGTTAATAATGATGATCCCCGTCTTTTGGCAGTCTTAGCCTTGTTACATCAAAATCCTCATATTAGTTTAAGAGAAATTCAACGTGATTTAGGTGATCCCAAATCTACAGCGCAAAGACTTTTAAAATCCGCAAAATTTCATCCATACCATATTACTATCAATCAAGAACTGACAGAAGAAGATAAGATTCGACGTTTAGAGTTTTGTCGCGGGGCTTAAGACAGTTTGCGGAGCACCCTAATTTTTTTCATTTGGTACTTTTTAGCGACGAAGCCACGTTTCAGAACACTGGATTATTAAACCGCCACAACTGCCACTACTGGGCGGCTAAAAATCCCCATTGGTACAGAGCAGTTGACCACCACAAATGGAAAATAAACGTTTGGTGTGGAATTGTAAATAGACATCTTATTGGACCACATTTCTTTAACGAAACTCTAAATGGTGCACGTTATTTAGACTTTCTGCAAAATGATTTGCCATATTTGCTAGAAGATGTAGATCTTCAGACGAGATTGGAAATGTAGTTTCAACAAGATGGTGCGCCCGCACATTACGCACGGGAGGTTAGACACCACTTAGACAATGTCTTCCCACAACGCTGGATTGGCCGCCGTGGGTACATTTCCTGACCGGCTAGATCTCCGGACCTTACTCCTCCTGACTTCTTTTTATGGGGACATATTAAAAATGTAGTTTTCCGAAATCAGCCGACTACTGAAGAAGACATGCGGTACCGTATAAGGAATGCTTGTGAAAATATTCCACAAAATGTTCTCCTACAGTGCATACAACACTTGTACCGTAGATTACAATTGTGTATTGACGTAAATGGGGGTACATTTGAACACCTTATGTAATTATCCGTGTTGTTGTTACTCAAGATAAATATTTGAAAAAAATAGTATAGTTTGTATTAATTTTACAATGAATAAATGTTTCTTTTGTTTCTGACTAGTAATTTACATGTACTATATGTGTAACATGCATTTCTTGCATCAAATCTTGACGTTAAAATATGTGTGAAACTGTGCGCTAAACTCAAAAATGGTTTCTACAAAAATTGTTTATCTTTTTATAGGGAGTAATAATAAAGAATAAAAAATATAGGTTTCCATTTAAAAAAGTAAAGTTGACCTTCAAATGACCTTGAAATCTATCGTTTCTCAAGAAGTGGAAACTTGCATCACATGTCCCCCTTGAAATACTTCAACTTTTATCTGAAACATTTTTTTTTGTTTTTCGTTTTCGAGATATTTGCCCGTTTTACTTCAAATGGGACACCTTGTATATACCTATGTTTAAAATGCTAATATTAAGAAATATTATCAAAAACAAAATAAAAAATTATCTTACCGATAACCCCATACGTGCAGCAATTACTCGGATAAAAAATCCACATTCTTGTAAAGCAGTAATGTTCCCTCTAGTTTCTAGTGATAACTCAGCTTGTCCAGGAAGACGTGACATTTTGCACAAAATTGACACACACAACAACACTAAATATTATACATTACAAAATGTATTTTAAGTAACCTCTTTATATACCCTTGGGCAGAAGGAAGCATTACTGGGGGTATGGAATACCTTCCAGAAGAACGGGGTTTTGAGTCTCTGAAAACAATGCTTTAAGCGTAATTTTGAAGAGAATTTCTCTATTCTTTCTTCTCAAATTTTAATTCAGTCTTTGATTTTGGTTTCCATACGCTAAGTACTAGTAATAAAAGTAGAAAAACATTTGTAATTTTTTGTTTAGTAGGTAATTATACTAGTTTTATAATCAACAATCCTAGATTTTACAAAATAATTGAGTTGTAATGAACCAAATCCAAATGATTGCAAAATTCATTACTTTTGCCAAATGTAATGTTTTGCACCCTATATGGATTTATAAACAGTATCAAAAAAGGCAAAATAATAAATAAGGGTAAAAAAAAAGTATATGATAATATAAATTTAAAAAGAGTTTAAAAACTATAAATTATTAATGTTTTGTAATTATTTCTTTAAAAAGTTTTACTTCTTTATATTATTATATTTTGTTGATGTTATTGTACTTGTTTTATTATTATTAAAGCTAGATTAAACATGATTTCTTTATTTGGAGATATTTGCATTTTCTCATCTTATTTTTACACGATTTTTTTTAAAGCGGGACCCGCTTGCGCCTGGAACCGCCCCGTCTACTTAGAATTCCTACATTACGTCAAAATTGGGTAGGGCAACTATTGCCACACATAAATTTGTTTCTAATAGTATGGAACAACGCTTAAAATTTTGTCATTTCTCTTGTTTGTTTTTAAACTTTTATTGAACATTTTTAGCCGCAAGTAAACATTTTTTTATTTTTTTATTTGTCCAATAATTTTTAATAATTTTCAAAACAAAAATGTAAAAAAATCATGTTACTTGTGTGGGGTCCATAAACCCGTTCTCGGTTCAAAAGAAAAATGATCATAGAATGGTTTAGTGTTCAAGAAAACAGATAACAACGTTTGAAAACATTTTTTATAATATGTAAAACCTTAGTCCTATTATACAGGGTGTCCCACGAGGTACTGTACATACTGAAATGGTATGTTCCTTAGGTCAATTTAAGTAGAAAACGTCTTATAAACATAGGTCCAATTCGCCATAGTTACACAGATACAAGAGTTCAAAGTTTATAACTAATCACACATTTTTTGAAAATTAATTATTCTTAGTCAACTGGGAAACAAAAGCCGAACAATATGTCATTTATTGCTTTCTTTTGTACTAATGTCACAGTCGATTTTATTAAATGAAGTGAAATTTAAATGCAAAATGCCTTCTTATTTTTCTAACGAAGAGTATGCTGATATAATTTGCATTTATGGATTTTGTGATGGAAATGCGAGATCTGCCGTTAGGGAATATGAACGAAGATTTCCCAACAGGAGGGTGCCAAATCACCAAAACTTTTCTTCTGTGTTTCAACATGTACGGACTCATGGTTTATTTCCATCAGTTTCAACAAGATCTGACCGTCCTGTGCAGTTAAATGTGAATGAGCAGGAAAACATTCTACAGATGGTTGATCGGAGTCCAGGGTTGAGTACTAGAAGAATTTCTTCTCAAACGGGACTCTCCCGTATGTCAGTATGGCGAACATTACATGATGGGCTTTTGTATCCCTATCACATACAACAGGTTCATCATCTGGAACCTGGAGATTTTGCTGCCCGGTTGAATTTCTGCCACTGGCTACAGGTAAATCCATAATTAGTTCTATTCATTTTATTTAGCGACGAGGCGCAATTTACTAGAGATGGAGTGAACAATACACGTAATTCTCATTTGTGGTCATATCAAAATCCACATGGCACAACAGAAACTAACTTTCAGCGCAGATTTTCTGTTAAAATATGGTGTGGCATGATTGACGATCAACTGATTGGACCTTTTTTCTTTGAGGAACGTCTGACAAGAGAAGCATATGCTAACTTTTTGCGGAATAAATTGCTACCGCTTTTGGAAGAAGTACCTTCACTAACAAGACAACAAATGTTTCTGCAACATGATGAAGCTCCTCCACATTTTAGTCGGCATGTGACCAAATATCTAAATGTTGCTTTAACCAATAAGTGGATTGGGCGTGGAAACCCGCATGCTTGGTCACCGAGATCGCCCGATCTCACACCTTTGGACTTGTATCTGTGGGGTCATGTGAAAAGTTTAGTATACGAGGTAAAAGTTAATACCAGAGCTGAACTAATACAGCGTATCCTGGATGTGTGTCAACAAACACGGAACAACCAGCAGGTGCTTCGAGCGGCTACTCGGTCCATTTTAGATCGCAGCCGTCGTTGTATTAATGCCGAAGAAGGTCATTTTGAGCATTTGATGTGAATTTTCTTTGTTTGTTTTTTTTTTAATGTTTGTTTTGTAGTTCGATTTTTTGTTTTCAATAATAATAATTTTCAAAAAATGTGTGAGCGTTTATAAACTTTGAACGCTTGTATCTGTGTAACTATGGCGAATTGGACCTATGTTTATAGGACGTTTTCTACTTAAATTGACCTAAGGAACATACCATTTCAGTATGTACAGTACCTCGTGGGATACCCTGTACTTAATAAAAGTTCCATTCTTTAAATTTTGTCATTTTTCTTAAATTCAAATTAAAAAACTAACAGGCAAGGTAGACAGAGCACACATTTAACATTATACTTAATCAAAATTAATTTGAATTACTTGTAGAAAAAGAAAAAATAAGAAAATCTAATACATCGCGTAAGGTAATGCTCAAATACAACTGTAAAGCACAATTAAATACAGTCTCATGAGCTGTGAAGAAGATTTAAAATAAACATCGCCCTGCGGTCAATAGGCTGTGACAAAAGTTTAGATGCGGGCCTGAACGTGTTAAATACTACCCATTTTTCCCAACTTTGCATGAGTGCAACCTATGTATATCCCACGATGTGACATCGGTTAGGTTAATCGTTACTTATAATTATCAAGTTTTTGAAGTACTGGGTATTTAAAAAAAATTATTTTGTCTTTAAACCAAGGTTGAGACTTAGTGTTTATATTATTAATTTAAAAATATTCGTTGTTGATAATTTTGTACAAAAAAAATAGACTGACTTTTCTAATGTTTGGTGATATATTTTCATTACTTAGTTTTAGCAAAAACCTGCAAGGATTCTGTTTTGTTTTATAGGTAACGAAACTTATATTAGTTTTGATTTCCGGTTCAGTTACATCTAACTAAAGATAATATCTTTTTAAAAGACTATTAATTGTCTTTCTTTATTTAGATTTAGATACATATTTGCAGCAAAAAAACATGTTCTTTAAAAGCTTGAGGCGGTGCTTATAAAGAATGGTTAGTAACCTCGTAATATCGCTGCAATGTCTGCAATGCCAATTTAACTAACCGTTTTGTTATAACGTAAGTTTGGTTGCCTACCTTGCAGGTCGCGCTTAAAAATGTCTACTTACTTTTTGAGGCAGTGTACGTGTGAAAAACTAATTGTATTTAGTTTGGAATCTCGTATTAATTTTGTAACTTTTCTTTTATTTTTACTTAGGATGACTCATCATATACTCTACAGAATCTAACTTTTTTTTTCCAAAACCAGATCCTTAGAATGATTGCTGACGCCCCCTGGTTCTTCCGAACAGACCGGCTCCATCAGGAACTCGCCATCCCGAAGATCGCTGATTTCATCCGCCAATCCGCAGCTGCGCTTCATGCAGACCTCGCGGCCTATCCCAATCCCCTCGTCCGGCGGCTTTGGGAATACGACAGAGATGGCATGCCTAGGCACAAGCGGCCTAAGTGTGTCATCCTAAATTAAGTTAGAATGTAATGTTCAACCCAGCGGAAAAGTTTGAAACCAAAGAGGCAACTCGGAGGTGGAAAACCGATCCAAAGGGGCTATTTAAGCAAAATATGTTAACACTCATGATAACGCTATAAAAATTGTATAATTGTAGTAGCAATAAACATGTATGAAAACTGAAACTAACTTTTTTTATCTTGAAAGTGAGTGTAGATGTAGATATTTCACTATTATCAAAATCGACAAACTTCGTTTTTATCCAGTCTTGGTTATTGGATATAAATCAATATTTCTCTTGATGCTACGTTCTATTTTGGTTTATATGTACGCAGAATGTTTTTTTTTGTATTAGCTTTGACGCAAACAAAAATTGCATTTCAGTTAGATTGTAATTATGATTTTTTTAAAAATCAGCAGCTGATATATGCTTTCCATGTTCAATGAATCCCATACACAAATCGTTTATTAAATCAAAATTGTTGAACTTGTCTAGTCAATTTTAATTTTAGTGTAGGTAATTATCACATGTTTCGACCTATAAATTAATTAATGTAATCTTCAGACAAAATTTGTAGATAATATACTAAAATTTCTCAATTAATAATACGCATATGACTAAAAACAAAAAAGCTTACCTTAAGGTAACACATTAGAATATTTTTAAGATGGTAATTAATTTTTAAACCTTGGAGAGGAAGTAGAACAAAAAGTTCTATGCTTTAGAGACATTTTAACGAAAAGTTTCAACTAATTACTACACAGTTCAGTGTAAAATTACTATTAAAACTGCGGAAAATCATCAGCACGACACATTTTCACAAAATGTCGTGCCAGACGTAATTTTTGAAAATTGTTTAAAAAATAGTAATCAGCTGCAACTTTTCGTTAAAATGTCTCTAAAGCTTAGAACTCTTATAGAAATGTGTAAAATTACTATTAAAACTGCGATCTATTTTTCGGTTCCCGATCATTTCTCCTTATCAAAAACACCACAAACCACCCACTCTTTAGACGCACAACGGTCGTGTTTTGGAGTGGGGCAAATTTTAAAGACGCTCTCTGGTGGTTGGGAGATAAAATAACCCATGCATTATTTGAAATTGGGTTTAAAATTTTATTTACTATTTTTTTCCAATTAATCTTCATATTTACATGATAGATGTTAAAATTAACATTTGCAAAATGAATACTATCAATAAATAAGAAAATTAAGTCAATTAATAATAAAATTACTTCGAAAAATATTTTTACATATTTATTTGAAAACTAATTACAATATAAATAACAAATAGATAACACATAAATAATTATACAATCTTAAGCTTTCGCGATTATTTTGGTTACGATTATAGGCGACTTTCGGCTTAGACTGTGTCGTTGACCTAGACCTTTTAAACTTGGTCCTAGACTCTCTTTGAGAGCCAAAACAAGAAGCAGAACTTGGTCTTTACCGTATTGTTGTTCGTGAACCCCAACAAACTGACGTTTCGCAAAACTTAGCAGCTTTCATCTTTGGAGTAGTAAATGTCACTGAAGGATAAGTGTAAATGACGGTATTTGTATCATTAGCGATCAGAAAATTAGCGGACTTTCACTTATCGTTACCGCTTGGCTGACTTCGTTATTACTCAGAGTAGAAATTTGTGTTTTTTCTTTCATCTTTGTCTTAGAGGGTACAGTACTGGTAGGATTCTTTTTTTTTACTTTCCGATAAGGAAAGTATAGCGATCGCATTTTTTTTTCAAAAAATTTTTTTTGAAGAATTTTACGTTTTAAGGTCTACTGAATCAGAAAAACGTATTTTTGACAAAAATTTGTTCTCAGACATGCATCAGTAGGATTATCATCTTCGCAATTATATGGCATATTATGGTATTAAAAATAGATAGATAAAAGTTTTTTGCTGTCGGGTTTGTAGGCTGAATTCCGTGGCTACGTACTACTCTTCCAAATAAATTTTCAATGGATCTTAGCTTAAACTCCTATCTAATACATATTGAAAACCTTCTTTTTTGACAACATTCCAAATGTTCATAAAATTTTTAATTGTGAATATTCAGTTCTTTAAGCTAGGTGGCATTGGATTATCCCTAAGGTTCTTAACTTTAAAGGTCATTGAAGATAAAATAAGAATTGCTTCTTCTGTTAAAAATTTAAAATGGTCAGTGGTCTCAATAGTTCCACACCTCAATTTTCCCATTTGATGCTTCTTTTGTGCTACTGTTTAGGTATAGAATCGAACAGCTTATCAAAAAAACAGCAACACTTCAGAAGTATATCCTGTACCCTTTCTCAGAAATTTTAAATAATCTTTAAAAAAAATTATTAACAACAAAAACAATTACAAAGTACAAAACTTATCTAATTTTCCGGCGTGTTACTGCTAACCTCTGGCTGAATATTTGTACGGCGTTTTTTTTTTAAATTTGATCTTTGCAGACATGTTGCTCTGTTAGGTGGTTTATAATGCTCGGAGTCCGTCTATCTCGTTTGGTGGCGTTGTCAGTTTCTAACACAACAATTTACTCCAACCATTATCTAATAAATATACTCTTTAAATATTTTACTTTTTAACAAAAATAATTTACTATGAGCTGCAAATCTCGAACAACTTCAATTAGATTCAGAATTTTTAAATTGTTTATAAGATAAAGTCGAGTCTTAAACACACACTAACACTAAACTAATACTAAGTCTTACAGAAGAAGAATATTACTAGCTGTAAATAAAAATGTCTTGCATACACGCTAAACACTAACACTAAAGTAACACTTAAATCTTAAAGGAAGAAGTATATTATGAGCTGTAAATGTCAAACAAATGTCAATCATAGATTCAATTGTCTTGGCAGTTTTTAAATTGTTTATCAGGGCTGGATATCACTTTAGGGCACTCTTCTTTGAAGAATACTATTAGGTATTCCTAATAAAGAAAAACCTTTTAAGATAGTTATTGAAAAAAAAATTGCGGAATATTCATTTTGTCAAAAGTTAAACGGTCTTAAAGTTGGAACTACTTTTTACTTTTAGACGTCATTTATATTTTTGCAACGCACGGCGGCGGTGTATATTGTATGTTTGTTACGTGTAAAAATTTATGTAACTTCTACTAAATTAAAGCGTGCTACATTTTCGGATTCTTAAATAAAATATTCTAAAATTATTGTTTTTTTTAAAAAACGTGTATCTTTGAAAAAGGTGCATCTTTGATAAAAGGTGTATCTACGCGCAGAAGTGTACCTACGTAAGGTTACAGGTTTTTAAGGTTTTTTTTTTAAATTTAAAAAACGACATAAAATTGCTACATAAAATCATAATTTAAAGCAGACTTAGAGGTGCAAAGCAAACTGTTATCGGTATCAAACGAAAGCGGACAAAAAAAAATGATTGATAATTGGAAAATTACTCTTTTATCTCATTATTCATTTAGCAACAAACACATTATTTTCTGGTTGCATAAAGCAAAGTTAGCTATATTAGCTGACGCCGTTAACTAAATCGTAGGTATTAATTTAACAATAGCGTCAGTTAACTACATCGTCAAAGATAACAATGTTTATATTTTGCATTTGTATGCATAAAATACGTGGAATTTTTTGGTGAATTTAATATAATTAACATTTCGTTAATCAGAAAGGGTAGACAGTTAAGTAGTGTAACGATAAGAGGAGAAGGAAAATTATGTCGGATTCCGAGGAAGGGTGGTCTGAAGGAAAAAGAAAAAAGCAAGCTACGGTAGAGGAGGTGTTTAGAAAGAGCACCAAAGTAAGGAAATCACCGGTAGCGGAAGGAAAAGAGAGAAAAGATGGTGAGTTAGTAGAAATGTGTAAAGAACTGTTAAAGGAGGTAAAGAGTATAAGAGAGGAACAAATTAAGATGGGTAAGAAGTTGGAAGAGAATAATAAAAGGTATAGGAGATGAAAGAAGAATTATGAAAGACAAATGAAAAATGCAAGAGGAAATTTGAAGAAATGGGAGAAAAGTATAGAAAGTTGGAGGCCAGATTGGAGAAGATAGAAAGAAGCTGGGAAAAAACATAAAAAGAAAAAAGGAGAACAAACATTATCATAAGAGGTATGGAAGTGAAAGATGGAAAGAAGGAGCATAAGAAGCAAGTGGAAAATTGGATGAAGAAGGATTTAAATATAGAGAAAACAGTGGTAGAAACTAGAAAGCTAGCAGAGCGTGTAATGTTAGTAAGGATGGGTACATTTGAGGATAAGTTAGATGTATGGAAGCAAAAAAGAAGGTTAAGAGGTACGAACATTTATTTAGACGATGACATGACGAGAAGGGAAATAGAAATACAAAAGAAGATAAGATATGAGGCGAGTAAGATGGAGGGAGAAGGGAAAAGTATTAAAATAGGATTCTTGAAAGTGTGGGTGGAAGATGAAAAAAGGTTTTGGGATGAGGAGAGAGGAACCCTAGTGAAGAAGGGAGCAAAAAACTAAGAGTTTGGGGAGGAAAGGATGGATCAAAGGATGTTGGCTTAGCAAGTTTTAAGGAAAAGGAGATGAAAATGCAGAATCAAATGAAATTATTGTTTGGGAATGTGGCAGGCATAAAAAATAAAGGAGAGGATTTCTGGAGATACGTAGAGGGTTTTGATATGATGGGAATGTCGGAAACATGGTTGGAGGAAAAAGACTGGGAAGTATGGAAAAAAAAATTACCAGAGAGGTATAATTGGAAGGTGGAATTTGCAACTAGAAAAAAAAGTAAAGGTAGAGCAAGGGGAGGAATACTAACGGGTATAAAAAGGAACTGGTTGGTGGAAGAAGAGGAGGGAGACGAGAAGCAAAGGAAAGGGATCGTAAAAAATTATGTGGTCAGAGAAGGAAAGGAAAAATATATAGTGCTAACAGTTTATGGGCGGGATATGAGGTTGATAAGTGAACAGATTGAGAAAATGGTACAGGGGGAGGAAAAGGAAAATATTATTGTAGGGGGTGATTTTAACGCGAGCACAGGGGAAAAGGTAGGAGGGGAAGTAAAGAGAAGAGTTAGCATGGATAAGACAGTTAATAGGAATGGGAAAATGTTAGTGGAGATATGTGAGGAAAAAGGGAGGTCAATTCTTAATGGAAATATAGAGGAGGGGGATAGAGGTGACTACACTTATATGGGAGGGAAGGGGGAATCGGTGATCGATTACGTGATAGTGAGTGGGGAGATGTGGGAAGACATAGAAAGGTTTAAAGTGGGGGATGAACAGAAATCGGATCATCAGCCACTGGAAGTGATTTTAAAAGGAAAAGAGCAAGGAAATAAGGAGGAACAGAAGGGATGGGGAGTGAAAAAAATGTGGACTGAGGAAAGCATAGAAAGATATAAGATGAAGTTGAAGCAAGTGAATTGGGGAGATGTAGAGGGGGGAAGAAGGATTAAAGGAGTTGACTGCAGAAATGGAGAAGACAGTAGAAAAGAAAAGGTTTGGAAGAAGACAAGGAAAAAAGAGGAACAAAAATAGGTGGTGGAATAGAGAATGTAGAGGCAAAACCAGAGATGAGAAATGCTAGAAGAAGATGGAAGAAAGGTAGAATAGATGTACAGGAGTATAAGGGAAAGAAAGTGAAATTTAAAAATGTATGTTTTGAGAGAAAGGTGTCTTATAAAGAGGAAATGGAGAAACAAGTAAAGGAAATAAAGAAAGAAGGAGAAGTGTGGGAATTTCTAAACAAGGAGAGAAGAAGAGGTAAGTGGAGAGGAGGTTTAATGGATTTAAAGGTGTGGTTGGGTTATTGTATGGAGCGTTTGGAGGAAACAATAGAAGGACCAGGACAGGTGATATTGCAAGGGGTAAATACAATACAGGAGGGATGGGAGATAACGAAAGAGGAAATGGAGGAAGCAATAAATAGACTAAAGTTAAGAAATACGGCAGGAACGGACGGTACGCAAGGAGAGCAATGGAAATATGTAGGGGAGAGAGTGAGAGGAAATTTAAGAAATTTTTTTAATATAATATGGAAAGGAGAGGAATTGCCAGAGAGTTGGAAAGAAAGTTTAATTCTTCCGGTTTATAAGGTAAGGGATAGGAAGGAGGTAAAGAATTATAGAGGGATTAGTGTTACTAATGTAAGTCATAAATTGTATGCCATGATTATACAAAGGAGATTGGAAAAGGAAGTAGAAGAAAAAAGTCTATTACCAGATTGGCAGATGGGATTTAGAGTGGGAAGAAGGGCAATAGACAATGTTTATATATTGAAACAGTTGGTGAATGGAGAGCTAGATAAGGTATACGCGTCCTTTATGGACATAGAAGCTGCGTTTGATAATGTGAATAGGGAAAATCTATGGAGGGTGTTAAGAAAAAAGGGAATAGAGGAACAACTAGTGAGGAAACTAGAAGGGATATATAAAGAGACTAAGAATAGGATAAAAATAGGGGATAGTGTTAGTGAAGTGTTTTGGACGAGGAAGGGGTTAAGGCAGGGGTGTCCTCTTAGCCCTATTTTATTTGCACTGTATATAGGGGACATAGAGGAAGTGTTGAAGGAAGGACAGTGTGGTGGGGTGGTCATGGAGGGAGGGGTTAAAGTGTGGGTGTTGGCATATGCAGACGATATGGTCATGGTGGCAAAAATGAGTTGGAGATGAAAGGTATGATCAATACGTTAAGAGGTACCTGGAAAGGAAAGATTTGGGTTTAAATGTGAGAAAGTCTAAGATGGTAGTTTTTTAAAAAGGGAGAGGAGGGAAGAAAAAGGAGGAGTTAAGTTGGGGAGAACAGAAGATAGAGGCAGTGAATGAAGTGACATATTTGGGATAAAGGCTAAGGTACGATAACAAAGATGATGCGCATATAAGGGAGTTAGCAAAGAAGGGTAACAGGGTATTAGGGCAGGTATGGAGTTTAGGGGAAAGAGTGTTTGGGAAGGAGGTCGAGAAGAGAAGATGGCTGTTCGAAAAATTGATTAAAAGTGTGATGTTGTACGGAGTGGAAGTATAGGGTTGGAAAGAGTGGAACCTATTGGAAAGGGTGCAAATAAAATATTCGAAATGGATACTAGGTTTAGACAAGGAGACGCCGAGGTACATAATAGAAAAGGAGGGGAAGTTAGAGAAGATTAGAATAAAAGCAGGGAAAAGGGCGATGGGTTATGAAGAGACAATGAAGGGTAGGAGAGAATGTAAAATTTTGCAATGTTGCTGGAGGACGGTAAAAGATAGCAAAAATATATATGGACAGGAGGAAAGTAAAATGTACTACCAACGAGGAGGATTGACAAGAGAAGAGGTGGAAAGAAGGAGGAAGGAAGGGAGGTTAAATACGGAGGAGATAGTAAGAAGAGATAAAGATGCAAGAAAGGGAAGGAAAGATAAGGGAAGGAAAGTATAACGTAAGGTATGAGAATATAGTGTCCAGGTGGGTTCCTAAGTATCTGATGGGGAGGAGAAGCTTAGGAGAGAAACGGCTTATAGCCAGGTTTAGATGTGGAAATGAGGAGAATTTAAATAAGTATTGGAAGGAGAATGTAATGAGGAGATGTAGATTATGTGGGGAGGGATGAGAGGACATAGAACACTTGAGTGAAGAGTGTGACGAGCTAAAGGAAGAAACGAGGGGAGGAAGGTTTTGCTTGGGGAGGGATTGGATTGGATAAAAGCAGTAAAGGAAAGAAGGATAAGAGGGGAGGGTTAGGTCTAACGAAATAGAATAGTAAGATGGTGATGATGGACATTAGTTAAGTATAGTAATTTAGGTACACGCTAAAATGCTTACGTCATAATCAACGATGACGTTTTAGCGTGTACCTACATTACCCGTTAAGGCACAAGCTAGCGTGCTCTTGGACATGGCGTCTTAATAAGTAGTGATACAATACTAGTACACTTTAAATTGTTTACAACGTCAGATGAAAAAAAGCAATATGCTTTTTGTGGGAAATAAAAATAAAACAAAGAAAAAATCAAAGTTTGTACAATAGGTACATGGGTTAAAAGATGCTTAAAAGTAAACTTAACTTATTATACAATTACATTCGTAACGGTGGTTAATTTAAAAAAAAATGCAAATGTATTATAAACACAAGGTGTAACGGGAAAATTACAGATACTAAAAATGTCATCACTTTACACGCTTTTAAGATGTTAAATAGAGTTAGTTAATGTTAAGGTTAAAGTTGTCATTAAAGCTAAGGTTAGGATCAAAGTGAACGACATGAGTAGAATTAAGAATTAGGTAAAAGTTAGAGTTAAATGTTGGAGTTAAGGTTTGAGGTAAGGTTAGGATGATTAAGGTTACGGTTAAAGTAAGAGTTAAGATTAAGGTTAGTGTTAAAGTTAGGGTTAAGGTTACTTCACAGTATAGAAACAAATCATGCGCAGTAGCTTTGACACGTTGAGAACAGGTGCCAAAATTTCATCCAATCTTGCCGTTCAAATCGACTTCCGGCATAATGCGCATTGGGTAAAATTGTTACACAAAGATCAAAGAGCCGCTTGCAGATTGAAACTACTGATTTGTTTGCAGCAATGGGGGCCGAGTACGCCCAATATTTAGGTGTCATCGTCAACCATTCTGAGACATAATTTTATATGCCAGAGATCTAAAACGCACTATAATGTACTAAAAGGATTTTTTTTAAAAGATACTTTTATCTATTCGACATACTCGTATTTTTAGAATTGCCTGATACCGGTGTTGTGGGGCTATTGCTTAACTTAATACTTTCTACGGTTTGCCAACTTTATCAAAGACGTGGCTTAATTCTTAGCAGTTGTTAAAAGTGCCAAAGATGTTTCAGTTGAGTGCTAGTGGACGGTTCAATAAAAAAACTGTACTGCAATCGAAGCTTTTACCTAAGCATTTAGATCATTTTATGTGACATGAATTGTACGACAAACAACGTGTCTTTATAAACATACAAATGCATTTAAAGGTGTTGACAGATTTTTATTGTTTTTGGTTCATTTTGAGTTAGTCTTAATCATTTCCAAAAAAGAAGGCGTTATTAAGTTGATAAAAATTAATATAACATTATTTATTGATCTGTGTTATACGCCAAGAAAAGGAATGTTTTTTGAAGTTCAACTTGTTTTGATGTTATTAAAAGTGTTTTTAAATTTAATTACTACCCACGGCGACCACACATGTAGTTTAGAAATTTTTTCTATGGCGGACGATAATGTAGCAATTTTTAAAAAAAATCGTAATTCCTACCGTGCGTTGTAAAAAGGTAAATGACGTCATATGAGTAAAAAGTAGTTCCAACTTTAAGACCGTATAAGTTTAAGAAAAGTGAATATTCCGCAATTTTTTTTCCAATAACCATCTTAAAACGCTTTTCTGTATTAAGAATACCTAATTGTAATTTTCAAAGAAGAGTGCCCTAAAGTGATATGGACCCGTTTATCAGAATATGTCTTAAATACACACTAACACTAGTTTTAAACAAAAACGTCTTTACGGGAAAGTGTAAAAGTGTCTTGTAAAAACGCGATTGTAGCGTTCCTGTTTCTTACATAGATTAGATAAATTATGCTTTCTTGTAAATTGGCGTTTGATTTAAAACTGTTGGTAAAAAAAGAAGTAACTTTAAGCGGATGATCAAAATTGATTTCAGCGACATCTCCGATGGGAGATAAATATAAACAGAATTACGTGACTTTCCAAAGTCTACTCATTGGGGTTAAACGTCTAATAGTCAGTGTTGTGCATAGATAATTAAATTTTTATCTAGATGAGATAATAGATAATTTCCAATTTTTTTATCTAGATAACGATTTAGATAAAAGTTTAAAAATTTATCTAGATAATAGATAAGATAATGTATAATTTACGTAGATAATACGATAGATGATTCTTTTAAATAAGTACAAACAGGTAATAATAAATTGTTACCATTTAATTATCATCATCATCAATATCAATCCATTGTGTATTAAATTAACTAATTAAAAAACTGAAAGACAAATTGAAAAAAAAATAATTATCGAAAAAAAAACAGGACAGAAATTGTATTGATTTAATGACCTACTATTGTAAAATATAAAACAAATTTCTTAATACAATATGGTCCTTTCAAAGTTTTCATTGCTAAGCAAAACTTACACTATTAGGAATCAGGACTATAAAGTCTTTCAATTAGCGCCGAAATTGATATGTTTAATCAATAAGTTTTTCATAAATGGAGAAGTGTCTAGTAAACTTAATTAGTTTTCCTTTGTAACAGTTAGGAAAAATCTGGCTTTAATATCGACGTCAGTTTGAACCCAAAAGATTAAAAAATTATCGCTCGTAGCCGTTAATCACACTCCCTGAATTATTGCTTTTTCTTTTTAAATTTAAGTTTATCATTTGTAGTTCGATATTTTAAGCAAATTTTTCACAAAAAACCAACTATATATATTTTAAATTTTGAGCAGCTTACATCAGCGATCACTTAAAGAATTAGCTTTTATGTCTTTTAAAAAAACGCAAGCAGTTTTGTTTCTTCTAAAAAATTTGGGTTATTTTAAACAGTTTATGCTCTGCTCGGTACTTTTTGTAATTGTAAGTGCAACAAATCCAAATGTAAAAAAAGCATTTTTGCTTTGCAGTTTTGTTAATTATATTTGACAGGTTGTCAGTAATTGTACTCATATGATAATTTACATCATAGAATTATATAGAAGCGTCAAGCGTTTTTATTCTACGCGGTCTACATTAGGATCTTATTGCGACTTTAATTTAACGTTAATATTACTTATTCACAAGTTGATATAAAGATCACGTGTATCGAGGTTTGTCACTTTCAACTGCTCAAAAAGTCATGAATTTTCTCTTTTTCAATCAAGCATTTTTTTTATTTGGGCATAGTTTTGCTGTGTAGGCACTTCAACTAATTAAATTTTCAAAACTACAGAATTCTCAATGTTTGAATCGTGCAAGATTGAATAAATGTACGTATATCAAAAAGCTTATAAGATACTTATCGCAAGCAATTGGTTCAGTTTCAAAAAGTAATTTGAGTTGTGTTTTTGTTTATATCTCGTATTGCATGTATTTACGCTCAAGGTCATGTGAGTCTAGTTTTTGTCAGCAGAAGAGCTGCAAAAATGCGAAGCATCTACGGCGATTATTTATCAGGTTTTAGCGATCTGACCGTATTACATTACCACAGACATTACAAACAATATTATGTTTGTAAATATAAAAATTACAAAACAACAAATCTATAAACAAAAAAATGTATGTTACTTTTAAAAAATCATCTAGATAATTTCATGATAGATAACCGAAAGATCATCTAAGATAATCATCTAGATAATGTTCAATACGTTTATCTAGATAAGGAAAAAGATGATCAAAAATTATCTAGATGAATTATCTATATAATTTCATCTAGATAATGCACAACACTGCTAATAGTGGATGGTTTGTGGAAAACACGGCTCTTTTTGACCTAACCGTATCCCAATCTAAGTGAAGCTTAACCGGCTGTGACAATACTTCTTTATATACGGAGACTACTTCTTCTTAAGTCACTTCTATAGAGTTTAACATCTGCTTTGGTTTACAAGTTGACAACCTAACTTTTGAGAAGTTTTTAGATAGATTTGCTTGTTTGTGTTTTTTGATTTCTTTCACACCCCGATAGAGCTCTTTACGCAAGTGGGCGAAACGTTGGCAATTTCGGTTACAACAATACTACGCTAAAAACCCGGAAAACATTCTCATTTTATTATGATTTTTTAACGTTCATATCTAAAACTTTCGTTAACTACGTAATTTTTAGAAAACTATAAATTAGTAGGGAAGATAGAAAAGTTGTTATTGAATTTAAACGCTGTCAAAATCCCAACTATAAAATAGGTTAGGAACAATGTCGGTATAATTGTAAAACTAACGGACAGCTCTGTTTCGTTCTTTTGGAACTCGTCAGCGCTAGGATACACCGATGTGTTTCCACAACCATATCGACAGACAACCGTACTCTTTTATGTCGAGACATTACCGACATATTTGAAATGTTTTTGGAACGCCATACCACGTATGATATATAGAAAACTATAAATTAGTACGGAAGGTTGAAAAGTTGTCATTGGATTTAATGACAGCGGAAGTCAATGATCTGTTGACAAGTAACGCTGTCAAATTAAAAACATTAATACGCATAGCACATTGAGATATTTTTAGAGAAGAATTTGAGAATTTAAGTACGAGGAAAGCTATTTAGATATCTAGTACATTAACATCGTTAACGCCATTCTTAGAATAGTTTATTAAGAGTAAGAGGGCGGTTGCAAAGAACTCGGTTGGCGTATAAAACGACACACCCATACATCTTACTTAAAAGCCATCCATT
The DNA here is from genome assembly GCA_035610365.1 of Aquatica leii. Taxonomy (NCBI): domain Eukaryota; kingdom Metazoa; phylum Arthropoda; class Insecta; order Coleoptera; family Lampyridae; genus Aquatica; species Aquatica leii. The sequence goes on along the minus strand of CM069432.1, from coordinate 40,833,925 downwards.
GAGTTATTTAATTGCGACTCAATTACATTTAGATAACTTGCACTGTGGTCTACAGTTTTTGTTAGCATGTTTAAGACAAGAGTATTGGCAGATTGGAGGCGTAATTTAGTAAAAAAAGTTTATCATAATTGCGTCATATTACAGGTTCACTCCCGGAAGAACGAGTTGTACCGTCACCATCGTTTTATAACTGCGGCGTTGATTTTGCGACCTGTGCTTTGTAACAAAGACGATTCATATTGAATTGGTGGAAAATTTGACTACTGATGGTTTTATACAGGTGCTGCGCAGGTTTATTGCACGTAGAAGTAATCGTAAAACGGTGTTTCCGATGATGCCACTAACTTTGTAGACGCTAGAAATGAAGTTAATCGCATCGTAAAACAAATTAAACCGAAAAAAAAACTTTTTTGCGGATGAAGGTGTGAGTGGAAATTTATTCTACTGCATACTCTTCATTTCGGAAACTATGGGAAGCGGGGCTCAAATCAGTAAAATTCCATTTAAGAAGGGCTTTGGGAACTTCGAGTTTAATTTACGAAGAGTTCTTAACGGTTTTAACCTAAATACAAGCAATTCTTAACTCCCGTCCTTTGTATCCTTTGTTCTCCAACATTGCCGATTTAGAGCCTTTAACACCTAGCCACTTTTTGATCGGAAGAGCGCTCACATCGTTGCTCAATTCTGATTTGCAAGAAGTTTTGGAAAATCGTTTGTCTCGTTATCAACGAGTGCAGAAAGTGGTCCAAACGTTTTGGAATAGATGGCATAAAGAATATTTAACTGGGCTGCACGAGAAAACTAAATGGAAACGATGAAGTACTAACCAATTACGTGTTGGAAACCTAGTGATTCTGCATAACGATCACATGCCTCCGTGTCAATGGCAAATAGGGCGTGTTCAGAAGTTGGATCCAGGGCAAGACAACATAGTGCGGATCGTTTCAATTAAAACGTCGCAAGGTGTAATTAAACGTTCAGTTCGAAAAATTTGTGTTTTGCCTACCATGAATTAAAACCAGACCGCTTGAGAATGAAATGCGCACATTTCACAGGAGGAGAATGTTTGTGCGTATTTTTGACACTTTGGTGAAATAATTACATAAGGGATCTTAATGTGTTTTTAGTCAGTAGTACCGCCTAACATGTGGTAGCAAACAGATGAAAATATTGTATTTAAGTTAAGTTAGTGTTGTTTTTTTGTTTATATTTTTGTGATTAAAATAAATTCAAATACAGTTCACTTTTATCGAACAGCTGCGTTGCATTAAATGTTTAAAACGTACAGATTTCAGGAGAGTAAAACAATAACTTCTTAATATAGTTGATGCTGACCGACCTTGTCCTAGTATTCATTAATGAAGCGCTAGAATATGTTTACTTTCTCCTTTAAAGATATTGCAGGTCAATATAAAAATACTTGCAGGTGTTATTTTAATTGTTTTATTTATGAAATACCCGTTAATTACGTCAATCATTATAAATTAAATAAAATTGTTTGAAAAGTTTGCGACGTTTTGTCAAAAATGTAATAAACTGTTAGAAATGTCTTAACGGAGGCTCTCACGGTCGGAATCTATCTTAAAATAAGACTGTCAGAAATAAGCATACCGCAAAACAACTCGGTTTAGACCTGTAAATAAGTTGGAAAAGAAGTGTGCAACATAGGTAATACATGTTTGAAAACCATGTTAACTGAAAAGTTGTAGCATTTATCTGGCGAGAAGGTAAATGCGCAAATAAGAGTTAATTACAATTTATTTATACTACAGTTTTAAATATTTGTATTTTAAGGAAAAATTGCAATTATTGTTTAATTATATACCTTGAATATCAGATGGATAACCTTGAAAAACTCTTATTATTGTTATTATACGAACTGTATCAAACTTATATAAAAGTTGCATGCTATGCAGCAGCCAAATTATTAAAATTGACCTTGTACAAAACAAATTATAGTTACTATTATTTTTATTGCAAGATTACAGCTGCAATGTGGGCCAAAAAGTTCATGCTACTGTTTTAATATACCACGTGTGTTACTACTATAATTACTGTTTTTAGTGCGTAATTTAAAAAAAAATTTTTTGTTTCATTACATAACAAAAATTGATAAATACGGGTTCCAATAATATAAACATCTATTATAAAATAACTCGAACTTTGATAGGTAATGCTAAATAATTACAAAGGAAGTAGGGATTAGTGCGGCACTTATGTAATAGTATAAAAATGAATCGAGACAATACTTATCACTTCAATTGCCATCTGACAATCAACCTTTATTGTTAAAATGGAAGACAACAAAGTGCATTTATTATCTAAAGAAGTTGAAGCTTTTTTATACGAATACGTTGACAAACTTAAGATCAAAAATGCTCAAGTTACAATTACACCTGGATCTCTACGTGGAGACAATTACTTAGGCGTTATTGCTAAGGTAGAAGTGAAATCTGAAAATTCTGTTTTATATTGGATTTTGAAAAGTGCGATGCAACAAGAAACGTTTAGGTCGTTTGTTCGGGTTGACAAAGCTTACGAAAGAGAAGTGTACATTTATAAAAATATTCTAGAATATTTTGATCAGTTTCAAGAAGAGAAAAAGGTAGCAAAGCCGTTTAAAGCACACGCAAAATTTTTGACTTCATCTTTAGTTGAACCGTATGAGTGCTTAATTATGGAAGATATGAAGCATTTAGGATATAAATTACAGGATAGGATGGAACCACTTGATTACAATCATGTTTTATTGGTAATGCGAGAATATGGACGATTTCATGCGTTGTCATTTGCACTTCGCGACCAAAAACCAGATTTGTTTAAAATAATTTCTGAAAATACGAAAGAATTTTTTTTTAGCGATGATGCTTTTATTAATGAAGATATGTTGAATGCGATGAGTACTCAATCTAAACGTGTACTAGATGCTCTTGATCCGGTTATTCACAAAACTGCTTATGAAAAATTTGAAAGTTTTCAAAAACGCATGGTTCCTGAAGCCAGAAACGCTGTGCAATCAAAACGATCTGGAAAATATAGTGTTGTGTGTCATGGTGATTGTTGGATAAACAACTTTTTATTTAGATATTCGGTAAGGTTTATATTTTTAAAATATTGCAAAATTATTATATTATTTTTAGGACCAACACAACCCTAATTATCCAACAGATTTATGCATATTAGACTGGCAACTGAGCCGCTTAGGTTCACCAGCATTGGACTTATCTTATTTTATATTTTCCTCTACGGATAAACATTTTAGAGATAAATACTATGACGAGATCATTAGAGAATACTACAACACACTTTCTTCATTTTTAATTGAGCTTGGAAGCAATCCGGAAGAATTATTTCCTTATCACGTTTTAAAAGAACATTTACAAAAATTTTCAGTTTTTGGTTTGTTCATGGCCGTTCAAATCATTTATTTAATACTAAGCGACAACGAAGAAATACCGGATCTTCATAACTTTTCTAGCGAAAACGATGCTTTACAAAAAATGAGTTACACTTTACGTAATATCGATAAGTATAATTCAAGAATTAGAGGAGTAGTTACTGATTTTGTTAAACTTGGTTATTATTTTTAATGTTGAATTAAAAATGCACCATGAATCATTAATTCAATGATAAAAGTTGTGCAATAGTAAATATTATGTAAATAAGTAATAGATTTGATTATCAAATATGTTTAATTAATGGATATTTTCATAATAAACGCATTTATTCTATTCTAGATAAATTACATTATAGGAAAACGATAATATATCAGTTTTAATTAGAGATCGTAAATAATATAACTTATTTTTTGCAATATTTTTAGCTACATTAGCTTTAAAAGTAATATGGCTTTTAAGACCATTATTTTCTTGTAATTAATAATAATTAAGATTTTCCTTAAATTAATTTTACTTTAAAAAAATTATAGAAGCACATAACATGTTTTACTGTTAAATTTTTTATGTGCAATGTCTTTTCGATTTTTATGTTGCTAAATCTTTGTTTTTGAAGTGTTCTGTTCGTTTCTTACTGTTGGAAACTACATTACGTGCAAAACACTCGACAACTGCTTTTATTTACTTTTTTTCTCAATTTATCATTTTGAATTAGTTTTCTAATTGTAATGTAAATAGTTTAGGTGGTTATTGTCATGCTGTGATTCAATTTCCTTTTATTTGATATTCCTAACCAATAAAAATTGAATAGTTATTTAAATAATTCTTAAAACTATAATCCGTCGTTATTCATGTAGTAACAGATCAGATAGAAAATTTTTTTTGTGCTTTCGTCCTTTTTGACGTATTTTACAGGCATCATAATCGGCCGGAAATTTTACTTTTCCGGCCTAGGCCGGTAAAGTGTAGTAGAATTTTATAACTAAAAGTTGGCACTAGTAATCATTAAATAAATAAACGTCATCTGTCAATATGTCAAATTTATTAACATACACCATTATCTGTGTTGTTGTTTAGAGTAGCACTAACAAAAATTGTTTTAAACAAATTTAACAAATTTGCTTATATCTTACAATTGCTAAAAACAACAAAGGTTTTATTTTCATATAAGTGAAATTGTAATATTATTATGTAATTGTCAAATTAATTTAAAAAACAATTGTATTTCGTTATTACAGGTTTCAGTTTTATCAACATATGTTATTAAATTTTATTAAAAATCAATACTCTAATAACTACTTTTAATTAATTTATACTATAAAGCTCAGCACAAAAAATGTTGTGTATCACACGTCCTAAAAGTATTTTGCGAGTATTCGCTTTTTGTAAGCCTCGGCTTCACCTCGGCCTACAAATAAGCTCATACTCGCAAAATAGCACTTTCTGGACTAGTGATACAAATAACTATTTTGTGCTTCCGTCCGTTTTGACGTATTTTACAGGCATCATAATCGGTCGGAAATTTTAATTTTCCGGCCTAGGCCGGTAAAGTGTAGTAGAATTTTATAACTAAAAGTTGGCACTAGTAATCATTAATTAATTAAACGTCATCTGTCAATGTGTCAAATTTATTAACATACACCATTATCCGTGTTGTTGTTTAGAGTAGCACTAACAAAAAAAATTTTAAATAAATATAACAAATTTGTTTATATCTTACAATTGCTAAAAACATCAATGGTTTTATTTTCATTTAAGTAAAATTATAATAATATTATATAATTGTCAAATTAATTTCAAAAACAATTGTGTTTCGTCCTTACTGGTTTCAGTTTTATCAACATATGTTATTAAATTTTATTAAAAATCAATACTTAAATAACTACTTTTAATTAATTTATACTATAAAGGTCAGCACAAAAAACGTTGTGTATCACACGTCCTAAAAGTATTTTGCGAGTATTCGCCTCGGCCTACAAATATGCTCATACTCGCAAAATAGCACTTTCTGAACTAGTGATACAAAGTATTTTGCGAGTATTCGCTTTTTGTAGGCCTCGGCTTCACCTCGGCCTACAAATATGCTCATACTCGCAAAATAGCACTTTCTGGACTAGTGATAAAAATAACTATTGTAAAAATTGTTCTCCTAAAAACAAATGTTCAACGTCACTTTCTGTATCTGCATGTGACTTGATTTACACTTTTACACTCTATTACAATACGATCGTTATATAAAGGAACAGCATTTCGTTGCCAATGTTATTTTACTACTGGCCAGAAAATCTTCAATGACAAAAGATCCAAAAAAATGATCAAGAATTGAACTATTTTACGGTTTTTCCTCATTAACTAAAATAGGTACCCTTTCGACCGTATTCCAAACACAGGTACCCTGCCTCAAAAAAGTAATTAGACACTTTTAAGCGCGACTTGCAAGGTAGGCAACCAAACTTACGTTATAACAGAACGGCTAGTTAAATTTGACAACATTGGCATTGTAGACATTACTTGCAACGATATTACGAGGTTACTAACCATTCTGTATAAGCACCGCCACAAACGTTCAAAGAACATGTTTTTCTGCTGCAATGTGTATCTAAATGCTGCTTAAGTTTTAAATGAATGCTATAGCCCTTAATTAAAATAGTTCGAAGTCATTTATAATTTGATTTATAATTAAAATAAATTAAAAAAAGTTCCATTAATAGCTCAAATAAATTTAAACTGCATGCTCAAATATGAAATTACTGTTTTAATTAGCCTAAATTTTTAGTATTTCCGGATTAAATTAAAGTAAACATTCCGATTTTCTTTGTAAAATAAGTATTATCATCATTTGAATGTAATTAGTGGTTGAACAATTGCAATCTTAATTCTCAATAAAAATTCTCACAACATTTATTCGTAGTTTGCATTTATTTTATAGAAAATGGATTTTTATGAATATAGGTAAAATCTTATGTTTAATTGTTTTTTTATTACACTTTTGTAATACACGGAATAAATGCTTCAACTTTGCTGATTTAACCCAATTTATGCATGATATGGTACCTACTAGTTTAAGTATTAGACAGAAGGTATGCGTAACTCAAATTTACTTATCTGTGCCTCTAGAGTTTTATTTTCAGGCGGCTTTTGTGAAATCTTATTTATATTATATTATAACAAAATCAGTTTCTTTTTTTGTATAAAATGATCAACAACGTTTATTTCTAAATTAATAATATAAACACTAATGGCCGTTTGCACCGCTTCTAATTAAAGTTTAACCGACGATTAAAAAATTAAATCCGTTGCACGGCCGTTTAACCATTACTTAAATTGCACCTAACCGTTAAAAATTTAAACAGATGATTTAGTTCTGGTTAAATACTTAACCAACAGTTCCTAACCTTACTTTTTAAGTTTACGTCACGTAATTTAAGGTGATTTTAAGTGTGTATTAAAATGGATTTCGAGGATGTTGAAGATCTTGAAGTAATTGAATTCATTGAATTTGGTTTGCCTAGACAAATATATCAGAGAAATGATTACTTTCATTCTTTGGATGATTTTGCTTTCCGGAAACGATTTAGATTAACAAGAGAATGTGTTTTACATTTGTTGACTTTGATAGAACATCATTTGGAATACCCTTTGGATATGTAATTTTTTCAATTATAAAGAAATATGTTGGTAATTAGTAACTGTTTTTAGTAACAATTGCGTATCACCAATGAATCAGCTTCTGGTATGCTTAAGGATGTATTCCACTGGAGGTCATTTGCAAATGATTGCAGATTTTGCCGGGATGCATTATTCTACTGTTTCTAGAATAGTAAAGAGAGTATCAGAAGCTATTGCTTCTTTGTACCCACAGCATGTTAAGTTTCCAGCTACTGAACTCGAACTTAAAAAATGCCAACAAGACTTCTACAATGTTGCTTCTTTTCCCAGAGTAATTGGTGCTATCGACTGTACACATATCAGTATTCAGTCACCAGGTATAAACCTAAATTAGTTTTATAAATAGGCGATTGTTTTTTTTTTGCAGGTGGAAATGATGCTGAAATTTATAGAAATAGGAAACAATATTTTTCTATTAATGTGCAAGCAATATGTAACTCCAATTTAAAATTAATGAATGTTGTTGCAAGGTGGCCAGGATCAGTTCATGATGCTACCATTTTTAGACACAGCAACATTTACAATAGATTTGAAAACAATTTATATGAAAATTGCATTTTAATAGGTATGATATAATTAGTTATTTAGTTTTAACTTAACAAACAATATATATGATTTTAGGTGATAATGGATATTTTAATACCAATTACTTACTAACACCTCTACTTCAACCAATTACACCAGGGCAACAATTATACAATGAAAGCCATATTAGGAGCAGAAATTGCATTGAACGATGTTTTGGAGTGTTGAAGAGAAGGTTTCCCATTTTAGCATATGGATGCCGCTTACATATAAATACCTTATTAACTATTATTATTGCAACTTCAGTCGTCCATAATATCGCTTTAGAAATGGGTGATATTCAACCTCCACCATTACCTCAAGAATTGGATGAACATGTACAGGATGAAGGAACTACAAGACAACGATACATAAACTGGTTTTCTAATTTATAAGTGATTTTTTAATTTGCAAATATGTACATATAATAAATATTAATTTTCTTTTAATTTTCTTAATTGGTTTTTTTTAATTTCAACTTCTAAATTAAAAAGCACTTCCTCTTGCTGCTTTCTAATTCTATTTTCTTCTTGTTCTTCCTTCATTCGACGGTTGTGGTAGTCTTCAAATTGTTTTAAAATTCGCAAGTGTGTTTCAGCAACTTCCTTTCTTACCTCTGCTAAATCTTCGTATTTTCGAGCCACACTTGCAGTCCCACTTTGTGGCAAAGGACGTCTTCTTGACCGCCAGGCTGCTTCACGTGAAGTAGCTGTTTCTTTATTTTCTTTGTTCTAAAATGTTATTTTAAAATTATGTATTGTATATATAAGTAACATTTACTTTTGGAATTTCTTTTGCTGCAGCAAGTTTTTGATGCAATGGACTATGTAAATCTTGAGATTTGTAGTTACCCCAATCAATCTAAAATTACAGGATTAATAAGCAGCAAACACATTTATTAATGATTTACTTCTTCATTGTAGTGAAATGGTATTTGCTCTCCTTCCTCCATTTCTATTACAATTTCATCATTCTGAAAATAGTATATGTAGTATCTTCATCACCGAACATTGTTTTAATACTTACGTTAGTATTTTCATTTGCGGTATCAGTTTCTCCATCTCCACCAAAGCGGTTCTCTAATCCAAAGATGGTCTTTTTATTTAAAATATTCATAGTTACATCTAACAATGGGTCAGTTGCTTTAAAAGGTGGACCACCACCAGTTTGAAACATTTCTCTTTTTTCCAAAGCAGCAGTTTTTTTGACTTTCCGTTTATAATTTTCATAGAAAGATTTAATACTACTTACAGTCCTATTGCTTAAATTTGGGTTCGATGCATTAAATTCATTAGTTACATCTTCCCATGCCTGTTCTTTCTCACGCCACGTTACCGCATCGGTTTTCTTATTTTCGATCACGTCTTTTTTTGTCAAGATAATATTTAAAAGCGCGGCCTTTTCGTCGTATCCAAAATTTGGAGCACGAGATCGTTTGCGTGAACCGTCCATTTTACAGCAGCTTTACAGTAAATTGCAGTAAATGTAATTACAGTCAGTAGTGGTCAGTACGTGAACAGTTCGAACAATTTTGCAGAACTCTAAACCGACAATGTTAATCGAAGAAAAGTAACTAGTTTTTACAGTGTTGCTAAATGTATTGTAAGCATTAGTTTCCGCTTACAAACCAAAGGTCGGTGCAAAGGATGTTAGTTTAACCACTGGTTAAATTTTAATTACTGGTTAGCTAATCGTCACATTTAAACAGAAGTGGTGCAAACGGCCATAAGTCTCAACTTTGGTTTAAAGAGAAAATATTTTTTTTAAATACCTAACACTTTGAAAACCTGATAATTATAAGTAACAATTAACCTAAAAGATGTTACATCGTGGGATACACTCATACGAAGGTGAAACAAATGGCTAGTATTTAACACGTTTAGCACTGCGGCTAAACTTTCGTCACAGCCTATGGACCGCAGAGCGAAGTTTATTTTAAACCTTCTTCACAGCTGATGGGTCCGCATTTAATTGTACTTTACAGTTGTATTTGAGCGATTGTGTCTTCTAAACATTACCTTACACAAAATATTAGCTATTCTTATTTTTCTTTTTTTTCAAGTAATTCAAATTAATTTTGATTAAGTATAATGTTAAATTTGTGCTCTGTTTACATTGCCTGTTATTTTTTTAAATAACAGTATAAAAAAATAAAATTTAAAAAAGGGAACATTTATTTAATATAATAGGAGTAAGGTTTTATATATTACAAAAAATGTTTTCAAACATTGTTATCTGTTTGTTTGAACACTAAACCATTCTATAATCATTTTTCTTTTGAAATAGAACGGGTTTATAGACCTTACACAAGTAACATAATTTTTTTTACATTTTTGCGTTTTGAAAATTTTTTTAATTACTTTTTCTTAAATTTTTATTTATAGTACTTGTTGCACGTATGGGTTTATCGGTAAGATAATTTTTTATTTTGTTTTTGATAATATTCTTTAGTATTAGCAGTTTTTTCAATTTTAAACATGGGTATATATACCTATTATATAGGTATTATGTGATGTATAATTCAGATTGCACAATTATTCATCTACATCACAAGAAATTGTTTATAATGAAATTATAAAAGTTTCAGTCATAGCAATTGGGTATCAAGTTTTTCACGTCTCTTAAGTTAGCAATACAATGTATTTACAAAGTTATTAATTTCTTGCGAAAGAAAAAACTTATAGCTTTCTTACTTACTTTAATTATGCGTTAAACTTGAGGCAAGTTAGTAGTACACCATTCTAAACAGTGTTTAATTAATTGGTATTTGGTTTAAATTGTGTGTAGAATTTGTTGCTAAATTGTTGTTAATTAATTGTAAAAGAAAAAAGCTATTATTATTATTATTCGACACACATTTTAAACAGGAAATAAATTTATTAAAAAATTTTTTAGAATAGTGTTCTGCTAACTTGCCTCAAGTTAGCCGAAAAACGCATAACTAAAAAAGTAAACGTTACATTTTTTTTTCTTTCGCAACAAATTCCTAACTATATTTTATTTGATTCCGTTAAGCTTGTACTGCTATTTTAAAAAACGTAACTTTTTCACTAAATTAATAACATTACTTTATCGGTGCCTTTCAGTAAACGTAAACCTTTTTGCGCAGTTTTAATTAGTTATTATTTATTTTATTAGAAAAGTGTGGTTCATTATTGGGTTCAACGCGAAGAACAAGGCGCAGAAAAAAATAGTCCTTTGCAGACTGCCCATGAAAGTGAAAGACCATTTCTCTTATCCAGAGTTAAAAAAACAACATTATCCAAGATGCTCGTTTGACTCTATTCACAACTTTCACCACCATTCGCGAAAGACTAGAGCTACAATGCAGTTTGCAAACAATAATGAATATTTTGAAAGCTAAATGAATAAGCTGCTATCAACTTGTAAAGAAACCTGTAATAATTGAAGAAAATGCCTACCGGAGATTGCAGTTTTCAGAAGAACATTTAAATTTTGATTGGAAAGGTGTTGTTTTATCAGATGTAAAAACCTTCTGCACTTCCCAAGATATTAAAAAAGTTTTTTGGAAGCCACGTATATCTAGATATAAATTAAAACATATGCAACCCAACAAAAGAAGTGGGAAAATTAGTGTTGCGTATTGGAGGGGGATGAGTAATGCTAGGCCAACCTAATTAACTTACAGCTCAAACTTACCTAATGATTTTGGAAGACGTTATGTTGCCTTCCGTACAAGCAGTTGATTCCAAAGAACCAATTCGCTTTGTTCAGGACAATTCTTATATATATTGTTACGAAACTATTTATTAAAAACTAATTTATTTAAAACGACTAAAACTACGTTTACTTATTCTAGGAATATGTACAGTTTTAAATTAACCGAACTAATTAAATGTAATAATATTTAATAAAACACTTACACTATAATTTATATCACTTAAGATAAGATAACGTCCTCGGGTAGCTTCACAATTGTTTGTTTACACTATAGGTCACGTTCACTCGATTCGGTGTACACTGTTATTTATTTAAAACGTCGCACGTGCTAATCACTTATTTATCTTCACTTGCACAATCTTCTTAATACTGCATGCATTCACATTCCAGCAATAACTGACCTACGATTTCTTTCTTACGTATTTATAGACATCGGCGAATCCTTCTCGAGCGTTCCTTACTTTTCGCTATATCTTCTAGAAACTAGATAACAGCTTCTAGAAGGCTCTTGCATTTGCAAGTAATTTCTCGGACGTTTCAATATATACAGCAGCGGTAGTTCAAGAATGGTTCTTACAACATCCAGAAGTAGAAAGAATTCGTTGGCTACTTAAGTCACCGAATTTGAACCCTATAAAGAATTTGTGGGCGGCAGCTGTGCGTGGGTATATAATATAAATATATAAACAACTTGCATCGCCATATTAATACCGTCTAGGAAAGATTTCGACGAGCAAATGTATGTGCCAATTTAATCAATTCGATGCCAAACCGTCTGTGGAAATGTATAACCAATAATAGGGAGTTATTGCACGCGTTATGATTGCTTTCCCTTATTAACGCAAGCCTTATTTTAATATTTACGCGTGCGCAGAAGTCTTTATTAAATAAGGGAACCTTAATAAAATACTGCATTCCCTTATTTACGAACAAATACGGTAAGAATTTAAGGTGACGTTATTTCCCTTATAGCGTCATGTGATAATAATCTTAACCTCCAAAGTGTGTTTACGTTGGTAGTTTAGAAGGAAACATAACAAAGAAAATAAGCACGAGTGAAAAAAAGATAATTTTTAAATTGTATAAATATAGTTAAATTTTTTTTCTTTTAAAAATTATCTAGTATTAGATAATAGATAAACTATTCAAATTTTATATAGATAACAAATCACAGATGAAATCATCTAAGCAGTAATAACGATGAAGTTCATTTGATGAATTACTATGGAATGCAAAAAATTACTGAAGAAAAAGATAAACATTGTAACCGAAATTATACGAGACACGGGATTTTTTTATATATATTATTTAAATAATTTAAAAAAAAATTATATATATGCAGATACAAATAACATATTTTTTGATAGTATCATATATAAATAGATAAAAAATATGAATCTAGATTAACTTATCTATGTAAATGTATATAGATAATTTACAACACTGATAACAGCTTCTAAATTTCGTTTATTGAAACCGCCAACAAATATCACAAGTACAAAAAACGAAAAAACTAAAATTAAAGAAACAAATTTGAGCTAAAAAATAATGTAGGTAACTAATAACAATGCGAATAGCGTGCAATAACTCTATGGTTACCGTCAAAAATAAGGTCTTGCCATATTAAAGTAAGGTAGTATTAATTAACGCTTAGAAGCCGTTTTGCAATAACTCCCTAATGGATATTACACCCATTACTAGAATGTAAAATACAAATATTTAAATAAAATAATAAATACTTTTTTAATCGTGTTTTTATTAGAATTTTTTGTATCTAGTTTTGTTCTTGTAATAAAAATAATGTTTATGTTTAATTTATAATAAAATTTAAGGTATTATTTCTATTAAAATGTAGTAGGTACTATAACAATGTAAAACATTAAAAAAATGCAAACTACGAAAGCACAATTTTTAGATTTACAGCATAGGTATGTATTTTCAAATTTTATTTAAAATTTTTTTAGCGTTTTGTATGAGAAAATAGACTTCATTTTATAAAGAGAGATATGAATCCTTTAGTAATGGCGTAATACTTCCTTTGCAAAGAAAATTATAATGTTGAATTTAATTTAATCCAGATATATTAAGACTTTTAGGCTAATTAGTACAGTAGTTTCATATTTGAGCATACAGTTTATCATTATTATAGCTATAGATGGAACTTATTTAATCATAAATAACAATTAATGTTTTTTAATTACTTAAACAGAGAACATAAATAAATAGAAAACTCGACCAAGAATTTAAAACTTTAGTGTACAATTTAGACAAATATTTGCATTTTCTTTGAACGCTTGAGGCAGTGCTTATGAAGAATGGTTAGTAACCTCGTAATACCTATGCAAGTAATGTCTACAATGCCAATGTTATCACATTTAACTAGCCGTTTCGTTATAACGTAAGTTTGGTTGCCTACTTTGCACTTAAAAGTGTTCAATTACTTTTTTGAAGCAGTGTACATGTACTATGTATGCTATTCCTTTATAAGCCGCTGCTTTATAATTAAGCTTGGTTGACAATTTTATTAGATAATTTCTTCTTTGTAGATTTTAAGTTGATCGTTTTTAAGTTTATTGATTTTTTTCGGTTATAACATTGATGCGTATTAATTCCAATAAAAAATGTATACCTTTGTTGTAGTAGCTAGTAGCTAAAAATGCTTATCTTATTTTATTAAGATATACAGAAGAATTTTTTTGTAACAAGCGATTGACATACCAAATCATATATACCGAATGAGCCAAAACATATTTCTAATAGCTTGATTTTTATGAATATGTCTTCTCCGGGGACTTTCTTTTGCAAAAATTATTTCAGATTATTTTAACGTTTCTAAGGATGTAATTTCATAAATATATAAATAAGCGTTTACTTATTTGATGCAAAACTCGCAAAAGCTAATACGTATTATTTATTACCTAATAATATTGCTTTACGTAAATTGTAGTCATTTAAAGTTATTTATATTGCTTCAGAACAAAAATATTGTGTGTAATTCGTGTAGAAATAACCAATGCAATGAAATAGCTAATAAACTAATTCGACCGTAGTATTTATGTATGTTACGAACTTGAATTACATGTCACATGCCGTTAAAATTTATTACCTTTAATTTATGTGATGTATGTACATTGGTGCCATCATTCATAAGGCTTCAATATTTTTTTACATATGCAATCATAAAAACAACGCAATTTAAAGTAGTACATACGCATGTTTAAATTCTTCATTACATTCTTTTAAACATTTAAGTATGGTTCTAGTGTTAATCGTCAGGTATTATTATTTACTGAAGGTCATTTAATAACAAAGAAAATAGTTTACCGTTCAAAACACAAAATTGTTTTTGAAATCATTCTAATAATGCTATGTATAAAAAACGTAATTATAAAATAACAAAAAATTGTTTTTAGCAAAAACAAATCCGACGTACTCTTTGACTGTATATAATAGTAAAACAAGACGTAAACATTGTATTGCTATAAATTTTGACATTATTTGTGCATAGATACGCGCGTATTCACTTTATGAAACTTGACTAAACAAATCTTAAAAAGAGTTCAAAACAAAAAAACGCAATTTTTAAAACAAATTTCATTTCAAGGCAATATTGCGTATCTGAATAAGCATATATACTACACTATTGTAATACATAAAACGCCTCAGGATGTAAGATAATTTATTTTCTAAACACTGTACATAAGGTGTTCGGCGACATAATCATAATTTTTCAGGATATAACTAACCCATGCCAACCTGACTACACAAATTTTAGGCGCCAAATTTAAATATTCAAATTTTCCGCTTACAGCTCGGTCAACCTGACCTTGGATCGTCCTTGATCCTACACATTTGATCTTATTTACAAGTACTTACAAACTAAACAAACAAACTAAAACTAATACAAAAAAATAGTATTTCTACTTCCGAATTTTCATTTGTTCTGAACTACATATCGTCTCAAATGGAATTTGGTTCTATGTCATCTACACAATAACGGTCCTTGTCTAAAACTTTCTTTATAGCATAAGACCCTTTAAATTTTGGGATCAATTTTTTATTTGTAACAACTGTAGTGTCATTACGTAATCATCAACATTGAATGGTTTTGGCGTTTTATGTTTCTTATTGTATATAGATTCGTTATTAAGTTGACTCTTATTAATGTGAGCAGCAATAATGTAATTCATCCAAATATACTCTAATACAATTATTCGGATCCCCAATTTGATTAACTCTAAACAAAACCATGCTTGGCGTGTTATTTAATGATTTGTGAAACGTGTTATTAAAAGAAAACTTTATTGTTCGTAAAGTCTTATCCTACTTATTTGGCGAAGATGATAATTTAGCTAACACGGGTGTTAAAGATATGACATCGTTCAATTTGTCCGTTTGCTCTAGGCGTGTGGGTAGAAATTGAAATGTGTTCGATTAAATTTGAAGTCATGAATTTGTTACAAGCTTTATATCTTACGAACCTTGCACGGCCAACCCACACAGTCGGAGGTAGGGGAGGTTCACAAGAAGTATGCTTAAGGGCGCCAGATCTGATCCAAGATAACACTTCTGCCTCGATCACGACAGACGGTCCAAACTTGTAACTAAATTTGAGGTTCGTAATCTTTATTACTCTGATGTTCGAGTAGCCAAAGTTTGTTACTAGGTAACGACGATCAAAAGAAAAAGGTATGTTGCCATAAAAGAAAGATTAACCAGTATAACAACTTTAATTTAGTAACGTCGATGATTAACACAAAGATATCGAATTTTCAGTACATAAATGCCAGCAGTATAGGCAACACACAATACATATGTAAGTTAAGTTGAAGCGAACAGCGAAGAAAATTGTGTAGTAAATATTGTTTGTACAAAGCATGGAAACACACAATATAATTAATGATACTATCTTAATGGTAATAAAACAATGATAGCAATTACTGAATTAACACTAAACTTTCGTAGTAAATATTGGTTGTACGCAGCATGCGAAACACACAAAATAATTAATGATACTACCTTAATGGTAATAAACCAGTGATAGTAATTACTGAATTAACACTAAACTTTCGTAGTAAATATTGGTTGTACACAGCATGCGAAACACACAGAATAATTAATGATACTACCTTAATGGTAATAAATAAATGACAGTAATTACGGAATTAACACTAGCTAACGTTTCGTGAGCGACCTTTCTGACAGCGATCAAATAAATAAATTACCCACAATCCAGTAACTCCTTGGTCGAAGAAAACGTTTTCCCCGGCAAGTGAGCCTGAAATAAATTTGAGTAGCAAATCGTGTCAACCAATGCCTCACGAAATCAAGATCTACAAAAATGGTTAATTATTGCTAAAGAAAGTACACATAACCCGATTGTCGAATGCTGTTGTACACCTTCAATGAAAGTTGGTTGCGCAGGTGTTTGCCGCATGAGTAGAATCTCGCAGAAACGTGATTGTCTTCGGTTTATTTAGTTTTAACCGTAGGCCTTATAGATAGAGTTATACTCGTCCCATGAAAGTATTTGTCGATGTTAATCTCTCATAATTCGTTATCGAATAGAAACATGTGCCAGAACGTGGGGGAACGGCTATCAAATTAACGAGAAATTACAACAGAATTCTAATAAAATAACGGAAGCAATTATCTTACCCGGTGACGACTCAAATACTTTACGATCGTAATGAAATTATAATTTGATTCCCATTATTAAGGATGTTCTCTGAAAATTATTCTTAAGCCACACCGGCCATTTTATGCAGCTTAACGATTTCGTCGTAAATGACAGTCACACGAAAAGATCGGCAGAGGGCGTCAAAACCGGAATCTAATTTTTATTCAATATACAGAGTACTCCGTTAGAAAAATTTTGCACGTAACAA
This sequence comes from Aquatica leii, assembly GCA_035610365.1. Lineage (NCBI taxonomy): Eukaryota > Metazoa > Arthropoda > Insecta > Coleoptera > Lampyridae > Aquatica > Aquatica leii. The sequence goes on along the minus strand of CM069432.1, from coordinate 40,816,728 downwards.
ATTCTTGAAATACTTGTGATGTAAAACAGCTACCTCGATCCGATATCAATTGACGCGATCAATCAAAATAAGTCGGTAATGGTAATTTTCCGTTCGGAATAGAATTTCTCGGATTCTAGAGGCTATAAGAATTACATTTAAGGCAACTTGAAATATATAACTTAATTTAAGAGCTTAAATCTGGAAACCAGTAAGTTCTCTTAAGAAATTCTATGGCTTTGTCATATCCAACATGATCGATATCATCATGTGCTGTTCGAATAACATTCTGTTCCATGAACGATGGAACATAAAACAATAATTGATTCCTAACTTTTCTATAAACCAACCCGTTTCTTAATTCATACAAAAGATTTTTTACTAACCTTTAAATCTTTACGAATTTTTAAAATATTTTTATCAATACTATGTTTGACAGCAAGAATTTGCTGGAGAATAAAACGCCTGAATAACTGTCCAGACTTACAATTCGATGGACTTCCTTAATTGTTTTTGGAATGAGATAGAGGGTAACAGTCTCAAGTTGTGCTGGGATTCTTCTCATAGAATTCTCACTAATCAAATATCCTTAATAAGTGACAGTCAATTGAAGAAAAGTACATTTGTCTAATTGAAATTGTAATCCAAAACGAGCAGCTAAAATAAAAATCTCTCAAAATCTCCATGCGTTCTTCGATAGTTTTCGTGGCTATCATAATGCCATCAAAATAGATTAAGATTTTGTGTAATTTATTCACTGAAAACATTGTTAATGTATCTTTGAAAAATTCTAGGTCCATTGATTAACCCAAATGGCATTTGCAAATATTCATATTGCCCTAATGGCGTAATGAAAGATGTATAATATATTGGATCGACTCTTCAGCTACTTTAACATGGTGAAAAGCATTGGGCAAATCTAATAATGAAAAATACTTTTTGTCACGTAACGCGTCTAAATGGTCATCAATTACTGGTGTTGGATAATTGTCACAAACTGTAATTTTTTTATTTTCCGGTAGTCAACACATAATCTCAATTAATTGCTTTTCTTACCCACTAAAACATCAAACGACAACCGTCTAGGTCTAAATGAAATAGGTTGATTATGTTTAAGCACAAGAGTCATCTCAAACCCTGACTTCGGTTTGTCATTAACGTTATAAAGATCATTAATAAGGTCATGTAACTTAATTTGGAATTGATGATCTAGTTCAGAACTTATTTTTAAATCAAACTTGCAACTTTGAGGTTCAATGTGGTACAATTCACTTAACAGTTATTATAATTGGAATTTTCATCTCCTGCAACTTTTGATTCAGATAATGGATCCTTTTGATTATTGAATAAACGATTTAAATTGGCCGGAGAGATAAAATCATTTCCTAAAATTCAGTTATGGATCATCGTAACATTAGGCACTACATAAAATTTGACTTATACATAATCTTTATCAACTAATATCTTAATATCAAAAGTACTCAAAATTGTTAATTTAGAACCATTAATTCTTGTGAAGTTATGATTGTTATCAAATTCTACAAGATTACTTATTCTAAATTTATCTTTAATTAAACTAATTGAACTCTCAGTTTTAACTGTTATTTGAGGTTGTGCGATTTGTTTCGCGAAAGACCCGGTATTTGAATTGATGTTATTCATTTTAGGTATTTTGGAATTGTTTTATTGATTTCAAATTAATTTAAGGAAGTTATTTAACGTTTTCAGATTTATAATTGTCAATCAAATTTGTTGATAAAATTTTGTATTTATTTATTTAGAAACGATTACGTTGTTTAAACAACCGTATTCTGCGTTTGTGTTGATTTGGCATTTTCTTTGTTCTGTAAAAAAATCCTAGTTGTAATTTATGTTTTCCTTCTGATATATTTTAGAAGTTTGTTTATTTTAAGTTTGTTTCAAAATTTCTTGTTTTAAGTACATTCTAAGTACAGTCGTACTTATTTTTTTGTGTTAGTTTTATTGAATTACGTTGGAATGAAGTCATTCTTTTAATCTATTAGACAGTTGTTATGATTCAAGTCTCAGCAAGTAATCTTTATGACAGTAATGAAATAAAATATTTCGTCAATTTGACAGTTCACACAGTATCAAGAACCGTTTACCAACACTACTTTTGCGACGTAATTAAATTTGTTTGCATCTTTTTTGCACTTTTTGGTGGTATGGTTTTCCTTAACGAAGTTTTCAAACACAGCCTTTAGCGAATAGTATCCAATTAAGTTAATAAATATAGGTGATTTTGGTTTGAGGGGATAGTTAGTTAGTTAGTTGACATTCGTCGAGATGCCTTAAAAACACCAGAATCTGGTTGGTTGGGTGGTGAAGTAATACCGCGGAGGTTATTACCAATGAAACAGTGAATAGTTCGTTCAAGTGAAACAATTTTCCTATTTCGCAAAACAATTACGGCTTATTGAATTTTACTAGAAACCGGTTTCGTTTCGTATTAGACGACAATTTGAGGTACGTACCGATTAATTAAATTTGGTAAATTTTATTTACGCGTTTAAGTGTCTTAAAAGTTTGGGTTTGAAGAAAACTAATTAACATTGCAAATTAACGATTTTATCGATTTTACAAATAGTAAATAATAATTGTCCGTACTTATGTGACGAAATATTTGTTAAAAAGAAAATTTTCTATTTGAAGCGGAAAAATGACTAATTTCGTAATTTACTATTAAGATTGTCATTCTTGTTTTAAAAGAATTGAAGTTATTTTATCTTGTATTTAATTAATTTGTATTTAATGCGGACACGGCCGTGTATTAGGTAATTAATATTTTTTTTTGTTTTTAAGTTATATTTTTTAAAATTTTGTTTTGATTTTTTATGCGCTTATTCAATTAACTTTAATTTTTTTTCACTTTTATGTTTACTAACAATTTTTTAAACTTTATTATTTTGAGCTTATTTAAACAGTTTTTTTTTTGTTTTGTTTGTTTTGAGTGTTCAAATAAATGTTAAATAGTTAAATGTAAACAAGCTTTTAATTCCGTCGGCCTTCGTGTTATATGAAATTTTGGTTACTACAGAATTTAGTGAGATACACTATATTAAGGTAAGTCTATTTAGAGTATATCTTTCAGGAGCGGGTTTGTAGTTAACAAGGGCCAGAAGTCCATTGAGTTTTACACAGAGAAATGTAATCTGTTTTACACCTGCCTGGCGTTTTTTGATTTTTGACTTTTCCAAGCAATCACGGAATTTTGAATATAACCTACTCCGTCTTCACTGAGCAGAGGCAAAACTTTGTTAATGTTACTTTATTTTAAGCAAGTGTAATTGTTCAAGCTTTTACACGTAACACAGTATCTAATAGTCCCTTAAGCTTATACTCACAAAAAGCACCTTGATACTCCTATTTATAACTGAATGGATAGAAATATGGTTCTACAGGTTTGCCATTTTAAATTAGATGTGTTGTGCTATCTGGAACAGGTGGACTACTTCTAGATCTTTAATTTTTAGCAAAATTAACTTGACGTTGCGAGCACTCTTTCACTACATGACCAAATTGTCCACACAAGAAACGTCTTTCTCGTTCACGTTTCGGCCTGGGACAAGCGATTGCCATGTGCCCTAACTAATTGCAATTGAAACAAAGTTGTTGAACACCTTGCAGTAGGTTTAAGGCTTCCTGTCTCACACTCTGTGTCGGCGAATGCATCACGTGATGTTGCTTTCTAAAATTATAACTTAAGTTACGATCTACATGTGTAACATTATTCATAATTCTTAATAAATCTTGAATATTTTTAAAATTACTCATACTTGGTTGGCTTTGTAACGTTGGATTATCAAATCCATCAATAACGTATTCCAACAAATCGAGTTCTGTCAATCTTGCACGATTTCCCAATGCAACTTTATCAATGAAATATTCTGAAAAACGTTTAGATTTTTTAAAACAGCGGTGGTTTAAACTATTTCATTAATTCAATCTTGCTTGGTCTTGATGAAAAGTATTGCCCATTTCAATTTTAAGTTCCGACCATGATAAAGAAACATGTTCGGCTTTGGAATGATAGCAGCTCTTAGCGGCATCAGTTAATTTTCCAATTGCTAATCACATAATAATTGAATCGCTTATTTGATACGTATTCTGAACAATGTCAATTCCGTGAAACTATGCGGCAGCATCTCCATACTCCAAGTTTCCATTAAATTCTGGTAATAATGTAGCAAGTTCTTTATTTGTTATGCTCGTACGGTCATTTCTGCTTTTAATTTGCATATTAATAACACTTACGGTGGCTGAAATAATATCTTCAACGCTCATAGTCACCTCGTGGCTTGAACTTTCTTCTGCCATTTTCTAGTTTTTTCTTATTAATATTGAACGTATTTAAACAATACTAGTTGCAAGTTATTCTGCTTTTGAAGTTGTAACACATAAAAGGATGTACAACTTCTAGGACTAATTCCTTTACAAATTTGCAGATCAATTAATGGTTAATTAAAAATCTTATTAAGAAGACGAATTTTATGCTAGCTAAATTTTTAGGCACACGACATTGACAAAGAAAAAATATTGCATTCCAAAGCTGTATTTTATACATCTTAAAATTTCGAAATTTTTTTTTTCTGATTTTCATAAAACGATGAGTTTTACCAAAGTAGATAAGTTATTAAAAAAATACTGTACGTGTTCTATAAGCTGCTATTATTTATTCGTGTTATAAGAGTAAACATATTTAAAATCTAAGATTTATTCTGAACAAAAATTTTAAAATGTAAAAATTGTATTCAAGCCGAGTGTGACAAAATATCACAATATTAATTAACAAATAATGTTAGACAGCAATTTTACGATAGGTTGGATCATTCTTTGGCAGTAAATAGTGGTTTGTTTAAACATTTGCTATGATTTTCTATTTTTGCTGTAATTTTGTGTTTTTTTGGTTACAATAAATAAGATCCTGTTCCTTATTACCCGTTTAATGGTTTAATAATTACTCATAAAATAAGTAAAAATTAATGACACTTGGCAAAGTTTTATTTCCTGCATTTTTTGTTTTCGGAAAATAAAAAATTGTAAACAGTAGCAGTGACGGATTCTCTATTAAGTAATTTGGTCAAATACTTAAAAATTAGTTTATTATTAATTTATAATTAAAAATATGTAAGTTTAATTTTGCGTTTTTTAAGTTATAATATTAAAATGACCCTCTTGCAACACTGACTACCAGCCGCCACTGAACAGTAGTATGGATCGTAGAAGTAAAGTGCATTTTGAATTTGACAAAGAAAAAATGTACTAATATAGTCTTAAAAACACGCTATAGAAGATTGTTGGTAATTTTCAGGGACATCTTTTATAACTTTATGAATATTTTTGCATTATTGTTACTATTGTTTATTGCACTACTTAATCTACATAATTATAAGTTATTAGTTATTGGTATGCTAAGATAAGTTTTTTAATAAATCTAGTTTAAGCTAAAATATACGTAGTAATTCTGTTTATATAATTATAAACAAATTATGTAATTACATGACATATACCTAATAAAATTTTGTACAAATGTAAATTACTGCTGTATCACGGTAATACAATTATGTAAGACATAAAATGTTATGCAAATATTACAAATATATATAATATACATATACATTTGTTATGTTTTAAATCATAATTAATTATTATATTACATATACATAATTTTTAGTAGCATTACAATACAATATATTTTTATCAAAAGTTTTATTGTTGTTAGAACCGTCTTCATTTTCTCATTGATCGTTACAAGTTATTTAAGTTCCTAACATTAGTAAATTTACTAAAAAAGATTAGTAATTTGGTAAAAAATGACATTGATTAGATTTGTTTCAAAGTTATTATTAGGTTTTTAAATTTCAATACGTAAACCAGTTAATCAGTAGCTGAAAATGATTACAGTAGATTGAACTGTTAAAATTGTAAATGCAATTCTTGATTTTACAACGGATGTTAGCTGTGAATGCGACCAAAAAGTTTAAACTCTGATAAACAGGTGAATCAGTGGTGCCTTCTTCGTTAGGTCATTTAGCCAATGACCTTCCAAATAATACTTAAAAGAATATCGAGGCTAGAACACATTTATGTAAAATATCGACTCTTCAGCCGCGAATAGAGTAGCGTACGATCATGCGTTTCAGTTTCTTAATGCCATTTTTTTAATGTGCGATTGTTTATTTAAAAAAAAGTTAGTAGGCACCGTCATCTGAGGTGAAGTAAAACAAATTTCGACGGTTTTTTGAGATAACACCGTTAGGAACGCCCCAAAAATTCTGAAAAAAATTATAAACGTTGCTTTAGGTCTATTCTTTAATATGACCTAAACACAATTTTTGCAAAAAGGGCTTCAAAACAAAGTAAAATAAACTTTAAATGAGCATTTCAGTGTAGTTGGATACTCTAAGTCTGTAAACCATAGCAACATTGCTAGACCACAAAAAAACTATTGTAAGTAGAAAAAACAACAGTTTATTCTTATATTAATGCTAAATCACAAAACATTGTCAACGTAAACTACTTTCTAGAACAGAAAATACGTAACGCAATAAACATAATGGGTTTTCTAAATTAAATAACGTACCCTGTCTTAGTAACCAAATCACTAGTGCTAGTACTAGTACTAAAAAGCGACACCATTAATAATAGCACTATATAATAACAATACAATTTTATACAAAACTTAAAGATAAAACTAACGATCTAGAGAAATCGGGCCTCATCTATAAAATTGATTGTAATGATTCTGACAAATATTATATCGGTCAGACCAAGCAAGAACTAAAAAAACAGAATCCAAAATCATTAGTACGACTGTAATAAAAACAACAGTACCAAGACCGAAAAAACGACGCTATGCTTACATCATGATCAGTTGCAACACAATTTTAATTTTGACAACCCTGGTATTTTAGATTTGGAACCCAATTATAAAAAAAGACTCATTGCAGAAATAATGCTCTTTATCAACCTATATAGAAACAAGGTTAATTTTAAAACGAGCACTCAAAATCTTAGTTCCGTTTACAATAATCTAATTAAAAAATGAACATAAAGATCCTAAACTAATATGTACAATTACCTAACCATTTAATTTTAATAGTTTATTGTTTTTGACTTAGTCATAAGTTTTAAACTTTGTCGTTTACCCCTGTTAGTTTGTTAAATATGAAAATTAAGTTTTTCAATTTTGTTAAATAATAAAATAATTTTTTGTATTCGTTCTTCTTTGACTCTTGTTTTTGATGATTGTTATTTATTTCTCAATTTTGACATAAAAATTAGCAATTCTTACCCTAAAATTCGTGTAAGAATAATCAAATTCTTACACGAATTTTAGTTATGTTAGTTTTTTCAAAGTTGGTAACTGAAATCAGTTTTGTCTTAAATATACCGGTTTTTGTAAAAAATATATAACATCTTTTTCACAGTTAAAAAAATTCTCATCGACATCTTCAACGTATTTTACAAAATTTAAATGTTTTTTAGTTGATTCAAACTTCACCAGAACGTATTATTTTTTTTCAAAATTTCCGATGCTAGTAGGAATTAATTCAGTTTTATTATTAGTTGGAGTGTTATTAGAGTCTACAGGTTCAGTCGTATTGTTGCTTGTACTTTGCTGAGTCTCATCATAATCTACTTCTTGTAATTCATATTCTATTAGGTCATCATTTATATATAGTTTAGATTGGTCCGACTTATCATCTTTATTGTAGCTTTTGACGTCACTGTTGTCTTCATTAAATGTCACACTTCGGCCAAGTTTAATGACCATTTTCTTGCTTTTTGGCTTTCTTGCTTTAGTTACAGAAGCAAGGTTCTCTTCATTATCAGTTTTATCTTCGATTTCAATGTTATCTTCACTAAATGTTACAGTTTAGCTAAGTTGAATGGCCATTTTTTTTCTACTTGGTTTTCTTGTTTTATTTACAAGAACAAGGTTCTCTTTAAAAAAGCTAATGAAACTGTCGGCCCAACATTTCTCAACATTTTCACCAATTTCTTTAGAATCCGCCAGTTTTTTCAAAACCCTTTGAAGATCATAAAGATCTATACCACATGCTGCAAATCTTGAGATGATATTATCCGCAACTCGTACGTCAATTCTTTCAAAAGTCGGGGATAATAAGTTTGAAAAATGATTCTTTCGAAAGACTCCCGTTTTTTCATTTTCTCATTTTCGACTGTCTTAAGACAAATCGCCACGCTTCCTTCGTTGGTCTAAAATAAGCCACATCGAGCAGTTGGTAGAAATGGGCGGAGTTTGGGGGTAGAAGTATGAAACTGATGTCATGTTCAAGACACTTGTTAACAACCGTTATGGATATGTAACTGGACAAAGTGTCACCGATGATAACTTTTTTATCTTGGTGGTTTGATAATTATAAAAGAGCAATTTTGTAGAGCCAGTGTCTGAAAGAAAATAAGGCGTAAGAACAAAACCGGAAGCTGCTGCAGCAGTTATAACCGAAATGCTTGTCTTTGAGCTGTTCGTAACGCGATTACAGTAGTTTGCTTCTTTTTTGGTGAGCACTTTAAGTTTTTCTGAGTCATCAAAAAAATTAGATTTGTCGTAGTTGACGATATTTTCCGCAAGAACCCTACCCTGGAACAAACGACTTTTTTAATGTTATGCAATTGGACTCAACAACTTGTGGCTGATTATTTTTAAATTTTATAGGTTAGTTACTATAGTATACATTGTGATCAAAAATTGACATTCTAGGACTATGTACAATATTTATAAAAACCAAGTTGTGAAAATGGCATTTTTCAAACTCTTTGTTTACATAATTAAAAAATCAACTTACTGTCGGAGAACCGCGCTAAATGATATATATTCGCTTACTACATTCACACTCGCCGCGACATTGGCTAAAAGTCGAACATCAGTGGAGTCACGAATTTATTTGTTCAGAAATTACCACCGGTCCAAGTTCAGTAATCTCTCTTCGAGATAAAAGTTAACAAGCTAGAACAATGACACTTGCCTGAGATAAAGTAACATAAACGAAGTTTTGCCGGTACTCAGTGAAGACGGGGTGGGTTATATTCAAAATTCCGTAATTGTTTGGAAAACTCAACAGAAAATACAATGAAAAGTCAAAAATCAAAGGGCGCCAAAATGGTATAAAGCTCAATGGACTTCTGGCCTTTGCCAACCAGAAGCTCGCTCCTGATGGGTACACTTTAAATAGACTTACCTTAATAAAGTGTATCTCACTAAAATCCAAAATGAACTTAAATTTCACATAACGCGGAGGCCGACGGAATTAAAAGCTTGTTTACATTTAACTATTTAACATTTATTTGAACAGTCAAAACAAACAACACAAAAAAAACTATTTAAATTAGCTCAAAATAGTAAAATTAAAAAAATGTAAGTAAAAATGAAAGTTAAGAAAAAATAAAGTTAATTGAATAAGCGCATAAAAAAACTAACAAAATATAAAAAAATAAGACACATAAAAACAAAGAAAAATCTTAATTACCTAATGCACGTCCGTGTCCGCATTAAATAGAAATTAATTAAATACAAAATAAAATAACTTCGTTTCTTTTAAAACAAGAATGACAATCTTAATGGTAAATTACAAAATTAGTCTATTTTCTGCTTCAAACATAAATTTTCTTTTTAACAAATACTTCGTCACGTTATTATTTACTAATTGTAAAATCGATAAAATCGTTAATTCGCAACACTCATTTTTCTTAAAACCCAAAGCTTTTAAGACTCTTAAACGAGTAAATAAAATTCATCAAATTTAATTAATTGGTACAAAATTAATACCTCAAATTGTCGTCGTAATAAATCCAGGAAAGAACTTGTAGTTGATGCTAGGTTGCCAAATGTAATCGGAAAGAAATATTGAAGGGGCTCCCTCCCCCTAAAAGACTATGTTCCGCTGGAAGAGTTTCCATGAGCCGTCACCAAGGCGAAAATTGGATTGTGAAGCACAAACTTACGCACAAACCCACGATACGTTAATACAAAACCAAACCGGTATCCAGTAAAATTCAATAATCCGTAATTGTTTTACAAAATAGAAAAATTCTTCCACTTGAACGAACTATTCACTGTTCCATTATTAATGACTTCCGCGTATTACTTCATCTAAATGGGAGAGTTTACTTCCCAACCAACTACATTCCGATGTTTTTAAGGCATTTCGACAACTGCCAACCTACTATTCCCTCAAACTAAAATCACCTATATTAATTAACTTAATAGACTATCATTTCCTAAAGGCTGTGTTCGAAAACTTCATGAAAGAAAGCAATACCACAACAAAGTGCAAAGAGGATGCAACCAGATTTAATTACGTCCTAAAAATCGTGTTGGCAAACGGCTCTTGATTTTGTGTGAACTGTCAAATTGACAAAATGTTTTATTTCATTACTGTCATAAAGATTACTTGCTGAGACCTGAATCATACATAACAACTGTCTAATAAATTAAAAGAATGACTTCATTCCAATATAATTTAATAGAACTAAAACAACGAAAATAAGTACGATTGTACTGAGAATGTACTTAAAACAAAAAACTTTTAAACAATCTTAAAATAAACAAATTGCTAAAATATATATTTTTACAATTATATCTTAGAAGGGAAACAAATTACAACTGAATTTTTCACAGAACAAAGAAAATGCTAAATCAAAACAAACGTAGAATACGGTTGTTTAAATAACGTAATCATTTCTAAATAAATGAATACAAAATTTTACTTACAAGATTTATGGACAATTATGAAACGTTAAATAACTTCCTTAAATCAATTTGAAATCAATAAATCAATTCCAAAATACATTAAATGAATAACATCAATTTCACGAAAGAAATCGCACAATCTCAAACGACGGTTAAGACCAATGCAATATTAGTTTCATACCATTTAACATTCCTTTTACAATGCGATTTACTATGATTATCAAACATGCGGTTTTCAATACATATTATTTCGATAAGTATGTTACATTGCTAACAAAAATGTTGGTACAATGTTAGGTGCGCAAAAAATGATTGACGTTCCCAATTTTACGTGAGATGAGTTCTACAATTACAATTACCATACAATTACAATTGCCATAATGTAACGTTCAAATTTTTAATGAATGTGCAACGCAATTAAAAACTATTGAACTTACTCGAGAGTCATGTAGCGCATAACAATACATTTTAAAATTTTAATATTGAAATGACCCTCCTGCAGCATTGATCATCGTAACAATTTTTCTAGCTTTTTTTATTACGATGTTGCTGACATTGAATTTTAGTTACAGTTGAATTTTCAAGGTTGTAAAAATGTAAAACCGTTGTATTCAATTGCAGCTGCAGCAGAAAGTATAAACAAAAATATTATGTAAAATATGCTTTACATAATCCTTCCGTGTACTGTTTATTACATTTTTTTAATTATTTGATATTTACTAACACATAATATTAAATGATTAGTATTTAATTGCAATGTACTTATATTTTTATTAGCAGCTTGTAAAAACGACGTTAAAATAGTATTACGCAAACGTCTTTTCAAGTTAAATTAAATAATTAATGACTTGTTCTTATGTACGCGATGACTGTCGTTATTAAAGAAATAGGTAATTTTTTATTGTTTTTAAAGTAATATACGCATTTGGATAATGCAATGTCATTGCTAAATAGGAATTTCCTTTAATTTAATGTGTAACCTTGAGTATTTTTCATTATAGATTAAAACGTACTTTGACGGTATTTAAAAAAAAATAGTAAATATAAACATTATTTTTCGCGACACGTTAAGTAAAATATAATTTTCCAAACAATATAACTACTTTTGAAGTACAAGTTGAATCTTCTATTGCTAAAATCGTTTTTTTATAAACCCCCAATTTTGCGGCATGACAAAAATTTTTTTTTTCAAAAAGGACACCGTGTAATTTTTTTTTATTTTTAAATTTTCTTCCACGGCCGGAGTCTATACTAAAATAAGAACGTCTTCCGGGTTTGGACCGTGTCAATGTTGTAACCGAAGTTGCCAACGTTTCGCCCACTTTCGTAAGGGGCTTCATCAGGGCGTAAGAGAAATCGAAGAACTAAAACAAGCAACCAAATTCTAACTAAACACTTCTCAAAAAATAGGTAGTCAACTTGTGAACCAAGCCAGATTCTAAACTCAGAAAAGGTAAGAAAGAAAACGGTAAACTTGAAAAAGCAAACGAAAATCTAACAAAGAACCACTACAGAGTTACATTGTCGTCTACATCCACGTACTCGATTACCTAAGAACATTTTTACTTCTGAATCCAATCAAAAATTGGCCTTTTTACCCTACATTCACAAGGTTACAGATCAAATAGGGAAACTTCTTCGTAAGAATGGTATCAAACCTATTTTCAACTCGACAGGCTAAATCTCTCAGATTCTTCCTTCTCCCAAAGACAAATTTCCTACACTTTTATCTCAAGGTGTATACCAAATTCCTTGTTTATGTGGTTTAGTCTACATTGGTGAGACCGGTCGTTCCGTCATTACTCGCATTTCAGAACATGATAGTTGTATAAGGAAAAGACATATTTCTAAGTCTGCAGTTGCTGAATATCATTTCACTACAGGTCACAAGATAGATTTTGATAAGGTTTCGGTGATTGCCAAATCTCCATTCTTTTTTAACAGGAAATTTCGAGAGAGCATAGAAATCATCAAACACCCCAATAACTTTAATCGTGATCCCCTCTTTGGTTCCTTGTCATTAGTCCTTTATCGAAAACACGCCCTCTTTCAACCGTAACTCAATCAGAGTCGATCTTAACCAGTCGTGACGATACTTCTTATTTATATACGGAGACTATTCCTTTTTAAGTCACTTCTATGGAGTTTAGAATATGGCTTGGTTCACAAGTTGATTACCTAACTCTGTAGTAGTTCTTTGTTAGATTTTCGTTTGCTTTTTCAAGTTTATTGTTTTCTTTCTTGCCTTTTCTGAGTTTAGAATCTGGCTTGATTCACAAGTTGATTACCTAACTTTTGAGAAGTGTTTAGTTAGATTTCGGTTGTTTGTTTGAGTTCTTCGATTTCTCTCACGCCCTGATGAAGCTCTTTACAAAAGTGGGCAAAACGTTGGCAACTTCGGTTACAATATTGACACGGTCCAAACTCGGAAGACGTATCGTTTGAATAGCACAATCTTTATTATTATTTAACTAAAACTCTGCATGTTGTGAGACAAGTTAATCATCAGCATCGATGGTTTTTGTATGTCTGGGGAAGAACTGTTGGAAACCATGTGGTAGGTCCACATTTCTTCGATGACCATCTTAATGGGTCTATGTATTTCCACTTCTTGCAAAATGTATTACCGGGATTATTAGCTAATCTACCTCAACATGCAAGTAACTGAATGTGATTTCAATAAGACGGGACACCTGCGCATTTTTCATGAAACGTGAGCGCATTTCTTGATAACATTTTTCCCAACCAATGGATTGGTAGGAATGGATTCACCAGATAGCTTGCTAGATTCCGGATCTAACAAAATCTGATTTTTTTTATGGGGATACGTAAAAGACACTGTTCATAAGGAACCACCAACAACACCTATGAATATGCAGCAACGAATTGTGAACGCTTTTGCAAGTATTTCACCTGAAATGTTAGAAAGTGTGAAAAGGTCTTTTCAGCGGAGAATTAATTTGTGCTTAAATGAAAATGGAAAACATTTTGAACATTTATTTTAGTATCGTTTCTGGTTTGTTTTCATAATGTTGTTATCTTTCATGCTGAATAAAATAATTAATTGTAGCTAATACTTCTTAGCTGTTTTCGTTTATCTCACATTGATTCTTACATTTTTAAAGTTGTTTTGTCTCAGCTTGGCCTACTTCGGTGCATAGAAATGTAGTAAAATGTTGACTTTTGTACAAACTTATGTGTAATTATGTAAATGTGTTAATTATCTCTGAAATTATTAATTTTAGGTATAGGGAATAGTTATACCCAAGTTATACTAATGAAATGCAAATGCAAAAACTAGGTGTTCTATTGAAAATAAGAAAGTTATTAACGTTTGAAGTTGGCCAAATCCATGCTAGTTTTTATTAAGTAATAGGTTAGAAATATGACAAAGACACGGAATCATTAAAACAATGTCTAAAGATTTCAAAAATCCAGACCGCATACAAATAGAGCTAAAAACAAAGAAGTTTAGAGTATTTTTGTTGAAGACACAACTGTCAAATGTTTACGAAAAAAATTAATAACTCAAAAACTATTAAGTTTAGGTATAGGGAATGGTATAGACATTTTATTAGAAATTACTTAAGAAATTTAAAAATCAAAAAATATACACGGTGTCCCATTTGAAAAAAAAATTTTTTTTGTTATACCGTAAAATTGGGACACCTTGTATGTTTGAATGTTTTTACGACATAGAAATTTTTAAATAAATAAGTTTTTGTACGAATAATTTTTTTTATCTCTCACGCTAGAAAAGTCCGACGTTCTGTTGCAGGACCCTGTATAATACATAGTACATCTATTTAATTGGCTTTTGACTAAGTTGTTATTTTATTTAATAATAAATTCATTTAATTTTAAGATTTTCAACTTGATTCACAAAGTAAATGATAACAAGTTGTTGCAATGTTTAAAATTTGTCTGAGATTAGTGACAAACAAACCAAATAAAAAATATCGAAGAAGAAATTCAGGTTAGCATTGAAAACTAGATTAAAATTGTTCAAGAATTAATGAAAATAAAGCAAAAAAAATGCAAACGTGTATTTTGAATTTAAGAAAAGCAGTAAAAGAAAAAATAGAAGAAGTTGAAGACAAATTAAAGCAAAAGCTAGAAGAAAATTTAAGAACCATAGAAGACAAACTAGAGCTAAATTAATAGAACAATGATAAAATAAACCAAATTCATTGCCATGGCGAAGGAACTGTCACGAGTGAAGATTTATTAATGGATTGTCAGGAAGAAACTATTTTAAAGTTGTGTTCCAAACTTTAAAAGGAAAACGACTTTTAACGTGGAAAGCGCTTAGAATGTTCTTGTTCCTGACCACCTTCAAAGAAATTATGAACTGTTAATCTTACGTTTAGAAATGAGATATGAAAATGCTCATCTTCAACAGGTATACCAAGGTCAAATAAAAAATCAGTTTCAAAAAGCAGCAGAAAGCCTTCAACAGTTTTAAAACTAACATCGCCTGAGTCACGCGGCTTGCGTATTCTACAGAACTTTCCTGATTGGCTATTTAAACCTTTGTAGACGGTCTTTGAAACAGCGAAACGCACAAAGATACGGTTAGCTTGGCTTAAGGCGTTGGATGACGCTTTAACTCATGCCTTAGAGTTAAAGCAGCAAAACAGGTGTCACACCAAAGCAGTCACAAACTTTGTTGTGCTGCTGAAATACCCGCGCAGATACAAAAAACCACCAAAGAAATATTGCAACGTGTATTTCGCAAACAAGAGGAGTGACGTGCTCAAACTGAAAGAATGTGGGCCACGTGCAAAGACGCTGTAATAAACCCAAAAAAAAACCAGATGAACGTTTGAAAAATTGGAACAAATCGACCAAATGTGTCAAAAGTCGACCTCAACGAGCATGCGTGACTAAAAATTATCATTCAGATTGCATCTTCCTACTTATTAAGAGTAGAAAACAGCCTTTATGCAATCCCTAGAAAGTGTCAAGAGCACAAAAACAGACTGCAGTTGATAATGCAAAAGAGTTTAGTGTCAGAGGTGCTGCAGAATTTACACGACCGTACATCGAACATTTTGGCGTAAAAAAGACATTAGGAAAAGTTTCAGAAAGGTATTTTGGGCGAACTGCAAAAAGGACGTAATAGAATAGTGCCGCAAGTGCACGATCTTTGCATAAGAAAAAATGCTGAAGAAGACTACGTCAGCAATTTGATGAAGAGGCTAGATGCAGTACATAAAACGGTTTGAAAATACAGTTAAATTGCCAATGACAGAATACAGAAAGGTATAACGTCAAGGCACAAAACGCTGTGTTTCAACCGGGTGACAGGGTGTGGTCGTATAATCAGTAAAAATAACTAAGTTTGCCGCCAAAGCTGCAGAAGCAATAGGAAAGCTTTTATAAAGTTCTACAGCGTATTAATAACGTCGTATATCATATTTGGAAACTACCCAAAAGTAGTTTACATCGATCGACTTGCCCCGTTTTATGACGATTATAGCGTTGTCCAATACAAAGTGCAAACCAAAGTAATAACGAGCAGAAATCTAGTCGATAGAATAAACTTCGATAAGTTTATAAGCATGTACGGAGGTTCTAAAAAAACTAGGTTTGGAGTTACGAGATACAACAACAAGACCTATTCCAAACACGAAAAAATTACGCCATCGCAAACTGTGTGAGTGATGAACTACGAAGACAGCAACCAGCGGTCGGCAAAGCTTTAAAACTTTATGATGACCGACGCTCCATTTTCTGGTCAACAAAAAGTATGGAGTTCTATAAAATTAAGAAATTTGCGGTAGATCAACTGGAGTAGGGAACAGTTTGAAATATATTAGAAGTCGTCTTTTGAAAAAGTTGCATTTAAGCGTTGTTCTGCAGATACCGTCAAAGTCCATTGACTGCTTTTTTTGTCAAAATAAAGAGAGCTATTGCCACGACATTTTTACCGGTGCCAAGTCCAGTTTTTGTTTTAGAACAGAAAACTTTTAAAAAATAAAAAATGAAGTGTTTTCAAAATAATTGGAACATTTGAAACGATTGTCAAAAAAGATGCAATGTTCTAGTCCCAGACAAGATGTAAATATAAAAGGTGAAGAAAGAAAATTGTGCGGCAACAATCATTTTATTCACTGTATTGAATGAATAAAGTGTTACTAAAACCTTTTTATCAACTGTTTTGATTTGTTTTATTTGCCTTTATAATTAAAATGTTGTTTTAATAATACAATTTAATTTATGTAATGAATATTTTAATAAACAAAATTGAAAAAAATAAATTCGTTTTTCAATTAATTATTTTATAATACTTTCTGTTCTTCTCAACGACATCAGACTTGTGCAGTATGTTTCTTGTTTAGTAAATTAAGTGTCAAATAAAAAAAAGTTTATATATCTAAATAAATTGTTCTTACAGTAGTTTCTTTTTTTTAAATTTAAGAACAGTTTTTTTACGTTTTACAACAAACTAGTAATTACTTATCTGGTTGAGTTAATATAGAGTTTTGACGTTTTTACGTCGCTCCATTACGTTATTAGAGCAGTCAACAAGATAAAAAGAAATTCATTAAATGACAGATTATTTGGGCAACTTTGTAGTAAAAATGATGAAGATTATAATCGCTTGCTGCTACACACAACAGTACGATAGCTCTCAAAAGGTGTTTGTTTGAATCGCTTTTTTAATTTATTTGACTCAGTACGAGACTTCCTTGAAAACTGAGACAATAAACTACGCGGAAACTTGATTGTGCCTAAAAATGACATCGCTTATTTGACAGACTTTTTAAAAATATCTAATGACGTTAATTTACGATTGCAAGGTGATGAGTTGAATTTAATAAAAACAAAAAACGTCATAGCTGCTTTTGTGGGAAAACTTCTTATATTCAAACGAAGTCTAAGAAGAGATTGTAACGTTATGGTGTTACAATTGTGTTTTTATAGCGTTTTATTTTTAATAAAATAAAATGTGATTATAAATGAATTGCTCCGGTTATTATTTTGAATAAAATAAAATGAGACCTTTTTCTCCCAAGACTTCTAGGTAAACCCTTTGATTTTGTACAAGAAATAAAGATTGTAAAACAAACAAATTTATATTAACAATAAAATACATAGAAAACCAAACGTTTACGTAATAGGGTCCTAATACTCAAATAAAAGAAACAAAACATAAGTTTAAGAAAATACAAATATATCTTAAAAATCTAACCTTTTACACACGAATAATCGCTAGTAGGTAATTTTGGCGTCTTTCTCACTACACTCTTGGTGGCGTCGGTCGTCTTTCCACAGGCGGGTAGTTTCCTTCACACTTATTTATTTGTCACTACTACTTCGCTGTGTAACTAATATTTGCTGGTGGACTAACACTTAGCTGGGTAACTACTATTCGCTGGCTGAGGCCGTAATGTTGCAGACCATCTACGTTTTTTCTCTTAAAACTTTATTTTTCACGTATCGGCTTCTTGGTACTTTTGGTTTACTTTTTCAATTTGTTGCAGCGCTCACTAATTTTCTGCTCATTTTGGTACCGCTTCGGAAGTTCACTAACTTTCACTTTTGGCCTCGCTTCGCCAATTTTCTCAGCGATTGTCGCCTATCACCCGTACTTCGCCACTGCTTCTCACCGACTCTCCTTTTGCTCTTCTTTCTTTCTCCGCACTTTAACTTTTTATTGTACTCAGCACTTTTTAACTTCACTTCGCTACAACACATTCTGAATCGCTTGCAGTTTATACCTAATTCTAACTTACTTGACTAAGGATATAATAAAAAATATGTACATTTATTTTCTTTGACACGGAAATCAAAGGGCAGTACGTTTAAAGATTAATACAGCCATTTTCCGACATTATTAATATTATCGGTAAAACAAGAAGATATACTTACTTACTGCCAACACCAGGACGCTCTTCATGCTAATTTTACAGAGCGATTCCAGGATATTTTAAATATGAATATACCCAGCTGGGTTTTAGAACCACTCGCAAGTGCAAATACAGCAGAATTGTCAAATTTAGAAGAAGAACTGTAGAACTCCAACTAATGAAGAATTAAAAGTAAAATTCAGAAATGGATACCAACAGTTCTGGCTCCAAAAATCAATATCAGCTCTTCACCCTGGATTGTGGGAAGTAGTACACAAATTTTTTATTGCGTTTTCTTCATCATATTTGGCTGAGCGTGGGTTCAGTGCAATAGTTAATTTACTGTCTAAGAAAAGGATTAGACTGCAGATGACTGAGCGTGGGGATTTGCGACTGATGGTAACTAAATTGAAACCCGACATTAACAAATTGTTAAAACTCCACCAGCCTTAACCATCGCATTGATATTTATGTTTCTTGTTGAATTTTGTTTTTTTTTATTATAGTTTTTTTTACTAATTTTTAATAATCGTTTTGTTTTTGCTTTTGTGCAATGCCCCAGTGCAGAATGCTCCAGCTAAGTGTATTGTCTTGCATTTGTTGGTAAAGTTATAATTTTGTTCTAACACTTTGTATGGTTTTTGTCTGAATTAAATGTTTTTATTATAATATTGTTGCGGATTTATTTATTAAAAACTAATTTATTTAAACGACTAAAAATACGTTTACTTATTCTAGAAATATGTACACTTTTAAATTAATCGAACTAATTAAATCTAATAATATTTAATGAAAACACTTACACTAATTTATGTATAACCGTTGTATAACACTATCACTTTTAAACGAAGATAAGATAACGTCCGTGGATAGCTTCACACTTGTTTACACTAAAAATCACGTACACGATTATTCTCGGTAGGTTTATCTCACACGCGTGCTAACGACTTATTTATTTCAAATTGGTAATCTTCTTAACACTTCTGTATTCGCATTCCAGCAATAACTGACCTACGATCTGTCTCGTCGGTATATATACACATACGGAAATCCTTCTCGAGCGTTCTCTATTTTTCGGTATATCTTCTAGAAGATGGATAACAGCTTCTAGAAGGCTCTTGCATTTGCAAATAATTTCTCAAACGTCTCAATATGTCTTTGTATTTTTAATTAGTTGATAATCACACGTCCTTCTGCCACGACCACGATGAGCACGATTAGAGAGAGACAATTAATTTTTAATTTGTGATTATAATAGACAGACATAAAATTAGTATAATTAACTATTAAGTAAATTTTTCTCTTGTTAAGGTAGCGGTAGTTCATAAAAGTTTGGGAACCTATGCATTAAACCTGTAATGTTCACTGCAATTATACATAAAAATTTCAAAAATTATATTAAAGAAATTAAACTTTCGGTTTACTGTACTAGTATTCTTTTGAATTCCACGTCATATATCACATTTAACAAGGCAGTGGATCATTATCTAGAAAATACGGATTTAAAAAAATACCAAATAAATTACAGATCTTATATGTGTTGTGTGCAACAGCAATTTTGTACAGGGTCTTCTTTACAATCTATTTCCCACGTGATTTATGAGTTGAGCATCAACATTGTTGTAGGTTGGTAGTGTTACTACAGGTGTTATCGTTTAGTAACATTCTTTGACATTCTCGTTTGACATTTTGTTGACACCGGGTATTATTTTTTATCGTTTTTCTTATTCTATATTTTTTATATTCTAAAATAGTCATAATTATAACTATTCAACACTTTGTGTGTTTCTGTTGGTAAGTATTGAATAACAGCTGTAATTTTGAGGTCTAATTTTTGTAATTTTATATTAGGTAATAACATTTCACGATGTTGATTATTGAACAAGTCACCGTCATTGTAACAACGCATTTTCAAACTGAGAAGTGATACTCGCAATCCTGATGAAATTCTCTTCAAAGTTCAATCGATTAATTCAACAAATATTTTCGAGGAAAAAACTTTACTTACGATGCTTTCCGATGACGTTTTATTTAATAAATTTTTAAATAAGAATTGCATTTGCAAGAGGAAACAGGAAAGCCTACTATACCTACTGCACCTGCTACTAAAGAAATTTGCAATCGCATGAAACAAAGTCCTAATAAAACGGTGGCAAAATTATTTGCGGGCAACGAGTATAAAATCACTTTAATTCGATTTGTAAATTATAATCATTAAATTTTTAAGATTATCAGCAGAAACTTGCCACAAAGCACTAAAAAAAACTTTCGATGACTCCGTACAAGGTTATGGTTTATCAATGTTTTCCAAAATTTAAAGAGAAGAATTAACACATGTATTGCAGCTGAATAACAACATATTGAACACCGGTTATAAATTTTAATTAAATGTTATTACCAATTTTTATTTCAAATAAACAGGTATTGTTATTAATGTGTTACCGTTTTAAATTAATTATTTTACTTTAATTTAGAGGTTAAATCAAATTTTTCATTTAGTATTTTTTTATACCAATCTAAGCAGTGTTGGTTGCCTAACATGTGTGTCACGTGGGATCGAATCATTTATGAAGGCCCTGTATTTGCATCAAAATTATTTTTGTTTGTGTTGCGTGTACTTATAAGTGAAGTATTTTTCAAAGTTAATTTATAGTTTTTAATGATTAATGAATTAAAAGTTATGCGATACCAGAGTGGCTGCAAGAGCGGATGTTGGAATATCCATAAAAAAAAGAACAAAGCTTGTTAACATCTTTGAAAGCATTTAAAACATTAGGTTAAAATAACAGAAGCTAATTGTTAGTAATGATTTTTGAGAAATATAACAATAATCTGAATTGTTATATAGCAAAACATGAATAAAATGAGTAAACCATTGCATTATATACCATGTCATTTGCTTCAAAGAACTTTAGTACTGAAGTCTTTAATTAACTATATAAAAAAAAGTGCCACGAATAATTTAAAAACGTAGAGTAGCAGGTAAAAGTAACACTGTTATACTATTTAAAAAGAGCAAACGCGGTAAACAACTTTTTTCTGAAAAAAAATAAAACAGAATATGTTTCATTGTTTCAGAATAAACTTTTTGCATTAATTATCTTGTCATTTGTAATAACATGTCAAAAATTAAACAGAAGAAATGAAGTTTATACACAACTTTTAAAGATCTTTAGTACTTTTTGTACTGTTGTTATTGCAAACATCAATATTCGTTCGTTAGTTACGTAATGAGGAAAAGCTTTAGAGCGGCAAAATAAAGTAATTGAAATCTACGTAAAACTATGCTTTGAAACGCAAGTATTATTTAAGTAAGTAGAAATGTGTGTCTGGAGTAAAATACATTTAAAAATCTTTAAAATACTTTTAAAATTAAAAAAGAAACGTTTTAATAACTTTATAAATTCATATACATAGGTGTGAGAAACTTTTGACGAGAGCAACGTACAATATCCTTTTTGTGTTAGAAAAACATTTATTACTAAATCTGTCAAAATTATCTAATATAACAATAGACTTAGAAGTTGACTTAGTTTTCATTTTGCCACTCTAGAGCTTTTTTCGCCTATTACGTAACTACACTAATAAACAAATGTTGACGTTTGCGATGTTGGCAACACAAAAAAGTAAAAGTAGTCAAATAAAAAGTTTAATAAAATTATTAATCCAACTAATTTTCGAAATAAATGAGAGCAATTTTTAGGCTGTATTAAGAAAGAAACCACGAATTAAACTCATTGCTTAATTTACTATATTGAATATAAAACCAACACAAAAGGTTAAAATTATCTTAGAACGCAACGAAAGAATAAAGAACTATTAAACAGTATAGCAATATTGTATGTTGAAAAATTTTTCTTAAATTTTTTTGTTTGTATATGTAGGTATATATTTTATTATAACTTATGAATTATTTTTTATGTTCATTATTTACTTTTAATAAACTAAGTTTTTTTTTTAAATTTACTCATCGAACATTTTAAAAATATTTTCTAACATTCAAGTTAAAAATATTTTAAAAAATTCGTTTGACACTTAGTGGTAAGGAGGCTTAATTTTTTGTTGCCGCTGAAATCCTCGATCAGCTTAATTCCGTCACTGGTAACATCTTGTTATATTCAACTAGATTAATTATAGTTGTTAGTTAAAGGTAATGTTAAAGATGTAGAGTTTCATAAATGATTTTTGTTAAATTTATGGTTATAGTTTCACAAGAAATCATAAGCCTTGTTATAATTTACTGATTAAGCGTTACCTATTGGAATGGTTTTTTGATCTTCAGTAGTCTGTAAAAAAGTAATGAAATTGGTCTTTGCTCATTAGATTTATATAAACATCGTATCACAATGTATGTTAGTCTGATTTGGTTCGTTTACACAGTGCGATAACAACGCAACAACATATTTTTTTTAAGTTTCAACTTTTTAAAATATTTTTTTTACTATAAGCATTCGTTATTAATTTTTATAATAAATTAAGAAAATTATAAATGCGTATTCTTTATTTAAAAAATTTGGTTGCTATTTAACATGATTTATAATTTAAATTTTGTAAAAAGTCTTAGTTATGCTTTTTTTTAGAATACCTGTTTTTATGTACGTTGTTATTTAAATGCATCCTTTAAAATGCGTAATTTCCATATTATTACTTTTTGCATAATATGCAGATTCGTCTAACAAAATCCAAGCATTACACATTTTCTTCGAATAAGCGTTCAACTTTTCTTACAAACATTAGTTGCAGTCTTATTGTTAGTTTATATAAATGTTATCTACATTTTCAGCAGACATAGCAATTTAAACTTGTTTAACATCGATTGATTATCGGCCTTTGACGTTGAATTCAATTTCAATAACAGTATTTATTTGGTTGGTGTAAATTCAATTTGAAGGTGTAAAATGGAAGAAACAAAGTCACAATTTATGAACAAAGAAGTGGAAAATTTGATCAATCAATTAATCAGTAATTTGAATATAAATAAATACACAGTCGAAGTTGCACCTGCAACAATTCGAGGTGATAATTTTCTAGGTGTTGTTGATAAAGTATTAGTCAAGTCTGAAAAATCAACACTACATTGGATTTTAAAATGTGCTACACAAATTGAACAATTCAGACAAATATGCTCAATACCACATTTGTTTCAACGAGAAGTATACATTTATGAAAATGTTTTAATGGAGTTCAAGCATTTCCAAAGTGAAAAGGTTATTACGGATCCATTTAAATCGTATGCACCTTATTATGGGTCATTGTTGCATCCACCACACGAATGCGTAGTTATGGAAGATATGAAAGAATTAGGTTATAAAGTGCTAGATCGGCGGGAACCGTTAGATTATAATCATATATTATTGGTAACAAAAGAATATGCTCGTTTCCATGCAATTTCGTTTGCACTTCGTGATCAAAAACCTACTTTATTCGAAGAAATTACAAAACACACACAATGCGTTCTATTCAATAAAGCTGATAAGTATTTTGTTGAGTTAATAAACGGTTACATAGATAAAGCTTTGGTCGTCATCGATCCTATTGTTAATAAAAGCGCCTACGATAAATGTCTAAACTTTAAAAAACACTCAGTAGAAATAATTAAAAATGTAAAGAAGTTACAAGCAACGGACAAATACAGTGTCATATGTCATTCAGACAGTTGGATAAATAATTTCTTGTTCAAATACTCTGTAAGTTAGTTATTTTCATTTGTTTATTTTACAATAAGATTTTTTAGAACCCTTCGGAGCCAAACACTCCATCCGACTTATGTATCATCGATTGGCAACTCGCCCATATAGGATCTCCAGTGTCAGATCTGACTTACCTTTTGTTTACATGCACGGATAAGGAATTTAGAGATACACACTACAATTACGTAATAAATTATTATTACAATACGTTTTCGACATTTTTGCGTAGACTAGGCAGTGACCCAGAAGAACTATTTCCATTTTCTATTTTACAAGAGCATTTAAAAGCGTTTTCGGTATTTGCATTTTACATGTCGTTGCAAGTTCTTTATTTGATGTTAAGTAATACAGATGAAATTCCAGACTACGTAAACGAAAGGCAACTACTCAAAGCTCATTATACATCAAAGAACATTGATACGTACCGATCCAGAATGAGAGGCGTTGTTTTAGATTTTGATAGATTCGGTTATGAGCTGTAGATAATGGGTAAAATATGTATTTTCTTAATTTCAATCTAATCTATACTATTCAATCTTTTATTTTTGTTTGTAGTATAGGGATTGTTGCTTATTTTGTTGTTTGTAATAGTTTTAAAAAGCACCTAAATCTTTAAATAAAAATGTATATCTATTTTTAAATTTCTTTTATTTCTGAACAGAACGGCGCCAGGATGAACACAGGCCCACCCTATTTACTAGAGTGCTCACCCAAATTGGAAAAAACAATTTGTGAATTAAATCCATTTTATTAGGGAAATTAAATAATTTAATTGTTTTTGAAAACGCTCATTAAAAAAGTTATTTTTATATAAATAAATGAACCCACCTAAATAGAAAAACTTGGCGATGTCGCTGTACCCGAAGAAAAGATTTTTTGTTTATAAAAGCATATAAACTTTAAAAATATATAAAAATAAACAATGCATATAAACTTTGTCTCAGGAGAATTGATCCTTTTCTTACAATTTTATCTTTTAGTGACTGATATAAAGTTATGCATGTCTTTTCGTCAATTTGTGTTTTAAAATTAATATTAGAAGAATTTACTTAGCATTATCATCACCGAGATCGGTATTATTGTATAAAATAAAAGTTTTTTTCTAATGATTGATTTAAATAAAAAACGATCTTTTTAACAACTGCTGTCTTATGAATTACACTTTGACGGATGTGTCATGGAGTATTATTATGAAAATTATTGTTGCCAGACCTTCATTGAAACAAAAAAACGGTACAAATCATTATGAATTAAAATATTTAAACATATTTATAGTAATATATAGGTATGATCTACTTTTTATTACTCTAAAACATTAATTTAATATGGTAGTTGTTCAAAGCAACGTATATTAAATAAATATTTCTTTATGTTTGGGCTATAATTATCGGAGTACATGTCTGTATATGTAGCAGAACATTGTAAAGACCCCACGACGAGATTTTTATATGCAGTTTTAACGTGGAAAATGGCTTGCGCTGTTTTAACTTCGCGGTGCTTCCACAGTAAGTACTCAATGATTTGAGGAACGTGTATGACGTGTTCTAAGTGAAACGGTATATTTGTCGTACGTGATTTTTGAAAAATGCAAACAAATAGTGTACAATTTATTTTAAAAAATAAATTTGTAACACTATCGTTAGAAGAAAAGGTTGAAATAACATATATTGGAAATCGTACTACAAATTTGGAGCTAAGTCAAGCAGGTAAAACTAAAAACATAATTTTACACGGCATTTACATTTTTTAGTTAGGATTATAAAACGGTAAATTTCGCAATCTTGTCATTTTATTGATGTGGTTAGTATCGTGAGGATTATTAAGTAGCTTGAGGTGGTCTATTGGTTCGCGCTAGCAACTCGGTCGTTCCTGCTCTGATCGCATGGTTTTATTTATTTTACTGACCAGTAGCGTATAATATTGTACCTATTTATTTTATTATTTATTTATTTCTAATTAGGTTATTTTTCACTGTATTAAGTATAGCTTCAGATAACAGTTGTTATAACTATTTTTTAAAGTAGTAAAATTCTGGATTTACTGTTCGATTTTAAGAATTATGTTGAATTATATTATAATTATTTTTTATCTAAATCAGATTTAGTATGCGATTATACAGTCTGAAAAATCAAATGGAATAAATTAATTATTTCGATAACTGTACACTGCCTCAAAAAAGTAATTGAACAGTTTTAAGCGCGACCTGCAAGGTAGGCAACCAAACTTACGTTATAACAGAACGGTGTAACGTTAAAATAAGAAATTAGTAGTTCAATTCGCGAGTATGGAAAATTTCTCGTTAGTATGAAATTTGTCAGGACCTTTCTGCTCTTGCGCCAGACTGTCACTTTTTTGACAGCATTCCCGCAATTCATTTTGCGTTAGATCATTTGGCGAGTTTGTTACTTGTACGCCCGGGTTAACCTTCACCGTTAGATTGTGTCACGCTGCTAATTTAATATGCGATTATTTGTGGAAGGTTGAAACGGGGTAAATGGTATACAATTTTCTTTATTGAGGGTTTAAATTGACACCTACTAATTTTCTATAGCGGATTTTGGTAGCCACCAATTGTTCTGCGTTATCATCCAAGATAACTAACATGTGGTCTTGTTCGAAATATTCCATGACGTCGAAGTATTGATACGTTCTTATCATATCCACCGTCAAAGGTTGAGAACCGCCAGGGCAATCCTTTCTTTTGCAAAGACAAACATGGAAAATTTAAGTGATTAAGTCACAGGGAAACGCTGCGCACTTACGTTCGTAATAATTGGATGTTAAACAAACCTTTTTTTTATTTGTTTTAAACGTATATGCTCGTTCCGTTCTGGGTTTAATGTAATTTACACCAAGTATGGAGGTTAGCTAACTTTTGACATGAGGTAAAACCTACCTGTAAGTATTATTACTTTCAATTTTTTATTTGTGTTTCGGGGACTAGGTCGTTTAGGACCGTACGTGCATGTGAACTTAACACAATTAATTGTATTTTTGTGCTTCGCAAATTTATCAGTTGTGCACAGCGAATCTCGAAGGCTTAATTTGTTTGATTCGTCTACAATTTAAATATATGTACTTATAAATTCAAACGCTATGTGTACGTAATTATTTAGTCCGACAAGGGCAGTTTGTTATACGGTGTGTTGCTCGCCACTCGGCGCAGCTTCTAGTTTAATCAGCCTACGTATAACTTTTGTCAAGAATTTACATTTCTATGCTTATTTCAACTTCTGTGATATAATAAACATATATATTCGGTGTTATTACTTTTGTAGTGTTATTTATTCTTTTCTTACTACGGGGAGAGTTAGACGGTATCCCTCGACTTTAATTTTTCATCGTCTTGGCGCCTTTTTTAGCTTCACGTTATAATCACACATAACAAAGCCTGCGATCCCTTTCCGAAGAAGCTGTGCTAGCCGTTGCTTTGTTTGGTTATGGTTAAGACCGATGGGACATTTTATTTTTGACAGTTCAACTCTAGAAACCCGAGTTTCTCGTAACAACGGCTAGTTAAATTTTGACAACATTGGCATTGTAGACATTACTTGCAATGATATTACGATGTTACTAACCATTCTTTGTAAGCACAAGAACACGTTTTTTTGCTGCAAATATGTATCTAAATTTTACCATAAAGATTTAAATTTTTTTCGCTAAATTTTCTACTTATGTTTTTATGTTTTCTGCTCAAGTTTTTGTAACGTGTAAATTTCTACTGCGAGTCAAAATCCGCCTGAGAGTTAGGCAACTAACAGTAACATCTTTGGCCTCGAACCGTAGTTCGAAATCACGCCTACGGAGGCGCGAAAGTTGTTAGTCGTCGACGAATTATATTCATTTTTATGCTGTTTGTGGATCGGTTTACAACAGGGGGAACATCGGAAAGGTGAGATAAATGGAATTTCTTTTCATCTGGTAACATCTTCTACACCGACGTTTATTTTAGCCTTTTGGAAATAAATCCGATTGAACCTCCGGTGCAAATAAAATCGGCACGATGTCTTGTGGACGGCCAGACACATAAAGTGGGTTAGTATTCTTACACGTGTTAGTAATGGAGGCCAACCAACTAATCTTCACAATTTTTAGCTTCTTTCTTTGGGTCTTTTTCTGTCCTTGTTACGTTGCGGTTGATATTAAAGTGGATGCTGGATACTCGATCTTCGCTTTTGACGTCTTCGTCTGTCGTTCTGAGGTATATCTGCGTGTGCTTTTATCTGTAATCTGAGGGAAATGGTGAACGCGCTAAACCAGTTCGGATGTTCGACAAAGTAAGGAGAACTGCTACGATACTCGAGGTATTTATGACACCTTTATATTGGAGTCGCGGGAGTCTCGCTGTCGACCTTATTTCGACCGGACGCTGTAGCCTTCGTTTAGCAGCGGCCGCGATGCGTGCATGAGGAAACGCAAGATCGTGTTCGTGTCGCCATTTTATCACATATTTCAACTAAGATTGATCCTCGTATAAATATATATAAATGATTGCGGAAGTGGGAGACGACGTCGAGTATAATTGTTTTCTTATTTAAGTTAATATCACCTAACGTCAAACTTTATTGTAATTCATAATCTTTTTGTACAATAATTCTTTCAAATGTTAAAATCACCTAACGTCAAACTTTATTGTAATTCATAATTTTTTTGTATAATAATTCATTCAATACTTTAACTGTGTAATGGTCAAGTCATTACAATTATTTATGATAACTTCTCATTCACTTACAGTAATTATTAAATTTTATCAAAGGTAGAATTTTAGAGTTACCCGTCTCTCTATATTAAATTGATTATTATTATTTACCGGTCCTATGACGCTTGATCAAGCTGTCCCCCAGACGGTACGTTAATTAGCGGGAACGCATTTATCTATTAAATCATCGCTACCGTAGCCGCGGTAATTATTAGCTACGTAAGCGATCTTAGCTTCTGTGGCTTCCAAACTCTATTTGTTGTTACTTATATATGTGTACTTGTAATTGATATTTGTGCTTAATAATTTTTTTCTCTGTGGGGTTATATAAATAATTGTCAGGAGTTACCAGTGGCGTAACCGTCGCAGTTTGTGTTTCTTCCGTTCGGAAGGAGATGGTGAATCATTTTTTTAATAAATGGTTATTGTGAATACTACATATGTTTTCTTTTGGGGAGACTTCGGGTCTAGGCTTTCCTTTTCTCTTCCCTAGACCATAATTTCTGCGGATAACAGTTCGAGAGAAGGTGGCGCACTTGGGCATTTAGCTTACCGGAACTAATTGAGTATCTTATGATTTTCTTTAACCCGACGACCACCTGCGGCGAGGCTAGCCAAAAAGGTAAGCGATAACATCTGGTTAATTACGTGAAGTGATACTATTCTTCAATTCTGTGTTTCTTTCTCCACCTTTCCCCATTAGATCACAATAAATATTGTAACAAATATTACTGGCACCTACAACGTGAGGCTTCGACGATTTTCTTCTTGAACGGGTTCTGACGGTGAATAAGTGCTACTGTTTACTGGCTCAAATTTCTTATTATCCAAATTCTTATTAGGTACTTATTTAAATAGTGGACGTGTGTATGGGTATTAGAGCTCAAGTTGTACTGTTCTGAAGTTTTACTCATTAGTTGCTTGATTCTAATTTTCTACCTAGTGGGTGAAATCTTTTTTTCTTTTGCTAGAGTTTCGAATACTATTACGTGGGTTCGCGTTTTTGTGGACTGCTACAATTAATTTTAGTTTGGGATTTTGTGTTTAGCTATAGGTTTTGCTTAAGGGAGCCGCTTGTGCTGTCAATTTTAATTATACTCTTACCGATTACTCATAGGATTATTTGGTGTTAAAATCTTAGTGTGTTATCTCGTGTGAACCATGTATTCTTTAGAAGACGAACTTCAATTTCTTACTTCATCGGATTCTGAAGCGGAAACAAACTTGGCCGATTGGGATGTAAACTTCTCAGGTGAAGATCCTTTTGAACTGATGAACTTTTTAACTAGAGTCGACGAATTGTGTATGTCTCGCGGTGTTTCGCACCACCAGCTTTTCCTTTCAGCTTCTGAGGTACTGTCCGGTAAAGCTCTTTTTGTATTTAGAGCCCGACGCTATTCTTTGCGTTCTTGGAAGGATGTTACTACTCTTTTGAAAACGGAATTTCTACCGTTAGACTATGATGAACGTCTACTATATACTATTCAGAACTGTAGGATGCAACCTAACGAATCGATTGGAATGTATGTTGCTACTATCCGGCATCTTTTCATGCAATTGCTAGAACCAGTCTCGGAGAAGACACAACTGAAAATCATACGTCGCAATCTGACTTCGCTTTATCAGTCTCACTTCGCACTCATCGATATTACATCTTTTTCACAATTGATATCCTTAGGCAAACGTTTGGAATCGAATCTTAGCTCAAATAATTCTTTTAACTTTTCGACATTTGAGGAAAATGATCGACTTCTAGAACCACCTTTGGGTTATCCAAACAAAACTGCTGCTTCTATATCTTCGACTAAGGCTGTCGCTGGTTCTCTTCCAACTTCGTCGGTTCCTTCTTTTGCTACTACTTGTGTTCACTGTGGTCCTAAAGCTGAGAAAGCTTTACGACATGTTCGTTCTTTAGCTTCGCTTCCACCAAATTTTTCTTCGGTTGCTAGGTTTATTCGGCCCACTACCGATCCTTGGTATCTAGGGCTAATTGCTAAAGCTTCTACTTTTCCGCGACGTTACTCTCGTTGGTGTATTGTGGAAAATCTGTTATGTAAACGTGTACGTATCTCTCGATCTGATCCTTGTGTATGGAAATTAGTTGTTCCATCAGATCCCAGCACCAAACATCTAATCTCTTATCACCATCTTCCATCTAAGGGTGACCATCGTAGTGTTAAAAGTACGTTGGACGGTCTTCGTTCGCACTTCTACTGGCCGCATATGAGGTCTAAAGTTGCTGAATACATACGGTCTTGCTGTTGTAACTCGCGACAAAACAATACTATGGGATCACACTCTCGCTTATTGCCAAGTACTATGAAGCGTTCTAACAATAGGGTTGCTAATAGGTTTTCTACCCATCGACATGAAGATACTACACCTGCTCAAGAGGTAAAAGCTGCATCTTTCTCTTTTCCATCGAGTTCTTTGGTTTCTTCTGCTGATGCATCGACGTTTCTTCCTCTTGATCGTTCGCTTTTCTTTCATCGGCGTCGCAAGCGTCGTAAATTCTAACAACGCTTGTTGACTCTGGATTGTTGACTTTAGCTATTAGTTTGGCTGGTGTATTTGGACTTTTGATTGTACTCTTTTAATTATCTTGTTGGTATTTTGGTTATAGTAACTCGGATGCTATCCATTTGCCTTCTTCCAATTTGCTGCCACTGATTTGCTGTTCTTTGGATTAAGTTGCTTAACAATTTTCTTTTGGTTTTCTTTCTTTACCATCTTATTTCAGGACAGACTACCCTTCCGTATTGTATATAGTTGTACCCGCTTCGTCGGCATTTTTTTGGATTGGTATGTCACTTATAGGATTCTCTGCTTTACTGTTAAATTTTTGGATTTTTTGGGATTTCCTATTCCGCTTGTCGGCATAAAAGTCTGGAAATAAACTTTTCACTTTGGGGACAGCATTTGGGACACATTCGGTTATGACTAACTACGATATCTTTTCTCTTCTTTTCTCCTCTCTCTTTTTTTTTATCGGGTGGTTGGTTGGGCACCGTAGGGTGGTCTCTCTTTTCATTCTTTTACGGGGTGAAGAATGAATCAGGCAGTTACATCAAGCCTTAGCTTTCTCCGTCTTTCTCTATCTCTTATCTATCTCCGTCTGTCTCTTTTCTTCCTTTCTTGTATTTCTTACTTCTCATTTTTTTTTCTTCTTGATTATGTATCACCTACCTGCCATATCTTCCTTTTTTCTTCTTTCTCCTAAAGGTTCGCCTTTCGGGTTTGGTTGGCAGTAGGCTGGTTCCGTACAACAACATCGTGTACTCTCTTTTCTCCTTCTGTCTTTCTGTCCTTCTTTCTTGCTTTCTTTTTCTCTTGGGTTGCTTGGACACTTGCTTCTTTTCTTTTGCTAATTTTTTTCTCTTGAGTGTTACTGCAACTATGCTTCTTCTTTCTTTCTAAGTTTCTTCTTTCTGCTGTTGGATTGGGTTTAGTGGGTTATGTGATTGTTGAGTAGATCTGAAATTTGAGGCAGACTATCACTCCGCTTTTCTGTACTATATGTACGCCCGCTTGGTCGGTTTCTTTGGATGTGTGTAGTCATTCTTAGGGTATCTCTTCTGCCACTTATGCTTTGGTTTTTCTGGGAGTACTCTATTCCGTTTATCGGTTTCTACGTCTCATGGTGACAGTCTGGCACAGCAATTGATAATCTACTAGTGTTCGATTAGCAACAGATAATCATGACTTCTTCTTCTTTCTACTTCTTTCTTTCCTTCTCTTAAGATTACTAATACTGGGCTTTTGTCCTTGGGGTTGCTTAGGGGGGTTCTTCGTTTTTTTCTTTTAAAGATTACTTCCTTTGGAATTTTCTTCCAAGGTTTTGCTAATGATTGGGGTTGGGATTGGGATTTCAGTGTGACTTTAGGGCTCTTGGGTCCTTGACGCTAGTCTAAACTTCCGTCTTTTTCTCCTCTTCTTTTTTTCTCTTAGTTGTCTTGGATCGTCGCTCCGTACTTGGAATAACGTCTCGTTCTTTATTCATACCCGGAATCACTATTTGGTGGCTTTAACGAGCACGTTAGTTTCGTGATATTGGCCTTCTAAGTTCTTTGGAGTTTGGTTACTCAGGCAGTATCATTTTGCTGTATGCGTCTCTAGTCCAAGTTAGGTTTGATTGATCTTAGGGAACTTCGAAAGGTTCTGTTCCTTCATCTATCGGGTTGGGTTTCTGTGGTTTTTGGTTCCTGGGTTGGGTTATGGTTTTCAATGTGCGTTTAGTTGGTAACGAACTTCATGGCAAGTTCCACTCTAAGTTCTTTACGGCTGCGTTCGGATTTGATTTCGACCGTGGGTCTCACTTCTTGCTAGGGGGGAATTTGTAACGTGTAAATTTCTACTGCGAGTCAAAATCCGCCTGAGAGTTAGGCAACTAACTAACTAACATTACAAAAGTTTTTAGTCATTTATAATTTCATTTATAATTAAAATCAATTTAAAAAAATTCCATTAATAGCTCGAATAAATTTAAACTACATGCACAAATATGAAATTGTTGTTTTAATTAGCCTAAATTTTTAATATAATTGGATCAAATCAAAGTCAACATTCCGATTTTGTTTGTAAAAGAAGTATCATCATTTAAACGCAACTAGTGGTTGAACAATTGTAATCTTAACTCCCATTACAAATTCTCATAACATTTATTCGTAGTTTGCGTTTTTCCATAGAAATGGATTTTTATGAATATAGATAAAATCCGATGTTCAATTTTTTTTTTGATTACACTGTCGTAATACACAGAAAAAATGCTTCACCTTTGCTGATTTAACTAAATTTATGGATGATATCGAACCTACTAGTTTAGGTATTAGCATTGAGTAATAATGATATTAGACAGAAGGTATGCGTAACTCAAATTTACTTATCTGTGCCTGTAGAGTTTTATTTTTAGGCGGAATTCGTGAAATCTTATTTATATTATAATAAAAAGAACAAGTGGCGAGAAAATTAATCTTCTTTTAAAATATATTATCTTTAGTTAGATGTAACTGAACTGGAAATCAAAACTAATATGAGTTTCGTTACCCATAAATAATAAAAAAACAGAATTCTTACAGGTTTTTGCTAAAACTAAGTAATGGAAATTTATCACCAAACATTGGAAAAACCATTTTTTTGTACAAAATGATCAACAACGTTTATTTCTAAATTAATAATATAAACACAAAGTCTCAACCTTGGTTTAAAGACAAACTAATTTTTTTTTAAATACCCAATACTTCAAAAACCTAATAATTATAAGTAACGATTAACCTAAAAGATGTCACATTGTGGGATATACATAGGTTGCGTTCATGCAAAGCTGGGACAAATGGCTAGTATTAACCACGTTCAGCCCCGCGGCTAAACTTTCGTCACAGCCTATGGAACGCAGGTCAAAGTTTATTTTAAACCTTCTTCAGAGCTTATGGGACCGTATTTAATTGTGCTTTACAGTTGTATTTGAGCGTCCTGTGTCCTTAAAGCATTACCTTACGCGAAATATTAGCTTTTCTCATTTCTTCTTTTTCTTCAAGTAATTCAAATTAATTTTAATTAAGTGTAATTGTTAAATATGTGTTTTGTTTACATTGCCTGCAATTATTTTAATTTGAATATAAGAAAAAACACAAAATTTTAAAAATGGAACTTTTATTAAATATAATAGGAGTAAGGTTTTACATATTACAAATAATGTTTCCAAACATTGTTATCTGTTTTCTTGAACACTAACCATTCTATGAACAGTTTTTTCTTGAATCAAGAAAGGGTTTATGGACCCCACACAAGTAATTTCTTTTTTAATTTTTGTGTTTTGAAAATTTTTTTGTTACTTTTTAAATTTAAATTAAATTTTTATTTATATTTATACACCATGTAAAGGACGCAATGGCAAACAAAGATTATTGGGCCAATGGAAAGTATAAAAATTTTTACTTGGGGCTAAAAATGTTCAATAAAAATTTAAAAACATACTAAAAAATGCCAAAATTTTAAGCGTTGTTCCATACTATTAGAAACAAATTTCGCAATAGTTGCGAGGCCTCCGCTTTAAAGAAGTATCGTATAAAAATAAGATGAGAAAATGCAAATATCCCCAAATAAAGAAATAATGTTTCATCTTGCTTTAAGTAATAAATGATAATAAAACAAGTACAATAAAATCAACAAAATATAATAATACAAATAAGTAAAACTTCTTAACGAAATAATTACAAAACCTTAATAATTTATAGTTTTTAAACTGTTGTTAAATTTATATTATTATATACTCTTTTCCTTTACTTTTACTTATTATTTTGCCTTTTTTGACAATTTTGGAAAACCTAGGAATGTTAATTATAAAACTAGTATAATTACCATTAAACAAAAATTTACAAATGTTTTTCTACTTTTATTACTAGTACTTAGCGTATTGAAACCAAAATCAAAAATTGAATTAAAATTTAAGAAAAAAAAATACAAAAATTCTCATCAAAATTACCCCTAAAGCAGTGTTTCCAGAGACCCGAAATTCTGTTCTTCTGGGAGGGTATTCCATACCCCCAGTAATCAGTGATGACTTCTCTATTAGGTCATTTGGTCAATGACCCTCCAAAAAAACGAATAAAGAAGGTATTTTATTTACTTTAAAATTACAGAAAATTTGCGTTTAAATCAAATTATCAAAGTTTGAATTTTATGCGTTTAAATTGAGAATCGAGATACGAAAATTTTTGAATCTACCGGAGGCTCACAATTACGTGTGTCCGCGTGCATAATATTGAAGCCGAATGGTAAATGATATAGTTATTGTAGTCAATAGTAAGACACACACAATGCAATTCTATGCGAGTTACAAAAGAAGATAAGTAAACGCTTAAATGCTTGTTTTAGGCATACGTGACTTATATCATTTATCATTATCTTTGCAGCACGTGTGTATAAAACACAGATGTTAGAATGCACATTTATTATCACATATGACAAACTTCACAGTCGATTTTCTTAGTTGATTTATAACATTCATTTGTAACAGGCGACTTATCGTTTTTGTTTCATAATGACGGTGGTACAAGACATTAAAAAATGAATAGCTAACATTAGTTTAGACGTTAGAGTTTAAATTTAATGCTTGTCCTCAGCCTTTACTTGTTGTTTTGTGTGTCAATTTTGTGCAAAATGCCACGTCTTCCTCGACAAGCAGAGGAAGGGGAAACTAGGAAACTAGAGGGAAGATTATTGCTTTACGAGAATGTGGATTTTCTATCTGAGTAATTGTTGCACGTATAGGTTTATTGGTAAGATAATTTTTTATTTTGCTTTTGACAATATTTTTTAATGTAAGCAGTCTTTTCAATTTTAAACATGGGTATATATACATATTTTATAGGTATTATAAAATGTATAATTCAGATTGCACAATTATTCACCTACATCACAAGAAATTGTAATGGTTTAACGCAAAGAACAAAGCGCAAAAAATGATCGTTTTTTGTAGATCGCTTATAACAGTGGAAAACCATCCCTCTTATCCAGAGTTGAAAAAGACAACATTATCGAAGATGCTCGTTTGACTCCATTTACAACTTCCGCCACCATTCGCGAAAGACTACAGCTACAATGCAGTTTCCAAACAATAAGCAATACTTTGAAAGCTGAAGGAATAAGCTGCTATCGACCTATCAAGAAACCTGCAATAACTAAAGAAAATGCCTACCAGAGATTGCAGCTTTCAGAAGAACATTTAAATTTTGATTGGAAAGGTGTTTTCAGATAAAAAAAACCTCTGCACTTCTCAAGATAGTAAAAAATTCTTTGGAGGCCACGTAATTCTAGATATGAAGCAAAACATGTGCAACCCAACAAAAGAAGTGGGAAAATTAGTGCTGCGTACTGGGGATGCATACATACGGCAGCGGTAGCTCAAGAATGGTTGTTACCTAAGTCACCAGATTTAAACCCTATTGAGAATTTGTGGGCGGCGGCTGTGCGTGGGTGGAACGACGATCTGAACAATAACTAACTACAAAATATAAACAACTTGCATCGTCATATTAATACCGTGTGGGAAAAATTTTTAGAAGCTAATGTATGTGCCAATTTAATCAATTCGATGTCAAACCGTCTACGGGAATGTATAACTAATAATGGATATTACACCTATTACTAGCATGTAAAATACAAATAATTAAATAAAATAATAAATACTTTTTTAATCATGTTTTTATTAGGATTTTCTGTATCTAGTTTGTTTCTTGTAATATAAATAGTGTTTATGTATAATTTATAATAAAATCTAAGGTATTATTTCTATTAAAATGTAGTAGGTACTATAATAATCTAAAACATAAAAAATGCAAACTACGAAATTGCAAATTTCAGTTCATTACTATTAAATTTATATTCCCTCGAAATAGTTAATACTTAAATTAAATGTTACAAAGAGAAAGCGGAAAAATGCATTTCGCATGTTACAAGCTTCTAGTAATTTACGAACCCTGCACGGCCAACTCGCTGTAGGATTGAAACAATACCTATCGGAGAGAGGGGATTTTTGAGTGATTTTATTTTAATGGGCGCCAGATCTCTTTTTGCAAATATAGCTCCAGCTAGATCACCACAGGATGCCCGAAGCTTGTATAAAATTTTAAGGTTTTTAAAGCTGGAGGAATTGAAGAAAGAAACCAAATCGTTAACAACAATTGTACTTTAATTACTGTTAGAAGGATAATTTAGATTAAAATTTGAATCAATAACAAGTAGAAATAATTTAATAGCATTACAGTAAATAAATTTAGTTCGAGTACAAGTACACGTAGGTACGAAAACAGAAGTATCGGCAACTTACAATACACTTCAATCTTAAATGTAACAACCAGGACATACAAAAATCTTTGTAAGTAAATTACATTAATAATAATGATAATTGACTGTTGACGTAAGCAGCATGCGACAGCAATTTAACTGAAACTAATTGACTAATAGTAATAAGAAGCAAATCATTTTACACGTTTTGACACGATTAGTAAATATCATTCATGAGCAGCACCGTAGCGACAGCAAATAGTTAAAATCAAAAATTAACTTACCAATATTGAGGTGTACTTTTAGAAAACGTTTTCCTGCTGGTTTCCTGTAATCAAACTACTTGAAAATAATGGTGTCTATCTGGTGACTCACGAATTCTACAACAGGTAAAATGAAACATTTATAAAAGGTAAGAGAATCAAAACGTATTGTATGCTGTTAGATATGCCCTTTCGTTTAAGGTGGTATTATTTATCAATTGTCTCCGAATAGAAATATAAATGGTATCTGCCCTTGTGTCGCAGAGTTCGTCCAATGCTTCCTTTTAAACTTTTCCATCGTAGATTTTAAATTTGTACAGACAAGGAAACTCAGATTAGTGAGGTAGCACATGGCGCTGAGGAAACAACATGGAAATTACCTTTAATCCTCAAAATAATAGAAGACACTTACCCTGCGTTGAACAAGTTAATTAGTTATAGATATGTTTATTACACATCGTGTCACAACACATGGATGTTTTAAGAAATTAATTTTAATTCACGCAGACATATGGTGATGTAGCGAACGACGTACAAGTAAAAATGACGACTTTTTGTTTACTCGGCCCGAAGGGACCAACAATGCTCGATAGATAACGTCGAGAAATGGAAAAGTAACTTAAATTCAAACAATATACAGATTAGTGCATTTTTAAATTTATGCACGTTACAGAATCTCCCCCCATCAAGATAAAAGCGTGGAGCGTGGATAACAAAACGAAAGCTAAAATGAAGATAGAAATTTAAGAATACGCCAAGGATAAAACCCTGAAATCCAAAATTAACCCAATTCCAAGAAATCCAACCTTGTGTAATCTCATCAGATTACCACAAATACAAAAGAGACAGGTTCACCAGAATCTTAAAAATACCGTCAAACAAAACTGTAACAAAAGCGCACGAAACAAATGGTATCTACAAGAAACCAAGAGTAATTTGATCCAAAAGCAAAGAAGAATACTAACACGGTTTACTAATTTTCGAAACGAATAAAACGATATCAAAAAGTAAGGTACAAACAATCAATTACCCAATACAGTAAGGACGTAAGCATCAAAAGAATTCTAGAGAAAAGAAAAGAATATAGAAAAGGTAGGAGTTTAGACCAGCGTCCAGGACTAAGTAGCCCTAAAATTCTCTTAAACCCCAACTCTTACATACAGAACCACCCTGAAAACTATTCCCAAAAGAAGGAACCCAAAATTTCAAGACTAAAATCCCAAGAGAAAGAAAGGAAGAAAATGTAAGAACTATCAATTGCTAAACGAAGACTTGTTAATCATCGATCACTGTGCTAGACTGACAATAAAACTTATAAGCCGATAAACGGAATAGATTATCCCAAGAAAAAAAACAAGAGAAAAGTAGCAAAAGAG
Source organism: Aquatica leii (assembly GCA_035610365.1). Taxonomy (NCBI): domain Eukaryota; kingdom Metazoa; phylum Arthropoda; class Insecta; order Coleoptera; family Lampyridae; genus Aquatica; species Aquatica leii. Next base: position 40,777,343 of record CM069432.1, on the reverse strand, counting down.
GTATCCTAAAACTGACTAGTAACATTCAAAAAAACCGACCAAGCGGTAGTACATAAAGTACAGAAAACGAAGTTGTAGTCTCTGTTTTAAGTTTCAGACTTACACAGCAAAACGAATAACTTACTAAGCCCAATGTAACAAAAGAAAGAATTAGCTATAATGGAAAATAATGAGAAAAGAATATGGTTGCAGTGAATCAAAGAAAAGGCAAGACTTAAGCCAGAGAAAAGAAAGTATCAAAGTAACCAACCCAATTCAAAAGAGAGATGAATTCACAAGTAAAAGATAAAAGAGAAAAGTATCCTAAAAGTAGAAAGAAGAGAAATACAAAGAAAAGAAGAGGCAAGATGTTATACTTTGTCCAACTCTCACTTTGTAAAGATAAGGAAACAGTGAATCAATTCTGCATCCAAAAGAACTGCCTAAAAAGCAAACCTTCAGGAGGAACAAGAAAGAAGAAATAAAAGGTGGCATGTAGGTGAGAAAATTAATCAAAAAGAAGTAGAAGAAAAAAATAAAAAGTATGAAAAACAAGAAAGAAAGAAAAGAAACAGACGGAGAAAGATAAGACAAAATGTAAATGTCTGATTCGTTCTTCGCCCCGTAAAAAAACAAAAAGGGAGACCACCCTACGGTACTCAACCAACCGCCCAATTATACAGAAAAAAGAAAGAGAAAAGAAACGATAAGACTTAGTCATAGAACAAAAGCGTACCAATTGCTGTACCAAATTGGAAACTATACTTCAAGACTTAAAAGCCGACAAGCGGAACAGAAAACTCAAGAAAAAAAACCAAATCCAAAAGCAGAAGAGGGAATCCTATAGATGATGTACCAATCCAAAAATGCCGACTAAACGGATATAATTATGTACATACTGAAAGGTAGTCTGCCTGAAGTAAGATCGACAAGAAAGGAACCAAAAGAAATGTACTAGAAAGTTAAGCAAATATAATAATATCAGTGACAGCAATAAGAGAGGAACAATTGGGTAGCACCCAAGCTACAACCTATAAGATACCGACGACGTATCCAAAGACTGGAACCACCAAAACCAAAATATATGAATCAAAAGAATAGCAATGAACGCCGATGAAAGAGAAAAGAACGATTAGAAGAAAGAGACAGCAAATAATAATTAGAAGCAACTGAAGGTGATGCAAAAGCAATAGCAGCGGCTTTTACATCTGAAGAGACAGCACGATTCCTATGTAGACGCGTAGACTTTGTAGGGACACCAGTGTTGGAAAGCATCGTCGTACCTAGCAAAACGTGACGTGACCTAATAGGATTGCTTCACTGTGGGTTCGATTATGAACAGTGACGTATTAACTCAGCAACCTTAGGTCTCATATGAGGCCAGTAGAAATGACACCGAAGAGCTTCCAACGTACTCATAACACTGTAGTGCTCACGCTCAGATGAAAGGTGATCGTGGATTAGTTTGCGTTGGTCCGAAGGAACAACTAATTTCCACACGCAAGAGCCAGACAAAGAAATGCGTTCACGTTTACATAAAAGAGCTTTTACAATACACTAACGAGAGAGACGACAAGGAAATTTTTTAACAAAATAAAAACAGTTGCGTTTATTGGAAACCTAAAGAATAAATTAAGAATTTGTCGTAACAAATTTAAATAAATAATATGCGTATTTGCAAAAAAAATATTATACAGTATGATATCGTGCAACATAAGCATTGCTATAGTCACAACAGTGACAAGAATATTTATCAAACCGTTTACTGGAAAATGAAACGCGCCATATTTTGGTATCAACAACAACAACGTAAATACAGTGAGTGTTAAATACGTTGTACCAAAGAATTGTATTTTAAGTTTTATTCATTACTTAAGTATCATTTGTATATTTTTTCATTTAAACTTGAACAAATAAAAATTAAAGAATTTTTTTTTCTATGACGCTTTATGAAAAGACAGTTTTCATCACCGCATACTCCGGTAAAACCTTGATTTTCATTTTTAGTGAAATTCTCATAACGTTAACTTTCAATACTAGAGATGAAAATAACCTACTAATTTCAACTTATGTCTAGTTGTGTGCTGTCATTATATAGCTGTCACTATTATACCCTATCAGTTTGTGTTTGTCGTGGTTTAGCTATAAATTCTGATTCAGAAAGTGATGTTACAAATACTCCACCAGAGATAAGAAATCAGGCAAAGCAAGCATCTGCGGACTTATTACCCGAAAAATCAAAGAAGAGGTATGAAGAAATTTATAGTAAATTCATGGAATGGAGGGCTAATAATCAAATACATTCATTTTTGGAAACTGTGCTGCTCGCAAATTGTCGGAAACTTTGAAGGCATCTACTCTATGATCTATATATTCAATGTTAAAAACAACATTATCAATATAAAATGATATTGATATCAGTAAATATCTCAAGTTACGTTCTTTCTTGGAACTTGGAACGAAAATCTAGCGGTTTTAAAAGTAAGAAGTCTAGAACTTTTTCTGCCCAAGACAAATACGTTCTTGACAAATGCAGCCGATTCAAAATATTTACTGACTAAGGTAAAGTAATCATGTACTGTTTCTACAAATGAATAATTAGTGACACATATAAGTTTAGGTTGCTTTTATTTTTGGAATTTCTGGCGCTTGCCATTTAATATTGAAATACCTAATACAAAGACAAAGGTATCACGATGGTCGTTTTACATTTCTGTGAAATTTTTATGAGATTTCTAAAAAATATATGAACCTTCGTCCACATGGATCAAATTACTCAAGATTCTTCATTAACTATCGGAATGGAAATTATAGTAGGCAAGTTGTTGGAATTAACAAATTTAGTAAATTTCCTTTGGAAATAGCTCAATATCTAAATCTACCTTTTTCTCAAGAATATACCGGACATAGCTTTCGCAGAACTTCCGTTACACTACTAGTAGATTCAGGAGGTGACCTTCTTCAACTAAAACGTTGCAGAAGAATATATTGACAAATAAGGTAGCAATAAAAATCAAACACAGAACAAAATTTTACAGTCTGTACAAAATACAACAACTACTTTGGGGTCCAATTACGGCACATCTCCATCTAGACTTACATTTTTTAACAAAACCTCCACTACACATAAAAAATTTGCCTGTGAAACTGAATACTGAATAATTGTTAATTTTAGCAGAATTTATAGTTTTGTATTGTTAAGAATGGTTTGCATAATTTTTTAAAGTTTATAATGGAGTCATAGAAAAAGTATGCTGTTGAACTCGCCGAAAACATTTTTTGAGGCTCGCTTGTCTCGCTTAAAAAAATATTACTTTCGTTACTCGAACAATATACTAGTATTTGTTTAACCTCACTGTGATACTGTGTATTAAAAAAAGTTATTTTTGGTTTTATTTATAATAGTCAGGTATTTGTACTTAAGTACATAAGTATAAATCAAACTTAAAGAGCACATATTTTTTTAGTTCGATTATTAAAAAGTATTGAGACGTTCGAGAAATTATTCTCAAGTTCCAGAGATTTCACGAAGTTGTTATCTATTTTCCAGAACGTTTCCCAAAAGATATGGAACATTCGCGATAGATTTCCAAAATGTGTATAAATGCGGTTCAAACAAATCAGCAGTAGTTATTTCCCGTAATTCGAAGACGGCAGTGTTAAGAAGATTATTCAAGTCTCAATAAATAAGTGATTAGCGCGTGTGCGATAAATCTACGGTGTATAACCTTGTACGTGACTTTAATGTAAAGAAGCGTTAGTGATTAAATAAATAGAAGTTATCCGCTGACTTTATCTTCGTGTAAGTGATAGTGCTATACATAAATTATACTATAAGTGTTTTTATTAAATATCGTTAAACTTTAATTAGTTCGGTTAATAATAATGAACGTCTACATATTTTTAGTATAAATAAATTAGTTTTAATAATAATAAACATTACATTGGTGACAGCGATGGGATCGAATCGAATAAATAAACAATTGTTTAGCTCGCGATTTTAGCGTAAATATCATTAAGTAATTAAATATCGCTGCCGTAATAAAAACATTGATTGTGTCCTTAAACTTTTTATATAATTTATGCCGGTGACGCGTTTGCAAGCAATTAAAATGAATTCAAAAATATTTGAAATTCTCGAATCGATAAATAAAAATATGGAAGAAAATAATAGAAAAATGGGCAAAAATTCACAGAAAATTGAAGAAAAACCATCCAAACATTCTCAGAAAATGGGAAAAAATTCTAGAAAAATGGAAAAAAAGTTTTACGAACATTCGCAGAAAATGGAAGAAAATTCTAAAAAAATAGAAGAAAAACTGTTAGAAAATTCTAGAAGTTTAAAAGAAGAAATGCGAACGAGCGTAGAAAATTAAATTAAAACTGTTCAAGAGGAAACCCAAGCAGATATATTAAATTTAAAAAAAAATTTGCGAATCTGTGAATGAAGCAATAAAGGACAAATTAAAAGACAGAATAAAACTGCTTGAATAAAGAATGACCCAAATGACTTGTCACGGCGAAGGAAGGGTCACGAGCAAAAATTTAATAATGGACCATCGGGAAGAAACCACACACAAGTTTAAAGTTGTACCTCCAAATTTTGATGGTAAAGTTTCATGGTCAACCTAGTACAAGCAATTTGAAGCTGCAGCTACAGCCAATGGTTGGAGTAACAAGCTGAAAGCGACGTCTTTAATTGTGTCCTTACGTGGAGAAGCTCTTGGAATTTTGCAAACTGTTCCTGACCACCTACAAGAAAATTACTAACTTTTAATTTCACGTTTAGAATTGAGATATGACAATGCTCATCTTCAACAAGTGTAATAGGCTCAAATTAAAAGTCGGATTCAAAAAACTGCCGAAAGTTTTAACGAGTTTGAGGCTGACATCGCCAGTCTAACACGGCTTGCGTATCCTACAGCGCCAGATACCTTCTTGGAGCAGTTGACTATTCAAACCTTTGTAGACGGTCTTAGAGACAACGAAACGCAGCAGACTCTCCGGTTAGCTCGACCTAAGACATTGGATGACGCTTTGGTGCATGCTTTGGAGTTTGAAGCAGCAAAACAAGCATCGCAACGAGACGGTCATAAACATTGCTGTGCTGCAGAAGTACCCGCGCAGACACTGAAAAGCATCGAGGAGATAGTGCGACGAATACATCGGGAAAGACAAGTGACGACTTTGAACTGCGGTGAAATAGATTATGTACGACATACTAACTCAAGAAAAGGACAAAACGAACGCTTTAAAATTTGGAATAAGGTGATCAAAAAAGACAAAACGTATTCTCGTCTAGTCAGGCTCTGGAGCTTACAATTCAAATGGCATTGCCGATGAAGCAATTGCATAGAATTTATCTCGATGGCAAGATCAATGGAAGAAGTGTTCAGTTACTGGTTGACACGCGAACGACAAAAACCATCATTCGTTCTGACATGTTAGAAAACGAGAAGATATCACCAGTAACAGTGCGACTTCGAATGGCGACCGGCAAAGAAATACCTACTCACGGACAAGTTAAAGTAACCATTGGTTTGGAAAACGAAGTACTAAATCATCAAGTACTGGTAGCCGACATCACGGAAGAAGTTATCCTGGGAATGGACGTGATAAAGAAGTACGGGTTCCATTTGGATATGAAGAACAATGTCCCAAAGATCGGCAATGAAAAAAATACTTTTCTTTCGTCAAAGATGGCAGCCGTGCGAATCTTATTGACTGAAGACGTGACTCTGCCTGCAAGGACTGAAAGTGTGGTGATGGCACGCCTAGATGGAAATCTCCGGAAAGTCTACATACGCGCGATTGAACCAATGAAGGGCGGCTTAGTTAAAAAGGAACTACTCGTTGGCAGAACTTTTATACGAGTAAAAAACACGATGCCAGTAAAAATCTTAAACATCAACTCAGATCCTGTAACGTTGAAAAAGAACACCGTGGTAGGCCAATGCACGCCAGTATCTCAAATTGTGAGATGCGTGAAATCTAACAAAGATACTTCACCGTAGAAGTGTCTACAAGATCTATTGAACATTCTTACACCAAATGCCAAAACCACAGCCAGGACCAACTAGCTAAAGTTAAAGTGTTGAACCAAGAGTATCAAGATGTGTTCGCGCTAGAGAGTGGTTCCAAAGAAAAAACTAATGTGGTGAAACATAAAATTAATACCGGAGACGCTCGGCCGATACGGCAACATCCACGCAGACTTCCTTTGGTAAAAAGAGAAGAAGCCAAACAAATAATTACGGATATGGAGACAGAAGGTGTGATTAAACCTTTAAATAGCCTACGGGCATCCCCAGTGGTACTGGTAAAGAAGAAGGATGGATCAACGAGGTTTTGCGTACACTACAGACAGCTAAACGACGTGACCAAAAAGGACAGCTACCCTTTACCCAAAATTGACGATACGTTAAACGCCCTGTCAAGATCCCAAGGGTTTTCTAGGTTAGACTTAAAGAGGGGTTACTGGCAGATAGAATTGGAACCTAAGGATCGTGAAAACGCAGCTCTTACGATTGGAACTGGTTTGTGGCAGTACACCGTAATGCCCTTCGGCCTGTGTAACGCTCCTGCAACGTTCGAGCGTTTGATAGAGACCATCTTGCGCGAACTGTCTTGGAAGACGTGCTTGGTTTACCTAGACGACGTGATCGTGGTTGAAATGTCGTTTGAAGAAAATTTGAACAATTTGAAAGAAGTATTCCAGCGACTACGTGAGACTAATCTCAAACTGAGCTCAAAGAAGTGCCACGTGTTTAAGAAAGAAGTGCAACACCTTGGCTACATCGTATTTAAAGATGAAGTAAAGGCTGACCCAGACAAAATCCGAGCAGAGCAAGCATGGCCAAGACCAATCGACAAACATCAGGTCCAAAGTTTCCTTTGGTTGTGTACCTATTATAGACGATTTGTACCCAGATTTGCCAATATTGCCAAGCCTTTGAGAAAATTGATCGAAGAAAAAGCAGAATTTAGATGGAATGAAAACTGCAAAAAAACTTTCTATGAACTAAAACAGGCCTTAGTCATTTCACCGATTTGAGTTATCCAAAAGAAGATGGAAAATTTGTTTTGAATACCGACGCAAGCAATCCGGCCATAGGTGCGGACCTTTCGCAGGTTTAAGATGGACAAGGAAAAGTTATCGCGTATTTTAGCAAGGTTTTGTCCAAGCCAGAATTATTGGGTAACTAGGAGGAAGCTGTTGGCAGTCGTCAAGTGCATCGAAAATTTTTACTGAGAACAGACCACGCCGCTTTAAAATGGCTACGGCAGTTCCGTAACCCGGAAGGACAAGTGGCAAGATGGATCGAGAGACTTCAAGAGTATGACTATGGCACAGAACACCGTGCCAGAAGCAGTCATCGGAACGCTGATGCCTTGTTCAGAAGACCATGTCCGGCGAACCGCCGGCATTGTTCGCGACTGGAAGAAAAAGTTGAATGCCTCTGGAGAACTGCTATGGTTGATGACGAGTGTGGGAACCTGAGCAGTTGCGTCGCGAACAAGAAAACGATACTGAAATAAGACTACTCCTGGACTGGAAAGAAAGCGGGCGACGACCAACCTGTGAGAAAGTGAATGCTTTGGGCAGAAACATCAAAGCGTAATTAATTAGTTTTAATAATAATAAACAATACATTAGTGACAGCGATGGGATCGAATCGAATAAATAAACAATTGTTTAGCTTGCGATTTTAGCGTAAATATCATTAAGTAATTTTATATCGCTCCCGTAATAAAAACATTGATTGTGTCCTTAAACTTTTTATATAATTTATGCCGGTGACGCGTTTGCAAGCAATTAAAATGGATTCAAAAATATTTAAAATTCTCGAATCAATAAATAAAAATATGGAAGAAAATAATAGAAAAACGGGCAAAAATTATCAGAAAATTGAAGAAAAACCATCCAAACATTCTCAGAAAATGGAAAAAAATTCTAGAAAAATGGAAAAAAAGTTTTACGAACATTCGCAGAAAATGGAAGAAAATTCTAAAAAAATAGAAGAAAAACTGTTAGAAAATTCTAGAAGTTTAAAAGAAGAAATACGAACGAACGTAGAAAATCAAATTAAAATTGTTCAAGAGGAAACCCAAGCAGATATATTAAATTTAAAAAAAGAAATTTGCGAATCTGTGAATGAAGCAATAGAAAACAAATTAAAAGACAGAATAAAACTGCTTGAATAAAGAATGACCCAAATGACTTGTCACGGCGAAGGAAGGGTCACAAGCAAAAATTTAATAATGGACCATCGGGAAGAAACCACACACAAGTTTAAAGTTGTAGCTCCAAATTTTGATGGTAAAGTTTCATGGTCAACCTAGTACAAGCAGTTTGAAGCCGCAGCTACAGTCAATGGTTGGAGTAACAAGCTGAACCTGAGCAGTTGCGTCGCGAACAAGAAAACGATCCTGAAATAAGACTACTCCTGGACTGGAAAGAAAGCGGGCGACGACCAACCTGGGAGAAAGTGAATGCTTTGGGCAGAAACATCAAAGCGTAATGGGCGCAGTGGGACTCTTTGATAGTAGAAAGCGAACATCTTAAGCGAACCTTAAAAAATGTCGGGGGCACGATAAACAGACTACAGTTGATGATGCCAAAGAGTTGGGTGTCAGAAGTGTTGAAGCATCAGGAAGATACTTTGGTATTAAGAAGATATTGCGGAAGGTTCGAGAACGATTTTTCTGGGTGAAATGCAAAGAGGACATCATGAAATAGTGCCCTAAATGCACGGTCTGCGCATCAGAAAATGGTTCAGCAAGAAAGCGCATTATTTCACGAAATAAACAAAAGCTTACGCCATACCCAATCAATAAGCAACTACAGTCGCAGACGTATTAGTAAAACGGTTTTTCTGTCGGTTTGGAGTTCCATTGGAATTACACTTCGATCAAGGCCGCAACTTTGAGTCTGGGCTGTTTCAAGAAGATTGCCGACTCCTCAATCTGATGGCATGGTTGAGCGGATGAATCGAACCATGGGCAAGTACTTAACTAAAGTAGTGTCCGAGCACCAAAGAGACTGGGATCAGTACTTACACCTTTTCTTAGTGGCATATAATCGGTTCACGAAAGCACAAGCCAAACACCATCATGTGTGATGCTCGGTCGCTAAATAAGACTGCCGTGCTACCTCCAATTTGAACGAAAGCCGAAAGAAGAAGTTGCTGGAGAAGATTACGGCACCAAGCTGACCAAGAGCTATACGAAGTACATGAAAATGTCCGTAAAAACACACAAATTGCCAGCGACAGGATGAAGACTAGATATGACGTCAAGGCACAAAATGGTGGATTTTGACCTGGCGACATGATCTGGTTGTATAATCCCTAAAGGAGACGTGGTTTGTCGCCGAAGCTGCAAAGGCAATGGGAGGGCTTTTACAAAGTCGTGCAGCGTAATAATGACCTTATCGCATCCGAAAACTACCCAGAGGCAAGCCAAAAGTGGTCCACGTCGATCATCTAGCCCCGTTTGCTGGCGATAACCACAATACACGAGTTCAGGTCCGAACCAGAGTAATAAGCAGCAGAACCAGGAATTAAATCGAAATAATGGATTTTGAGAAGCTTATGAGCTTATACGGAGGTTCTGGAAAAGTTAGGTTTGGAGTTACCACCGAGAAACAACAAGACCTGTTGCAAACACAAAAAGATGACGCCATCGCACATTGCGTGAGCGAGAATCGTGACATGTTCAGAGTTGCAGTCGTATTTAAAAACAAGTTTCGGCAGCTACATAAACTACGAAGACAGCAACCGGCAGTCGAAAAAGTTTTAAGACTACGTGGTAACAGACGCTTCGTTTTCTATCTGATCACCAAGAAATACTCACGCACCAAGCCGTTATACGAAAATTTGTAGCGAACATTATAGAATCCCAAAAAAGAAATGGAGTTCCACCTTGTTAAGGAATTAGCAGTACCCAAGCTTGGTTGTGGCTTACATCAACTGAATTGGAGAACAGTTCGAAACATGTTGGAGGTCGTCTTCCGAGGAACAGGCGTTCAAGTGTTGGTCTATAGTTACCAACCAAGAAGAATATCGGGTCAAGAAAAGCCCATTGACTGTTACTTTTATAGTTAAGGAAGTTGCCGAAATGGAGAAAGCTGCCGCTATCGCCACGATCTTTTCTACCGGTGTCGCATCCAATCTCTTGTTCTAGGACAGAACAGTTCTAAGAAAGGGAAAATGATACGTTCGAGAAATTATTCTCAAGTTCCAGAGATTTCACGAAGTTGTTATCTATTTTCCAGAACGTTTCCCAAAATATATGGAACATTCGCGTAGGATTTCCAAAATGTGTATAAATGCGGTTCAAACAAATCAGCAGTCAGTTATTTCCCGTAATTCGAAGACGGTAGTGTTAAGAAGATTATTCAAGTCTAAATAAATAACTAGTTAACGCGTGTGAGATAAATCTACGGTGTATAATCTTGTACGTGACTTTAATGTAAACAAGCGTCAGTGTTTAAATGAATAGAAGTTATCCGCAGACTTTATCTTCGTGTAAGTGATAGTGTTATACATAAATTATACTGTAAGTGTTTTTATTAAATATCCTTAGATTTTAATTAGTTCGGTTAATAATAATCAACGTGTATATATTTTTAGTATAAATAAATTAGTTTTAATAATAACAAACAGTGCAGGATTCATATTTAAATGAGTCCATGTATTCAAATACAGCAGCGAATTTTTTTTCTTTGTATTCGAATCTTGAGTATTCGAATACAATTTAGAATATAGATTCGTATACGAATACCGGATTTCAATATTCGACCCAACACTACTTCACAGTATTATAGTTTTTAAGATTGTACCTACATAAACAAAAATATTTCTATAAATAAAGCAATTAGTTTAATTATACGTATCCGAGAGGGATATGAGATTTTAAATAACCGCAAAAGAAAGATTAAATAAAGGAAAAGTAATTTACCGTTTAAAACAAAACGTGCATTGTTAAAGTTTAAATTTAATATCCGAGTGCCATTACGTATCAAATTAGAGAACACACAAACTGTAAAACGAATTAGTGTGATAGTGATAATTGTGATAACCTTTTTACCGTAGCAACAATGGAAGATAACAACATATTAATTATGGATAAAGAATCAAAAGAGTTTTTGTACAAATACTTAGATACGCTTAACTTGCACGATTGTAAAGTATATTTTACGCTTGCTTCGAATCCATGTGACAGTCATTTAGGTGTTATCGCTAAAGCGGAAATAGAATGTAAAAATGCTAAATTTCATTGGATATTAAAAACAGCCATACAAAACGAAGAGTATAGGTTGTTATTACCAATATCGAGTATTTATTATAGAGAAATATACGCTTACGAAAAGATCCTTGTTGAGTTTGCTCGGATTCAAGAAGAAAAACAAATACAGCATCCGTTTAAGTCGTACGCAAAATATCTTACATCTTCGTTTATTCCACCAAACGAATCAATTATTATGGAAGATATGACACAATGGGGATATCAAATAGAAGACAGAGAACAACCATTAGACTACAACCACGTAAAGTTAGTCATGCGAGAGTACGGTCGCTTTCATGCTCTGTCATTTGCCCTTCGTGACCAAAAACCAATGTTGTTCGAAGAAATTTCAAAAAATGTCAAAGAAATCATTTTTAATTATCCAGCGTACTTAAAAGGGTTTATGGCTAATGTAATAAGTACTCAAATCGATCGAGTGATGAATGCGTTAGATCCTGTTCAACACCACAGCGCTTACCAAAAATGTCTCAAATTTAAAATGCATGCCATTGAGAGCATAAGAAGTAGCGTTCAAGCGAGTGTTGCAGGTAACTACGGCGTTGTGTGTCATGGTGATTGTTGGACAAATAACATTCTTTTTAAACATTCAGTAAGTCAAACTACTTCATTCATTAAGTCTTAACATTAACTATTTTAGGAGAATCCTGTTGTGCCGTCAGAACTATGTTTTATCGACTGGCAGCTTTGTCGTTTAGGCTCACCAGTATTAGATTTGTCTTGTTTTATTTTTACTTGTACAGACCAACAGTTTAGAGATAAATATTATGATGAAATGTTTAACGAGTACTACGACAGCTTGTGCACATTTTTGACAGAATTAGGAAGCGATCCTAAAGAACTATTTCCATTCGATGTATTAAAATTACATTTGAAAAAATTTTCTATTTATGGTTTTTATATGGCGATTCAACGACATTATGTGGCAATAACTGAAAAGGAAGAGATCCCCGATCTTCATAATATGCTAAATGATGGTACTTTTGATAAAATCGAATACCCTCAAGAAAAGATTGATCAGTACAACATAAAAGTCAGAGAGATTATTTTAGATTTTGATAAACTTGGCTATAATATATAACTAACGAGTCACTATGTTTTTATTTATATACGATTAAGTTATAAGTTTTATATTAATTTCGATAGACACACTAAATATTTATGTATTGAATAAGAAAATCTAAAATTATTTTAGTATTAAATATTATGTAAGTTTCGTTTTACATAATTTAACTACAAATATATATTTGACATCAATAGAAAAGTCTACATATATGTATATATAGGGGAATGTGAGGCAGATTTAAGCAGGTAAATTAAAATTTATGTTGTGTCTCAAAAATGAGTCAAATAATATTTTATTCTGTGTAAATAGCGTAACTACTCAATTTTAATAACAATGCATAGAACTACTGAATAAAAAAATAATATGATGATTTGAAGAAAGAAGAAATAGAGGAACAGTTAGTGATAAAATCATAATAAGAAATTCAATTTTTATAGGTAATTGGTAATTCTTAAATGTACATAGAACTTATTCTAGAAAAAATAGTAAAGAAAGAAACCACACGTAACTAATTAAATCTAACGATATTTATTAATTTACGTATTACTATTACTAGGTCCACAGTTTTTAATTTAATCTAATACTGATACTTGTTATCAACATGTATGCGACGTATTTATGTTTTACTAGCACTGGCACTTTATTTATTGATCTTAGCACACACGTTAATCACTTATTTATTTTAAACCGACAAAATCTTTTGCTTGTTTCAATTCGAAAAACTGACCTCAGCTCCTTTTGAGTACTTTTTATATATTTCTATTATCTGTGTCGATAATTTTCTAGATCCTTCGGTAAACATTCTCAAAGTTGACAATAACTTTGAGAACGTTTTACTGTCTTCTTCTTAAGACTGCTCTGTTCCAAAACAGAAAACTGGATGCGACACCGGTAGAAAGGATCGTGGCGATAGCAGCAATTCTCTCCATTTCGGCAACTTCCTTGAGCATAAAAGTAGCAGTCAATGGATTTTTTCTGACTCAAAATTCTACTTGATTGGTAACTGCAAACCAACACTTGAACGCCTGTTCCTTGGAAAACGACCTCTACCATATTTCAAACTCCATTTCTCTCTTAAATTTCTTGGTATGTCAAAACCTTTCTGACCGCCGGTTGCTGTCTTCCTAGTCAGAGGCGGTTTGTCTTTAAGCGCCGTAAAGCTGCAGAACTGCCACAAATTTTCTATTTGATCAATTACTAAAATATAATTTACTCAGTCACAAAACACTCGGTTTTGATACAAATTATTATGAAATGAGTTTTTGCAACGCTGTGTAGTAGACTAAACGAATTCTCTAGATCAGTTTTTTGCGTTGCGGTAGTGAGTACATTATTGAACTGAACATCACGAGGTAGTTCTGCGATCTCTTTGTAAACCCCGCAGTTCCTCTCAAACTGCAAAGCTAGCCCGATTGCAAGTGAAAAGTTTTAATTTTGCAGTGGTATAATGAGCTGCGTTTGACACAGCTAAACATGTGAACATAAACACAATTTATCCTTTAAAAACCGAGAACTCCCGTACATGCTCATAAACTTATCGAAATCTATTCCATCGACTTGGTTTCTGGTTCCTCTGCAGCTTCGGTGACAAACCACGTCTTTTTTTAGGATTATATAATCACACCATGTAGCCAGATTAAAGCCCACCGGTTTGTGCCTTAACGTCATACCTGGTCTTCATTCTGTCGTCAGCAAATTTCTGTGTTTTTACGGACTGACTCATGTACTTCGTTTATCTTTTTCGTCAACTTCCTCCGGTCTTCGTGAAAATTGGAAGTCGCATAGCAGTCGTATTTTGCGACCGAGCATGCCACAGGATGGTGTTTAGTCTGTGCTATCGTGAACGTATGATCGGTATCCTACTAAGAAAAGGTGCAAGTATTGATTCCAGTTTCTTTGGTGTTTGGACACTACTTTGACTAAATTTGCCATCAGATTGAGGATGGAAAAGCGTCGTCTTAGTTTTCTTAATTTTAAACAGCAGGCAAGCTTCTAGAAACAGCCCAGACTCAAAGTTGAGGCCTTGGCCGGCATGTGATTTTAACGGAACTCTAAAGCGGCAGAAAAACTCTTTTGCTAATACGTCTGCCATTGTAGATGTTTCTTGATTGAGTAGCGTAAATCTTTGTTTATTTCGTAAAATAATTCATTGCCACTAGGATGTATTTGTTTCTCGAATCAGATTCTGGGAATTCTGCGATGTCAATTGCTACTTTTTTTAAAGGGTTTCCCAAGTTATACTATTTCATCGGTGCTTTACGTTTTTTTGCTGGGTTATTTCCTGATGCGCAGACCGTGCACTTACGGCACTATTCCATGACATCCTTTTTTCAGTTTACTTACATTAGTAGAAACTTCCTCTGTCTTCTTTATGCCAAAGTGTCCTCTTGATGTACCATGTTTCAACACCGTCTTCTACTCTCAAAGAGTCCTACTGCGCTCAGTACGCTTTGATGTTTTTGCCCAAAACACTCACTTTTTCTCAGATTGGTTGTCGGCCGTTTTTTTAGTTCAGGAGTAGTCTTATTGCTAGATTGTTTTTTAGTTTGCAATGCTACTGCTCAGATTCTCACTCGTCATCAATCATAGCAGTTATTCGGAGGTTTGGCAATATTGGCAAATCCGAGTACAAATCATCTATAATAGTACAACCTAAGAAAACTGCAAAATTGATGCTTGTCAATCCGTCTTAGCGATGCTTGCACTGCTCAAACCTTGTCTGAGTCAGCCTTTACTTCATCTCTAGATACGACGTGGCCAAGATATTGCACTTTTTTCCTAAATAAGTGGCACTTCTTTGAGCGCAGTTTTAAACTTACCCCACGTAGTCGTTGGAACACTTTCTTCAGATTGTTTAAATGTTCTTCAAACGACTTTCCAAGACAGTCCTCGTAAGAAGTTGCAGGAGCGTTACGCAGACTGAAGGGCATCACAGTGAACTGCCACAAACCAGTTCTAATCGTAAAAGCAATTTTTTACGGTCTTTGGGTTTCAATTCTATCTGCTAGTAACCACTCTTTAAATCCAACGCAGAAAAGCACTGGGATTCTGACAGAGTGTCTAAAGTGTCGTCAATTCTCGGTAAAGGGTAGCTGTTCTTTTTGGCCACGTTGTTAAGCTGTCTGTAATCCATGCAAGACTTCGTTGATCTATCTTTCTTGTTTACTAGCACCACTGGGGACGACCATGCACTATTAAAAGGTTCAATCACACCTTCGTTCTCCTCCTCCTCTCAAAACCACTGCCAAGACCAGCCGGTTAAAGTGTTGATCCAGCAATATCAAGATGCGTTTGCGCTGGAGAGGGGTTCCAAAAGAAGAACTAGTGTGATGAAAAATAAAATTAAAATTGGAGACTCTCGGCCGATACGATATCCACGCCGACTTCTTTTGGTAAAAAGGAATAAAGCCGAACAAATAATTGCGGATATGGGAAGAGAAAGTATGATTGAATCTTCAAATAGTCCAAGAGCGTTCCCAGTAGTACTCGTTAAAAAAATGGATCAACGCAGTTTTGCGTAGACTAGAGATAGATTAACGACGTGACCAAAAAGGACAGTTAACCTTTACCGAGAATTAACGAAACGTTAGATACCTTGTTAGGATCCTAGTTGTTTACCACGTTGGACTTAAAGAGCGATTACTGGCAGGTAGAATTGGAACCCAAGTATCGTAAAAAGTACAAGATGGACAAGAAAAAGTCATTGCGTATTCAGGTCAGAAAAAAATTACTGCGTGACTAGGAGAGAGCTGTTAGCAGTCGTCAAGTCTATATAGCACTTCTACAAATATATGTATGGACGAAAATTTCTATTAAGGACAAACCACGTCGCTTTGAAATAAGTATTGCAATTTTATAATCCGGAAGATCGAGAGAACACCGCGCCGAAAACAGACATCCGAACTATTATGCCTTGTCTAGAAAGCTATGTCTGGCAGACTGCAGCCATTGTTCACAACTTGAAAAAAAATCGAATGCCTTCGGAGAATGCTATGTTTGATGACAAATGGAAACTTAAGCAGTTTTGTTGCAAACAAAAGAACGATCCCGAAATAAGACTACTCCTGAACTGGAAAGAAAATGGCTTCCAACCAACCTGGAAAGAAGTGAGTACTGTGAGTAAATACATCAAATCGTATTGGGCGCAGTACGACTCTTTGAGAGTAGAAGACGGTATTTTTAAGCGATCGCTAGTAAAAAATAATAGTAAAATAGACTGTAGTTAGTAGTGCCAAATATACGGGTGTCACAGGTGTTAAAACATCTTCACAATGGTGCATCAGGAGTACAGTTTGGCATAAAGAAGACAGTGGAAAAAGTTCTCATAATCAGATTCAGGAAACAAATACACCCTAGTGGTGATGGATTATTTCACGAAATAGACAAAGGTTTACGTCATATTCAATCAAGAAGCGACTACAGTCGCAAACGTATTAGTAAAAGAGTGTTTCTGTCGGTTTAGAGTTTCGTTAAAATTACATTCTGACTAAGGCCGCAAAGTTGATTCTGCGCTGTTTTAAGAGGTTTGCCTACTGTTGGGAATTAAGAAAGCTAGAACAACTCTTTGCTATCCTCAACCTGAAGGCATAGTTGAACGGATGAATCAAACAATAAGAAAGTACTTAGCCAAAGTAGTATCCGAACACCAAAGAAACTGGGATCAGTATCTGCACCTGTTCTTAATAGCATTTTGATAATATCTTCACAAAAGCACAGGTTACAGTCGTATTTAAATTTAAATTTGGACGGCTAGATGAAATACGAAGACAGAAACCGCCAGCGGAAAAGTTTTAAAACTACGTGGTGACCAACGTTTCGTTTTGTATCTGGTCACTAAGAAGTACTTACGTACAAAGTCGTTATAAGAAAATGAAATTTCAAGAAAGAAATATTAAGAATTCCACAACATTAAGAAATTGGCAGTACCCAAGCTTGGTTGTGGTTTAGATCAACTAAATTAGAAGACAGTTTAAAATACACATAGATAGATCTATATAAAAGCTATTCAAAAGAGCCTGAAATTTTTTTCCAAGTCGGAAGTTAAGAAGACTTTGTCGGCTTAATTAAATCAGTGTTTAACACGAGTGCTAAGATAAATACAAGCGTTAAACAGAAGCTATCCGCGGGCATTATCTTTCGTGTGAGTGTACTATATAAATTATCGTAAATTTTTTTTCTTAGTTATCCTTAGATATAATTAGTTTCGTGTAGATTTAAACGTGTAAATATTTTTTTGTGCTGCTAACATCGCAAACGTCAATATTCGTTCGTTAGTGTAGTTACGTAATGAACGAAAAAAGCTTTAGAGTGGCAAAATGAAAACTAGGAATCCACATAAAAGTAAATGTTCAAAGTCAATTAATATATTAGAACGAGTATGCGACAGATGGAAAAATCATTTTAAAAATCTTGAAATTCAGTTAAAATTGAAGAAAAACCATGTTAAACTTAATGTCAAATTTGACAGATTTAGTAATAGATGTAGTACCAACATTACATTTCTGTTGTTTTTTATTATTTTTTCAAAAAAGAATGTAATTTTATGAAAGGCAACACAAAAAATAATGTACATGCAGGCCGTGCGGCCTCGCGTCGCATTAACGTTCGTTAAGCTATTTCTTACTTTCGATTCTTGTTACGTAAACTACTATTTTGTGTTACCAACATCGCAAACGTCAATATTCATTCGTTAAGTTTAGTTACGTAATGAACGAAAAAAGCTCTAGGGTGGCAAAATGAAACGTTCGTTATGCTATTTCTCACTTTCGACTCTTGTAACGTAAACTACTATTAGTATAAATAAATTAGTTTTAAAATTCGTTACAACATTAAGTTTTTAATTACTTATTAAATATTAGTTTGGGTTACATTCAATGATAATTTTGCGGAAAAAAGAAAATCACTTTTAAAATTAGTGGTTACTGATAGTATTCTGATAGTTTATCGTATTGCTTTTATTGTATAATTAAAAACATTTTAGGTATATATCAGAAAATTATAATTATGTACCGGTCGTTAGTTAGTTCTAGTACAATTTTCTAGTGAAACAGTGTAGGTAGGTATTCTCGTATATATAGTATATACCTATGTTTCAGCAATGGTTTCAATTTATAAAAACAAATAATTAAAAGAAATAATTTTTTACAGTTTAGTTGTTCTCAATATGGAGGGAAATCTACACGTTTTAAACAAAACTGCCAGAAGCTTAGTTAACCAATTCTTGAATGATTTCAATATAAATAAATGTAAAATAAACGTTACTCCCGGAACATCACAAGGAGATAATTACATTGGCTTAATATATAAAATACAAATAGAAACGAAAAGTTCTACTACATGTTTAATTCTAAAATCTGCACAAGAAGAAGAAAAGTTTAGAAAATTGTGTTTAATTCCCGTTTTGTTTTCACGTGAAACCTACATATATGAAAAAGTTTTGTTTGAATTTGATCGGTTTCAAAAAGATAAAGGTATTGAGAATCCATTTCTGTCGTACGTAAAATATTATGGATCTAAGTTAGATCCACCAAATGAATGTATTCTTATGCTGGATATGACAAATTTAGGATACAAAGTACTGGATCGCAAAGATCTATTAAATTACAATCACGTAATTTCTATAGTCAAAGAATATGGCCGTTTCCATGCACTTTCATTAGCGCTTTTTGATCAAAAACCATCAGTATTTGAAGAAATTTCTAAAAACGTAGAAACTATTTATTCTGATTTTGACGCCGCAAATATGGATCCAATTTTAGATATGTGTATTGCTAAAGCCCTTCAGTGTATAGACCCTATAGTTGATAAAAGCATCTACGAAAAATGTTTGCGTTTTAAAGAACACGCATTTCAAGTTGTTCAAAAAATTGTTCGATCAGAAACTTCTGGCAAATATAGCGTTGTATGTCATTGTGATGCTTGGATAAACAACATACTTTTTAAATATTCGGTAAGTTTAGTTTATTAATACATGAAGCCTACAATACATTTTTTTAGGATCTGACTGAAACAAAAAACCCATCCGAATTATGTTTTATTGATTGGCAACTTGCTCAATTAGGTTCACCGGTGTTAGACCTTACTACCTTTTTGTTTTTATCTACAAACAAAGAATTTAGAGATATATATTACGACGATGTTATCCAAGAGTATTATAACAGTTTCTCTGCGTTTTTAAAAGAATTAGGAAGTGACCCTGAAGAACTGTTTCCATTTTCTGTGTTACAAGAACACTTAAAGACATTTTCTGTTTTTGCTTTTTTTAGGGTTATTCAAGCGTTACATTTGCTATTAAGTGATAACGAAAATATTCCAGATTTTAAAGATACAGATTTTAATGACCTTGAATTTAAAGAAAATGAAACATACAACACAAGAATGCGAGAAATTATGTTAGATTTTGATAGACTAGGTTATGAATTATAATTGAAAAAATGCTTTATCCAGTTTCTTAGCAAATCTGCTTTTGTTATTACATATATATGTATAGAAAATTTAAGGAAATGTAGATATTTCACCAATGTGAAATAAATATAAAGAAACAATTTAAAATATAAGTTATCGATATTATAAATGTTAATTACAGTCAGCATGATTATAAGCGACTTTCGGCTTAGACCGCGTCTCTCAAGGAGAGACTAGGCCCAAGCCTAAGTCTGGGTGTTTAACTACGACGCGGGCTAAGCGAAAGTCACTAATACTTATCATAAACATAACAACAGCGAAAGCTTAAGATCTTATACAGTCAGCATTTTTTGAAACTTGATATTTATCTTCACCCAAATTTAATAAACCAAGAGAACTATTTCTGGAAAAAAAGGTGAAATTTAAAATGCATATTAAACCTGCCAAAAAGGCAATAAAAAAGGGACAAATGTCTATTAAAATTTACAGTTTATTTGTCTGTTTTACAAATTTTACAAATCAAATATTTTTTAATATGTTGACCAAGAAGCTGTTGCCTTTTATCATTTAAAATATTTTTATAGAAGGAAAAAGTTTCCGTTATTGTTAATAGTTATTTACGAACCAAGTTCGGGAAGAAGTTTTTCCTACATGAGCGCATTTAAAGCACGAGCGAACGAAGTGAGGGAGTGCTTTAATAGCGCGAATGCTAGAATGATTTTCCCGCAAGAGGTTTGTACATAATTTTTTGTAACAAGCAAATATTTCCTTTGATAAGCAGAAGCAATCATTTTATATTAATGTCAAATTTTGATATAGTCACCTTGATGAAAAGTGTAGAGTGCTATGAATTGACATTTTATGTTTCAAGTGTTTGTGCTGATCATATTTTGTATACTTTGTATTGCTTTTTTAAGTTTACTTCTTGTTTTTATTAATAAAAAACACTGGGAAAACGGTTTTTAACAATTACAAATTATAATTGCATTATAATATTATTGTTTAAATGTCTGTAAATGCCAGTGTTTTTTGTAATTTTTCCCGCACTCGTGCGGGAATAACAATTTCCTGATTGGCTACACACATATGTAAAACTTAACTTCCCAGGCGGCGAGTACAAAAAGATATTTTCTGTTGATGCTTCATAACCTCCCCTTTTTGAATTTTAGTCAGTTGTTTAAAGAGGTCATAGGAAGGGGTTTTTGATGTGACGTAATCGAATTTTTGATTAATTTTTTTTTCTATAGTACTTGGACATGCTCTTATAATTGTTCGTATTTTTTTGAATGTAGCGAAATATTCGGTCATAGCGGTTTCGCTTTTTTCTAGCTTCTTTAATTCGTCAGGAATGCCGGAAAAGTGTGTTCTTATAAAAACTAGTCCTATCTTAAGAGCTTCGTCATTAAAAGCTTTTTGAGATTTAGCAATTGCTGCAGAGGCCGTCTCGTCAAATAATTCAACCACCTAAAGTAAGACAATTCAATGAATGTATAAGACAATGTCAGATTATAGTATAAACTGTACCTCTTTAATTTTTTCAAAATGTGTGGCATAAAAAATGCAAGCAGATAAGCAACTTCCCCATCTTCTTATGATAGGTTCCGGTGGAAGTTTAACATCTAGAAGTTTTTCTTTATAGGCCCTTACCCGTAATGGTGCTTTCACAAAAACCTGGAATAAAATCCAATAATCCAAAAGAGAATCTAATATGTTAGAGATTTTTACCTTTTTGATGGCAGAAATTAACTTGTTTACTATTGCAAACTCGTCTCTAATGAATTCACACACCCTATGTATTCCATGTGCTAGACAAGTTAAATGTTTTAAATTCGGATAAAATATTTCTAATGCCTGAGCGTATTTGATCATATAAGGTGCTGCATCGGTTACGAATAAGAAAACCTTTTATTTACGCCATTGAGATACAGAAGTCCTACTAACATAAAATTATATAATTGAAATTAATAAATTGAATTATATTAATGAATCTTTAAAAAAACTTACGTAAATAATCATCAAAAAAATTTGTAACCGTTTTGTGATTGTTCTGTGGAATTTTTTTGGCTGCTAGCAAATGAGCTTTTCCTGGTTCTAGTTCAGACAATTTACCAACTACAAAATTTGCTATATATCGATCTCTGCAATCGGTTGTTTCATCAACCGAAGTCCAAATGTAATGGTCCCCAATGTCATTCCTTATTGTCTGTATTTTCTATAAAAGATAAACCAGCATTTTGAAAACTATGAATACTTTAATTAAACTGCTTACCGATTGGTAACATATGTCTAAATAATTTTTTCTCAAAGTTGATTTATCTGGAACAACTTGTTCGGTGTATTTTTCGAGGAAATTGCGAAAATTAATATTATCAAGTTTTTTAAGACGAATTTGAGCCGACACCAATGCTTTGCACAAATCTAGAGCAAAAGTTATTTTTGATGAGCCAGGTTTATTCTGTTGATCTTCTAAAACGTTTTTTAACAATTTTCATAGTTTTTTTTAATATTTTTTAAATGTAAACCACTACCCAAGTGTTGTTTTACATGGTACTTTTTAGTAGCACCGATCTAAAATAATACAGTACAGTCATTTGGTAGTTTTACCTGGAAAGTTTTCCGGGAGTTTTGCAAATTGGTAATTTTATAGATTTTGATGTGCTCTTTTCGAATTTCAACTTTGCCACCTCGTATTTTTGCCGCTCGCGCCGCCATATTGGTAAAATGGCGCCTAAAAGCATTTTTTTGGCAATATCTCCTTTCCGAGTCATTTTACGATAAAACCAATTATATACAAAAATAAACTAGAGACAATTACCTACAATTTATGTATTAATCGTTTTTTCTGTAAAATTAATAGTTTTGGCGTACGGGCGTCACAAAGTATACTTAAACACTCATTTTGGTCAAAAAACTCATTTCCACACCACCTTGAGGTAGAGTAATCGGTGCGTTTTTTTTTTTTATCGTGGTATCCCCAATAGGCCTAATCCACATACTATTCCATATGTTGAAATTTAGTACATTCTCCTTCGCTTTCTTGATGGACCAGGTGTTGCGAATTCATTGTCTGTACCAATGGAAACGTCACTACCCGGAATTTCATCCGCATCATCCGCGATGGAATTGTCAGTTTCATCGCAATCCTCTTCATTTTCGATTTTATCATATGCTGTCTCAATAATATTCTCCGTTTCATCTTCTTCATCGCTATCTTGTGATGGAAGTTGCGAGTTATCACAGGTACCGCTACAATTCGTGCATATAACAGAGCATTTTAACCCAGCCTTTCTGCATCCACAAGCTTTTTGACATCCCTTTTTGCATTTACAAGAAATAAGTTTTAACAAGCTTTTTTTTCCATCCCCATTGCTCTGCATTTTGTTCATTCCCATACCACTGCTGAACCTGGTGGTAGGTTCGAAACGAATGTTGTCGTGCTGCTGCTTCTGTTGGTGGTAGTGACGCAATATTAAATTTACTTTTATATGCTGATGTTGTGAAGCATGCATATCTCAAGTTGTTTAAAGATATATTCTTTTTATTTTTTGAATTATTGTAGCTGTATAATTCAAGAACGAAGCGTTCTCCAACTTTAGCAATGATCTCTGGATCCGCATTTGGATTTTTAAATACCTCGATAACCTCGTTTAAATCTGGGTTTTTACGGAGCACATTAATAAATTTCATTTTTCCTTGATGAAATAATGCTGATGTGGTATCGCAGCAACTGAAAGCATGCAGGAATAAAATATGGTCTGCGGCTGCTTTATCGATGATACTTTTAGTAGAATATATTTGTTGAAAAACTTTTCCTGTTCCTGGTTTGAGAAAATATATGTTTGAGCGCGTAGAAAGAACCGTCAAAAGAATGAGAAGATCTACATCTTCGCCGACGACTATTACGAATTCAAATGCCGATGAAGCTTCCGTGGCTTGTTTGACAATAAAATTTTCAGCTTCAAATTTTGTCTTCAACATTCCAATAAGACGATTCTTGTTTGTAGGAATTTATTTTGTGACACAGTTGAGATCATTGTTTCGTCAAAAAGTATGTCTACTAAAGCAGTTTTTCGTGACCGTCGGGATCGCTCCGCATATTTAGTACTACGATTCGTTAAATCTTCTGGATATCCGTCAAATACGATAATGGCATTGGATGTATAGTGCGATCGAACGTAGGTAACGTATTGATCGCAAATGGATGAAAATGATGCGCCATGATTCCAAATTACTAGGTGTAATAAGCATCCTCCGTCGATGATATACATCGTATTTTCAAATCTTATATCTCCAGAATGTTGCTGAAATGCCTTATACATAGACGATTTAATACATTTGCGCATGCTTTCCTCATTGAAAAGGGATAGTGGAAATGGAGCAAGTTGGTACGTAAGGAAATTTTCAAGTTCCTTTTCAGATTCTTTTGCAATGCACATCCTTTAATAAAGGATTAATTGGGACAATATTGTCATATCTGACCACGTACCACACCAAAATTTTTCGAAACGTCTAATTGTGAAGTATCCATTAGTTGTGAAATTTTGATATTCTTCAGGTGTCATTTTTTTCCTCCAAATTTAGCATATCTTGCAAATATAAATGGCAAGATTTTGTATACAGGAAGTGGCCACTGGCATGAAAATAAGGCATCATTTTCTGTATAGTGTCAAGATGTAAATTCCAGTTACCCATTCTTTCTGCCTCGATGAATTGTTTCACAAGTGTAACCATCCGGAAATATTGCACCCATAACTTCGCTGTAGCGCTACGTTGTTCCAATTTAACTAGTTCATCCTCAAATTTCTGGACAAGTTCTTTGCAGCATTCTTCCTGGTCCGCCACGAGTACCACTGACCTATCGAAATTGTATAAAATTCTTTCTAATTCTGCACTGAGATCGGGTGTGAAATCAATTGATTGTAGGACAATTTTGCCAATTGAAAGATGAGTCAACATATGTGCTCTTACTGCACGCGAATACGCGTGCCCTGCCATAATTTTTTCAATTGAATTCAATGCGTAAATAGTATTAAAGAGCTCTTTTACTCCGCTTCCAGTCATTATGTGTCCGATAGATCCCATAAACGACATTAACAAATGGAATTCACCGAGTCTTACGATAAGATTACTCAATTTGGAGTTTTCATCATACGAAGCAGTGATTTCCCGCGCTTTTAAATACAGGGGCTGGTCAAATGTAACGAAACAAGTATGCTGGTGTAATGACTCACATTTTTCAGAAGCCGATAAGAGAGCAGTCAAAATTGTGTCGTAATCACTCGGTGGAGCATTAATGAAAGTCAAGCACCTACAAATGATTTCGCGAAGGGGAGTTCCGCTGTTGCTTGTTCCATAAATCCACTCCATCCAGGTATGTTAGGTAGGTCGATCCATTTTCCATATAACCACAATAAATCTGAAACGGACGAAACCGCACGAATGCTAATGAGATTTTGAATCTTTATTGTTTTCAAGCCTGCATCGTTTCTCTTCGTAAATGTTTTTAACGCAATGGTACCAAAACTACCTACGACTTTTGCAGACGGCATTTGCTTTAATCGTGGAATACTTTGATCGGGAGCAATAGCATTTCTAGGCGTTATACATTGGATACCGCCCATGGCATGAAAAGTATTGTGACCATCCAATGTCTGTGTGTTGAAGTCAGCGTTGTCGAAAATAAATTGCAAAAATAAGCTATCATCGATATCCAACGGTGAGCGCATTATAGCTGACACTTGAAACAGCATTGCTTCAGTGTACGAAGAACAAAATCCGAGAGCTGATAATGTATCTATTAATTGCCGAGATCCATACTTTTGAAACAAAAATACTGCTACTCCGACCTGTAATGATGACAAAAAAGATTTTGGTCTTGCCGCGGCAATTATGGAATGTGCAAGAGCAACGCTTTTTGTCTTCCATTTTTCAAGAGACGCACGTTTGTTTTTCAAAATTACATCATCTAGAAAAATCCGTAAAGTTTCAGGTATATCGGACTCAAGTTCTTGAAAAAAATTATCCGGTGGAGGAGTGTTTGGTCTCGTAGACTCTAGATCGAATATCCTCTATAACGATTGCTGCTGCTGTTTTTACAATACACCGACGTTCTTCTACCTTATTATCACTTTTTTGGTTGTACCAAGCTTCCGTCAATAACTTAAACCCTGTATTCCGAAAACAAACCACAGGAGCTTTATTAGCAGTGACGGCAATTAAAATATCATCACCATATTTTTTGAGAAGTTGTGCTTTCACCGTTTTTATATGTGGACGGTAATCACCTTCAATTTTGGTCATCAGTTCGTCCAGAGAAAACTGACATTCTTCGGAATTTTGCTCCAGCTAACAATAAATGTACTGCATCGCAGTATTAATCTCGTTGGAAAACGGGCCTCTTTTCTTTATTTCTGCAGTCGGTGGTGTTTGATACAATTTTTTCATGCACGAATTGTGATACTGTGCATCAGCTGCGACCAAATCATTAACATGCTCGAGACGCTCAACAATCCCTCGACCCCAATCATCATCACGAGCTCGAGCAAGTTCTGAAATACTATTTTTCATGGATAATTTACATACGCAATACAGAACATTACGATCGCACACGCGCGTTTGTTTTTGTTTCGCTATAAATTCCGCTGTTATCTCAGTAGCGCACAAAAAGCAATGATTTTTGACTGAGAATGTTGGGCGCATAGATCGCAGTTGTGGTTGAGGAGTCGTGACGTCGCTTCCTCTACGCAAAGATGCCGCGATTAACTTTTCATTATTAAATCGTTTTCGACATGCATCGTGAACCACTATCGATTTCAATCCCACCAACAGTTTATCCTTGTCCATTCTTTTAATACTTGACTTACGAAAAGTCTCCAATCCTTTTCCTTTTACTTCAATTACTTCACTTTCTTCCAATGGATTTGCACAAATAAAACAGTTTACTTCATTAGAAGTCATGGCTTTATAAATGTAAACGACACTGTGAAAGGATAGACGTATACTGATGACTCAGACTAAATATGTATTTCTATTGAGCTCTACCAGCAGATGTTTCGTGGACGAGAGAGAAGGGGGCTCGACACAAAGAAGATCCATTCCCTAAATTCCTTTATACCTGCGAAGGACAGGCCATAGTAAGTCGGTTTTTCAACGTGTAGTATACCTAATATCTGTATATTATATATACATTACTGTGAAAATGAACCGCAACACTGCCTGTTTTGTGATAAATTTAGATGTACGGTAAAAATAAATAAACTCTGAACAAAACAGCTTTAAGTATTTATATCTGAATATGTTTATAATCAGTTTAACAAAAAATTAACATTACAAAAAAATTATGCGTTTAATTTTAATAGTAAACGATGATAATCTAATAATTTTTATATTAGTAATTGTAATTTAAAACACAAATAAAGTAAGCTAGTGTTATTTATTTAATAAGAAATAAATCATTAGATGTTATATAATTTACTAATAATAATATTATTACAAATATAATAAAGTTTTAGTATTTTGTAGCACCCCCTCGCGCTTCAATTACAGGTTTGATCCTATCGGGCATCGATTTAACTAAATTTTGTAAATATTCTGAATCTAACTTATTTGTCCACACTAATTTTAAATTTTCTATTAATGATTGTTTTGTTAATGGTTTCCTTTGTGCAATTTTTTTAGATAACATAAACCAACAGTTTTCAATAGGATTTAAATCGGGACTGTTACCTAATATAATCAGTTAAAATTAAAGGTCACGGGTTGGGTGTATAATGAGTAATGACCAAAACGCGTGATGGAGTACACTTTGCGGCGCTCGTACGCCAAAACTATTGACTTTATGGAAAAAAAGATTAATACATAAATTGCAGGTAATTGTCTCTAGTTTCTTTTTGTATATATCTGTTTTTATCGTAAAATGAGTCGGAAAGGAGATATTGCCAAAAAACTACTTTTAGGCGCCATTTTTCCAATATGGCGGCGCAAACGGCAAAAATACAAGGTGGCAAAGTTGAAATTCGAAAAGAGCACATCAAAATCTATAAAATTACCAATTTGCAAAACTCCCGGAAAACTTTCCAGGTAACCACTATTTTTCGAACCAAATGACTGTACGCATTTAAATTAAGATAATACAAACCTACTGGTTTTGAACAAACTTGACAAAAAAGGTTTTCCCCGTCGGTTGTTAAATTATTGTCCAATTTACACTTGTAATTATTTTCAAATTTTGATTGTTTATTAGGTGGCATTTTTTAAAACTTACTCACAGCACAACAGCAATGGACTATCACAGTGTGACAATATCACAGATATTTATAACAAACAAAAAATATTTTAGTCATGTGTTTCAGTCGTTAAAGGAATCCCACCGGACAGAATTAAATTATCTATATTTGTTTGCTTTACTTAGGTACTGAATAGACCTATAAAATATGATTCATTCTAAAACCCTTCCGGTTTTGTAAATAGTGTTCTGTTAAGCCTGTCATTGTACATAATCCTAGTATAAATTCTTACAATAGTTCTCTGTAAGCGGGTTTTGTATTTAATGTTTTCTGGAAATTATTGTTTAACAAAACATGAAAATCTCTGTTGTTATTTATAGGTTCGTGGTAAGACCTTTTGAGCAAAAATTGTTAATTATGTTATTGTACGTAATTTAAGTAAAATTCTGTAATGTGCTATTGTCATCTACCTATTAAATTATTTTTTACACAAACTTTTCAAAATTTATATGTAAAAAGGCAATATAAAATAATTTACTATCATGATTTCTTTAAAAAGGCAAAAAAGACAAAAAGTTACACAAAAAGACAAAATAGGCAGGCTCCAGGCAACCTGACTGTCCGCTCTTTAATTATTAGTATTTTATATTTGAACAAATTTGATATTATAGCAACTTACAATTTTTTTTATATTTATCAAAAAAGCAATTAAGCAGTAAAATTGGTAAAACTGATTCTATTTTTTCCAAAGCTTTGTTTATGTTTATGAAGTGTTAAAAACGATTATTTAATAATATCGATATTTAAATGCACCAACCTTGTAAATAATAAAGAATAAATTTTAAATCTGTAATGATGTAATTATTAGATGTTTCACAACAATTAATATTAAGCTTATAACTTTTAAAGATGAAGTACCATTAAAAATAATTCTTTAAATGTATTAAAATAATTATAAAATTAGAAAGAAGAGAAAGGGTATATAGATATTTTAAATTCAATCTTATGGCACAGACGTATATAAAAAATAAGGAAAATCAAATCTACGACTCAGTTTTCAAAAACATTGTGCTATATGAATGTGTAGTATGGCAAATAAATTCAACTAAAGAGAACAAGCTGAAGCTAATTGAAATAAACTTTCTGCTGGTTTTTTACGATTGAATAGATTTCGAAATGAATGATAAGAAGTATTATAAACGCCGAAAGCGCAATAATAGATGATAAAAACTAGTACTACGGACACGGTTAGAACGTATAAAGAAGGAAATATTAAAAACAAACAAAACGGAATTAAAAATAATTAAAATAATCAAAAAACCATAAACATTTAACTAGTTTTTTGTATCCGAAGGAACCAACATAGAAACCACATATCCGTCAATTTAAAATTTCAATATTGATTATCTATTACATAACACAATATACTACAATGTTCGTTTTATTACACATATACAATTAGTAGTACGCTTTGAATTCAATTTGAAAAACTGGAAGATATAATCTATCAATGTTTTTCTTGGGCCAAATAATATACTGACCCTTTAGCGCTTACATTTTTTTCTTTATTCTTATTTGACACTAGACTTTTTAATGTAGCTTTAAAAACTGAGAATTATTTGCTTGTAGTACTTCAAACCGTTCTAAGTAAGTACAGCAAAAATTAATATATAACCAGCCTCAAGTTTCAGGGTCATTTCTTCTTCACAAATCTCATCAAACTCAAATTTGTCAAACAATAATTATCTCAAACAGTTACAAGGTTGTGACGTTTCTAATTAAGTAGGAGAGACATAAAACGTTTTCTAAAAGCACACGTGCTTGAGAAAACAGAAAGAAATGCTACATTTTTTTCAAGCAGCATCTATAAAAATTAATAGATGAACAAATCTATTAAACAGAAAGAAATCAAAATATGTAAACAGACAAAAAACATGTTAAAAACATCAAACAAACTAAGAACAGCAAAAATTGATAAATAACATAAAATAATAATATAAATAAATAATATAAGGTAACGAATTTTAAAACTAATTTATTTATACACAAGATATTTACACGTTTATAACTACACGAACTAATTAAATTTAAAGATATTTAAGAAAAACACACTAACTTATGTATTACAACATCTTCGTAACGCTTCGAATATCTGACCTATGATTCGTTTGTACCGCTTTTATACGTTTCCGCTACCTTTTGAGAATTTTCTATATCTTTTTGTGAACGTTCTAGACGCCGACAACAGACCTGTCCCAGAACAAGAAACTGGATGCGACAGCGCTAGAAAGGTTTGTGGCGATAGCGGCAGCTCTCTCCATTTCCTTCACCATAAAAATAGCAGTCAATGGACTTTTCCTGACTCGATATTGTTTTTGGTTTATAACTGCAGACCAACACTTGAACGCCTGTTACTCGGAAGACGACCGCCAACATGTTCCATTTCTTTTTTGAGATTCCATAATGTTCGCCATAGATTTTCGTATAACGGCTTGGTACGTGAGTATTTCTTGGTTACTAGATAGAAAACGAAGCGTCTGTCACTACGTAGTTTTAAAACATTTCCGGCTGCCGATTCATGTTGCCATTGCTAGCTGCTCAAACTTCTTTTTAAATACGACTGCAACCCTTCTGAACATGTCAAGATCCTCGCTCACGCAATGTGCGATGGCGTAATCTTTTTATGTTTGGAAAAGGTCTTGTTGTTCCTCGGTAGTAACTTTAAACCTAGCTTTTTCAGAACCTTAGTATAAGCTAATAAACTTATCAAATTCCATTCCTTCGATTTGATTTCTGGTTCTGTTAGTTATTATTGTAGTTCGGACCTGAATTTGCGTATTGTGGTTATCGATAGCAAACGGGACTAAGCAATCGACGTGAACCACTTTTGGTTTGCCTTAGGGTGGTTTTCGGATGCTATATATAACGTCATTAATACGCTGCACGGCTTCATAAAAGCTCTTCCATTGCCTTTGCAGCTTCGGCTTGTGCTTTGACGTCATATCTTGTCTTCATCCTTTCGCTGGCAATTTGTGTATTTTTACGGATCTTCTCATGTACGTCGTCTAGCCTCTTGGTAAGCTTGCTTGCCATCAGATTAAGGATGCAGAAGAGTCGTTCTAGTTTGCTTAATTCCCAACCGTCGGCAAACTTCTTGAAACAGCCCAGACTCAAATTTGCGGCTTTGATCGGAGTATAATTCCAACGAAACTTCAAACCAGCAAGAAAACTCTTTTACTAATACGTTTGCAACTGTAACTGCTTCTTGATTGAGTATTGCGTAAGCCTCCGTCCATTTCGTGAAATAATCCATCGCCACCAGGATGTATTTATTTCCCGAATTGGATTCTGGGAACGGCCCTGAGATGTCAATCGCTACTCTTTCCAAAGGGTATACGTTGTATTGCTTCATGGGTGTTTTGCGCTTTCTTGCTGGATCATTTCCAGATGCGCAGACCGTGTACTTACGGCACCATTTTATGACGACCTCTTTGCAGTTTATCCAGTTAAATCGTTCTCAAACTTTTCCCAATGTCTTCTTAGTGCCAAAGTGTCCTCCTGATGTACCATCGTTGAGATGCTTTAACAGTACTGATACCCGGCTCTTTGCTACTACCAATTGTAGTGTGTTTCCCGTGCCCCCGACACTTTCTAAGGATCGCTAAAAAAGACTGTTTTCTACTATCAAAGAGTCCCACTGCGCCCAGTACGCTTTGATGTTTCTTCTCAGGTTGGTCGTCTGCCGTTTTCTTTCCAGTTCAGGAGTAGTCTTAATTCAGGGTCGTTTTCTTGTTCGCGGCGCAAGTGCTCGGGTTCTCACTCGTCATCAACTATAGCAGTTCTCCGGAGGCATTCCACTTTTTTTTCAAGTCGCGAACAATGGTTGCAGTCTGCCGGACATGGTCTTGTAGACAGCGTTTCGATGGCTGTTTCCGGCACGGTGTTCTGTGTCATAGTCATACTCTTGCAGTCTCTTGATCCATCTTGCCACTTGTACTTCCGGGTTACGGAACTGCAATAGCCATTTTAAAGCGGCGTGGTCCGTTTTCAGTAAAAAGTTTCGTCCATACAAATATTTGTAGAAATGTTCTATGGACTTGACGACTGCTAACAGTTCCCTCCAAGTCACGCTATAATTTCTTTTTAGCTTAGACAAAACCTTGCTAAAATACGCGATAACTTTTTCTTGTTTATCTTGAACCTGCGAAAAAACGACCATATTGCTTGCGTCGGTATCCAAAACAAATTTTCCATCTTTTCTTGGATAATTCAAAATCGGCGAAGTGACTAAGGTTTGTTTTAGTTAATGCAAATCATTTTCGCAGTCTTTGTTTCATCTAAATTCAGCTCGTTCTTCGGTCAATTTTGTCAAACGTTTAGCAATATTGGCAAATCTGGGAACAAATCGTCTATAATAGATGCATAACCCAAGAAAACTTCGGAATTGATGCTCGTCAATTGGTCTTGGCCATGCTAGCACTGCTCGGATTTTGTCTGGTTTAGTCTTTACTCCATCTCTCAATACGACGTAGCAAAGGTATTGTACTTCTTTCTTAAATACGTGCCATTTCTTTGGGACCAGTTTGAGATTAGCTCCACGTAGTCGCTGGAACACTTTTTTCAAGTTGTTCAAATGTTCTTCAAACGACCTTCCAACTACGATCACTTCGTCTAGGTAAACCAAGCTCGTCTTCCAAAACAGTCCGCGCAAGATGGTCTTCATCGAACGTTCGAACGTTGCAGGAGCGTTACACAGGCATCACAGTGAACTGCCACAAATCAGTTCCAATCCTAAAAACTGTTTTTTCACGATCCCTGGGTTTCAATTCTACCTGCCAGTAACCATTATTTAAATCTAACGTGGAAAAACACTGAGATCCTGACAGGGTGTCTAACGTATCGTCAATTCTGGGTAAAGGGTAGCTGTCCTTGTTGATCACGTCGTTTAGTTGTCTGTAATCTACGAAAACCTCGTTGATCCATCTTTCTTCTTTACGAGTACCACTGGGGATGCCTATGGGCTACTTGAAGGTTCAATCACGCCTTCTTGCTCCATATTCGTAATTATTTGTTCGGCTTCTTCTCTTTTCGCCAACGGAAGTCTGCGTGGATGTTGTCGTATCGGCCGTATCCGGTATTAATTTTATGCTTTACCACGTTAGTTTTTCCTTTGGAACCACTCTCCAGCGCGAACACATCTTAATACTGTTGGATCAACACTTTAACTTTAGCCAGCTGGTCTTGGCTGAGGTTTTGGCATTTGGAGTAAGAATGTTCAATAGATGTGGACACGTCTTCGGCGACGTATCTTTGTTAGACTTCACGCATCTCACAATGTGAGATACTGGCGTGCATTGGGTTACCACGGTCTTCTTTTCCAACGTTTCATGATCTGAGTTGATATTTAAGATACTTACTGGCATTGTGTTTTTTACTAAAGTTCTGCCAGCGAGTAGCCCCTTTTTAACTAAGTCGCCTTCCATTAGTTGAATCGCGCGAATGTAGCCTTCCCGGAGATTTCCATCCAGGCGTGCTATCACCACACTTTTAGTCCTCGCAGGCAGAGTCACGTCTTCACTCAATAAAACTCGCACGGCTGCTTTCTCTGACGAATGAAAAGGAATTTCTTCATTGTCGATCTTCAGGACATCGTTCTTCATATCCAAATGAAACTCATACTTCTTTGTAACGTCTATTCCCAGAAAAACTTCTTTCGTGGTGTCGGCTACCAGTACTTGATGGTCGAGTACTCCATTTCCCCAAACCAAAGCTTATTTTGACTTGTCCGTGAACATGCATTTCTTTGCCCGTCGCCGTTCGAAGTCGTACTGTTACTGGTGATGTCTTCTCGTTTTCCAATAACATGTCAGAACAAATGATGGTTTTCGTCGCTCCCGTGTCAAGCAGTAACTGAACACTTCATTCATTGATTTTGCCATCGAGATAAATGCTATGTAATTGCTTCTTAGGCGATGCCATTTGAATGGTAATTTTCGGAGACTGGCTCCTTGAGGTTGACTTTCGCCCCATTTGGTTAACCTGTTTTAGTTTTTCGTACGATTTTCTGG
Organism: Aquatica leii; assembly: GCA_035610365.1. NCBI lineage: Eukaryota > Metazoa > Arthropoda > Insecta > Coleoptera > Lampyridae > Aquatica > Aquatica leii. Next base: position 40,743,294 of record CM069432.1, on the reverse strand, counting down.
TCTTCTTTTGGGCTTAGTACAGCCTTGATGCGACGCCTGTTTCGCCGCCTCGAACTCCAAAGCATGGGTTAAGGCGTGATCCAACGTCTTCGGTTGAGTTAATCGGAGAGTCTGCTGCGCTTCGCTGTCTCGAAGGCCGTCTACAAAAGTTTGAATAGCCAACTGCTCTAAGAAAGTATCTGGTGCTGTAAGATTCGCAAGCCGTGTTAATCTAGCGATGTCCGCCTCATACTCCTAAAGACTTTCGAAAGCTTTCTGACCCCGAATTTTAATTTGACCTTGGTACACGTGTTGAAGATGAGCATCTCAATATCTCATTTGCAAACGTGAAATTAAAAGTTCGTAATTTTTTTGCAGGTGGTCAGGAACAATTTGTAAAATTCGAAGCGCTTCTTCACGTAAGGACCTTGTTAAAGACGTCGCTTTCTGTTGTTGTTCTAACCATTGGCTATAACTGCGGCTACAAACTGCTTGTAGCAGGTTGACCATGGAACTTTGCCATCAAAATTTGACGGTACAACTTTAAACTTGTGAGTGGTTTCTTCCTGATGGTCCATTATTAAACCTTCACTCGTGACGCTTCCTTTACCATGGCAAATGATTTGGTTTAGTCTTTCTTCAAGCAGTTTTATTCCATCCCCTAGAGTGCTTCTTCTGGGTATTTTCAAATAATTTTTCTTTAATTTTCTGAGAGTTTTCGCAAAACTTCTCTTCAATTTGCTAAAATTTTTTTCCATTTTCTGAGAATGTTCAGATATCAATTTTCTGAGAATTTTTGCCCATATGTCTATTATTTTCTTCCATATTTTTATTCATCGATTCGAGAATTTCAAATATTTTTGAATCCGTTTTAACTGCTTGCAAACGCGTCACCGCCATAAATTTAACCACGAATAATAATTAAAAAAAGCTTAATAACACTAAATTTTAATAATGCCCGACACTAGTTTAACGAAATGGAACAGCTGGAATTAAACGCTATAAACAAACACGTAAATCGCAAACTAAAGTTTGGTTATTTACGCAATCAATATTTTTATTAAGGGAGCGATATTAAATTACTTAATGGTGTTTATACTAAAAATCGCAAACCCCACACCTAACACTACTGTAACGATTATTATAACAAATTTATTTATAGTAAAAATATGTACACGTTTATAACTAATCAAACTAATTAAATTTAACGATATTTAATAAAAACACTTACACTAATTTATATAGTACTATCACTTGAAACGGTTTAACACTTGTTAACATTAAAGTCACGCACGATTTTAATTCGTCGTATTTATCTCGACACGCGTTAATCACTTATTTATTTCAAGTTGAATAATCTTCTTAATACTGCCGACTTCGAATTACTGCAATAACTGACCTACGATTCGTTTGTGTCGCTTTTATATATTTCCAGCCATCCTTCGAAAATTTTCTATATCTTTTAGTGAACGTTCTGGAAATGGATAAAAACCTCGTGAACGCTCACGAACTTGAAAAATAATTTGTCGAATGTTTCACTACCAACGATTGTACTTGTTAGGGTTAATGTTTATATAGAATTATGGAGGTTAATTTTGAAGGTCTTGTAAATGGATTTTTAGGTATACATAAGTATAATTTCGCCCTTTCTTACAAAGTATTGGTCAGTATTAGTGGTATAGGTACCTTCACTAAAGAATTTTGCTTCATAGTCTGAAAATGATTCTTTTGTTTCTTGATTGTTATTCATCAGCATAACTACTTGACACGCTTGTGTTCTAAATTTTATGATTCTCATAACTACCTACAAGAGCAAAAATTAACAATAAAACAAATATCCCTTTATTAAAGTATACGAAAGTATATATCGCTGACTTACCGGTAAACTGAACTGCGTAATATACTAATGTTTTTCAATATATTTCTATAACACGACAAAATAATTAAAACCGATTTCTTATACCACCGTTTGACAAAGTAAGTGAAAAGTAGCATTAAAATATTTTACTGTAAAAGTTTTTAGCCTCAAGTAAGCGGTTATAAATAAACAAGGTATAATACCGGTAAGGGTCTATTAACTGCAAACGTTGAATTACTTTTTTAATTTTTTTCTTACCAACTCTAGTAACGGGCATTTACTGGCAATTTGATGTACTGTCGACGCCATCATTTCCCCGATGTTTTCGGCAATCGGCCGTTAATCTACCGCCAGTTTGTGTTTGCTGGGCAAAAGCATGGCATTCTTTGAAGTCGTAAATTTGGAAGAGACATTTTAAAACTGCTTATAATTTGGTAAAGACTAACTTAAAATGCCTATAACCTTATATCATTGTAAAGTAAATCAAGATGATTCCAAAAAAGTATTAATGTACAGATGGTTGGTTTGTGTGGTCCTGATATTATGAGATACTCTGTATAGTTGAATACTAAATGTAAAACTTCATGAACCTTACAACTCTTATCATTTTTTTATTTTATATATATTGTATAAGATAGATATTTTGCTTTGACACACTATCGGCATATTTTTAGACACAACCGAAATTTGATAATAACAATAGTGATGAATAGTAATTTTCATAAATGCTGCAATGTTTGTAAAAATAAACTGTGATTTGAGATTGATAAAGACAAACTCGATATTGTTTATTGCAGCATCTAACAATAAAATTAATGTAGAAACGTGTTTACTATAACACAGACAATGTATCCTAAATTATTTATATACGAACCAAGTTCGGGAAGAAGTTTTACCTACATGAGCGTATTTATAGCACGAGCGAACGAAGTGAGGGAGTGCTTTAATAGCGCGAATGCTAGAATGATCTTCCCGCAACAGGTTTGTACATAATTTTTTGTAACGAACAAATAATAAGCAGAAGCAACCATTTTATACTAATGTCAAATTTGGATTGAAGAAAAATGTAGAGTGCTATGAATTGACATTTTATGTCTAAAATCTTTGGCTGCTTATATTTTGTATACTTTAAGTTTACTTCTTGTTTTTATTAATAAAAACATTGTGAAAACAGTTTTTAACAATTACAAATTATAATTGCATTATACGGTTATTGTTTAAATGTTTGTAAACGCCAGTGTTTTTGTAATTTTTCCCGAACTGATGCGGGAATAACAATTTCGTAATTGACTGCGCACATATATAAAACTGCACTTCCCAGCGAGTACAAAAAGTTTATTTTAGAATTTGCGTTTTTAATAGATCTTATTAGATCACCAATGACACCATTTGCGTGTTTTAATAGAAATTTTTACGTGCTTTCATAAAATTGGTGTAAGTTTTTTTACCAGGTTGGTATTCTTAATTTTTAGTAATTGACACGTAATTTGAAAATAAGCAGTATCTCGTACCAATTTCTACAAAATTCTCTAGATTTTTATAATTTCAAATGTTTGTTTGAAATTGGTCCAAAAACGCACAAATTATAAAAAGTAGTATAAAAAACCGACCTTGTCAAACTCGTTTTTATAGTACTGCGATTATATCTGATTACTACTGACCTTATCAAATTTATTTTATTTTAAAATGGAATTAGCATATGCGCAAAATGAAAAAATATCAGTTAAAAAAATTTAGGCATTTTTAGTTTTATGTAAGTTTTTCCTACAATTTTTATACAACGCAATTGTAGAAGTGATCTCAGCGTTACTACTACTACTAATGAAATGTTAACATTACATAAGCTATTTGTTGATTCAATGAATAAATTACAACGGAGTGTGTAACTATTATTCACTTTATTTGAGTATATAAAGCTCCCCGTTTATCTTAATTTGAACACAATGATGCAAAATTGCTGTCAATAAAAATACATTTTAATAATTTACTTAGTTTGATAATAACTGCCTTCCCTTTACAAGTTATCTGACGTTATCATATTTGCCAACTATTTTTCTTGGGCAACTTTCCAGTTACAGCAACCTTCGAATTAACATATTTTACTCGAGATACTTCGTTTAATGGTTTGCTTTAAATCGCTCGTGTTTATGTGAATTATTTATAACCATATTATTGTCTTCTTATCAACAGTTAAATAGTGACTAATCAAAATTAAATGTAATTTATTACTGCAAACAAATAATTACATTAAGTACAGTTAACGTAATTAAAAGTTCTAAAGTAGACTAGTTTCTTTGCTACTACTAAACAAAAAGTGTGGCGATCACGTAGTGAAACTTACAAAGTATAAAAATGGAAAATGGTACGAGTATTATAAGTAAAGGCTTTAAAGATTTTCTGTGGCGATATATTCGCAAGTTGAACTTAAAAAATTGCACCGTTAATATAACACCAGCAACAGTGCGTGGCGATAATCACTTAGGTGTAGTTGTTAAAGTTGAAGTGAAATCTGAAAATTCTAATTACAACTGGATTCTAAAATGTGCCATAGATGATGAGACATTTAGATTTTATTTTCCACTCACGCACGCTTTTGAACGAGAAGTGTATATGTATACTAAAGTCTTGCTAGAGTACGAACGTCTTCAAAAAGAAAAAGGAATTTTATCGCCATTTAAATCGTTTACCAAGCTTTACACATTTTCTTTAACGCCACCTTACGAATGCGTTGTTTTAGAAGACTTGAAAGCGTTAGGCTACGTTTTGCAAGATCGCAGACAACCATTAGATTATAATCATGTGTTGATGATAATGAAAGAATATGGCCGTTTCCATGCTTTATCCTTTGCGTTACGCGATCAGAAACCATCAGTATTTAAAGAAATCGCAGAAAATACCAAAGACATGTACTATAACAATCTCCACTACGTAGAACCTATAGTAAATGCATTTAAAACTGTTGAAAACAGAGCGCTCAATACACTAGATCCTGTTGCTCACAAAAGCGTTTATAAAAAATTTTCTCAATTTAAAGAACGTGTCTATATGATAATACAAGAAATCATAAAACCTGAAGCGTCCGGTGTATACAGTGTTATAACTCACGGCGATTGCTGGACAAACAACTTTCTTTTTAAATACTCGGTAAGTGTTCTTATATAAAGTCTGTTCCAAAAATAATTTCAAATTTTTAGAACTGCGAATATCCTAATGCTCCAACAGAAATGTGTTTCATTGATTGGCAGCTAAGTCGATTATGTTCTCCAGTTTTTGATTTATCTTATTTTTTATTTACCTGTACAGACAAACAATTTAGAGATAAATATTACGATGAAATGATAAACGAGTATTACGACAGTTTATCTTCGTTTTTGCTCGAACTCGGAAGTGACTCTAAAAAACTATTTCCGTTTTCTGTTTTAAAAGACCATCTAAAATTATTTTCTGTTTTTGGTTTATTTATGTCAATTCAATCATTATACTCATCGTTAAGTGAGCATGGAGAGGTTCCTTATTTTCTTAAGAAATCAGAAGAAAAAGTAAAACAAACATCAACACATACAGATACGTACTCTGTAAGAATTAAAGATGTAATATTAGATTTTGAAAAATTGGGTTATAATTTTCATATTATGTAAAGCTGCTGTAGCTATTAAAAATATTATTTTAATTTACTGTATGTATATATAAAAATAACCAAATTTAATTTTAATCATAAGAAAACATTAAAATGCGTAAACTTTAAAATATTAGTTCAGTTTGTTTATATTGTAATGAATCTATTTACACGTATGTAATTTAGACATGATAAATATAACTATTTTTTACTGACAGTAATAAAAAAATAACTGTCACTCGATATTTACAAACACTGTCATTTTATCAACACGTTCTCTTTTACGACTCGTATTTATTTTTCACTGGCACACTATTTATTTAGATCTATTCTTCACACTTCCGATTTCTCACTATAATAATTAAAACTCTTTTAGACACCTTTTATCTAACGCTTTATCAACTTTGAGAACATTCCAGTAATTACCTCGAATCATCTTGAATGATCTCGAAGCTTCTATACGGCAGCTCTTTCTATTTCGGCAACTTCCTTAAGCATAAAAGTAACAGTGAATAGATTTTTTCTGCCTTGACGGTAACTGCAGACCAACACTTGAAATCTTTGTTTCTCGGAAGACGATCTCCAACATATTTCGAACTGTTTTTCAATTCAGTTGATCAAAGCCGCAACCAAGTTTGGGTGCTGCCAATTTCTTGATGTTGCAAAACTCCATTTCTTTCTTGAGATTTCTTAATGTTTGCCAAAGAATTTCGTATGACAGTTTTGCACGTGAGTACTTTTTGGTGTCTAGATAGAAAACAAAGCGTCAGTCATCTCCTAGTTTTAAGACTTTGCCGACGGCATGCTGTTTTCATAGTTGATCTATCTGTGTGAACTTCTTCTTAAATACGATTGCAACCCTTTTAGACATCTCATAAAATGTGCGATGGCGTAATCCTTTTGGGTTTAGAACAGATATTGTTGCTCCTCGGTTGTAACTCTAAACTAAGCCTTTTCAGAACTCTCTTATATGTTCATAAACTAATTAAAGTCTATTCCATAGACTTGATTCCTGATTCTGCTCGTTATTACTCTAGTTACAACCAGGTTTTGGGTAATGTTGTTATCGCCAGCAAACGGGACTATGCAATCAATGTGAACCATTTTTGGCTTGCCTCTGGGTAATTTTTGTATGCAATATATGAACTCATTAATACGTTACACAACTTTATAAGAGCCTTCCTATTGCCTCTGCAGCTTTGCCAAATAACCACTCCTTTTCTTTCAAAATTATACGCCTGGTTGAAACCAAACGTTTTGTGCATTGACGTCATATCTAGGCTTCAGTCTGTTGCTGGCAATTTATATGTTTTTAAAAACTACATTATGTACTTTGTCTATCCTCTTTCTCAACTTGACGTAGTTTTTTCCAGAAACTTTTAGTTTCGGTCTTCGTCCAAACTGAAGGTAGCATTGCATTTATATTTCGCGACCGAAGGTGACACAAGATAGTGTTTGGCATGTGCTTTCGTAAACAGATAGTCGCTATGCCATTAAAAAAGTGCAAGCACTGATCCCTGTCTCTTTAGTGTTCAGCAATTTGTTTGGCTTAGTACTTTCTTATTGTTCGATTCATCCGTTCAACCATGCCATCAAATTGAGAATGGAAAAGCGTCATCTTATTTTACCTAATATCCAACAATTGGCAAACTTTTGGAAACAGCGCAGACTCAAAGCTGCGGTCTTGGCCGGAATGTCATTCCAACCAAACTCCAAACCGACAAGAAAACTCTTTCACTAATACGACTGTAGCTGCTTTTTGATTGGGTGTGGCGTAAGCTTGTGTCTATTTTGTGAAATAATTCATCGTTACTCTCTTCAAAAGACTTCCCACGTTATATTGTTTCATTGGTACTTCTTCTCTGGACCATTTCTTGATGCGCAGTACGTGCATTTACGGCACCATTCATGACGACGTTTTTGCAGTTCAACCAGTAAAATATTTCTCAAACTTTTCCCAATGTCTTCTTCACACTAAAGTGTTCTTTTGATGCACCATCGTGCCGATGCTGCTACACTTGTGACACTTGCATCTTTGGCACTACTAACTGCAGTCTGTTTTGCGTTTCTTCGACACTCTCTAGGGATCGACTGTTTTCTACTCTCACAAATTTCCACTGCGCTCAAGTCGCAAACAGTGGTTGCAGTCTGCTGGATATGTTCTTTTGAAAACGACATCAGCGTTTCGATGACTGTTTTCGGCAGGGTGTTCAACAGTCTCTTAATCCATCTTGCACATTTGTCTTTCCGGATTACAAAACTGCAATAACTATTTCATTAGCGTGGTCCGTTCTTAGTAAAAATTTGCGTCTATACAAGTATTTATAAATTGCTCTATGGACTAGACTACCGCTAACAGTTCTCTTCAAAAATCATTGCACCTATGGTCAGATTACTTGCATTGGTATTTAAAATAAAGAGAAGATCTCTTGGATAACTTAAAATTGACGAAGTGACTATCGCTTGTTTTAGTTGTTGGACAGCGTTTTTGCAGTCTTTATTTCATCTAAATTTTACTCTTACTCTTACTTACTTTGTGCAATATTTGCAAATTCGGGTATAAATCGTTTATAATAGGTGCACAAACCAAGGAAACTTTGGATCTAATGTTTGTTGGTATTGGCCATGCTTGCGCTACTCAAACCTTGTGTAAGTCAGTCCTTGCTCCAGTTATAGATACGACGTGGCTAAAGTATTGCACTTTTTTCTTAAATACGTGGCATTTCTTTAGGCTCAGTTTTAAATTTGCCTTACGTAGTCGTTGTCTAGTTGTTCAAATGCACGTCGTCTAAATAAACCAGGCACATCTTCCAAGACAGTCCTTGCAAGATGATCTCTATCAAACGCTCGGCCGTTGCTTCACTAGAATTTATGCATCTCATACTTTAAGATATTGGCGTGCATTAGCCTATCACGGTTTTTTCTTCAGCGTTACTGGATCTGAGTTAACATTCAAGATCTTTACTGGCATCGTGTTAATTAATTGGTACCAATGTTCTGCCAACTATTAGTTTCTTTTCAACCAAGTCGTTCTCCATTAGTTCAATAGCGCGAATGTAGCCTTTCCGGAGATTTTCATTCAGGCGTGCTATTACCACATTTTCAGTCCTTCCAAGCAGAGTTCCGTTTTTACTCAATAAAACTTGAACGGCTGCTTTTTTGGGCTTAGTACACTGTCGTCGTACGTTGCCCACTTTTTTGCAGTTCTAGCACGTCATTTCGCTTTCCCGAGCTACTTGTTTGCAGAATACACCTCGCACTACTTCTTTAATACTTTTCTTTTGTGGTTTGTGCGAGTACTTAGAGTTTATGGTTTTCTTGCTGCGACGCCTATTTTGCTTATTCAAACTCCAAGACACGGGTTAAAACGTCATCAAAATGCTTCAAATCAATCTAACCGTAGAATGCGTTTCACTGTTTCGGAGACCGTGTACAAAGGTTTTAATAACCAACTGCTCTAGGAAGGTATCTGATGCTGTAGAATACGCAAGCCGTGTCAATCTGGCGATGTCAGCCTCAAACTCCTAAAGACTTTCTATAGCGTTCTGAACCCGACTTTTTATTTGGGTCTGTTGAAAATGAGCAACTCCAAGTCTCATTTCTAAACATAAAATTAAGAGTTCGTACTTTTTTTGAATGTGGTCAGGAACTGTCTGCAAAATTCCAACTGCTTTTCCATGTGAAGCCACTATTAAAGACGTTGCTTTTTGCTTATTGCTCCAATAACCATTAACTGCAGCTGCGGCTTTAAACTGCTTGTTGTATGTCAACCAAGTAGGTTTTTTATCAAAATTTTGAAGTACAATCTTAAACTTGTCAGTGGCTTCTTCTAGATAATTCCTTATTAAATCTCTAGTTGTGACACTTTCTTCGCCGTGAGAACTCATTTGGTTTATTCTATCTTTTAATTTTTGCTCTAGCTTGTCTTCTATGATTCTCGCATGTTTTTTTAACTTATGTTGTAATTTATCGTTTATTTCTTTTATTTTGTCTTCTGCTGCTTTTCTTAAATTCAAAATACCTGTTTGCACTTCTTCTTGTTTTGCTTTGATTTGCTCTTCAATATTTTCTTTTTGATTTTTTATGTTAGATCCTATTTCTTTTATTTTCTGAGAATTTTTGCTAAGTTTGTTTTCTATTTTTTTGGGAATTTTTTACAGTAATTTATCTACTATTTTCTACGAATTTTTTAGTAAATTGTCTTATGTTTTTCTAGAATTTTCTTCCATCTTTTTATTCATTGACTCTTGGCCATATTTTACTGATTTGAGAAATTCAAATAATTATGCGACTATACTAAGATGAGAACGTCTTTCAGGGTTTAGACCGTGTCATTGTTGTAACCGAAGTTGCCAACGTTTCGCTCACTTTCATAACGGGTTTCATCAAAGCGTGAGAGAAATCGAAGAACTCGAACAAGCAACCGAAATCTAACTAAGAACTTCTCAAAAGTTATGTAATCAACTTGTGAGCCAAGCCAGATTATAAACTCTGAAAAGGTAAGAAAGAAAACGATACACTTGAAAAGGCAAACGAAAATTTAGCAAAGAACCACTACAAAATTAGGTAATCAACTTGTGAACCAAACCAGATTCTAAACTCCATAGAAGCAAATAAAAGCTTAGTAATATACAGTCACTTTTAAAATGCAATTTTTGTATAACACGAATTACCTCAAATTATCTTGAATGATCCCAAAGCTTCTATGCGTTTCAGTAGTCAATAATATTGTTGCGTTATCTTTATCGGATCGTCCACTAATAAATATTTTCATGTTTATTTAAGAAAAAATGTTTTTTATTAGTAATTTTTATTTTAATAGTAGGTTTGCATTTTGTTTTTTGTGTTTTCTTGGTGCATGGTGATGGTGTAGTCGTGGTTATTATAGTATTTTATGAATTTTCATTTAGTGGTTTGCTCAATTTCAAATGTAGCTGACGCAATTCTTCATAAAAGGAGTTTTCGTCTGTAACTTTATAACTGCACTGCTGTTCGAAATGCAAAAAAATTATTTAAATAGCACATTATAAAGTTATTTTAAAAGATCACGTATACAGTTTTAGCAACATTTTAAGTTTACAGTGCTTTAAAAAATTAGTATTTTCTATACTAGGTAGAAAGTTACAGTTTAATTTTAGTGATGTTACGTTCTGTACAATTTTATCGGAACTACAAATGAGTAAGTTACAGTAAGATTTATTCGATTCTTTCAAGATGAGCGGGAAGCAGAATATTTTGTTGTGCCGCATAAAAGTAATTCAGCTACTTGTTTGATATGCCATGAAACTATTATATTAAAAACTTATAATATTGTTTGTCATTATACTACAAGACACACACAAGTCATTCGATTTAAAGTTATGTTGTCATAAAACCATTTTGAAGTGATATGTACACGTTTGTATTGATTTCCTAGCATGCTATAATTTTTTTGAAATTTTTCTCCATGATTTCATCAAGATCATATCGACTAACCCTTATATTTGTACTTACCCCTTTAGTAAACCAGTAAAAAAATCGTCGCAGGCAAGATCGAAACTATATTGTATTTGTGAATTTATTTTAAATTACAAATTAAATATCTGATAAACTGTTAATGTTAGAAATTATTTTATTTGAATAAATTGTTAGGAAGAATTATCTCTATAAGAAACTGTAAAAATAATTCGAATAATTTACATATGTACAAAATTATATAAAAAAAACTCTTATACATGACGGATACACCCACTTCCAGTTTTTTATCAAACTCATATTTTGAGAAAGCAGAGAGAATATAAAAAGCTAGTTCCATACCAAATTTCAAGTTACTAGGATTTTTGGTTGGAGAGTTATCGTGGGTACATCCAAAGATAATTTATAATTTAAATAACATGCAGCACTCCGTATATAAACAAGTCAAAAGAATATAGAGAAAAATTGTTATATTTTAACGTATCTTGCTTTCCCTTCAAGATATGGAATTTTTTTCTAAAAAAATAGTTGCAGGCAGGATTCGAACCTAGGATTATATATTGAATTCACTTTAAATTATAAATCAAATTTTTTATTTAAATAAATTATTAGGAAGAATTAACTATGAGAAACTGTAAAAATAATTCTAATAATTCACATACGTACAAAATTATATAAGAAAAATTGTTAAAAATGGCGGATACACCCACAAAAAAATTTCAACAGGTTAAGCAACTAACGGGATTTTACGGAATCTTCGTTCTCATCAAAAGACAACATATATGCTAATAAATACACTTAAGCATGTTTTAACACTCTTTATAACTCGTGGCGTCTTCTTGGCATTGATCTACACCTGTTATCTAACCTCAAACGCAAATCGAACAAAAAAGACAGCGTTGTAGTTGTTTGATAACGCACAAATCACAAGTTAACCTCCAGAAGACTGAGAACTAAGAAACAAAGATCGCTGAATTTTTGTTTAACGTAACTTCGCTAATTCCACCAAAGAAGTAAAGTATAGTAACGAAAATTTCTAATTTTGTCTGTCTTATCAAAAAATTTGAAATTATTCGACCTTTTGAAGCTAGTAGCATTACCGGAAACAGTTTTTTATTTACACATGAGTGTTGGAATAAGTTCTTTTGCACTTATGATAATTATAAAGACGATGTTCCCCTAAATGTAATTCGAGAACAATTACGATAAGATGCTGATGATTGTATTTTTAATATCTTATACAGTTTAATATGGAGTTTTTCGATTCCAGTGTTTGTATCCACTAAGTTTTAAATCCTGCAAAACTATCGACTCTTCACTAGTTTGCAAAGTACACGCATAACACTCTGGCTACGACTTGAAAAGATTTGTGATACATTTTTCTTTTTGGAATAAATTAAACTGGCGAAACAACTTGGTATATATGTAGATTTCTCTAACAAACAGATCTTGTATCCTAGCTTCTTTTCGAATTTCTTTATTACACGGCCCAGTTTTTATTATAAAACTTTTATGTACGTTGTTATTTTGATTATCATATCCGTCTACGTCTACTTGAACAACTACAGAAGTGAAATTTTGACCTTTTTTGCTTCCATCTAATATTTCCATTAAATATTTTTGAACATTGTGCTCTTTTAATATTTTCTCCAACGACTTAATAGTTTCTGTTCCAAGAACTTGGTTTTGAAGTGAAGTCATCGTTATTAAAATTTTGAACTCTTACTAGCTTCAAGTTTCTTTTTGACTAAATTAAAAATTATTATAAAAAATAATTGCAGATTGCGATCATTCAACTGATATGGAAATTTGAGGTATTTGATATAGATTATATTTCCTGTTGAACTAAAAAATTGATTATATAATTATATATTTTTTTGCTATTTATTTAATTGATTAAAAAACAAAGAAGAAACTTATTTTTTTAAGAAGTATTTATGAAACAAATGCTGTTTATTTTACTTATACACACGAAATACATATGTTAATTGATTATCCTTCACATTTAGAGGAGGTGCAATGGAATATAAAACATTTTTTTTCAGTAACGTTTTCTCTTAAATGTTAAAACTAATTTAATTTGATAAATCTATCTATTCTCCTCCATCTTCATTACGTGTCCATACCACAGAAGTTGTCTTGTTTCTACCCTGTTTACTCGCATATGTTTTTTACACGCCTTCTAATTTCTTGATTTGGTATACGTTCCAGCCTGGACACTCTACTTGCTCTCCTTATGTAATCCATTTCTACTGCCTCTACTGTTTTCCTATTTCTGTCCGATAACTATCAGCATTCTGATCCGTATGTAAATATCAGTTCTACTATTGCTCTGTAGATTGTCATTGTCGTATGTATTTTAATTTGATTCGACTAAAGTAATGAATTGAACATTCTTACACATTTCTGACCATGTTGAACCCTATACCCAACAAACATTGCTACATCAGATATACGTATATTTAAGATAATCCAAGGTTAGCCTTATATAAATGGGAAAGTAAGATCTAGTGTATTTACATGTCAGGATGTCAGCAATTTCACATGTATAAATTACAGATATTTTAGGTAAAATCTGTACATCTAGTTTACATCTGGCTTACATCAATTTTCTAACACGACTAATGTATAGAATATGTAAAAGTATTATGAGTTTTACCCTTCGTTTTATGTATATTCTATGTAAGTAAATAATGTATGATAAACATAAATTTTATATATATATTTAATGTCTGATAATATACAAAATTTATATAATCTTTATATAAGGGAGAGGTATAAAATACGTATTAATAATTACTTAAATGTATTAATTAATTTTCATACGCATGTCTTAGAAGCCGATAAATAATTGAAATAAAATACCAGTTGACGCATGTATGGCCGCTTTAAACCCTTGATACTCTACATAACGTAAAATTCAGCCGTCAGTAGTACTCCTGTTCATAAGAATTAGGTACTCTAAGTACCTAAAGCTAAAAATAGATACTTACGTTTGTGAATATAGAAACTTCTTTTTTTATATACATTTTAAACCCATACTTAAATTAAAAATAATGTAACCTCCGTATAAGCTGTAAATCTTAGATATTTATTTATGGTATTAGCAGCAAATACAGTTAAAAAACTAACACTAAGCAACTAATAGTATAAGAAGTACTTTTAACGATTCTTGCTACCTGTGAATGGTGCTGTTAAATTCTATTGTTAAATGTTCTTTATTATTCCAAATAATATTTTTTAATTTTTTGAAGTTCAATAGTCATGAAACGCCGATATCTCTTTTATTCGTAATATCGTTGTCGGTGAATACTGTTTTTAAGTATTTTAGGATAAATCAATGACAAAATAAGGTTATTTTCAAAGAACTGTAAATTTTTAAGCCAAAAAGGTTGTTGTTATTCAATTTCAGCTAAACAGTAACAACCACAGCGCGGCAAATATATGTATAAGAATAGTATGCCAATTTATGTATATTTATACCTGATTTTTTTTCAATAAAGATATACGTCTTATTAACTTTTTGGAAAAGTTAACCGTGAGGAAAATTAACTTGTTCTTTCCATTCTGAGCCCGTCCTTGAAATTAAAACAATACTGATGCAAATTAGAAAATTGGTCCAATAAAACTACCTTTTAAAACTAATGGTCTGATAAAAATTGCCAAACAAGTAACATAATGTAATTAATGAGCTCTGGTATAGGATAGGTAAATAAAATGATGTAACAAGTTATAACTGGCGTTTAACAGGTACTGCATATAATGGTCATATTAAGACGTTCAACCTTATGGAAAATATCGTACAAGAGTATTGTGTGTTGCCTAAACGACAAAACTAGTTGTAATAAATATTTTTTGAAATTTAAAAAGAGCAAGGTAGCAAACTTAGTGAGAAAGAAGAAGACAAATAAAAATTTTACCTGAACAGCAAAAAATTGAACCGGTGGCTATTTAAATTGCTTTAAACCATTGTTGCCACATCTAATGACCATTGTTAAGACCGTTGAGTGTTTTTTCTGTTTAAGCATGAATTATAAAGTTTAAAGAAATTTGAATAAAAAAGCATTCCTAAATCTGTACTTTTTAGTATCAAAACCTAAAAACTTTTAATGTCTTTTGATTGAAAAATATGTAAGTGCAGAATGTACGTAAACACAGAACAATTCTATTTTTATTATTAATATTAATTATACCAATACACAAAGAATAAGTTAAACATTTAGAACCTAAATTACACACAACGAATCTCTTAATTATAGTTACCTAACAGAAATACTTATACATTGCAAATGTTATTCATTTTTATCGATTTAGTATGCGCTTTAAGGTTATTTAATCGAATATTTTGTGAACACCACTTTAAAGTTTTGTTTAATTTGCATTTGATAAGATGCTGTATCAAAAATATTCTATGCTTTTCGCAACTTCCTGGCTGTAACCACTCAGGATAATTTTCTTTAATTTTAGATACACAAATATTTAATAAAATTTCTTGAAAATTATGAGTAATAGAATTATTATCAAAATATACCTTAAATAACTTTAAAACTAATTTTACAATTACTGTAACACCTTCTGAAGGAATCATTAAATGTTTTATGGTATTTTTAGAATAATCCTTTTGCATTAATAAAAGTTCATTTTTGTTTTGTAATGGCACATCTGAACTTAATTTTTTACACTCGCCACAATTAAATTTTTTTAATGTCTTGTTTATAACGTATCCGGCTAAATATACCGTTGCACATTATTCTAAATCAGTAAATTCGTCTTCGGTGTTTGTGTCGATGCAATTTACGTAAACCAGTTCTTCTGTATTAAGCTTTCCTGGAATTTCACTTTCATCGGGTTTTAATTCTTCATTTCCAATAGTTTCTACAGACTCTACATAAGTATCGTCGTCCGCTTCACAATTACTACTTTCAGGTGGTTTCAAAAGATTTATAGTAATGGTCCATTGCAAAACTTGTCGAAATGTTTTTGCAGTAGGATTTGTGTTATTTCCACTTCTGCACCTAATAACAGCAAATAAATTTTCGAGTAGATCCTGGTTTACTCGATTTGTTAATAAAAACTGAAATCCATCTTTCTTTAAATCCTCCCATAATAATAGAATAGCTTGGATTGAAAGTTGTAATCCACGAAAACAATAAATATCTTGTTTGATAGTATTTGATTTTGTGTAACAACGCCACAAATTAATCCACTGCACCAGTTCACACAGGAATGTTTCCAACTCCGGTCTTTTTATTGATAAAGTACAATTATAACTATTACCACAGTTTAACACGCGGCTATTTAAACAATCAAACAAAGAATTCATATCTTATACAAACGTCGCCGTGTTTTTTGCTGAGCTACTATTTATTTGCCTTGTTTCAATACACGTTGAAATTGCAGCACTCACTGATCTTGAAAAAACTTGAGTGGCATATTTCACTCTCATCTTTTGAAAATTATTTGGATGCACGTGGGCTTCAGTAAGTTTAGGAAGGGCTCTGGCAGAATTCGAGTTTCTGTCAATATTAAAAACAGTTACTATATCTCGCCAAGAAATTCGTTTTTCTTCAATAAAAATGTCTTGCGACATTAAACTATTTCTAACACTTTTAAATAAGTGTGGTACGTCAAATATTGCAAATATTTTTTTATCGTCTATCTTAAAAAACGGATTCTCCACCGTGACGCTCAAATTTTTAAATAGTGCTCTGTTGGATGCTGCTTGGTCACAAATTACCGCACACACGTTTAAACCAACACCGTGTAATGTTTGTATATTCTTAATCAATAATTCTTGCAACCACTCATATGTAATAGACGCGTCGGAAAAGTAAAAACTTACTGGCAACTTAAATTTAATTTAACCCCGCACCATAAATATTAATGATTGTGTAGCTATTTTATTTTGGCGGCCGAGATGATCCAAATCTTGGTATCCCTCGATTAAACCTTGAGTAGAGTTATGCTCCAAATTTTTTTATGGCCATCTCGTCTACCAATACCACACATTGCATTTCATTTTCACTAAGTGTTTGAATCTTGGTTTTCAGTTTTTGAATAAGTTTCGTATTTATTCGTGGTGATAATTGTGAGACGCGTATCCACGAATTGATAGACGTTTTTGATAGCAATTTAAATTTCAAATGTTTTCTCATGAAGAGATAAAATGAAGGAGATTTATAAAATAACATCAGAGCCAATTCCTTTTCATTTTTCGTCCAAGCGTTTCTACGTTTATGATTCAACTGCATATTTACAAATGTACGTACCATTTTCGGTAAATGATGTGGGCAATTTAGAGGTGTATCAATAACCTTTTTTCTTAAACGATGGATGCAAGAACGTTTGGCATGATTTTGTTTTTGTAAAATTGCTATCCGTTTTTTACATGTGATGTGCAGATCTTGCTCTTGCTCTTCGCATACTTTTCTTTTTTTAGAAGAAGGAAACTCAATCATTTGCTGAAAGAAACAAATTATTAATAAAGAAATAATTACTGATTATCGTTCAGAGATAATATAATTTGGATTAAATTATTGTTATAAATGCAATTATTTAAAGAAATCTTACCTTCTGAACTATTTGCGGTAATAAAATATTAAAATTGGAGGAAGAACAAACAGAACCATTCATCGTAGCACTTTTCGAAGCGTATGTTCGCATATTTTTCGTTCGATTTAAAATAAGTTCGGGACTTGCATTAATCACTTCTTTATAATTCAATGGAACTGCGTTATGCACTAGTCTATTATTTAGGTTGTTAATAAAATCTCTTTCAGAAAAATGTACTGCACACACAGTCTTTTTATTTAGTTCATCAACGCTTAAATAAATTAGTTTATCATTTCCACAATTTTTTATCCACACCTCACTTCTTTCTATCTTTATTATTAGGAAAACGAAAAAAACTTAACTCAGGATGAGTTCTGCGACTTCGAAAGCAATTAAAGTAAGAACAATATGCTTTTGATGGTGCCATCACTAACACAAATGTGCAAATAAAAATAACTACAAATAACAATTAATAACAAACAAGAACAAAATTATTTAACGAACTTAACTAGAGCAAATACAAAAATTCCGAACACGACAGCGACTTCAATAATGGCAAAGCGGTAATGTTTCTTTTTTAAAATAAAAACTATGCTAATCAGGATTGTTAAGAATTTAAATACAACCAGTATTTTGCCTATAGTAAATATTGCCAGTTTAAAGAAATTGTTTGCGTAATCTTTAAAGAAAATTTACATTATTTTTGCAAAATTTTAAAAGGAAGGTTTAAAACTTTAAATAAAGAACAGTAATCCTATTTATTCACGGATAAATACATCTGATTGTTAACTGTAAAACATGACAAATTTCTGAAAAAAGGTAAAAACACGTTTAATGCTGGTATTGTGAAATTATCAGGTAACTTTTCTTTACAAAATATATTAAAATGATGCAAATTTAACTTGTGGCAAGTATTTTATAACATGCTATTGTTAATAAGAAAATAATTTACTATCGTAGTTTTTCTTAAAAATCATTTTTTTAAACTACAATCGTCATTGAAATCAAAACACACCTTACATGTGTATTTTAAACTAAGCATGTATAATGATTTCAATCTTATCCAAATGTTTAAATCATTGGGGTTTTTCTTAATTAAAATATTAAGTCTTTCCAATAAAATCCCGAAAAATTAAAAAAATTAGATTTATTTTGTGAGTAACATAAGTAATGTCACTAATTAATTAATTAAAAAAATTTGATACTTAAAGAAACGAAATTTTATTGGATAGACCTCAAATTTATCCTATTCTAAAATTATTTATTCGCGCGCATTCTTAGTAAAATTGACAACACCGTAAGTAATATCGTGACAGTTGTCTTCAGAAATGATTTTAATCTAAGCTAAAGTAGTTGGTTAGTCGACTACTAGATGCGGCGCTAGCGGACGACTAATTTTTGCACGCGCGTTATTTAGTAATACCGTTGAACGTCTTAATATTATATGGTCTTTGATATAATGTATATGTTAAGTAAATGTAATCTGATTTACATCTACAATACGTCCTTTTATACACATTAACCCGATCTGAATTTAATTATATTTTTAATACATTTCTATTCTTATGTAAAATAATCATAAATTTTGCTATATGAATAGTATATACCTTTTTTCATATTAAATATATATAAATATTCTCATGTTTTTAATACGTATGATTTTTCATATAAGAAATATGTTACCCTTGATATGTACGATTCATGTAAACTCTTGTATGTAATATACATGTTTTTTATATTAACTTATATATTTCTTATATATAAACTCAAATGCAAAATAGATGTTATTTTCATAAGGAAGACTGATATATTCTAGATGTAAAAAGGCTTATGTATGACTATTTCTTTAAATTTTACATATATTTTATAGAAAATTTATATGTATGTTTGCTGGGTACGTAATATCTCTATTGGATGTTCCTTTCCTTGATATTATGCTTTCTAAGTATTTATACTCTTCACATTTCCTTAATTCTCTTAATTGTAAATCCGGGTCTTCCTGCTCTTCTCCTATGCGTAGGTACTCTGTTTTTTCTTTGTTCATATTTATACTTCACTTTTCGTATTCTTCTATAATTTTTCTTAGCATGTAGTCAATGTCTTCTTTGCAGTTTGCAATAATTACTTGATCGTCAGCAAAAAAGAGAGTTGTCAAGCATTTATCCCCGATATCAATTCCCATTCCTGAACACTTCTTCCTCCAGTTCTCCAAAGCTTCTTGAACATAAATCTTGAACAAATTGGGTGACAAACAACATCTCTGTTTGAGACCCTTTGTAACTGTAAATGGTTCCAACATTTTTTTCCCAACCTCTTATATAAGTTTCAAATTGAACGAATGTACGTTATACTGAGGCCGATCTTTGTCAACGCATTAAAAAGCTTCGTCAAGGGCACTGTATCGTAGGCCTTCTCAAGATCTATAAATACGAAATGCGTAGGTAGATTTCGGGTTTTTCGTTTTTCTATTATTTGCTGAAGGGTAAATATATTATCTAAGCATGATCTTCCCGCACAAAAACCGCTCTGCTCCTCTAAGTCTTCATATTCCGATTCGATTATTTTTTTTAGAATTCTGCCATACAACCTTCCCATTGAACTAGTGACACTTATCCCTCTATAATTTCTACAGACTTTCTTGTTTCCCTTCTTATGAATTGAATTTATATATGCCAAATTCCAGTCGGCTGGAATGTTTTTACCCTTTATCAGGTAGACATTAAACATCTTGGCTAAAATTTCCAACATAATATCTAGTTTATGTTTTATTAGTTTAATGGAAATGTTTTCCGGTCCCGGAACTTTGCCGTTTTTCATGTCTGTTAATGCTCTTTTGATTTTAGTTATATTTATCTCTTCTTCTTCTATATTTTCATCTACTTCAATCTTGTCTATTTTTCCTTTAAATTGTTCTTTATTTTCCGTTAATAGTGTCCTATAATATTCTCGTCATTCTTCTTCTGTTATTAGGTTTATATTTTCTGTCTCCTTCTGTCCTTTCTTAGATTTTTTATGGTCTTCCATGCCTGTGTTATTCTAGTTGCCCACAAACATTTCTTGATCTCTTCACACTTTTTATACCACATTTCGTTCTTCTACATTACCACCATCTTTTTTACTTCTCTATTGCATTGTCCATATATGTACCTTTCCGTCTTCCGGGTTCTTGGTACGCAGCCACATTTGATAAACTTTCTTTTTACTTTCTATTAGATTCTTCATTTTTATTGACCACCATTCTGACTTTTGTTTTTGGTCCACTTCTTGACACCTTAAAGCTTCTTTGGCTGCTTGATGTATGTTTTCTTTAATAAGTTGATACTTATTTTCTGTGTCTAGTTCTTTATGTCTCATTCTTTGAAGCTTCGTGGCCAATCTTAATTTGTATAGAAACTGTGTAGAATCTTGTGTAAGGCTTTCTACATTATATTTTCCACCTTCCAGTTCTTTATATTCCTTTTTGTTATTTCCTTCCCTATTTATACCATCTGATTTTCTGTAATTTACAATTACTTTTGCTATCATCCAGTAATGATGTGATTAAACGAGTTTGTATTGTTTTATAACTGGAATATGTGTTTAAGTGTTATTGTTCACGTAATTTGTAAAGGACGTGTTATGTGATATGCGTAGTAGACAAAATTGACGCGACAAACCCATTCTTACGAACATAATACAATCAATAGCATTCTAATACGCCGTCTTTAAAAAGTCGCGCAAAAAAGCTCCGCTCACAAGTACTTTACAAATTGAGCGAACACTAAGAACCGTTTGACACGAGACTAATTTAAAAACTAAAAATTTAGTTAATGTTAATACTTTATAAAATATTTTATACAAGAAATGTGTGTGTATGCCACCATATATGATTTCAGTATTAAATTTACTACAGGTGCATGCGCAGAGAAGATCTTAAAAACTAATAATTGTTTTATTGAGATTATTGTTGATTTATGCTGATTGTTACACCTAAAATAGCAATAGAAAAACAAAAATTGTTACTATTAGCAGGTGCAGTTAGTGTTGTTTTTTAGTATCAACCATTAAAAAAAACAAACACGACTTTCCTATAAGGGATGATGAAGGAATGTCTACATTTTTTTGAGTTATGTTGTCATAAAACCACTTTGAAAGGATATGTACACGTTTGTATTGACTTCCTAGCATGCTATAATTTTTTTAAAATTTGTTTCCTAGATTTCATTAAGATATATATAACCGAAATATGGCAAATTGAACTTATGTTGTCATATCGATTAACCTTTATATATTTGTGCGCCTCGATATTGCTTTCCCTTTTAGTAAAACAGTAAAAATGATTATTTTTAACGTATCTTGCATTCCCTTCAAAACATGGAATTTTTTTCTAAAAAAAATTGTCGCAAGCAGGAGTCGAACCTAAATTATATTTATTAATTTATTTTAAATTATAAATAAAATATCCAATAAACTGTTAATGTTAGAAATTTTTTATTTGAATAAATTGTTAGGAGGAATTATCTCTATAAGAAACTGTAAAAATATTTCGACTAATATACATACCTACAAAAAAAGAAAAACTATTAAAAATGGCGGATACACCCGCTTCCGGTTTTTTTTTTCAAACCCATCTTTTGATAAAACCGAGAGAATATGAAAAGTCAGTTCCATACCAAATTTTAATTTACTAATACTTTTAGCTTGAGAGTTATCGTAGGCACATCCAAAGATAATGTAAATAAGATGCAGCACTCCGTGTATAAACAAGTCACAAAAATATAGAAAATGGTTCGAGAGTTATCGTGGGTACATCGTTACACAAAAACACCCAAATTTTTTTTTCCCAAAAATACATTTTTCTGATTCAGGAGACCTTGAAACGTAAAATTATGCAATAACATTTTTTTTTAAATCACGGTTGCTATATTTTCTTTATAGGAAAGTAAAAATGAAACCGTTTACTTAAGCAGAAATTGTAAAGGAATGTTTTGTAAATGCTGTCGATCTACTATTTGATCAATTTAATAACAAAAAACAGTTTTTATCCGAAATTTAAAAAATGCAGCTCCCTGACTCGACGTGTGTGAAACGTATTGAAGACATCGCCAAGCATATTAGTGATTATATAATTGACCAGTTAAAGAAATCGAGATTTGTTAAGCTTGGCTTTTGATTCTAGAACCGATATATCTGCAACTTCTCAATGCTCAATTTTCGCTAGATTGCACTGAACAAAATTTAATCTTTGAAGATTTTCTGAAGTTTTATCTAATAAAAGGTCAAACCAAAGGCACAAATTATCTCGACATTATTGGCAGTTTTCTAGAACAGAATGAAATAGACATTAAAATGTTTATATGTGTATGGATGGATGTCCTTCAATAATTTGATCCAAAAATGTCTTTATTTCTCTATTCAAAAAATATACAATTTTAACATTTTACTGCATCATTCAACAGAAACACTTGGTGACACAAATGGTTATTCCAGAAATAGAAACTGTAATAAAAACTACTAAAGTATGGTGAATTATATACGAGCACGAGTATTGAACCACAGGAGATTTAAAAACCTTTTGGAAGAAGTGGGTAGCAAATACAGCGACGTCCTTTTGCATACCTCGGTGCGTTGGTTTAGCAGAGGAAAAATGTTAGAACGGCTTATTTTACAAAATAAAATAATTTTACAGATGGCGAATAAAATATTTGTTTTTGAAAAAAAGCTAAACACTTATTACGAAAAAATTCAAAACAAATTACTACAAAATTTTCCCACTCTAAAAAGGGTTACACAGGACTGTACTCATATTTTTAAAGAAAACTACACGTTTATTTAAAATTATATATCTGCAATATTAGACGAATTTAAAAGACAATTTTTAAAAAAATTAAAAATCTGTTACTACTCAGAAAATCCTTGGTACCTAGAGCCATTCTAGAGCCGACAACTATTTCACAATTAGCCCTAGGTTTGACTGTAACTACCCAAACTTGTTAGACGAATTTATCGAATATGAAAAATGATACAAACTTGGAAGTTGTTTTTAAAGAAAAGAGAAAAAAGAAAGACTACGTTAAATTTTTGTCAGTAGTGTCTAAACATTATAAAACTGTTAAAAATGTGTCTAAATTCTGCTTACATTCTTTGCATCAACAAGTGTTTGTGAGTCATCATATTCCAAAATGATATATGCAAATACCGCCTACAGAAACTGACTTACAAATTCTCATCTCGATGACGTGTTAAGAGTACCGTGCAGCAATTACAAGCCAGATCCAAATAAAATTGTTAAAAAATGTTTGCAATGTCTTCCATAAGTAAACAATTAAAAAGTAATATGGTTATTTAATTTATAACTAAAGATGTGATTTACGCTGCGGCACACGTGCACAGTGTTAATGTGTAAGTGACCCAAGAAAAGAAAAGTTTGAGTATGGCTGTTATAGAGTTTCAAAGTGTGTCGTATAATGAAGCTAACGATGTGTTGCTTATAAATGTTCAACTTTAATGGAAATACCTACAGAAAATATAGTCACAGACAATGAAAATTGTTATTTTAGTAATATGATATGCTGCTTTCGTTTTGATTCTCAAAAAGGGTAGATTAAATTTGAATTCATCTGATCACATGCAAAACGAACGCAATTCCCACAAAAAGCTTTGACATCTGGTCATATGATACATCATAACCTAACAATATTGTTTAACTTCTACTCGAAATAAATATATTCAGTCATTAAAAAATTGTTTTGCGTTTCCATATTAAAGAAAAAATAACTAAATAATGTTTACTGAACGCAACAAGGAAAATGATAAAAACGTGTGATCATAACGCAACTTAATAGTAAACAAAATTCAAAATTTACAAGTGACATTTGTTGGGGTAAAGTGATCCACGGAAAAGGTAGGTGCTTTACAGGCACGGGGAAAGGTATTTCAGAGTAGTTCACATGCAGTTTACTCAAATAAAACGATCTACCCAAATGCGCAAAACGAAACCGGCTGTAAACTCCAGAAAATTTAATTCTAAGGAGATAATTACCTGTTTGCTCCATAGACATAGTTAACGTAAAAAACAAAGTTTTAAGTAGGTTTAGCAAAATCTTTAAGTACCTAAATATAATTTTAATTTATACACTCGGTGCTAAATTATAAGTAAAATACGTTTTGTTTGTGTTATTTTTATTCAAAAAATTTTTAAATGTAAAAAAACGAATTTTAAATCTAATTTATTTATATCGAAATATTTACACGTCTAGAACTACACGAACTAATTAAATCTAACGATATTTAAGAAAACCACTTACACTAATTTATATATTACAATCACTCAAAAAATAATGTCTGCGGATAACTCCTGTTTATCTGAAACTGACACTTGTTTACATTAAAGGCACGTACGCTTGAACTCCGTTATATTTATCTTAACCACGCGTTAATCACTTATTTATTTAAATAGCTTCTTAATACTTCCGACTTCGAAGAACTGACCTATCCTCTTGTTGAACCGTTTTTATATATTTTTGTTATCTATCCCTAGAGTTTTCTACATCCTTCCCAAACGTTCTGGAAGTTGATAACTTCGTGAACGCTCTCTCTGACAACAACTTCGCGAACGTTTCAATATGTAATTATTGTTGCAGTTCAAAATGTGAAAAAATAATGTATTTTTAAACTTGTTTCAAAATAATAAGTAAAAGTTAGGCCGGATTTTAAAACACAAAAAATTGACTATTTTATTGTTATACCTTTTTTGTGGGTTCTTTAATTAATCTACTCAATTTTTTCTTGCAATTCAAGTTTTCTACATTAATGGTGTTCATTTTTTAGTTTATATTTATTTCTCATAATTTATTTTTCATGTCTGTTTTTTTAATTTAATTTAATTTAGAATATTTAGGCTTTTTATAATCAAACTTTGTGCTTTACTGAGGCGTTTATTTAATGTATTTTCTATTTTAAGAATTACTATATCTTGCATTTTTCACCTCGACTTATAAAGCTTCAATTTGGTTTTACAATTATGTTTTCTCTTCATTTCAAAGTAATGTTTGCTTATCAAGTTTTTAGATTTTCTTTTTTTTGTTATTGTTGTCTACGCTAATAGTTCATATTTCAATTAATGATTTTAATTCAAAATTGGTTTTTTGTTTTTATTGGTGTTCTATGGCGGTTTTGTAATTTTCTTGCTTTTTTAAAAAAATTCTCATGCAGTTTAATAATAATAATTTTATAATAATAATTTATTTATGCCATGTAAACATAGTTACTTACATACGTCAAATAAGAAGAAAAAAAAATATTAACAATAATAATAAATAATTAAAATGATTTTCAAACTGATAGCTAAAGAATTCATCGTATGAGTAAAATGCTTTGCTTATAAGGAAATTCTTAATCTAAATTCTAAATTTGTGTCTTCTCTTTTCTGTTTAAAATAACCAATAATCGTTTCGTTGTTTGATCTTGCTGAGTTATTGAATAATAGCAAAGTTTGAAACTACCTACTGACTGAAAGTGCAGAAAACCACAACCACAAAATATTCTTTACCATGAATTTGAAGTAGTAAGTAGTAATTTGAAAATAAAACAAAAAAATGTATGTATGTACTGAAACGTTCGAGAAATTACTTGCAAATGCAAGAGCCTTCTAGAAGCTGTTATCTATTTTCTAGAAGTTATAGCGAAAAGTAAGGAACGCTCGAGAAGGATTTCCGTATGTCTATATATAGCGACGAGACAGATCGTAGGTCAGTTATTGCTGGAATGTGAATGCAGCAGTGTTAAGAACATTATCAAGTGGAAATAAATTGTTAGCACGCGTGTGTCTACATAAATATACCGAGAATAATCGTGTACGTAAATTATAGTGTAAACAAGTGTGAAATCCGAGGACGTTATCTTATCGTAATTGATAGTGTTATACAACGGTTATACATAAATTCGTGTGTTTTCATTTAATATTATTATTAGATTTAATTAGTTCGGTTAATTTAAAAGTGTATATATTTCTAGAATAAGTAAACATAATTTTTAGTCGTTTTAAATAAATTAGTTTTTAATAATAGTAAAACGCAACAGTACTATTATAAAATTTTAAACAATGAAGATGTATTGTTAATAATAAATTGTTATTAGCAACTATAATGACTGCATTCGAATAAAAAATAAAACCAGTACCTCTGTGTCACTGCAATTTTTTATACTATAAGGAAAACCTAAAACATTTTTAAATTATTAATTAATTGATAGTATTTTTTTACCTAAAGGAATATAAAAACTTTGTAGGCATTTTAAAACAACTTTCTGTAACTGTGTATTAATTAAAACTTCTCCACTTTCAACTTTGTACATCTAAAAGTGAATCATAGTACTCGAAACAAATAATATAAATAACACTTACCATTACGTGATTATTTGGAAGAAAAAACGTTTCAAAACTACTGGCTAATGTTGTATAACCGCAGGACAAAGTAAAGCTGTGAGACATAATGTCTTTCAAAAGATACGTTGTTTCTATAGAATTAGTAGGTGGATTTCTGATAGTGCAAGGCTTAGAATACCAATCTAAAAAAAATAGTAAGCAAAATTTAAAGCACAAAAAAATCTTACCTATTTCTACAATGTTATTGTCGATGATAGTGTAGATACGATCAAATTTAGAATGGGATAATTTTGTTTCTCTAGCATCAACTGTAACAAAAATGACAATCATCAAACGTTAATTTTATTTAATCATTACTACAAGTGATTAAAATAAAAAATAGTCAGTAAAATTTGTACAAATTATGCTAAATATAGTAACAGTATTAGCTAAAAACTGTATTAACGTTGCGATTTACCCTAAGTATTAAGAAGGCTTTGTCGGTTTAAATACAACGTGTGTGCTAAGATAAATAAAATGCGTGTGCTAGTGAAAAATAAATACGTGTTAAGTGTGCTTGGTTTTAATATAAGCAAATATCGGTTTAGATAATTAGAAAGTATCCGCGGATATTATTTTTCTAGTGATAGTAACATGTAAGTTAAAGTAACTGCTTTTCCTAAATATCGTTAGTTTTTCTAAATAAATCAATTTAAAAAATAGTTTTAAGGCAAAATTTTGTAGAAAATTTTATGAAATCCGTTGTCTACTTTCTTTTCTTCTGTGTATGGTGTATGGAAGTAAAATTTGGAAACCAACTTGTGATGAGTTTTTGCAGTCAAGAATCAACAACAATCTAATTTTTTATTTTAAAATAACATCGTTAGTGTATATAGTATAATGTTACATATTGCAAAAAAAAGTATTGTATGACGTTTAAACAAGAAGTATATGGTATTTATCCCGTCGCTAAAAACGTATTTTCAATGATAACAGCAATTTCAGTTTTTTAACGTTTTTTGCGTTTATAGCTATTTACAGTTAACGTTAATACATATTACCTTATGCCATGAGATAGCTCTAACATCAACATTTGCTAATAATTATCTCCATCGTTTGTGAATATATAGCTATAAGGTTATTCATGCAATTGTGGAAATACATTAAAGTATTCTGCTACTGCTGATGAGTCTTAAAAGTTCACTATCGTGGCATTTGCACAATTGGATTGATATTGTTTTTAATTCCAATGTCTTTTACGTTGTGGTTTTATTCTGCAGTTTTATTTAAAACTACTTTAGATTACGCGGGCTTAAAATCAACTTACAATCTTCTTCGCCTTTATAGCTATTAAAAGTTATCAATTAAGTTATATACGTACTGAATCACTTAACTAAAAATGTGTTGATTGTATGGAAAATATCCGACATTAAATAACTTAAAACTCTCCCACATGTTTAAAAAGTAAGAAAAAATATCGTTCATTACTCGGCATTCAGGGTACACACCATGACCATAACGCTTATTTGAAAAAATTGTAAGATTAAAAACCATATGCAAATAACAGCTGTAATAAAAACAAAAAAAATTATTATATATATTTACCATTATATTCTGGAGAAAAAATTTCTTTATCTTTGCATTGCTGACTTTCCAAATCTGCTGTGCGTATGTTATTAATTGTACTTTCTTTGGAACGACGTGATTGATTAATTTTCTTACGACTCACTCTATTTTCTTTCGGTTCTAATAAAATTATACAACTTTGTATTTTTGAAAGATCAAAAAAAGATTAATAAAAATTTAGATATGAATGTAATATAAATAAAAATAACATTTAAATTATCTAGTACTGACAAAAACATTTCAAGAAAGAAACCGGTTTACCGGTTTATAAAACAATCGGTTTATCAAAAATCCGATTCACCGGTTAATCAGTTAAACCGGTTTTTAAACCGACTTTATAGATGAGTTTTTAAACCGATTTAACAAACAGGTTTGTTGAGCAGGTTTGAGAAACTGATTTATTTGACTAATCGAATTCGATAAACAATTTATTTAATAATTAAACTTCATGACGCCCTTCTGACCATAATACTCAAAATAAAAACTTTTGTAAAAATTAAAAGTAAGAACGTTGTAATCAGTTTCTGAAATACCGGCAGCAGTATATAAATGGGACACGTGATAAAATGTTTGTTTACTTCTAAACTATTCTAATAGGCCTACAAAACTTGCTGTAATCCGTAATTGCATACCATCTAAAAATTTATATAAAGTATTAAACTGAGAAACAAAATAACACTTCTTCTGTTAAAACAAAACTACAGAATTAAAATTAAACAAGTAGTACAAATACAAACGAGCTGTTTTCGAATACTTTTTTGATTTACAGTTTTATACTTTCTTTAATTGTTATCGACAAGAAACAAACATTTATAGACTCTATCGTTTCTTGTCTAAACTAATGAAAAGTATCTAGTTTATTGTCTATTAACAACTTTTTAACAAAAAATGCATTAAAAAATAAAAAATAAATTTATTTAGTTACAAAACCAATAACAATTACAAAAAAACAACGAAATTTTTTTTTACATGAAATTACTTTTTCAAGTCGACATTGGCGTAAGATTAGACGTAATTCTTAATATTATTTTTAGAAATTGTAATAGATTTAAGTCGAATGTGTTTGGCATCGATTTCAAAAAGTAATTTCATGTAAATAAAAATTTCGTCGTTCAATTGTAACTTACGCCATTACTCGTAACAATAATTATTTCCTAGTTAAAATTATTTAAAGGGTTGGGAAGAAAAGAACTAAGATGTGGAAATGGGAGTAGTAAGTTGACAACAAGATTGTAACCATACAAGTTGTAGTGTAAATAAGTAGGTAAGTTATAAAATAAAAGAATGACTTTAGCGCACAAAAAAAGCGATCTTGTTTAATCCACCATCAAGCATTAAGTACTAAGTAAGCCTGCCATAAGAAAAGCAACCATTATCAGCGTAGCTATTGGTCCACCATCTCAACAAAGCGATCTAAAGCTAACCCATTATATCATCAAAGCCGTCTAAAGCTGGTCCACTAACAAATACTTTAACAGTAAATGATTTATCTGTACATACTATCTTACTTACTAACATTGTACCGTTTCAATCTGAGTAATTCTTTAAAACTTATAAATGGCAATAAATGATTTAATAGCAAAAAGAACAATATTAAAATCTCATACTTTTATACAAAATTATACTAGCAAGTTTGATATAAATGTAGTTAAGATTAGAGTCCCTTGAATTGAAAAACTTTTTAACGAATTTTTAAATATTCAAAGACAAACTGTTAGATTCAAAAAGTTCAAATAACGTTAGTAAACGTGCTTTTGACGATAAGTATTTTGAATTAATAGCGACCGCCACACTAATCTAAAATAACCAAAATCCATGTGTAATTAATTCAACAAATAGTAATTCGTTAGATAAAAATCAGAAATTACTTTTAGCTACATTTAAGTTACGAGCATTTAACGGAAAGTACTCTGATTGGTTAAGTTTTTATAAAACAATTAATTCACTTGTACATCGAAATTTAAGGCTATCAAATTTAGAAAAATTGCATTATTTAAAAACATTTTTAACCGGAGAAGTCAATCGTGCGATAGAATATTTAAAATTAGCTGATTCAGGTTATGAACTTGCATAGAAGTTATTAAAGAAACGTTTTAAAAACAAGCGATTAATTACCCAAGAGCATGTGTTTTCAATCTTAAATGCCGCGTAAATTTCGAAAAGTAGTTATCTTATTTTGTGACAGTTACACGATACAGTGAAAATTAACGTTAAAGCTTTTAAGATCTTAAACATTCAACTCCAATATTGAAATCTATTATTAGTACCAATCGTTTTTTAAAATTTAATTATTTTACGAAACGCGAATGGAAACTTACATTAACATCCGAAATAACAACTTTAGGTGCATTATTAGATTTTATTAACAAAAAATGCCAATCGTTACAAGCAGTTGATGCAACTAATCACATGTTTAAATCTTCTTTGAATCAGAAATCTGATCTACCAGTTAACAAATTTAAAACAACATCGCTTTCATCAACATCAAAACTACATTGAACTATTTGTAAAAACAACCATGTAATATATTATTGTAAAAAATTTGCGGACGTGTCTATGGAAGAACGTTATAATAAAAAACTTAAATTATGTATTATCTGTCTTCGAGATAATCATACAATACAAAACTGTAGGACAATAAAATGCAGACAATGTAACCATTCACATCACACTTTATTGCATCGCAGTAACAAGAAAAGCATTAGATAATTCAAAAATTGTAGCTAACATGGGTAATCACTTATCGACTAGCCGTAATACTTTTTTTACTAAAACTATCAGTGCCGATTTAGAATTAGTTCCGGTAGTATCAAATCATTCATTATATAAACAAGGTACATCTCAATTTCTTTTGTCTACCGTATCAATTGAAGTAAGAGATACGAAAACTGTACTACTATAGATATTAACAAGAAACAAGCTTTGATTGTCAAAAATCCAGTTATGCTAAAAATTTACGGTCTTTCTCAGAAACACAAAAAAACGTCTCTCTTCGACTGATAGTAAGCACTATCAATTCACCGGCTCAATTGATGGCACGTTATCTAGCTGCCAAACTTTTGCCGTTGACATGAAATACAGAAACTCACATTAAAGATTATACAAATTTTGTAGAAAAAAATCAGAGGTTGCGTATAACTAAAGAAGATATCCTTGTTAGTTTTGACGCATCTCTTTTTGCTAAAGTCCCGGTCGACGAAGTGTTGTTTTTGCTCAAGGAGAGAATTACTGAATTACTGAAATTCTGCTCATCGAACTCTGTTTTAAAAACATTTATTTCTGTTATAACGACAACTTATTTAAACAAGTAGAAGAAACGACCATGTGTTTACCGCTCTCTCCAGTAATAGTCAATATTTATATGGAGTATTTTGAATCTGAAATTATGAAAAATGTTGAGTTAAAACTAAAAACTTGGTTCAGATATGTTATTGATGCGTTTGTTGTACGGCTTCATAGCAAAGATAAACTAAATCGTTTCTTTCAACATCTAAACTCTGCACGTAATATCATTAAATTTACTATGAAGTTAGAAAGAGCTATACGTGTATCAGATAATGAAAATCTACAAAAGTAAAGGAAACACTATTTGAGTCTATACAACAAGATGAATACGGGTTCAAAAAGATCTAAAAGGCAAAGAAGACTTATCACCTCTTATTTGCACCGCTTATTTACAATACTGTACGGGTTCGACAGACAAAATAAGCAGAGTGCTAAAGAAACATAATATCAAAACTGTCTTTACGACTAAGAATACCCTGAACAATTAGGTTACATCTATCAGTATCAGCAAAAATTTACGATCTTTTAGGATAATTGAGCTAATAATTACAAACGCGAAAATAATTTTATAACAATTATGGTCATGTCAAATATGATGGGACGATCGAGTTTTCAGTAAAATTCAGTATGTTTGGTTAAGTTTTTTAAAAGATCTTAAATATGTAAACAATATTAATGTTCTTTGTTATCTTTTTATAAACCCAAAAAATATTATCTATAGAGCTGCATGGGTTTTGAGATGCTTGAGTAAAAGCGTACAGAGAGTGCATCTACGTGCAGACCCAAGAGGAAGCAAGAATTTATCATTTGTTTTTATTATGTACAAAATCTAGAGTTGCGCCAATAGCTTCTTTACCTAGATTAGAAC
This sequence comes from Aquatica leii, assembly GCA_035610365.1. Lineage (NCBI taxonomy): Eukaryota > Metazoa > Arthropoda > Insecta > Coleoptera > Lampyridae > Aquatica > Aquatica leii. The sequence continues at coordinate 40,710,713 of CM069432.1, read as the reverse complement.
TTTGCGGTTTTACTAGCAAATTTAATGAACAAGGTAGAACTAATTGTAAATTGGTTAGGCGGGTCGGCAAATAAATGGACCACATTTGTATCTAACCGAGTAGGTAATATTCAGGCAGTGGCACTAGTTGAGGAATGGAAACATGTAAATTCGATCGAGAATCCGACAAATCTATAAAATAAATTCAATTTTGGTGGGCAGGTCTTATATGGTCTTGTAATCACGACAGAACTTGGCCAAAACAACACAACTTAGAATCGCAACAATACCTGAGGCAAATAAAGCTAAAAATATTTGTGTAACAGCAGTTAAAATCGGTAACTCGTTTTAGAAATACTCCAAAACAAATTATGCCGATAACGAAAATTCTTCACGTAGCTCGTTTAGAAGTAAATAGACTGTTCTTAAAATGTGGCGTAGACTTTGCAGGACCGATTTTTATTAAACCACCAGGTAGATCAAAAGTTAAAATTAAATCCTACATGGCAATGTTTGTTTTTTTTTTCAACCAAGGTTATTCATTTAGATCTAGTGGAAAACTCAAAATTTCTTAAATTGTTTGTATCGGTTTATGGCACGATGAGGTCAAGTTTCGGACATATATTTGGACAATGCAAAAACTTTTCTTGGTGCTCAGAATGAATTAGCTGAACTTAAAAAAATTATTTTAAAAATGAAAATTAATTGGCACAATATTCCATCTAGATCACTTCATTTTGGAGGGATTTGGGAAGTCCCAATAAAATCGGTAAAATATCACTTTTCAAACATGTGATGGGAAATGCATTTCTGAATTTTGAACTTGCTTACACTAATACAAACCTGTCTCAACGCCCATTCTTTAACTCCTTTGTCAAATGAGCCTAATAACCTAGATACTTTAATCCCGGGATACTTCTTTATCGGAGAACTACTAACGGCACCGGCAGAACCAAACATAACAATAAAAAACATTAAGTTTTTTTTTGTTTTTAAGTGGTTATAGTCACTAAAAACCTTAAAAATTGACATCGTTCAAGAGAATTTGATGTTTGACAGCTTGATCATTTTCTCATTGATCCTATCATCAGAATTTGAAAAAATTGAAATGGGACCACTCCTAAAATACCTTCTTTTAATAAAAAACATTATCTAAATTAGTAAGCATGGTAAAGAATGATGACTAAACGCTTCATCGTTGCAGTTGCGGTATATCTTCTTTTTACCAGTGCTTCCAGAAGCGTTGTCTTATCCGTTCCACACATTGCCATCGAGATAATCGGTTAATGTTTTCTATTGTTATGTTTGGTTGTGTCGGTGCCGTTAGTAGTTTTCCGATAAGAAAGTGTCCCGTGGTTAAGATATCTAGGTCATTAGCGTCATTTGACAAAAGAGTTAAAAGATGGGACTTGCAACAGGCTTCTATTAGTGTAAGCAAGTTCAAAATTCAGAAATGCATTACCCATCACACGTTTGAAAGGTGATATTTTACCGGTTTTATTAGGGCTTCCCAAACCCCTCCAAAATCTAAATGGAATATTGGGCCAGTTAATATCTTTCATATTTAAACATTTTGATTGAAAATAATTTTTTTAAGTTCAGTCAATTCTGAGCACTAATAAAAGTTTTTGCATTATATACATATCCAAAACTTGACCTCATCGTGCCATAAACTGGTACAAACAATATAAAAAATTTTGAGTTTTCCACTATATCTAAATAAATGGCTTTGATTGAAAAACAAACAAAAATTGCCATGTAGGATTTAATTTTAACTTTTGATTTAATAAAATCGGTCCTGCAAAGTCTACGCCACATTTTAAGAACGGTCTATTTACTTTTAAACGAACTACGGAAAGATTTTGCATTATCGGCATAATTTGTTTGGGTTATTGATTTTCGCTGCTGTTACACAAATATTTTTAGCTTTATTTGTCTTGGGAATTGGTGCGATTTTAAGTTGGATTGTTTTGGGTAAGTTCTGTCATGATTACTAGACCATGTGAGATTTGTCCACCAAAATTGAACTTATTCGTATTTATTTGCAAATAAGTCTGCCAGATTCTTGATTGAGTTTCTATTCCTCAACTAATGTCACTGCCTGAATATTACCTACGCGGTTAGATACAAACATGGTCTATTTATTTGCCGGCCCGCCTAACCAATTTACAATTAGTTCTACCTTGTTTATTAAATTCGCTAGTAATACCGCTAAGTTATAATCTAGGTAAAGAAATAGCTTTTATTGGCGCAACTCTAGATTTTAAACATAATTAGAACAAATGATAAATTCCAGCTTCGTCTTGGGTCCGCACGTGGATGCATGCTCCGTGCGCTTTTATCGAAGCATTGCAAACTTATGTAGTTCTATAGATATTATTTTTGGGTTTAAAAAGAGATAACGAAAAACATTAATATTGTTTACATACTTAAAATCCTCTAAAAAACTTAACCAAACATATTGTATTTCACTGGGAACTGGATCGTCCCATCCGATTTTACATGACCATAATTGTTGTGAAATTATCTTCCCGTTTGTAATTTGTTACGCCCTGAGCAAATTTTCCTAAATCCGGTACTGTTTCATTCATTTAAGTTATACGTGTGGGAATTTGCTGTTGTTGCTAATCTCACGCTTTACTTCGTTACATTTTAAAGTTGATAATTTGTAATTTATGATTAATTAAGAGCGTATTATCTTCGCTAATACGTGCTTAAATTCTGCTTTTCTGCAAGTCCTTATCAATATCCTTGTTTAAACTATCAGTTACTCAAGCGTTCTCGCGAGTTTGCTGACGAATTTATTTTATTATCTTCTGAGGTCATTATGACCTTAGGCATTTCGTTTCCTTCTTTAATCAGTTCCCGACAAACTCTTGTCGAGATCACTTCAAAAATTTACTGTACCTTGGAAGTACTAAGTTTACTTAAACATGGTGATTTTACCGGATATTACGTTAAAACCTTCGTAACTTTTAGTATATCTACGAAACTTGTTTCTTTCCTAAAATTACTAAAAATCGTATATTTACGGCTATAAGTTACTTTAAATATTAAAAGTGTACTTAGTTTTTTTAACGCTGGATTATTATACCCAGGTAAAGTACTTAGTTTTTGCTTTATTTAGTTAATCTAACTTCGCTTCTCTCCCTTCCTTTTTATAGCGGGTTTTTCTTCCGACGAAATTGTTCCAATTTCTATGAACGTCTTCTCCAACGGATTGTTTCCTCCACGTGTGAGAGTTCCTTCAACTACCAAAATACTCCGTTCATCTGTAAACTCTACTAACGCTACGCTGAGAAGTCAACTTCGATTGCAAGAACTGACTAAGTGGAAAACCAACCGTTAACCTTCGTTTTATTGTGAATTAATTCATATTTGTGCAAATCTCAAAGATTTGATTTTCTACATTGAACTTTTAATCAAAATCCTACTTGCTTAATCAACTTTAGAAATTCAAAAACTTTTCTTTATACTGTAAAATTTTACAATTTTTTTTTTGCTATTTAAAATTCACTTTTCTTATTTAAACTTTGGCTTAATTTACTTAACTTAATTTCTCTTTATTTCTACAAGAAGTTGTTATCTGATTTACCTTGAATTTTGTTGACTTATAACGTAATTGTAACTGACCTATGAACCTACATAAATTTGGTTACGTAACCCCTAATCTACGAGATAGTAAGCTTGAACCTAACTCTAATTCTCGGCTGTTATTTACCGACGGCCAATTGTTTGTTTTAAATATTTTATTTAAGGAAACTTCGACTGGAAATACCGTGCACGGAGTTTCATCAGCGAAGTAATAATAAAGATAAGATTTTTTTTTGTTGTATTTCAAATTTGTAATTACTGTCTTGTCGAATCCCGATCGCTGCCCCAAATTAAAATTTTCTTTTCGTTTGTTTTGCGAACCTAACGTAATTAAATTAGTTTTACTACTTTTGTTTTAACACAAATTAATTTAGATCCTGTATTTTTGTAATATTTGAAATCCATTATCGATTGTTTTACTCAACTTCACGCATATTTTGTTTGCATAATTCAAAATTGAATATTTTATTGATTATTTTGTAAATTGCTATTTATTCTAAATTCATTATATTTACATCAAATTTACTGATTGCTATTTATTGCTTAACCTTCCCCGTTTTTTTTTTCTTTTAGCAATCCTTCGCTACTAATAGAGCCCTGTTAAACTTTTACAATTTACTTAACAGGACCGTAACTAAACAAATTGTGTGGCGCCCATTTCTAACAATTTCTAATCACTATTTAACTAATTTTATCTACCACGACATCTTTGATTTAAATATTCCCCTCACAATTTCTAACCTGTTATGTTTTGTATCTATAAGTTAAGTTGGTAATAATTAAGGTGGCTACACTGCAAGCGTGGGTGTAAGCATTTTGTAAAGTTCTCACCATTGTATAAGTTGTATGGCAAGTTCTCCTTAATGATTTAGGTAATACATTTAGTAGTTAAACTAAGGATTATTAACATTGTCTTGTATTAATGATTTAGCATAAATAAACGGATTGTTCAAGAGATAACTTTAATTTGGAATCTACAACACCGGTAAAACATAACATTTGGCGACGAGGCGGCTGAAAGAGAAAGTTATAATTATTGGCAATAACGTAAGGAGAAGAAATACATCAAGTAAATCAATATGGCACTGATTGGGGCGATGAAGAAATTCAATATCAAATCAGACGAATGGGCAGTCTACCAAGAGCAATTGGAACAATTTTTTGTTGTAAATGCTATAGAAGACACGCAAGTTAATAAAAGAAGAGTAGCTGCACTTCTGAGCTTAATAGGGTCAGATACATACAAAGTTCTTAGGGATTTATGTACACCAAGCCCACCCAAAAATAAAACGTATGAAGAACTTTGTGCTATGTTAAAAGCACATTTTTCTCCTGCTACCTGTGTTTACCGAGAGAGAATTGATTTTTATGCAGCACAACAAGAGGTTGGTGAATCAATTAATACGTGGTATGCTAGAATACACAATCTTGCAACAAATTGTGAATTTGGCAGCAGCTTACCAACAGTGTTAAAAGATAAATTTATCTGCGGCTTACGAAAAGGTAAAATAAGAGATCGATTATGTGAAGAAAAACCCGACAAAGTCAATTTAGAAAAATTAATGGAAATAGCAGTAAGTAAGGAAGCAGCAATAACAGCAGAAGGAAAAGAAGTAAACC